>JAGTTD010000004.1:13567892-14184371 GCA_018398585.1 Simmondsia chinensis
CTTCCCTTGAGTTCTCGTTAGCTAATTTGCAAGAACGTCTCGAGGGAGATATGATAGCATTAGACGAGGAGCCTCAAGTGGAGCTCGTGGATTGAGCAACTGTTTTGTCTTTTAAGGTTAATGCTACAATATCCAAATGCTTGTTTTGCGCACCTGACATATTGAAGATGATGTTTGAGGGCCTAACGTTGCCAATAAAACACATCAACCCCTATACATCAAAGCCAAACTTGATGGCATTTTGGTGAATGAGGTTTGGTAGATAACAACATAGCTACCAACGTTATTGCGTTCATACATGTTGGGGGTCACTGGTAACTCTTGAGAAGACTTAATTACTTTGGATGTGGCAATTTGTGGCTTTTTCTGGAGCTACTATCAAATCTAAGGAGTCATCCCGATTAACTTAACTGTTTGCCGGTTTGAGCAAGCTGACAGCTTTCTTTATGGTGGAAACTACCTCAAGCTCTAATGGTTTGCTCGGTAGAGATTGGCTACATGCCAATTATTGTATTCCATCTTCACTTCACCACTTGGTCATCTTCTGGAACCATGGCAAGTATGAGATTGTTATGGCAGATGATAGGACACTCTTGGCTTGCTTCAGCTACATGGAGGCAAAATTCTACAAAGATTGGGGTGGGACCTCTATACGCCAAAAGGACCATTCCACAATCTGCCCAACAACTGGACATGATAGCCACCCTTGACAACCCACTGACTAAAGCTGAGGTTAGTCAAGTGGACCTCGAGTCTGAATACTCGGACTTCAAGGGATGCATGAGAGCCCTTCTCGATGAAGGGGACTTCTAAGGCACTCTGGAACCTCGATGCCGAGGCACCCAGACCTCCTAGTAATGGCCTAGGAGGCCATTTCCTTAGCATTAGCAAGGTTCTTACCTTGGCACGCTAAAGATCAGCTCTGGGCTGAGTAGCCATTCAATGGTTTTCGAGTCCATATGGAATAAGAAAAAGAGAGCTAGAGCTCTTCGACAAAGTGCGAGCACCAGCCAAAATGGAGGATTTAAGGGCCGAAGTCCAGAGCCCATCTTCAAGGTTAATTTGGGTTCAACAGAAGACCCAAGACCTACTTGTTCGATTACTCTACTTTCTTGAGCAGAGAAAGCAGTAGGTACCGATCTTTGCTTCGGCGAATTCAAGGACTGGTTTGTTTGGATCATCATGAGATGCCTGGCCTAGACAGGAAAGTGGTCGAGCATAGGCTCCCGATTGAGCTAGGCTTCGAGACCCATCATTGAGGCCCAGAGAAGGATGTCCCAAGAAATCATTGATTTGGTCAAGGAGAGATTAAAAGACTCTTAAAGGCCAACTTTATCAGAACTGTAAGCGAAAATGAAAGTTTTCTCTCCACTTGCTACGACTTCATAGCCTCCAAGCACGTCTATAACAGAGAAGGAGGAGGCAAAAGATTTCAGCTTTTGAAGAAATGAAAGAATCGAGGGGCAATTCTTCTCCCCCAGAGGATAGACCCATTAGGGCCACTATGTGCTCTAGAGTAATTTCTAGAAAACACCTCACGGCGGACAAAAAAGCTATAATAGGCAATTCTAGCAGCAAGTTAGTTCTGCTACAATGGGAAAATCATTACCTGAGGGAAATGGTAGAGAGCCTAATGGCTTCATAGATGCGTATTTGCTTCCCTTTCTCTCCGTAGGTCACCATCAGTCCATCTACCCATTCAAGGTATCACTTGGTTAGAAATGTCTATCCTTTGAAGGGTGCCGCTTCCTTGCAAATGCGCCTTCCTCCCCAAGAATGACCCGAAGAAGAGACTGCACAAAGAAGAAGAGACTCGTTAGTATTTGGAAATAATCCCTAAAGACTGGGAATGTCGGTGGGGATAGGTCAAAGATTGGCCCTCTAGGGTACAAAAGCGGGAAGGTTTAATGAAGAATCATCCTCTGGGAACCAAGAAAGATCCTCTTTGATACATCAAGATTTGTAAGGCTCTGAAGAACATCAGAGATTATCAAAGGGTGGGGATACCTACATGAGGAGGGAGGGAGCAGAAGAACACGGCGAATGAGGAGGTTTGAGGTTAGAGACAGTGCAGTTCATAATTAGGCTCACTCTTTAGTTGCAGTGAGTCCCCTTTTGCATGTTTGTTTTGTTTTTATATGGAGACCACACACAAACTTAAATGAAAATAGAGCAGCACAGTCTATTTAATTTTTTACAAGTCAAATATACATGTGATTATTTTATAAATGTTCCTCTGAGATAGACATAGTCTAAGATGACATGTCAAGTTTGGTTCAGTGGTCCAATGAGGATTGAGGCACAGATAGGCTTAAATCAAATTAGTGCTATGTTATCAAAGTATGTTCTTAGTCGGTGATAAGTGTTGGACAATTTGTTTGATAAGACTATAATATGATACTTTAGATAACTTGTCTTGCTCATGTGGATAAGGATCTAAGAGTGTTATATTGGTGTTGTCAATAAGATTGGAATACTGAGGTGATCCATTTGAATTATTTATTTCTTCATTGCTATTTAAAATAATTAATTCTATAAGACGATAACTCTAAATCAAGAAAATAGTCTGAACTCGTGCTTCGATTGTTTCGTTGCTTTATATGCTAAAAGTATTAGCGGCAACACGTTGATTTAAATCTTATGTACGTTGGGTAACGGCATGAGTGTACAGGGAATCTGGTACTTTACGTGGAATCTATAATCTCTTACAAGATAAAGATGTCCCAATTAGTTGATTCGCAAGCATATGAATAGACTTGAGAATCTTTGGCCAAAGTATTCCGAATGTTTGACATTTGGAATTAGTACATAGATTGTCTTCTGTATTATTGAATTATTCAATAAGGGCAAGCGGGGTAGCACGGTGAAAGATATGAGAAGGATGACGATAGTAGTTGAAGTTATTTTTCTCATGGATATCTAGTGGAGGGGTTAATCGTAATGATAAAAGGTATTTAGGCATTCTTGAGTGAATATATTTAATTCTAGAGTACAACAAACATTTATTTAGTGGAATTAAGTGTTGCTAAATGCTAATCAATGTTGTCAAGCATTGATAATTAGATTTAATCCATTTGGAGCAAGATTTAAGTGGTCCCTAAAATCCTTTCGCAAGCCTCAACTTAAGCATCATTTGAAAATATTTAAAAATAAATTAATGAAATGAATTATTTATTTATGAGATAAATAAATTTTTATGCTAAATAATATTCATGATATGAATATATAGTGCGATAAATTACATTGCACTTAAAACAAAAAAAAAGGAAAAGTAGCGTCCCAGCCCCACATGCAACGCACGCGCAGGGATCTGCCATACTGAAATGAGGGTGGGCACGACTCAACCCCAACATGCATGTCACTGACATCAGACGACAGGGATTACACGTGTAGGAGATGTGTTTCATGCTAATGTCATAGTGACATCAGCGGCTGGATTTGTTTGTGTCTTTATACACGTATTTACAGTGAAAATAAGTAGGATTGTGGTACATGGTTTTCTCCCACAGAAAAAACCCTAGAATTGTTTTAGGAATTTTTTAAATTGAAGTTTTGCATAATTTCTTTTGAAGATTGTTGTTCAAAAGTACTTAGAACAAAAAATTTTGCTCTAAATTTTTCCTAAATTGAATATTTTGGGTGAGCCCATGCTCTAGGTGTAAGAAGATGTCATTGTGAAGAAGACCTTGAGGTGTCAAGAAAATTTCTTCTCAGATTTCAGATCTTTTAATTTAGATTAGAGTTCTTGTTCCAGGTATGTCTTTTAAAATTTGACCCTTAAATGTTCTTCCTTTATTTCGTTTATTCTAACTATCATGTGGTATACTTGTTTTATATGATATTTTTTGTTTGTCTTATTATGAATCTATTAGAGCAAGATCGAGATTTAATTAAAATAATTTAATTAGATCAGGCCTTTAGATTTAAAATTAAGAATTTAACTTCGTTTTTGAGTTGCGCCTGCTCTAATTTAGGAAATATTTTTAAAATATTTCCAACGATAATAACTTTAATTGTGCTATGGAATGTTTTTCTTTGGTAAATCAAACATATCATTGTGTTTTGTCCTCGTTTGTTAGTAGCAATATAGGTAAGTAATTTGAATAATCGTTTCATTTTAATTTTTCTTATCATACAAATAGAAACTGGAATACAGATGAATTTCACTTTGAACTAAGATGAAGAAATGCCAAAATCAGAGTTATTCAGCTTGTAAACATTTCTAAAGCTCTTTATTTCTCTTTGTTTGTGGCATTTGACATGGATTGTCCCATGAGGCCCTGGCCCAAGATGGATTCATAAAGCTTGGGCCCTAGAATTAGTTATTTTCTTTTTATTGGATCTAACTTAATTAGCCCAGCTTAGCCCAACTTCTAGAACTTTTCTAGGGTTTCATTTAGGGTTGTATGAGCATTCATTCCTAAATACCCGTTGCCTTGTCAACCTCAGTTTATTAGTGAGCTCAACATGCATAGACGTTTTCAGAGAAAGTGTAGGTCGTAAGGGACCTTGTTCGATTAATTCTTCTTTGTTGGAAAATCTAGAAATATAGAAATAACTTGGTCTTTCGAGGTGATCATGCTAATCTTCGGAAACCGATCATTGATAAGTCTAATTTTATATGCACTTTTCATATGACTTTATACTTATTTATTAACTATCTTGTACTTAATCTTAACGGATATACCTCACTTTAGTGTTTTTACCCCCATTTTATGCAGGAAAGGAGCGATATTCTACTTTTAAGGCTAAAATGGACCCCAGATTTAACTCAAGCCCGAGCTCGAGACCCATGATAAAATAAGAAAGTCCATTTAAACCATTAATTGGATCCAAACATGTAAGAGGGACATACAAATAGGAGATGGAAGAGAGGAAAGGGATAAAGAAGATTGGATAAAGATATTATCGTTTGATTTTTGAAAATTTGTTGCAAAATTAATGTCTTTATTCATGCAAAAATTTATCCCTTAATCTAAAAGACATACAAAATCAGATTTGGGGCAGCAAATATGAGGGATGGCTAGGATGCACAAAGAGGATAAACCAAACACAATTAGATAGAAGTTGTTAAGAAGAAGGGCTTTTATTCATGTAACAATTGCAAACCCTAGTGAAAGCCTACAAATACATAGGGGCACGAAATCAGCATCAATAGACCTGGGGTAGCAGCCAATACACGATTGGAGGAATCGAGAAGCAAGCAAGGGGAGGAAATATGAGAAGGACAAAAGGCCCGTTCCTTCTATGAATTACTTAGATCCTTTCTATCCTATGTCTCTATTTATGTTTTCTCATTCTTTTAATTTTCTTTTCTTAGGTTTGATTATAAACTAATTTTACTTTTTCCAAGGCTACGATGTAGCCAGAGTTGTAAGAAAGGACTTTTTCTTGTTTAAGATGTTCGGTGATTGTTTAATTTTAATGTTAAAGTGTTTATTATTATTCTTCATGTTTTTTGAATGATTGATCACCACTCAAGATTTCAAGTGATTAATAGTGAGTTTGAGAGGAGATTTATGAATATTGCTAAAGTGATAAACACCATAAATTGAGCCAACGCTAAAGATAAGTCAACGCGATTTGTGTGGTTCTATATGTGAAAATCAAAGATAGTTAATCAATAAGTTGAATATTGCTCCTTTCCGGCATACAAGGTAAAAAGGTGCTAAAGCGACAAATATGTATTGAGATTAAGTGCAAGATAGTTAATATATCAGTCTAAAATTGTATGAAAAGTGTATCTAAAATTTGTCTTATCAGTCATTCTTGCTAGACATATGCATCTTGAGTGGACTCTTCCCGGCACCATGTGAACGAAGTCAAGTTGCATGGTTGTTAAGACAAGACCTAGAATTTCTATTAGAAAGTCATAGATTTCTTGGAACTTTCCTCTAATAGGGTGGTGACGTGTCTAATACTTTATATGTTTTGTACTCTATTCCTATAATCAGTGGCGGATCCAGAAAAAAATACTCACTAGGTGCCCCTTTTGTAACAAATAGATCTTGTAAAAAATTAATACTATATAAATATTAGAAAAATATATACAGATACATATTCATTAGTAATAGTTTTTAAGGACCTGATTTTCTATGGAAGATACTAGAACATCATTCAAAAACTGATCCCCATTCGAGTTCGCAAATTTGTCTTCACAATGCATATTGCCGAAAAACATCACTTAAATACCCTAGGTTAGAATTTGATTAATTTTTCCAACTTAAGTGATAAGGTTTTAAACTTTAGATACAAAATGTTTAAAGCTCATGATCCCCCCCCCCCCCCCCCCCCCCCAAAATCATATATATGTAATGTTTTAAACCTGATGGTACCTAAAAGATAAAATCGCTAAATTATATATCAAAATTCAATACTCTAACCCCATAATATAATTTGTACATCAACACTTAAACCTTTCTGTTTAAACCTTAAACTAATAGGAAAACGACAAATATAATAAATCGAGAAGAGACCCAAAATTGCAAGGAAGAGAGAGAAAGTAAGCAAAGATCTCCAATAGGGAGAGGGGAGAGTCAGATTTGGGGGGGGGGGGGGGGGGGGGGGGGGGGGGGGGGGGGGGGGAAGAGGTGTAAGGTGGCTTTCTAGGTTTACAGCTGGAAAAGAGAACTGGCTATATGATAGAGGGAGAGGGTTTTGGTTTGTAAAGAAAAAAAAAAAAAAAATCAAAAGCCGAGAAGGAGCGAGGGGAGTGCCGAGGTGAGGGGGGCAGGGGGGTGGGAGAAGGGTGCGTTCCTTTGGACCTTGGGGGTGGGGGCCCTAACATTTTACTTGACTATTTTAATTATATTTAGGTATTGGGCTTGTCCCAGTGCTTCTACTCTGCATCGGCTCCTGCCTAATACATGTACATTACGGCATGATCTATGTGTTTTTTTTTGTTTTTTTGGTAACGAGGGACTTGGTTGGCCCCAGCTAACCCCGATCTATGATAAAGCCCACAATCCTTATGAACAGGGTAAGTTATAAGTATATCCTCAGCAATAATCAAACTCCTGACCCTTGAGCGATGACCGCATGGGTAGGAGATGTACCAACTGAGATGCCTTCATGATGGGCCATGATCTATGTGTGTTTAGGCTTGGAATGTGTTGGAGTGAAGATAACTTAGAAAATGGTGAATAATGGGAAAAAAAAAGGGACAAATTCAAATACTATATTGAGAAACCGAACCACATGTGAGAAAAAGACCAATTGGGTAAAGATTAGGCCACGAAAATTCTTCCTTTGGGGTGCATGGATCAATAAGTCAAGCTTAAAATGAACAAAATGTTAATATAAGAGACTCCATGGCCAAATGAAATCCAATCTCACAAGCTGGGTACCTTTGTGATCACTTAGATCTCTTTGAGAGCTTCATTATGATATTTAATTTGACCAATAACTCTTTGCGGAACAAAAGCTACGCACATTTTAAGATACATGTGCTTGCTGGCTTATGGCCAATTGATCGACCAAGCATGCAGGCATGCCACGTTGCACTATAAATAAAAGGGGGGGAGTCCTTTTTATTTTTTCTTACATTTTTCTATATTTTAAAATTACTTCCCTCCTAGAGCTGCCAAGAGGGATCAAATTCTGACAAAGGCCTAAGTGCAAGTGGTCGAAGTAATAGGAAATGAAGCAAGAGGCAAAGTCAAAATTGTTCGATGGAATCATCAATTCATGAGTTTTCTATTCCTTTTTTCTTTAGAAATTGTGATTTGTAAGAATACTCTAGAGTAGTAGACTTATAGTTCAAGGTGAAGGACATGTAGCCTTCTGGATCTCGGATTTATATTTTACTTACGGTAATGACTTATGTTATACTCTTTTTATACACCCCTGTGGAGAATTTTATATTTTGGATTAGTTTTTCTTATTATATGCTTGTAGCTGTGATCTGATTTCCCATTTTATTAGTGTTTTGACAAATTACAAAACTTTTCCCTAAGTTAATCTAATTAACACAATGGAACGATATAAAATTTATTATTTTAAACCTACTGTTGACTTAGAATGTCTAATTCAAAAATCTAAGGATTAATTTTAAATCTACAAATTTCTACTCTAAAACATTCATAATAATAACATCAATATAAGCTAGCACAATAAAAATAGTATAAATAAAAAGAAAAACAAAAACTAAAAGAAAAGGAAAGAAGAATACTTGAAAATTGCTCCAATAAATAGAAATTGAGACCCTGAGGGGCTTCTATACTGTCACCTTAAAAATCAGGGAGCGTGGGCTCCAAACAATATTAAACTAAGAGAAAAAATTTCAATGGAAATTTTCTCTCTTTTAGTTTTCCAAAAGTCGACATTTTCAGAAAACGTTTAATATAAATTTGATACTAAACCTTAATTTCAATACCCCTATTTATAATAGGCTACTAGAATGTGAAAAATGACAAAAATCGATGTGGGATACAAAAAAATAAAAAATTAAAAAAAAAAAGCCAAAATCATGATACAAAAAAAGGAAAGCCAAGATCATGTCTTTCCATGTACCCTGCGAAGAAATTGCTTGCCCAGAAAGCTAGTGTCAAACGCGCCCATTATCGCGGATCGCTGCCTGGGACGGCCCAATGCATGACATTGGCCCATCCCAGGAACACGGATCCCTAGCCCTGCCAGTCACGGCATGACTATGTGAGCAGGTGTGCAAATTGCTGCGTTGTTCATTTTTTGTTTTGTTTGTTTCTCACATATAAAAATTCATCTTATGTATTTTAATTTTAAAAAATATTTTAATTTTATAATTTAACTTTTATTCACCAATTGAATAATGTTTAGCAAATTTAAGGTTACTCATCACATGAATATATAATTAATTGTATGTATTCTTTAATATTTTCTTGATGGTATTTAAAACAGTGGCTTGTGCAGGGGCCTCAAGGATAATTTAAATCTAGCTTCATATGGGTTAAATTAATTATCATGTCATGATAAAATTTATTTACCATTTAATAGGACTTAATTCCACTAAATAAATTCCACTGCACTCTAGAATTAAATTATTTATTAGATAATTCCACAGTAGACTATATTGACAACAACAACCTCTCTATGAGACATCCATGTGGAAACATAACTGTAACTATTACCATTATTTTTCTCATGGCTTTTCCATTAGTTCCTGACTCGCCCTTTTTTGAATAATTCATATATACCTGAGCAAATTCACAGTATAAATTCTAAATGTCAAACACTTGGAACACTTTGGCCAAAGTTTCCAAATTAATTCAAACATTTACGAATAAACTAAGGGGACATCTGTATCTTGTAAGAGACTGTGGATTCTATAATGAATACTAGATCCTCTTCACACTTCATGCCGTTGTTGAGTGAACGTAGGACTTCAGCCATTTATCGCAACCTTACTTGTAGTGCACCAAGATAACTAACATTCCATGCATAAGTCTAGAATACCCTTAGGATTTAGAATTGTCTTTTAAACAGTACATCATGAATTGCTCATTTGCTATAGTAGTCTAGAAGCATGTAATTCACATGGTCCAACTCAGTGTATTAATCTTATTGAACACGTTAACATGATGCTTTGGGATTACCATCCACATAACCAAGACAGGTCATCTAAAATATCACGTTACAGCCTTAGCAGACAAGTAATCCAAACTTGTCACTGACTTCGAGTTTTTCAAATAACATTTCATTCTATAATAAACATGTAAATTTAATCTCATAATCCACTGAGAACAAACATGTAAATTTAGTCTGAGGACAACATCCATCTCATGGATGTTACTTAAAAGAAAATCGCATGCAATATATATGCTCACTTACACAAATTTAACGAGGAAAACAACTGGAACTCAAATTCCATTCTATAATAAGTAACAATTACATGATAAATTTGGATTTTCAGGATACTGTTCCTAACAATTAGAGTGTTATCTTGTATTTGTCACCTAGATTATAGTATAATAAGTTTTATATGAGTGGTACAGGTTGAGGTTGTGCCAACCCTGAACACAATTTTTTGTATAAATCAACATTAAATTAGGTGTGATAAAGGAATTTAGTAGTACGATTGAGATAATTTATATTACACCTAGGATGATTAGATGGGTTATGCCATTAGATTAGTTCATTATCCCCAGTCCTATTTCAATTGTTAGCTTAGGTTTAGAGCTTGTAGCCTAAATCATTAAAGTCTTTGTCATGAGAAAAATATAATGATGGGCTCCTATTTAGGCTAGTCTAAATTAATACCCAAAACTATTCCTAATCATTTGAGAACCTTAATTACTATGTAATTTTTTTTTTTTAGTTAAATATTCCTTCTTCAACCAAAACACCGATTTTGACTGCTTATTAATCACCGAAATGAATTTTACGCTGATACCATGTGGATACGTCACCCATATACTGCTACAACTACGACTTGCTTGGACGTTTGCGAGTACTCAGTTTTTAGCATACATCCACATCAAGTTTTCGGTGCTATTTCCAAGTAATCAATAGTCAAAGTTTGAATAAGTGATTGTTGAGGTTGTGTGTGTGTGTGTGTGTGTGTGTGTTTTTTTTTTAAGTCAATCTTTTACTCTTGGGTATTTTTTATATTTTGAAAAAAGCTTATTTTATTTTATTTTGCTTATTTGCACCTTTATTATTTATTTATTTTTAGTAAATAATTTAGTTTTTTTATTCTTTTTTCTCATTGTTTAGGTAGCGAGTTGTGGTGAATTAGCTATTTGATTTATACCATGGCCTACAATCCCATTCCACAGTTGGTGCATATCGCTTCATGTACAATTAGGGATCATTTTGTTCCCCAAATGTACACTACGCCAACTGGCTTTGTGTTACCCACTTTGGGTAATCCAAACTTCGAGATTAATCTCAGGATCATCAACATGCGTCCTACGTTCTATGGGAAGCCGAATGAGAGCCCGTACGAACACCTTGAGGCTTTTCTTGATATTTGTGAAATCTATCACTATCATGGTGACGTGAATGAGGCCGTTAGGTTGCATCTTTTCTTGTTCTCGCTGAAAGAAAAGCCAAATGATGTTTCAGTCCTTACGGAGAGGTGAAATCAAAACTGGGGAAGACTTACACAATTTTTCTTGTTCAAGTTTTACCCTAAAGCTCAAACCATGGCTATTAGGCACGCGATAAACAATTTTGATTAAAAAAACCAAGAATAGCTCCACGAGAGTTGGGATAGGTTCAAAGAGCTTCTTAAAAGATGTTCTTATCACGGATCTCCAAGTGTGCTTGGTTTAGAATTTTTAAGATGATCTTATAGCTTCAAATAAACAAATGGTGAATGTTTGATGTAAGGGAGCATTCAATCAATGAGATGACGATGACGTGTGTACCCTTTTTGAGTGCCTAAGCAAATATTTCCTTTATTAGGCCCCCTACGCTAGGGTGGTTAGGGAAACTACACGTGATGTCTACTAAGCGATAATATAGTGCTTAAACTCGAAGCACTTAGTGGGAAAATGGATTAGATTGTGGCTTCTCAGTCCAACCCTGCTGACTTGCATGCGATTAATGCCGCTGAATAATTGAGTGATGCTAACCTCTGTGATATTGGTTTTAGTGCTACTTATTCTTTTTTTAATTGTCCTTAACCCTTACCCAGGAACTTACAACCCAGGATGGCGAAATCATCCTAACTTTTCATGGAGACAAATAAAAGATCACAACCAACCCATGAGACATCAGGAACCTGGGTGTGTAGGTAATGCACACCCTTCCATTTTTTAGGAAGGAAAATGGTATAACACTCCACCTAACAGCCACCCCCCCAAAACAAAGATATGCATGCTAACCCTCTGCCCTAACTCCATGATAAGTTCGAGGGGCATAAGCTTTGCTTTATAGAGGATAATACAGAATTGGTTCAGCGTCACTCTCAGTCCATTCCCAAACTAGAGAACCAGAAAGGGCAATTGGCCCAAGCCATGAATAGAAGAGAGGAAGGGAGGTTACCCTCCGAACCACTCACAAACCCGACAGGGTCGACTAGTTATAACCCTAGCTTGCTCATTCAATAGCAATTTATGGTTGTTAGTGTCGCGAAAGGAAACATTTAGGGAGCAAGAGATCGAGGTTGAGAAGGAGGACATGATTACACCTCCCACTG
This sequence comes from Simmondsia chinensis, assembly GCA_018398585.1. Taxonomy (NCBI): domain Eukaryota; kingdom Viridiplantae; phylum Streptophyta; class Magnoliopsida; order Caryophyllales; family Simmondsiaceae; genus Simmondsia; species Simmondsia chinensis. Next base: position 13,580,014 of record JAGTTD010000004.1, read on the forward strand.
CTGATGGAGAGGGAACACAAACAACTCCACAAGGTTCACCGCCACCTAAACTCGTCATTCCTTCAACCCTCACGGAACAAAAGAAAAAGACGACCCAAAGAGGGCTGAGCTCATGGACTTGATTAAGGATGTGAAGATCAACCTGCCGTTTATTGACACCATTAAACATGTTCTTATGCATGCTAAGTTCCTCAATGACCTCTATGAAAGGAAAAGGCATGCACAGGCCCATATACCAATGAAAGTCCAACTAACCAAGAACGTGAGTAGCATTTTGGCAGTGGGATCCGCGCCCAAATTTTGAGATTTTGGGGTGTTCACCATCCCATGTGTCAAAGGGGAGCGTTATGCCAATTGAGCATTATTAGATCAAGGAGCGAGCATAAACTTCATCTCATACATAATTTTTCAAAAATTAGGCATGGGAGACTTAAGCCAACTAGTGCCAGACTTCAGTTGATCAATAGGTCAGAGCTTGCACCATGTGGGGTGTTGGAGGTGTCCTTATCAAGGTTGATAGGTTAGTTTTCTCCGTTGATTTTATTGTTCTAGATATATCTTTGGAATAGTGTCCTGACAAACCTAATTACATAAATAATTTTATTAGCGAATTAAATTTTTTCGTTGTCATTGACTTGGTTATTGTGTTTATGAGTTCATTGTGCATGTGATTTTTTTTTTTGACAATGTACCATGGGAAGGACCGTAGTGCTTAAATAATGTTTCAATATTTGTTTTTAATCGATAATAAGATTATGACACAGACAGACTTAAAACAAATGGAATGACATGTTATTAGTTGATTCATAGTTCATGACCAATTTAGACTACTTGTTTGCTAATGCTATAGTATGACATTTTACATGACTTATCTTTGTCATGTGAATAGTGATCCAAAATTGTTATGTTTGTGTTTAAAATTAGATTGTTACATTAAAATGGACCATATAATTTACTTGTTTCTAGACTACTATCAAGAATAAGTAATTTATCCTACACTATTAAAATGATAATTCTAAATTCTAAAAACATTTTGAACCTATGCATGGAGTGTTAGTTATCATGGTATACTTAAAAGATGGGTTGCTATTAGTGACCGAAGTCTTACGTACATTGTGTAACAACATAGAGTGAGGAAGGAACAGGTGTTCAACATGGAATTTATAATCTCTTATGAGACACAGATATCCCTTAGTTAATTTGCAAGTGTTTGACTAATTCTAAAAACTTTGGCCAAGGTGTTCAAGGTGTTTGACATTTAGAACTAGTACAACAAATATGCTTTTGTATTAATGAATTATTCGGAAAGGGAGAGAGGGGAGCTAAAGATATGAGAAAACTAATGACAGTAATTGAAGTTATGTTTCTCATGGATATCTCATAGAGATATTAATTGCTAATATAAAGTTATTTGGGAATTAATGAATAAATGTGTTTAATTCTAGAGTGCATTAAGAATTACTAGTAGAATTAAGTTTTATTAATAATAATTAAATATTATCTTGAGATGATAATTATATATGATCCCTTTGGAGCTAGAATTTACATTGTCCCTGAGATCCTTGTGCAAGCCTTTAAATCACACCATTTGATAATATTAAAAGAATTCATGAGATGAATAAATTTATTTTGCTCAAGATATAGTTTATGAGATGAGATTATACATGCGAAAATTTAAACAAAAAATAATACGAAAGAAAATCATTTTTAGTAGGTCACAATCTGAGCCAATCGTTTGTGTCGCGCGCTGATTGGGCGAGCCACGATACATGGCAAATGGGATGGCCCAACCAACGAATGACATGGCCAACCCAATTTAGCAATCCACGTCTTTGTGCGAGGACCAATCAGTTCGCTACACATGGTATTTATTGTGTCAACTTGTTGAACGTGTTTTGATAGTTTGACTGCGTTTGTGTATTTTGAATTCAAAATAAATACGAGTTTTCGGTTTAAAATATCGAATCCTATGATTTTATTTTGAGCTTTTGAAGGATGTACTTGTTTCTATAAATAGTCTTTTCACTACTCGATTTAGCAGGAAAAAAATAAAAATAAAAATCAGACTTCTCTCTGAGAAGAGTTCTTAGAGAATTAGAAAGAACAATTTTTATCTGAGAAGACTTCTCTCTGAAAAATTATTCATTAATATTTTTGAAGCCCGCGCTCCTATGTTCGGAGGAGATTGTGGAGAAGGGCTTGTAGTCTTGCTGAATTTCTTTAGGGTGACACTGCGGTCTGCAATCAGGTAAATTTCTGTTCCTTTTCTTTTATGTTCATTCATCTATTTATTTATAATATTTATTGTGCAAGTTATTCTATGCTATTATTCTGAATATATTAAGGTAGATACCTATAGGCTTAAAATTTAGAATTTTAAATCTTCTTATTACTTTTGATTAATTTAGAAAATATTTTTAAAATATTTTATCCAATGATTGGTATTATAGCCAGCCTCAGATTATAGTCTTAATATACATGAGCTCAATATCAGGCATTATAAAATAAAATAAATAGGTCTGCCAACAAGTGGAATTGAGATTTTTCTAAAATAAAAGGAAACCAGAAACTTTGTTACTGAAAGAATTCTAATAACATTTATGATTGGCCATCTAAATTTTAAATTAAAGTATTGATTAAATCAGTTGGACTATATTTCTATGCAAATTTGAGAAAATTACATTTTCAAATATTAAATGATTTAGATACATATGTTTTGAGTTTTTATGTTTGATGTGATTGGACGTTGGATAAAATAAAGGGTAAATTATAGAAAATCCCTCTAATTTTTGCTTCAATAACAAAAAACTCCCTCACAAATAAAACCATTCACTAAACCTCCTCACTTTTGAAACTTTTTTACTTTGCCCCCAAACAACTTTTTTTTGATCATTTTGTCCCCTAAAATAAAATAGTTAAGTGTTTGATTTTATTTTTAATTAGAGGGTTTTATATTTTGAAGAAAAATAAATTTTTTTTAATATTTTTAAAAAGAGAAATTTTCTATAATTTTGAAAATTATTATTTTAATTAATAATAGTAGTGACATTATAATATCAATAAAAAAAATATTATATTTTATTTTATAATATTTTTTATAAAAATTTAAAAATACCTTTTATCTTCTAAAATTATAATAATATTACTATAATTAATTATAATAATTATACTTTTATTAATACAGAAAAGTTTCTTAATTCTTTGCTAAAAATATAAAATTTTTAATTTGTGTCTTATAATATAAAATTTCTTCTAAAAATAAAATTAAACATTAGGGATAAAATGATCAAAAATAGGTTGCATGGGAGTTAAGTAATAAATTTTTTAAAGTAAGAGAATTTTATGAGTGCCTTTATTTGCAAGAGGGATTTTTTGTTTTTGAAGTAAAAGATAGAGGATTTTTTATAATTTATCGTAAAATAAAATAAAATGATCTAACGAGAGATAATAAATTATTTATTTTATTTTAATTTTTAATTTCAGAAAATTGGTGTGTTGCTATGGACCGCTGATGTCAACCAAGTCTACTCACATCAGTAGTGACATCAGCATTGATGTCAGCGATGACATCAATAGTTTAAGATTAAAATCTATGGAATGAGATTTTAAAGAACATTATATTGTAATCACTTCTAAATATGAGTGCAAATTCTTATTATTATTACCACTTATTCAAAGGCTTATGTAATACTATTCAAAATAATTCGGTAAGTTGATACTCATTGAATTTTATATGATTAGTATTATTCAAAAGAGTTAAATATTATGTTTGACATGAATAAAGTCAGAAGGCCATTTAAATATGCCAATTTGATGAAATATTTTATTTTATTGAGTGGGATAATTTTTTCAAGTTGGTCTAATGAGATTAGACATTCAATAGTGGAATTATCTAAAGAAAAAATTGTCGTAAAATAACTAATAAGATTAGAGATACATGGGTTGGATAATTAAGGGAGTCTTATGTGATTACGGCATTATTTAATTATTAAAAATAAAAAATTAGATTGTGATTCTAGTAATGAATATGAGATAATCAACCATAAAAAAAATCCACTAATTTGATTGAGGCTCAATGGTTGAGTACTCACAATCTCCATTACCGGTCTGATAGTTTAGTAGATCAGCATTACTCCCTTAGAAGGGTGTCGATTTACAGAATACAAGGTTGGTCTTTCAAGCGGATAAATTGAAATACATGAAAGCAAATACGACCTCATTGTCGTGGGGTACTTTGTGAATTTATATGGTCATTGACGTAATGGTATACACATGACTAAAATAGTGCATTACCCTTCCTGAGGGGCTTTGTTGTGTTATTTTGGAGACTAAGGAAAGAGTGATGAGTTAATCATGTTTTATAAGCTAAAAGAAAGCATGTTAATCGAGAATAGTTCTCAACTAATCTAATTCATTGCAATCTTGTTGCTGGGGAGTAAAGATTGGTGTCTTTGAGTCGTCACTGCATTCATTATGGTGTAGATTTGTAGGTACCTTATTTATCTTGTTTGCTAAATTTAAAAGAATGAATATCGCAGCATATTGCATGAGTTGTAATTGTTTATATATATATATATATATATATACTGGTACTTGAGTCACTCCTTAGAGATACTCCTCAAATCCAATTTCGGTAATTGGAAATTTAATCTGAATATTTTCTCTATTGAATAGGGGGCACAAATTTGTGCTTACTAAGCTTCATCCCCCTGTTCTTACTATTAATTTTTTTATTGTTATTGAAGAGCGTCAGGAACACTGCAATAGAGCTAACGAGTTAGCCAAAATGTGACATATCAGTGTCTATGTTTTTCAAGCATGAGATGCTTGAAATGGAAACAACGGCAAAAATGATGGAACTCTTGAAACAAATGTTTGAATGTCTTTCTAAATTAAGGGACTAAAAACAAGCTTCGGAGAAGAATGCAAATAAAGACAAAGGCAAACTTGATACTGTAGCAACTAAGCTAATTAAGGAAAAAGCAACAGGAAAGTTTTCCTTTTGCGGCAGAAAGGGTCACTGGAAGAGGAACTGTACAAAGTAACTAGCTACCCTTCCTGACAAGGCTGGGAGATTATTCTGGATAAGGTATGGTGAGAGTCATGTGTAGTTGAGAGTTCATCCAATTCTGGGAGTGTGGCCACGGGTTTAACTGATCATCTCTGCAATATGTTGCAGGGACTTAGGCTAACTAGGAGGCTAAATAGTGGTGACATGCACCTGACCATGGGAGGCAGTATGAGGGTTTTAGTCTTAGGACTGGAAGATTTTAACTTAGTATTTCATTGCAGAGTTTTGGTTTTAAAAGACTGTCTTTTTGTACCTACGTTATGTAGGAATTTAATTTCTATATTATGCTTAGTTAATGATGATTATTCTAGTTAATTTCAGTACTGAATTTATAACTAAGCAAAATAAATTGTTAGTTTGCAATGGTACACTTTTCGATTGTTTATTTATGTTGTTTCCTGATCACAACTCTATTGATTATATGTATGAATCTAACACTAGCAAACTTGTCTTACCTCGTAAGAGAAAATTTCCTAAAATAGACAATGCTTTTAGATGTCGCCAACGCCTAGGTCATATTAATTCAAATAGGATTGAAAAACTAGTAAAATATGGACTGATAAAGCCTTTACATTTGAAATGCCTACTAGTTTGCGAATCATGCATAGAAGGAAAAATGACCGAGTCTATCTTTAGGAGTAACTACAATAGGGTTGATGACTTGCTTGAGCTAGTTCACATAATTGTATGTGGACCAATGAATGTTCAAGCAAGAGGTGGGTACGAGTATTTCATTACTTTTATGGATGATTACTATAGGCATGATATGTGTCCTTGACGAGATAGAAGTTTAACTCTTTTGAAACATTCAAAGAGTTCAAGGTTGAAGTTGAGAATCAGTCGGATAAGCATGTCAAGACATTTCGATTGGATTGAGGTGGTGAGTATCTTTTATGAGATGTTTTAGATTTCTTAAATTTAAATAGGATTATATCTCAACTTACTGCAACGAGTATGCTGCTACAGAATGGTCTGCAGAGAGAAGACATAGGACACTATTGGAGATAATAAGGTCCATGATGAGTCATACCACTTTACCGATCTCCTTTTGAGGTTATGCCTAGGAAACACTAGCTTACCTCCTTAACTTGGTTCCAACGGAATTAGTTCTTAAAACACCACTAAAATTATGGACTGGGTGAAAACCGAGTATAGGATGCTTTCGTATTTGGAGATGTCTAATGCATGTGTTGAAAAAGAATCATGACAATGTGTAATCTAGTACATAGGTGTGTTTGTTCATGGCTTACCTTGAGGTACGAGAGCTGGTCGTTTCTATAGTCCTTCAGACCAAAATGTGTTTTTAAGTGCAAATACCAAGTATTTGGAGGAGGATCTTGTAAAATACTATAGAAGTATAGGTAAAGCTGTGTTAAAATAAATGAGAGAAACATACACTACATCTCAACATCTAAATGCATCTTAAGACATGGTAGATATATTATACACACCTACAGTTGGTCTTGAGATTGCTCCATGTATAGAAGAGCCTAGGTGCACACCTGGCAGATACATGTATGGGACCTAAATAGTTGAGCCTAGCCTTGTTTTTAATCCCTTTGACTACACTAAGGCACTTAAAGACAAAGATGCTGACCAATGGGCCTTGACAAAGAAATCTAAGATAAAATCTATATATTTTGATCGCGTTTGGAAGTTATAGAGGTGCCAAAAGGCATTAAACCCATAGGATGAAAGTGATTCTACAAAAGAAAGAGAGGAGTGGGCGAGAAAGTTGAAACCTTCAAGGCGAGATATGTTATTAAGAGATATACCCAAAAGGCAGGTACACCCAAAAGGTAGGTATCTTCTATGAGAAACCATCTCACAGGTACCCATGTTGAAGTCCATGAGGATACTATTGTCCATTGCCGCTCATTATGATTATGAGATTTGGCAAATGGATGTCAAAACTACGTTTTTGAATGGTCGTCTTGGAAAAAAATGTCTATATGCCAGATGGTTTTGTTGGCAAAAATCAAAAGCATATGCTATGGAAACTAAAGAAGTCTATTTATGGACTAAAACAAGCATCATGCTCATAGAATATAAGATTTAGTGAAGCAATCAAGTCCTATGGATTGAACAGTTGGTTAATGAACCGTGCATGCACAAACAGAACAATGAGAAAGTGGTGACTTTATTAGTGTTATATGTAGATGATATTCTACTCATTGGGAATGACGTAGGAGTTTTATCAGCTGTTAAAATTTGGTTGTCAAGTCAGTTCTATGTGAAAGACTTAAGAGATGCTCGTTTTATTCTTAGGGTCAAAGTTTTACGAGATCGTAAGAAGAAGGTGTTGGGTCTGTGCCAAGGTATCACATAGCGAACTCCAAGATGGGTCTATTACCTTTCAAGCATGGGGTTTCGCTTTCTTTAGTGCAGTGTCCTAAGATACCTCAAGAGGAATAACATATGAGGAATGTGCAGTACACTTTGGTTGTGGGAAGCCTCATGTACGCTATGCTATGTACAAGACTAGATATTTGTTATGATGTGGAATGATAAGAAGATATCAACCTAGGTCGATTACATTGGGTGGCAGTGAAACGTATTCTTAAGTACTTAAGAAGGAGGTGAGATTATATGTTGATATTTCATAATGATGAACTGGTTTCAGTTGACTATACTAACTTAGAATTTTAGTTTGATAGAGATGTTAGACGTTCGACGTCTGGATATGTTTTTATCCTTGGAGGTGGAGCCATTAGTTGGAGGAGTGTGAAGAAATATTGCATTGTTGACTCCACCATGGAGGCTGAGTATGTAGCATCTTCAAAAGCTGCAAAGACGACTTATTGGCTTAGAAAGCTCTTGATGGATCTTGAGGTAGTTAGAGACGAGCTTACACTGTCACTATCTTTTGTGACAACACTGGTGTGATAGCTAACTCTAAAGAATCTAAAAGACATAATCACTCCAAGCACATTACGAGGAAGCACCACCTCACTAGAGATTACGTGGAGAAAGGTGACATAGCAACATTGAAGATTGACAAGAGCAATAACCTAGCATATCCTTTTAAAAAGACGTTGACTCAAAATCCTTTTTGACTCTCACTTAGAAGGGATGGGAATGCATTGCATGACTACTTGGGTTTAGGACAAATAGAAGATTGTTGGGAACACTATGATAAAAAATACAATTATTTAAATAATTTTTTTAATGATTAAAATTTCTTTGTTGTCATTTACTTGGTTATTCTGTTTATGAGTTCATTGTGCATGTGATTTTTCTTTAACATCGTACCATGAGATGGACCATAGTCCTTAAATAACGTTTCAATATTAGTTTTTAGTGGATAATGACATTATGCCATAGATAAACCTAAAACAAATGAAACGGCATGTTAATTGTTGATTCATAGTCATTGACAAATTTGGATTACTTGTCTACTAAGGCTATAATTTGACATTTTAGATGACTTGTTTTGTTCATATGGACAGTGATCCAAAATATTATGTTGGTGTTTACATTTAGATTGTTACACTGAAATGGACCATATTAGTTAATTGTATCTAGACTTTATCATAATTAAGTAATTCAACTTGTATTGTTTGAATTATAACTCTAAATCTTGAGAATATTCTAAACATGTGCATGTAGTGTTAGTTATCTTGGTGTATTCAAAAGTTAGGTCTCTATTAGCGACCAAAGTCTTACTTACATGGGGTGACATAATAAAGTGTGACGGGAACTGGCGTTCAACATAGAGTTCACAATCTCTTATGAGACATAGATATCCCCTTAGTTGCTTTACAGTTGATTCATAAGCTGTATGACATTTGAAATTAATACAATGAATATGTTTTTCCATTAATAAATTATTCGAAAAGGGCGACTCAGAAACAAAAGAAAAAAGATATTAGAAAAATCATGACAGTAATTAAAGTTATTTTTTTTCATGGATATATCATAAAGGGGTTAATTGTTAATATAAAGTTATTTGGAAACATAGAACAAATATGTTTAATTCTAGAGTGTAGTAGAACTTATTTAGTAGAATTAAGTTTTACTAAATAATAATCAAATAGTATCACGAGATGATAATTAGATTTGATCCATTTTGAGTTAGAATTAAATTGTCACTGAGGTCCGTGCACAAACCTATAAAATTATGCCATATGAAAATATTAAAAGAATTCATCAGATGAATAAATCTATTTTTTTAAACATAAAGTTCATGAGATGAATTTATACATGTTGGAATTTAAACAAAGAAACACAAAAAAGGAAAAATCGCTTGTACTAGGTCATATTCCGTGCAAATCGCTATTATCCAATTAGTGCGTGAAATGTGTTTTGACCGATCTGGTGAACCACAATCCATGGAAAACAATACAAACCAACCAGCTCATGACACGTGTCACGTTCCGGCTACCCCCCTTTAGTAATCCATGCCTTTGTGCGAGAAGAAATCAGTTTGCGATACGTGGCGTTGACCGTGTCAACTTGTTGAACTCATTTTAGGTATTTTGACTGCATTTTTGAAATTTGAATTTTTTATATCCCACGATTTTATTTTGAGTTTTTAACGACCTACTTGTTTCTATAAATAGAGTCCTTCTACCACTCCATTTAGCAGAGAATAAAAAAATTCTGGTAAGATTATTTTTTCTCCTTTTATCTATTTTAGTGTGTGTAGGGTTGTCGTAAGTATAAAATCAAACAAACATGCAAAAACGGACTTGTAGTGACTACAGTGCGAGTGTAATTTACGAACCACTTGTGTTTAACCTCAATCAATCACCTCTAGAGAGGGTTAATGCTTTGTTAATTTGACTTTAGTTTGCAATTATAATATGGATTTTACACTTTCTCCGATTAAGGAGGCTTAAAATTATGTTTGTTTAGTGTATATTGGGTTTAATGTTTGGCAGAAAATAAAAGGAAATGGACTAGGCTCAATTGGTAGTTGTGGTGATGGAGCGGAGCCCACGAACACCTTACCTTATAGACTTAAAAGTTAGGAATTGGGGTGGAGGCTATTGGGTGGGTAATTTTAATTTCATAAATTAAAATATGCAATGATTGTATCTAGCACAGTAGAATACCAATTTAAAATTCTCTAATTTCAAATTAAATAATACATGATCATAACTCTAATTATACATAACAACACATAGCATGGAAGACAAATCCATGAAAAACGATTAAATATGAATATAAAAGTTTTGGGAAAGATCGTCTCATACCTCATTGTAGACCACAAGTGTATAGATGCTCCAAACGATACCCCCGAGATCTTCTCCGCAATTCCTTCTTTTACATCGAACAAGTGGGCGCCATGAAATCAAGTAGTCCTTAAAATTAATTTTAAGAACTAATTTTGGAAGAAGTTTTCTTTAATTAGTTCTTTAACTAATCAAAAGAAAACCTAGAAGAGAGCCTTTTGTTATGGTTGAATAATAAATCAAATCAAATGCCTTTGCTCTATTTATATCGAGGCTCAAAAATTAGAAAAATACATAAAAATATATTGTAATCTTTTATCCAGATAAAAAAAATATCTAGAAAAAAAAAAAAAAAAACCAAATAATTCTTCACTCAACATGTCACAAGGTGCCATTTGTTCATGAGTTTTTCTTTCTTATTTTTTATTTTTCTTAAGAAATTTATCCCATGAATTTTTTTAGGATTCAACCATGATTAATTTTATTTAACCCTTTTAATAAAATAATTCATCTCTTTAGTTCTCTTGATTTCTATAGGTGTATTATTTAAGTGGCTTGTGCAAGAACCTCGGGGACATTTTATTCTTAGCTCCAAATGTGTCAAATTTGATTATCATCGCATAATAACAATTAAACATCATTTAAAAAAACTTAATCCCACTAAATGAGTTTTACTGCACTCTAAAAATAAATATATTTACTCGTTAAATCTCCCAGTAAGAGTTTACTCACAATTGACCCCTCTAATAGATGTCCATGAGAAAAACAACTTAAACTACTACTGTCATTCTTTTTCATTTTTCCTTCTTAGTTCTCAATTCACCCCTCTTTGAATAATTTACCAACATAAATAAATAGATCAATGTTAATTCCTATTTTCCAACATAAGTAATGCTCTGGCCAAAGTCGCTAGTATCATCTCAAAAACTTGCAAATTAACTAAGAGAACATTTCATAAAGTAGATTCTTGATAAAACATCTATCCCTGCCACACTTCATGCGATTATCCAATGAACATAAGACCCCAGTTATTACCTATAACCTCATCATTTTAGTGCATCAAACACTCCACGCATTAGTCTAGACCACTTTATGAATTGAGAGTCATTATGTAAACAAAATCTATGAGTTGCTCAATTTTGATAGTAGTACAAATTCGAGGAAATCATGTGGTCCTGTTCAGTATGACAATCTCATTGTAACCCACCACCACAATATCCTAGATCGCTATCCACATGACCTAGACAAGTTATTTAAATGTCATGTTATAGTCTTAGTAGACAAGTAGCCCAAACTCATTAGTGACTACGAAATGATTACTAAATAACATTTGTATCCATTATTTCATCCATCTGTGGAACAATACCATTAATTCACTAAAAATGGATCCTAAATGTTATTTGGGGACTTCGTCCATCTCGTGGTGCATGCTTTGATAGAAAGCAACATCACATGCATAAAGACTAGTTAATAATATGAAAATTAGATGATAATGCTTAACAATTTTTATTCACTAAAAAAGTTTACATAAATTGGGTTTCCCTAGGACACCAGCTCTAACAATCTCCCACTTCTCCTAGCCCAATTTGCCATAAAACACATTTCCATTCTATCTAAATGTAACTCAAACAACTTTTGAGTCAATACTTTTCTAAAAGGATCTGCTAAGTTGCTTGAGGTATCTATCTTTAGAATTGCAATCTCCTCTTTCTCCACGTAGTCCTGAATGATTTGATACTTTCTTTAGATATGCTTCAACCGATTGCGCTTCCTTGGTTCCATTGAATTAGCAACCACACCCGAATTGCCACAACAAATGGCAATAGGTGTAAGCCCCTCCTTTATAACCTCAAGATCCATAAGAAACTTCCTAAGCCAACAAGCCTCCTTGGCAGCTTCTGAAACTGCCACATATTCTGCTTCCGTTAGAGTCAGCAATACAAGTTTGCTTAACTTTCCTCCAACTTATGGCTTCACCATCGAGGGCATAGATGTAGCTAGATGTGGAATGCCTAGCATTTAAATCTGACTGAAAATCCAAATCAAAATAGCCAACTAGAATCAGCTCATCACCATGCAAAACTAATATATAACCTCCGGTCCTTCTTAAGTACTCGAAAAATATGCTTCACGGCCGTCCAGTGCATATCACCTGGATTCGACTGATGCCTACTCACCGTACCAACAGCAAAAGAGATATTAGGTCTAGTATATAACATAGCATACATTAGTCTTCCCACAGTCGAAGCATATGGAATGGTGCTCATATGTTCTTTCTCTTAAGGTGTCGAACGACACTGTTCTAAAGAAAGAGGCACTCCATGCCTAAAGGGTAGCAAACCCTTCTTAGAGTCCGCCATGTTAAACTTAGACAATGTCTTGTCTATATAGGAAGCCTGAGATAAATCTAGCATCCTATTCTTATGATCCCGTAGAAGCTTAATCCCAAGAATATAGCTGGCTTCACCTCGGTCTTTCATGTCAAACTGACTTGACAGTCAAATCTCAACAGCTGATAAGACTCCCACGTCATTCCCAATGAGTAGGATATCATCCACATACAATGCTAAGAAAGTCACTACTTTCTCTATGTTGTGTATGTATACACATGGCTTATGAACCAGTTTAATAAAACCATAGGACTTGATCGCTTCATTAAATCTCTTATTCCATGAGCGAGATGCTTGTTTAAGTCCATAAATAGACCTTTTCAGCTTGCATACCATATGCCTTTGATTCTTACCATTGAACCCGTTTGGTTGCACCATATAGATGTCTTCATCAAGACTGCCATTGAAAAAGGCTATCTTGACATCCATTTGCCATATCTCATAATCAAAATGAGCTGTAATGGATAAGAGTATCCTAACGGACTTAAGCATAGCCACTGGTGAGTGTTATAATTGATACCTTGCTGCTGGGTATAACCCTTAGCAGCTAGCCTTGCTTTGAAGGTCTCTACCTTTCTATCTAGTCCTTTATGTCTCTTGTTGACCCATTTACAATCTACGGATTTAATGCTAGGTGGCCCATCTACAAGATTCCAGACTTTAATATAGTACATAGATTCAATTTCTGATCTAATTGCTAAGAACCGTTGGTCAGCATTTTGGTCCCTTAGTGCTTCATCATAAGTAAGAGTATCACATACGTCTTTTGATTCAGCCATTAAGGCACCAACCATGTATCTATTAGGCAACCTAACCATCCTCCCACTACGACGAGGCTCCTGTGCATTAGGGTTTGTCTCAGAGCGACCCACAGGTGCATCTCATACGCCTATTTCATTATGAGATTTATCAAGCTGTTTAAAAGTAGTGTCTTTCTTAATTAACTCCTTTGACACTATTTGACTTCTACTTATGTAGTCCATCATAAATTCCTCCTCTAAAAATTTAGAATTTGCGCTAACAAACAACTTTTGGTCTAAAGGACTTTAGAATAGACCACCTTTTGTACCCCTAGGGTAGCCAATCCAACATCTCCGGGTCCTTTTTCGACGCATGTGTAGGACATCCCCGAATACGAAGATATCCTAAGCTAGGCTTGTGCCTAGTCCATAACTCCACAGGTGTTTTAGGAACCGAATTTGTAGGAACCAAATTTAGAACATAAGCCGCTATTTCTAAAGCACAATCCCAAAAACATGATCGGTAAAGTAGCATGACTCATCACCAACTTTACAATCTCCAACAACATTCTATTTCTCCTTTTTGCAACGCCATTCTGCTGCGGCGTACCCGTTGTAGAAAGCTGGGATCTAATCCCACATGCAGTTAGGAAATCTAGAAACTCTTCTAAAAGATACTCACCTCCCTAATCCGATCGAAGTGATTTGATGTGTTTACTTGTTTGATTCTCGATCACGGCCTTGGACTCCTTGAACTTTTCAAAAAAGTCAGACTTTTGTCTCATCAAGTAAACACAACCATACCTAGAGTAATCATCGGTAAAGGTGATGAAATACTCATAACCTTCTCTTGCTTGAACATTCATTGGTCCACATACATCTGTGCGAACCAGCTCAAGTAAGTCACTAACTCTATTGCCTTTACTCTTAAAGACAGACTTAGTCATCTTTTCTTCTATGCATGATTCGCAGAATGGTAACGATTTCAAGTCTAAAGACTCAATTAGACCTTCACTAATTAGTCTTTGGATCCTACTAGAGTTAATATGACAAAGCCGCTGGCGCCATTTAACGTCATTGTCAGTTTCAGGGTTCTTTCTTTTAAGAGGTATAATTAGTTTAGTAGTGTTCGATTCAAACATGCAATTAGTAGAGTTTTTATTAGATGTCAAGATAAACAAACCATTGATGACTGTATCGTTGCAAAGAAACATTTTATTATGTTGAACGAAATCAATTCCAAATGAAATAGAATATCCACCATCGACTAATCGTGACACTGAAATCAAATTCTTGCATAAGGCAGGTACATAAAGAAAATTCTTTAAAACTAAAACTCCCCTCCTAAATACTAAGCTAATGTCTCCCACTTCTAAGACTAAAAGTCTCCTCCCATCTCCTATGGTTAGGTCCAGCTCTCCATCATTCAACTTCCTAGTTAGTTGTTATGGTTTGGCCTAAGTAGCTGGTTCAGATTGAGTTGCAGCAAGAGAAGTAGCATTGGAGCATATTTTAGTCCAGTTTCTTTTAAATGTGTTCTTGGCGGGAAGGTCGGTTGTGGAGGTTAGAGTGGTTTGTTTGCCTTGATCTTTTTAAGTCGGTATTCTAGTCAATTTTGGCGACTAAGCTTGTAAGAATCGGTTACTAGGAAAGTCTAGATGCATTGTATTTCTTTTATTCTAGGTTAAGTATGAATAGTTCAATCTCTTCTAAGAATCATTTTCGAGAATGAAAATATCTTTAGATTCTCTCTCTCATCTCTAATTCTTATCTCCTTTCACTTCTTTTCTCATCTTAACTCTACAACCTAGATTATGAATCAAGATTGATCTTGATTCATGACAATTGGTATCAGAGCTTGAGCTTTGCATACGATCAGATTGACATTGCTTCAATTTGATTGCAATTGCACCTGCCAAGCCATATTTGTTTAATCTTTAAATGATTGTTCACAAATCTGGCTAGACACAAGAAACCAGCACAAATGGCAAGCGGTGCGACTATGCGAGCTAATGCAATGTTATGATTCTAATAGTTGGGGCACATGAAAGTGAGTAGGAATAAGTCATGATGTAATAAGTAGCATAAGCCTTTTGATAAGTCATGTAATAAGTGATGTTTAGTTGCTAAGTAGCTATGGAGGTCAAGGTGTTAGTTGCTTTAAGTCAATGTTGGTGGGCTAGGTAGGTAAGTCGGTTGAAGCAAGGTTGCTTGATGCAATGTACTTGGTAGAACTGCCTCTAGCTTAGGAGTGCTATATGTAATTGAGTCTTGCATTGTAATTCCTCATTCAATGAAAATACAAAATATCTCTTTTGAGATATTTTTCTCTCTCATCTAACTCTCTGTCTCTTTTCTCATCTTAACTCACTTCTTTTCTCATCTTAACTCTATCCTTCCCTAGGTTATGGTTTGAGATTTATTCTCGATCATAACAATTGGTATCAGAGCCTCATTTGGCTTACAAATCAAGCGTGATTTGATATCAAATATCCTTGATCGCATTGCCAATTGATTAGGAGTTAAATTTTGGATTCTTGATTGAGAAGCTTGCCATTACTATCTGAATTCAGCTACAATTTTGCTGTTGCTTGGTGATTTGCATTTGATTTAGTTGAATTTACTTCAATTAAATTGAGTTTGTATTGAATCAAGCCGGTGGAGAGATCAAATTCTATTTGCAATCAGAACTGCGAGTCTGCTGCAGATAATTAGGTTTTGCTTTTGGAGTATATTCAAGCTCAGATTGTAAGTGATTAAAACAACTTGAGTTGATGTTAGTGTTGATTAAAGTTGAGCAAGATTAGCTTCAAGATTGCAGCATTATCCTTTGTTAATTTAGATAAAGAAACTGAACTTAAATCAGTAACTAAAAGTGCAAAGAGCTGAGCTGAATTGAACAAATTGTTGATGATAACTTGAATCATCTTCATATTCATGTTCAATTCATAGAAGTCATACACGATTCTTGCATTGTAATTACATACAAGCAAGTTATGGATTAGTGTTTGTTCGAAATCGAGCCGAAGGACACTCAAATGCTGGATATCTGTTCAAGCTAGGGTTTTAAGGACCTCAGCTTCTGTTAAAGCTAGGGTTTGATGTTCAATTATCATCTTCGGTTGAGCAGTGACATTGATTCACTAGTTGCGAAGGATTGGGGTTTTGTGTCGAAGAGTTGATTCTATGTTTCCAAAGAATCCTTGGCTGTGGTTGTGCGATTCTCATCTCAGTGAGCAGAGAGTATTGGTTCAAAAATCTAAATACGAATTACGGCACGAGCTTTGCTGTTGAAGAAGGAAATGTTGCTGCAAATACTGCTACAGCAGAAGCTAAGGTCATTACAGTGGCTCAATTGAAGGATCATATGGAAGAAATGTTCTCTCAAATGCGACAATCACGGCTGGAATGGGATTGAAAGTTTGATGAACAATGGACTCTGCTATCACAGCATTTTGAGGAGAAATCTATTGAAGCTACGAATCAGATTGATGTAGAGCCAGTTCATCTACTTATTCATGATGAAGTGATTGGGGAAGTAGATGTTGAGCTTGCTGTGTACAAGAACGAATCAGAGCAATTAAGCTTGAATCGATCTAAGGATGATGCGTTAGGGAGTAAATCAGATTGTTTGGGTTGGAATCAGTTTAATATTGAACAAGTCCCTGTTGATTGATCAAGTAAAGCAAGATCAAGTGGTTTTCAATATGAAATAATGGCCTCACAATGGGGAATTGCATCACTACCAGCTGAATTGAATGCAGTCCATTCAGAATTGGGAGTGACACATCCAAAGGTACAAATTGTGGAATCAAATTCCAGTACTAAAATCAAATCTCAGGTGCGAATCGAGATTTAGAGTGACAGGCAATTGAGAGTAAGGTATTCTTTGCCACATGATAATCTGTAGCACGGTAAGGAGATTAGCTTGTTTATCCACTTAAACCTCAAGAAATGTTACTCGAATAAGAGATTAAGAGCAACGGAAAAGCCAGTATTGGTTTACAAAGGAAAACCTCCAGATTTTCTATGCCTTAAATTGAGTAATATGATTCTTGATAAGCTTGATGTTAGCTAAAACAAGAAATTTATGAAGCATAAGATGGTTATGTTGTCATTAGATAGACTTGAGATTGGTTCTTGGATCAAAAGGGTGATGAAGAGAGCAAGGAAAAACAGAAACTCTGTCAAAATCGTCAAAACTGATTCAAGAGCTGAGTTTGTGGGAATGTCAGCAAGGAATCATGAAATTTTTACTGCAGAGTCATTGACTCCAATGGAGAAACCGGATGATGCTGTTGTGGTATCATCAAATGCAGTACCAAATGTGCTTTTAACCTCTCCTGGACACACAGTTATGCCAATTGAAAACCAGAAGTATGCAAGTAGTATTCTCCTGGATGCTTGGCAAGGTTCTTTGAGTGGAGAGAAGGCTTATCCAAGGGCAAAAATTGGTGGAAGGCCTCCACTGGAACGAGGAGAAGGAAATTATGAACTCAAGCCAGCTAAAGTTCACTGTCTGTTGGATGATTTGCAAGATCAGGTTGATCTACGTCTTTCTTCGAATGGAGTTGTAACTTATCCAACTGCAAGTGCTTGTGACAAGCCTCCTCCTGATCTGGGAGAAGGAGATTATGCTCATAAGGAGTTCAGACAAATGGATTCGTTGGAGGAACATGTGATCCAAGCTGCTAAGGTGCATCCCAAATTTTAGCAAAAGACAGGCCAAATTTCTGTAAGTTCAGAATTTCAATGTAAACAACAGCCCAAACTTCTAATTGAAGAGTAAATAGCTAATATGTTGGGATTTTACAAGCGTGTTCGAGTGTCTATTGATCAATTCAAATTTAAGTACCAAGGGGTTTTGTTTAGGAGGAACAACATGGTGGTGAAGTCCCTTGCTAAGAAAGAGTCTGTTCTGCTGTTGCAGCATTTATTTGAAAGCTTACGTGGTTTTAGACTTAAATTCAGCATAGTTGAATCGGTTTTGGAAGTTTAGGGCTTCGATAAAAGGTCGTTTCAACAGTAAGATGGGCTGGGTGTAGGAATTCGAGGGCTCATTAACATGAATGCAACTCAGCAGCATCTCGTTACTTTTCCAAAGCCAACAGGTGAAACTTTTCAGCTGGAAAGTTTGCAAGATCTAATCTAAATGCAGGCTTAATTGAGTGGAACTGATTTGGATTCATATAAGAACACTAATGGTAGGCCTCCTAATTTGGAAAAGGTGGAACAAGCTGTTGAAATTAAGCCCCGCAATACAGAATTCTTAAGATCAGTCTCACAAATGCAAGAGGATGTTGACGAGTATCGTCAAATGAGTACATTTCGTGGTTACATACAAGTGAAGGTAGTTGATCAGTGTGTTAGTCCGCATCAAAATTCCTTAATTGAAGAGTTCAGCGAAAGAGTATGGTCAGTTTCATGCTGAAATAAGTATACACTGTAGCAAAGAAGTCCAAAACAAATCAGTTTTTGATCTTGAGAAGTACAAGACTGTTTTGATGTTCCATTGGTTTCGTGGGCTGGTGGATCTCGCATTCTTACTTGTGCTCATTAATAAGGGATCATTTGAATTAGTTTAGCCGCATCATATCAATTGGATGCAGGAAACTCAAGGAGGTTCAAACATGAGTTGAAGATCTTGTGAACAACCTGGAAGTTGTGAGCTGCAGGTAGAGGTCAGTCAATTGGGATACTTTGGGAGCTCAAGTGTGACTTTGTTCCCTTAGAGTTCAACTGTGAGTTTTAAGGGCTTAGCGTGGTGGAGCAAAATTTCCAATTTACAAGCCAATGTCTCAAGTGCTCAAGAAGTCAATCTGTAATGTTGCATTAGGAAGCAATGTATCAGATATTTTTTGTGCACTCTCTTCATGTTTTGGCAAGACAAGAGAGTGGAAGTATGTGGTGAGGATGACAAGGATTAAAGTCAAGTTATGGTTGAATGTGCAAGAGTTTGGGAAAGGGAAGATAAGAATTCCATAGTTTCGATGTTCCGACCTGATGCGCAGTCAACAGAAATCAGAGGAGCTAATGTTAGTTTAGTGATTAGCTCATTTACCCATTAGAATCTGCACTTAAAGTGGCTAATTCAACAAGAGGATGCGCCAATTGGATTCCTAGCCTTGGAGAGCCGGGAGCAACTGAAAGTCCTTCCTTAAGTAGGGCAAGTCCAGGTTACTGCAAGGTTAATAGTTTTAGCGGGAGTACTAGTGACTTTCATATGATTTGGTATGATATGGGTTGGCCACCTAAGGCGAACTCTCCCAATCAAATGCAAGGCATTGTTAGCGAAGATTGTGCGTGGGTTTTAGAAGCAGCTCATCTGTGGAATTATTTCTGTTGAGGTTGGCTGATTTGGCATGGTATTGGTAGACCTCCTACAGTATAAACAACTATCAGATGCTAGCATTGGAGACCAACACAAAAGTTCTTTACAACCGTAAATTTTAGCATTCAGAAGTTCTCTTTAGCTGTAATTTTCAGCAAGGGAACTCATCACCTTCAGCTCTCATTTCTACAGCAATAATTGATCTTGGTCTTTAAAGTCTCAACTCCCTACTTAGATTCTTAAGGACAAGAATCTTTTAAGGGAGAAGTATTATTATGATTTTAATAGATGAGGCATATGAAAGTGAGTAGGAATAAGTCATGATGTAATAAGTAGCATAAGCCTTTTGATAAGTCATGTAATAAGTGATGTTTAGTTGCTAAGTAGCTACGGAGGTCATGGTGTTAGTTGCTCTAAGTCAATGTTGACGGGCTAGGTAGGTAAGTCGGTTGAAGCAAGGGCTCTTGATGCAATGTACTTGGTAGAACCGCCTCTAGCTTAGGAGTGTGATATGTAATTGAGTCTTGCATTGCAATTCCTCATTCAATGAAAATACATAATATCTCTTTTAAGATCTTTCTCTCACTCATCTGACTCTCTCTATTTTCTCATCTTAATTCACTTCTTTTCTCATCCTAACTCTATCCTTCCCTATGTTATGATTTGAGATTTATTCTTGATCATAACATTCAGCTGCTAATGCCGCTAATAACATGGCTACTTATGCTGCTGTGGTAGCAGGTGTTGATTCAGGAGTAATCAAGGTGATCGGATTGAGCAGATGTGGAATCAGATGCAAAACTTGATTCTGTCAATGAAGCAAGACATAGACCAGAGGTTTGATGCACAATCACAAAGGTTTGATACACAGTGACAATAGCTGGTAAGCTTGCAACAATAAGTGCAAAGGCAGAATCCGCTTGTTGAAGAGAGTATTCTTCTTCCAGCAAGCCAACAAGTCAGACCTTCAGATCCTAATCCTCCACCAAGACTGTGGAGATAGTGTATCAATTGCAAGAAGCAATGGAGTTAAATAGCTAAGAGTGGAATTGGAGCCTTTTGATGGAGCCATGCCACAGTCTTGGGTGAGGAAATGCGAAAGGTACTTTTATTTCAATAACACAGCTGACGTCGAAAAGGTGGAACTGGCTGGTGTTTATCTACGTTGAGAATTGGAAGTGTGGTATTATAGCTTATTGCGTAGCAATCTTGCAATTTCGTGTCCCTAGGTTTGTGGAAGAGCTTTGTGAGAGATACGAGGATAAAGATGTTAGTGATATCGTGGATAATTTTAATAAAGTTACTCAAGTAACAACTGTGAAGGAATATATGTCCAGATTTGAAAGTCTAAGAGCAAGGATGTAGACTGTGTCTCCAGAAGCCCCCGAGGCTTACTATGTTTTGAGTTTTGCGAGTGGACTTAAGCCTAAAATCAAGAATTTGGTTAAGGCAATTGATCCTACAACTTTGTCTTGAGCTTATTCTAAAGCCAAGAAGGTAGAGAGCGTGGTTCTGGCTGCTTCTGAGCCTCAGAGGGGAAGGAATGCACAAATTTGAGCTTCTTCATCTAGAACCTTTCATGCAAATAATAGATCTTTGAGCTTGGAAGAAAAGAGGTCTCAGAAGCTTTGTTTAAGATGCAATCAGTGCTATTTCTTTAGACATAAGTGTGATTCAAATCACCTTATGTCAGCTTCTGGAATAGATGCAGTTGAAATTGAGGAAGAGGAAAATGGAATTGAATCCGGAGAGCAGATAGAAAAGCAAGGTGAGGAGGTAGATGAAGATGAGGTTGAGATCTCTATCAAGGCCTTGACTGGGAATGGTTCACATAATACCATTCGAATCAAGGGAGTAGTTAGACATAAATCCTTATTGATTTTGATTGACAGTGGAGTACGCATGGCTTTGTAGATCCCAAGATTGTAAGGATGGTTAGACATGAGCTGATTAAAACCACTCCATTAGCTGTTACAGTGGCAAATGTTAACCCAATCTTGACACAGACTAACCACATGAACTTCAAGTGGCTGATGCAAGGACATAACTTTGAATATGACATCAGAGTGTTAAGATTAGGAGGTTGTGATATGGTCTTAGGGGTTGATTGGATGAAGACCATAAGCCCTTTATTCTTTAATTTTGCTTAATTGACTATATCATTGAAAAGGAAGGAACACGGACATCCACAACTAATAAGTGGGAAGCAATGCAAGGTGTGCTTAAGAAAGGAAATTATCACTGGATTAGGCAACTTCATTCTATTAGTGCTACTACAGAAGAACAAAAGGTGAATTCTAATCCACTTATTGAATCATTGTTACTGAAGTACCAAGACTTATTTGAGCAACCAAGCCCATTACCACCAAGGAGAGCATTAGATCATGCTATTCCCTTGAAGGGTGGGTTAGATCCTGTGAAACTTCGGCCTTAGAAATATCCTCACTCACAAAAGAGTGAGACTGAATAGCAATTTGATGAATTGTTGCAGGCTAAGTTCATCAAGCATAATCATAGTCCATTGGCTTCTCCCGTTACACTGTTTAAAAAGAAAGATTGTACCTCTCGAATGTGCATAGATTATCGTCAAATAAACTGTTATGATTCCTATAGGTGGGGCATGTCAAAGATTGTAATTAGAATAAGTCATAATGTAATAGGTAGCATTAGCTTTTGATAAGTCATGTAATAAGTGATGTTTAGTTTTCTGGTAGCTTGTGTTGGCGCCAAACCGCTTGATGGTTAGTTAATTCGGTTAGAGGGTTAGGCATGGGAAATAGTGGCGGCTAAGGTCTCATTATTCGGTTTAGGCTTAGCTATTGCAATGTATCTTGATCTAGTATAAGTAGTTTGCTCAAGTGTAATATTGATGCATTCAATGAAATTACAATCATCTCTCTTGAGATATTTTCCCTCTCTCATCTAATTTTCTCTCTATTCTCTCATCACAATTCACTTCTCTTCTCATCTAAACTCTCTTAAATTCTATCCTTCCCTAGGTTAGGGTTTGAGATTAGTCTCGATCATAACAATTGGTATCAGAGCCTCGTTTGGCTTCCAAATCAAGCGTGATTTGATATCAAATATCATTGATTTCATTGCAAATTGATTAGGAGTTCAATTTTGAATTCTTGATTGAATGATATAAAGTTCTTGAGTACTTGATCAAGAACATATCTGAAAATTACATTGAAACAAATCAAAAGAGGTTGAATTTGATATTTGACTTTTGATCTTGAATGCAATATCTCACTATTGACAGTGCTGGTGGAGGCTTGCATCTGGTGCACATCTTTAGAGCTTGAATTCGTTGTGCGGAAGCTTGTGTTCGCTCAGGATTTAGTGTAAACTTGCAGAGTTATTATTAAGGTTTCAAAGATTTCTCTCTTGAACCTTAACCTTGGTGGGGATAGTGAGAGTATGAGATGAGAAAGAATATAGAGTTTAGATGAGAAAGAAGGGAAAAGAGATGAGAAAAAAGAGAAAAGAACCAAGTGAGATCAATTCATTCATCAAAAGTTGTTGATTTCAAGCTAGGTCCTACTATTTATACTACTTACATGATATGAGCTAATACATTGAATCTAGCCACACAAGGACTAACCATCTTAGGAAACATCTAGAAATATCTAGAACTAAAGATTAACTAACATTTAAATCCTATTTGGCGCCAAAACACCATTCCTAACAGAACTACAACCTGCTGCAGCAACTAACACTTACAGCACTTCTTCAGACCCCCTGATTCAGGCCATCCTCTGTAGCTTATTACATTTAAACAACTAAAGACAATACAATGCAACTACTAACACATTATTTATTAAACCAATCAACTCTAATCGGCATTATAACAGCCACAATATGCAGCAACACAGCATAACCGCAGCTAAACAACAGCCCAAACATCAATAGCCCATACCTCGGATTCTCGGTTGATAACATTCCCTTCCCCTTGAGAGCATTCTTGTCCTCAAGAATAGGAGAGAGTTGTAACAACGAAGAACTATAGTTGCATAGGATAGGTAGCTAAAGTGATGATGTTTTGCTGAAATCTGCAGCTGGGTTGACTAATGAGCACTTCAATTTATCTTAATGCAATGTCTGCGTTTGAGTACATGATGCTCTTCAGGAGGTCTGCTACGATCAAACCAAACATCACCAACACATTCCGAACCCCTCTTGATGCAGTTAACACAGCTCAAAACCCAGACTTGCTGCTGAAAGTCCCAACACGCAGCAAAAATTTTGTAATTCAGCGTAAGAAATGCGGCACAATAGATTTTATGTGTCGTTGAACCCATAAAATTGCATATGAAGTCCTTTAACGTCTCAGGAGGCCTTCCAAACTCAAACCAAAAGAACCAAATATCGAATTCAGCTTGAAGACATTCCCAAACGCAGCTCTAACAACCACTTATCTTGATCATGGAAGCAACACACATACTAAACTCTTTCATCTTGGATCTTATCCAAAATTTGTATTGCTTACACAACCACATACTAAACCAACTCATGACATGCTTAACAAATTCTTGATTGCTTTCCAATTGCACCAAAGTTGCTGCAGAACTCAGTAATTCAGCAGTGCAATCCCGATGCAAAGCACATTAGCAGATTTCATCTTGTTTCTTGTTCGAATGGAGGCTGATTAATGTGAACGAGTGATTACACCTTCGAAAAGACATAATAGAACAAACCAATCCCAATTTGAATATCTCATCTAATGCTGACAGTGAAAAGATTGTAGTTTTCCAGGGTTGTTCAACAGCCTCAGCTTCTATTGCTTGAATCTTGATTGTGACCTTGCAAGATCTGAAATATTTGGCCACTTCTTCCCAAACTCTTGCATAGAACACACAAATTAGGAGTTCATAAACCATTCTTGAATGCCAAGTGCACACTGACATAACTTGAGCATCCAAAACATCCCAATCGATACCGTCCTTGCTGCAACTCACACCTTCCAGCCTGTTCTTGCTCACATACAGCCAAGGCTTGTGCAGATCAGTTTGAAAATCAGCATATGATTTTGGGCCTTGGGTTGCATCAGAATTAGATCTGCATCTGTTTCTGAAATGCATCTGATTCTTGCTACTCGTTGTTGATTTAACATCTATCAATGTACCATGTTTTTCCAAACAAAGCATTCGAACTTCTAATACTTCAAAACTTTTCCAGAAATGAAATTTGATCTCTGTTGAACTTGGAAACAAACCTTGGCAGCTTGATTTAAACTTTTCTCCAACTCAGCCTCATGTTTCAACTTGTTATATTCTTGATCTACCATCCCCGAATCAGGAGGAAGCTTGTCACAAGTACTTGCACTTAGACAAACCACGGCGCTCCTCTAATAAAGGAATAGATCATCCCAAACTTGCCGATCGGCACGCTGATAGTGCATTTCAGCCACTACACATGCGCAATCATTTACCCAACACAGGGACCTTGCTAAGCATCCAATATAATGTCGTTCTAGATCTGAGTTAGCACGACAGCACGCCCAAAGGTGAACTTAAGCATACCTTGATCAGCATTTGAAGGCACTGCAGTAGCAATAATGGATTCCCCAACCAAGTGACATTGCTCAGCAAGGAAATCACTTCGGTTCAGCATAGCAGCTAGCCATGGAGTATTGCTTGACCGATTTGATGATGTATTAATTGCTATCACAGCAGTAGCATCAACCTCTTCAGTTGGAATCACAAATTTCGCAATCACCACTCCTTGTATACCATCTGAATCATGTATACCAGCATATACATCGGTAAGAACATCATCTTGAGTTCGTTCTTGTTGATCATCAAGCATCATAGGCTGAAACACAACCTCTTGCTTAAATTTCTACTTTGTCAACTTCCTTTTACCCCAAAAATCTTTCAATACTTCACTTAGATGATTTCTCTTCAATTTACTCTTTGCTTTCTTAATCATTCTTTTAACATGTGAATCATATTCCCAATCCGGATGCATGTCATGTTGTACCTTAACGTCATCAAGATACTCTAACTCTAGCAAAGAGTCTTCATAAGAATCATCTTGTTCAGACTCAGGTTCTTCTAACTCACGTTCATCAGTTTCGGCACTATCGGGAACGAGTTCACCTCCAACGGAAATAGATTCCACCCTCTCATTTCTCTCGACACGGAACTTCCGTTGTCTAATGCTATCAGCTAACTCCGGAAACTCATTTGCATCAAGAACACTAGCGCAATCACAACTGATGTTAGCCATCGGTTGAGCTGAATATTGCCGTTTCTCCATTAACTGCATGCATTCTTGTCTCCATTCTTGAGATGCTCGTCTCCATTCTTCACGTTCTTGCATAAATTTCTCAAAAAGCTCATCCAAATTTGATTGCAAAGAGCTCATATCAGCCATATTGACAATGAACAACAACTTCACTCTTGAACCAGCTCGGTCCGCAAAATACAGTTTGAAAATCGCAGAAATGTGAAACTCGTTTCGCAACTCTTCAACAATCGATTGCTTAATGAAGTTCTACTCCTTCGTTCACACAAACAATCACTTCCTATCAGTTCGACAATCGTCACTGGTTACAACCCTAGCTTGCAGATTTTCGCGCACAGAGTATTCAACAAACCCTAACTTCGAACAATTTCTGACAGCAACGTTTAGTTGAGTAATTCGACCTTCACTTCTGAATTAAGCTCGACTCTAACTCAAAATCAAGTCCTCAACACAATACTCAAAGCGATCTTAACGAACGAAATCTGATTTCAACACTTTCGCTTCTCCTTCCACTGTTAGATTTTCGCTTTCGCTGTCAGATTTTTCTGCCTAAGCAAATCTCGACTCAATAACATATAATTCTCAAAAATTACCACAGATTCTGATGAATTCTCACCACTTCTATGCTTATCAACACAATTTCATCAAAATCCAACAATAAACACGAATTCTCAATGAATTGCAACTTGAAGTTCAGAAAACCATTGCCTCAATCTCAACTTCTGAATTGTAAAATCTGTAATCACCTCAATTCAGATGATTTCTGCTATTTTGATGATGATCAAGTATAATGTCGATCAAATAGCTCAATTATAACTTCTTTCTCAACCGATCAGATGGATGATCGATCAAGAACAGCATAGCTTAGCATCAAACTTCAGCAACTGCTACTTCCTTCAATACTCAACTTCTACCGCAAATGCTTGATCGATCCTTTTGAATTCAATCTGAATCAGCTTTAACGTTGATTATACTCAACAAATACTAATCAATTGAACTTCCTTCAATGTACTTCTATCACTTTAATCCCAACCGAAAGCAACTTCCCAGGCCTTGCTGTTCACTAGTGCAGTAACTGTCAAACAATTTCAAAATTCAGATTTGAATTTTGATCACCAAATCGGAACTAAATCAGTATCAAACCTTTTTTTGTTGATTCATTGCAACACAATTAATCAGATTTTATAATTTTTTTTCGGATATGAGCTTGATTCAGAAGCCAAATCAAGGCTCTGATACCAATTGTTAAGGTTTCAAAGATTTCTCTCTTGAACCTTAACCTTGGTGGGGATAGTGAGAGTATGAGATGAGAAATAATATAGAGTTTAGATGAGAAAGAAGGGAAAAGAGATAAGAAAATAGAGAAAAGAACCAAGTGAGATCAATTCATTCATCAAAAGCTGTTGATTGCAAGCTATGTCCTCCTATTTATACTACTTACATGATATAAGCTAATACATTGAATCTAGCCACACAAGGACTAACCATCTTAGGAAACATCTAGAAATATCTAGAACTAAATCTTAACTAACATTTAAATCCTATTTGGCGCCAAAACACCATTCCTAACAAAACTACAACCTGCTGCCGCAACTAACACTTACAACACTTCTTTGGACCCCTTGATTCAAGCCATCCTCTGCAGCTTATTACATTTAAACAACTAAAGACAATACAATGCAACTACTAACACATTATTTATTAAACCAATCAACTCTAATCAGCATTATAACAGCCACAATATGCAGCAACACAGCATAACCGCAGCTAACAACAGCCCAAACATCAACAGCCCATGCCTCGGATTCTCGGTTCATAACAGTTATCTTCATATTGAGATTGGAATTCTGTTTTTGATCAAAACCATGAACAAAGTGTAGTACATTGATCATAATTAGGTTCTGCTTCTAGAGTACATCCAAGCTCAGAATTGTAAGTGTTCAAAACAACTTGAGTTGTGTTAGTGTTGATTGAAGTTGAGCAAGATCGACTTTAGATTGCTACATTATCCTTTGATAAGTTAGATAAAGAATCTGAGCCTAATTCAGTAACTAAAAGTGTAAAGAACTGAACAGAACTGAACAAATTGTTGCTGATAACTTGAATCATCTTCGTATTCATCTTCAATTCATTTAAGTTATATATGATTGTGGGTTAGTGTTTTGAAGTCATAATTGCAGCTAAGTTCGAACCTAATTCAGTTACAAAGCCAGATTTGTTCGAAGTAATGCAGTGGTTAGGGTTTGGTTCGAGTTTTTCTTAATTCGCGAAAGTTCAGCAGTTAGGGTTTGATGTTCGATTATCGACCTCGGCTGAGTAGTGACATTGATTTGTTGGTGTCGAAGAGTTAATTCTTTGCTGCAAAGAATCCTTGGCTTTGTTGTGTGATTCTCCTCTTCGGTGAGCAGTGAGTGTTGGTTCAAGAATCTAATAATGAATTACAGCGCGAGCTTTGTTGTTGAAGAAGGAAATGTTGCTGCAAACACTGCTACAGCAGGAGATAAGTTTACATATGGCCAATTGAGCATTCTTATGGAAGAAATGCTCACTTAGTTTCAGCAATCACAAGGTGAATTGTTGCAGGAACTAAATTGAAGGTCTTATAAGCGATGGACTCGGTGATCACAGCATTGTGAGGGGAAGCCTGTTGAAGCTGTGAATCAGATTGATGTGGAGCCAGTTCATCTACTTGTTCGTGATGAAGTGATGTGGACAGTGATGTAGCTCATGAGGAGAAGCTTAATCAAGAGAATGAGCTAGATGAAGAGGTTGTTATGCCTATGGAGGACAAAGGTCTTTATCTGCCGTTGGTCTTGCAAACAAATGAGATGGAAATAGGATATTGTGTTGATGGTTTGGATTCAAGTCAGGTTGAAATGGAACCGGTGCAATTAGTTGAGTAAGACTTTGTGCCACTGGGGAATGCAACAAAGAAATTACAAGTATACATTAAAATTTTAAGCGTTAGGAAGTTGAGATTTAAGCTCACTTTGCAGAAAAACGTTGACATCAATTCAAAAGTTTCCCCTGCTAAAAAGAATTCTTATTCAAGTAAGAGGTTGAGAGCATTAGAAAGGCCAATTATGGTTTACAAAGGAAGCACACCAAGCTTCTTACTTCTTGAGAAGTATAAGGTGTACCTTGAAAAACAAAACATGCCCAAGGATATTAAAGTAGGGAAATCTCAGTTGGTGTTTTGGTATGCAGAAAGACTTGAAGCATCTTCTTGGATTAAAAGAACGTTCAAGAAAGCAAAGAAAAAGGAATATTTGAGCAAGTGTGATTCATGATCTGAGCATGCTGAAGTATCTGCAATTAATCAAGAAGGTAGCTCTGCAGTACCGATGAGTGCAGTTGGAGAATCACAAGTTGCTGACATGGCATCAATGAATATAGCACAAAATGTGTTAAGTACTTTTCCATGGTAGGCTGGTAAGAAAAATCAGAACATGAGGTGTACTTATGGAATCTTTACTGCAGAATAATTGAGTTATGTTGGGAAACAACAGGTTGCTGCTGAGACAACATCAGATGCAAATCATAGTTTGTGTAAGAATCAAGCTGAACTAAATGGAATTGTTACAAGGCTAGAAGCAACAGTGAGGCCACCTGAGATCTCAAGTAAAGTAAGGCATTGTTCTTGTGGATTCACTTCTAAAAGCAGGGACCAAGAGGCAATACAGATAAGGTTTGGAGAGGTTTTCTACTTGTTGGTAACTAAAGTTTGTGAGCGAAGTCAAGTACTGATGCCAAAGATAGCAATGTTGGTCTGTGGTGTAAGTAATGTTGCAGCTGGTTACACTGAATGGAAGAGTTTGATGCAACAGCTTCAGTGTCTTCATAATGCTTTACTTGAAGGAATTAACAGGAGGTCAAGATCAAGTCCAGCTAAAATATTCACACACATCAGTAGAGAAGTTCAAAACAGATCAGTTTTTGATGTTGAGAAGTGCAAGGCTGATTTGGAGTTCCACTGGTTTCATGGGCTAGTGGATTTTGCATTCTTACTTGTGCTCATTGATAAAGGATCAGGATTGCTTTTGAATCCATTTAGCTGCAGCGTATCAATCGGATGCAGGGAACTTGAGGAGGTTCAAACAGGAGCTGGACACTTAGTCCAAAATTTGAAATTCATATGCTGCAAATTGTGGCTAATAACCCTGCTATCTTGATAGTTCAAGTGATGACATTGTTCCCTTGGAGTTCAACAGTGAAGCTTGGCAACTCATCTTAGCGGAGGAGATTTCAGAAGTTACAACAACGTTGCATTAGGAAGCAATTTATAAAATGTTATTTGAGCACTCTCTTCAAGTTTTTGCAAGACAAGAGAGTGGAAGTGTGTGGTGAGGAAGACAAGGATCACAACCCAGTTATGGTTGGATGTGAAAACTAGATTCCAAGCCTTCAGCAGAGCAAGAGCGAGTTACTCCAAGGACAACAGCTGCTGCATCCCTTGGTTACACCTGCTGCATTCTTGGCCAACAGTGCTCCTTTGCGGCGTTACAGTGATGTTAGGCTATCCAGTTTGCATCAAGAGGTTCTGCAATGGAATTACTAGTGTGGGTATCTGGCTGGTTTGGCTTGATCTAGGCATAGCTCCAGAAGTGTTCATTACATTCAAACGCAGCATGTGGGCAGAAACAAGAGGCATATTCAGAAATATAGCATTGACAGCAGTAACTAGTCCAGTTGCATTTTAGATTTAGATGTGTTCATTGCATCACGTGCTTCCTGCAGCAGCTAATTTCGGCAAGGATTCTTCTACATTAATAAGTGTTCTTCAAAGTTTGACTCTCTTCTTAGATTCTTGAGGACAAGAATCTCTTGGGGGGGGGGGGGGGGGGGGGGGAGTATTTTTATGATTCCTATTGGTGGGGCATGTGAAAGATTATAATTAGAATAAGTCATAACGTAATAGGTAGCATTAGCTTTTGATAAGTCAAGTAATAAGTGATGTTTAGTTGTTTGGTAGCTTGTGTTGGCGCCAAAGGGCTTGATGGTTAGTTAATTTGGTTAAAGGGCCAAGCATGGTCAATAATGGTGGCTAAGGTCTCGTTAGTAGGTTTAGGCTTAGCTATTGCAATATATCTTGATCTAGTATAAGTAGTTTGCTCGAGTTTAATATTGATGCATTCAATGAAATTGCAATCATCTCCCTTTAGATATTTTCTCTCTCTCATCTAACTTTCTCTCTATTTTCTCATCAATTCACTTCTCTTCTCATCTAAAGTCTCTTAAATTCTATCCTTCCCTAGGTTACGGTTTGAGATTAGTCTCGATCATAACATAAACTCCCTTACTATCAAGGATAAGATTCCTATCCCAATCATTGACGATTTGTTAGATGAGCTATATGGATCTAAGCACTTTTCCAAGCTAGGTCTTTGGCAAGGCTATTATCAAATTCAAGTTCAGGAACATGACATCCACAAGACTGCTTTTAGAACACACCATGGACACTATAAGTCCGTGGTGATTCCTTTGGGCTATCCAATGCCCCAGCTGCATTTCAGGCTTTGATGAACTTGGTGTCCAATGCCTTCTTAAGGAAGTTTGTTCTTGTATTATTTGATGATATATTGGTTTATAGTCCTTCCTTGAAGACTCATTTGGATCATCTTGAGTTGGTATTTCAGACCATGAGGTAGCTTAAACTCTACGCCAAAATTTCTAAATGTTCTTTTGTCCAAACATGAGCGGAATATCTTGGTCATTTAATCTTAGAGATTAGCGTGGCTATTGATCTAGGCAAGGTTTAGGCAATGAGGGAATGGCCAATTCCCAAAACTCTCAAGCAATTGTGGGGATTCCTTGGATTAGCAGGGTATTACCAAAAGTTCATTGTTGGTTCTAGGATACTTGCAAAGCCTTTGACAGATTTACTATGGAAAGAAGCTTTCCATTGGAATGAATTGACCGAGGAAGCATTTGAACATTTAAAGATAGCTATGTCCTCTGCTCTGGTATTAATTATGGCTAATTTTTCCTTGCCCTTTGTTTTGGAAACCGATGCTTGCAGCAAAGGAATTGGCACTGTGTTATCTCAAAATGGAAGACCAATGGCCTATCTAAGTTAGGCTTTGAGTTACAAGAATCAAGCATTATCCATATATGAAAAAAAAGTATATTGCAATTCCAATGGTAGTACAAAAATGGACGCATTATTTGAGGGACATCATTTCATAATCAAAACTAATCACCAAAGCCTCAAATATTTACTTGAGCAAAAGATCACTACGAGGGTTCAAAGAAAGGCCTTATGAAGATGTTGGGCTTACAGTACACTATTGAATATTGAAAGGGGAAAGATAACCAAGGAGCAGATGCTCTCTCAAGGAGGCTAGAGGATTCTGAAGTTGGCAATTGTGTTGCTGTCTCAGAAGTTGTCCCAACTTGGATGAACAAAGTGGTCAAGTCATATGAGGGAGATGCATTTGCTCAAGACTATATTGGAGCTCATTGTGTTTAGGGAACTATGGATTTTGATTCTAAAATTGTTGTTACTGATGGTGTAATAAGGATTAAAAGGAAGATTTATGTGGGAGAAGGTTCAGTATTAAGGAAACAGATTGTGTTGGCGTCTCACATTTTAGCTTGGGGTGGGCATTCTGGAATTGAAGGCACTTATCAAAGGCTGAAGCAATACTTTCAGTGGATTGGTATGAAGAAGAAAGTTCAGGAACTAATTCAGCAATGTGAGGTTTGTCAGAGAACAAAACATAAGCATGTGCCATTCCAAGGCTTGCTTCAACCCTTGCCAATTCCGTAAAGAGCTTGGCAACATATCAATATGGACTTTATTGAAGGCCTACCAAGATTTGAGGGAAAGGAAGTTATTTGGGTGGTGGTTGATCATTTCACAAAATTTAGGCATTTTATGGCCCTTAATCATCCCATTACTGCTGAAAGATTGGTAAGACTCTTCCTATATCAGATTTATAAGCTCCATGGATTTCCCTAATCCATTGTTTCAGATAGAGACAAGTTTTTCATCAGCAACTTTTGGCGTGAATTGTTTGTGTTGCTTGGATCTACATTGGCTCTCAGTTCATCATACCATCCATAATCAGATGGACAAACATAGAGACTAAACCAATTCCTTGAGCAATATTTGAGGAGTATGACGTTTACTCATCAAAGGAACTAGAATAGATGGCTGTCCCTTGCGGAGTTCTGGTGTAACACCCACTTCCATTCAGCATTAAGAGTTACACCATTCAAGGCCCTGTATGGGTACGATCCACCAGCACCATTAATGCTACAAGGAGCAATTTTTCCTGTGATTGAAGTCAATGAGCTGCTGGATCAAAGGAAACAACTGGAGCAACAACTCAAGGATAACTTACAAGTTACTCAGTTAAGGATGAAGTATTTCACTGATAGAAAAAGAACTGACATAAATTTTGCAATTGATGATTATGTTTTCTTGAAATTATAGCCTACAGGCAATCTTTCATTGCGGTGCACAAGAATATCAAGCTATGTGCTCGATTCTTTGGTCCTTAAAATGTGTTGGAGTGAGTAGGAAAGGTTACGTACAAGCTGGAGTTACCTCTTGAATCTGCAGTTCACTCTGTGTTTCATGTCTCGTTGCTGAAGAAATATGTTATAGTTGGTTCAAGTACACCTGCAGATCAACCGCAGGCTACATTGTAAGGACTTATGGTACAACAACCACAACAATTTTGGATTCAAGGACAATGCGGCAGCAGGGAAGACAGGTCATGGAGGTCGTGGTGCAATGAAGTAATTTGAGCTTTGAGAATGCAACATGGGAAGATTGGCCTTTTTTGAGATCTCAATTTCCCTCACTCCATTCTTGAGGCATTATGATTTGCCCTAAGCAGCTAGTTTGGATTGAGTTGCAACAAGAGAAGTAGCATTAGAGCATATTTTGGTTCAATTGCTTTTAAATGTGTTTTTGGCGGGAAAGTCAGCGGTGGAGGTTAGAGTGGTTTGTTTGCCTTGATTTTCTTAAGTCGGTATTCTAGTCAATTTCAGCTGCTAAGCTTGTAAGAGTCGGTTACTAGGGAAGTCTAGATGCATTGTATTTCTTTTAATCTAGGTTTAGAATAAATAGTTCAATCTCTTGTAACAATCATTTTTATGAATGAAAATATCTTTGGATTCTCTCTCTCATCTCTAATTCTCATCTCCTTTCACTTCTTTTCTTATCGTAACTCTACAAACCTAGGTTATGAATCAAGATTGATCTTGATTCATAACATTAGCTTAAGCCCCTGCAGCATCTTATAGACATTGTCAGTCAAACTTGAGTCCACACACCAGGATCCTGGTGGACTTTCAACTACACATGGATTTATCTCATAGTTACGTATCTTTTAATTGTTATTTTAATTATTTTGTACCTGATTAATAATAATTTCATATTCACTTTGACAATTTTAATGTTTACAGGTTCGAAGATTGAAATCCCTAAAATTGTAAAATTTGGTGCAAATACTACAAATTTGATGCGTAAACAATTAAATCAAGTCAATTCGGATTCAAGATAAGAACGTATAAGCTCGGCCACTGCCGCACCATCAGCCACCATGCCCCTGTTCACACGAAAACTAAAGCCCACAATGCCAGCCAGCATCAGTCCAGTCCTCCACGTCAATACCCAACTTCCCGACCCATCACAACTCCAATACAACATAGTAGCTCAGCCCAACACGCAGGTCCAGCACCTCCTGTCACCTTTAACCTCAGCCCAGCCCTCTACCGTCACGTACACCACTGAGCCCAACAACCCAAGACCACCATCGATACCAGCTCCTATACCGCACAGCCCCACATTGAGCCCAGGCCCAGCTCTAGTAGTGCTCGGAGAAGACGAAGAAGGGTCGGTTTTGTTGAGGGATTTAAGCTTGTTTTGATTTTGGATTTTTTTTGGGTATTTGCTCTGTTTTGGTTCCAAAAAATTGACGGCCTCTCAGCAACTCTCTCTCTCTCTCTCTCCTCTCAATTTCTTTTTCCTTTTCTTTTGTTAATTTGGAACGAGAGCAAAATTAGCGTGAAGACAGACATGGGTTCATACATCTCCTCCTTCACCGGGTCATCCTTTATGGAGAACTAACTTGTTCTCTGAGGGTAGATGAAGTCTTAGCCTTTTTATTTTTGTATTACTTTTAATTTTGGGATAATTTGTTTGTTACAT
The DNA here is from genome assembly GCA_018398585.1 of Simmondsia chinensis. Classification (NCBI taxonomy): domain Eukaryota; kingdom Viridiplantae; phylum Streptophyta; class Magnoliopsida; order Caryophyllales; family Simmondsiaceae; genus Simmondsia; species Simmondsia chinensis. Next base: position 13,615,135 of record JAGTTD010000004.1, read on the forward strand.
GAATTACTTCATTGTGAGAAATACTATGAAGTATTGTGCAACAACAACAACAACAACAGTTCCAGTGCCACAGGGGCTCCAGTAAGTAGCAGGGTATGGGGGGGTGGATGTACGCAGCCTTCCCCCTTCCGGGTGGAAGAGAGGCTGTTTCTAAGGATCGTTAATTGTTTATTCAATTAATATGATTATTGAGTTTGTAGCCTTTAATTGTTGATATTGATATTTATAAATTAATTCTTTGTGCTTGTAGCCTAAGAATTAATTAATCAAGCAATATTATTAACCAAATTGTTAATTAAAGATTATATTCCCTATGCTTTAGTTAGACATGGTCAATACCTATTAATTAACAATATGTTAGATAGAGCCTATTTTTCTTGTACTTTAGTTAGATAAGGTCAATACGCGATACTAACAACGTCTCCTTAGTAGGATGAAGCTTATAGCCTAAACCACTATCCGTGTGATAATCAATCATCCCAAATTAAAAGTTAATGTCAAAATAATCTCTAATGATGGATTCAAAATCTTAGGTTCCAATTTAATACAATTTTCCAATTAGAAGTAGATTATTTTTATTTTCATTGTCATTTTCTAGATTAAATAACACAAAAACCTCTCAATTTTATTCAAATCAATTTAGGTCATAGAATAATTTTATGTACTCGTAGTCCCTGTGGTTCGACACCATCCTGCCCTGCACTTCAATTTAGATGTGTTTAGTGAATTCGGTTTAATATTAAATTTTGATAGACGTAAAAAGACACATCAACAAGGCTCAACCAGATAAGATATCTCCATACCTTGTCTAGATGGATTCTTCATCTTAGCGGGAAGACTTGCTAGGTACGCGGGGTAGTTCGCCCTCCAGTGGCCATCCTTCCCATAGAAGAAACACTTTCCTTTTATGGAAGGCTTCCTTTTCATTTGCCTAGCTGCTACGCTAGTAGCTTTGCCCTTATTCTTCTTCTTCCTAGACTTTCTATTGCAAGACAATGTATTCCTTTTCCTAGGTGCCTGGATTAAGAGGACAGTCCCACTTAGCCTTCATCACCCCTTCAGCAAATTATAGCTCCTTCACTAGCTCAGGTAACGAATAATCTTTATTATTGATTGTATAGTTCAATCGGAAATGAGTGAAGGACTCTGCCAAAGAGCCAAGTATCATCTCCTACAGAGATTGACTACCAATCTTAGCACATCAGAATTCTAGTTTGTTTAGATAAGCCATTGTTCTCAAAACATGTTCTTGACGTGGACTTCTCTCAGGCATTAATATGAGTTTCCTCCTTAGCTCTTGCCTTGCTACTCTATCTTGCCCACTGAACATCTTCTTAAGATGTTCTTTCATTTCCACTACCATTTTCATCTCAAGCACCTGATGCATGAGAACGTTAGACATGGAGACTAAGATGTAACACCTAGTTAAATCATTGGACTTAATCCATCGATCATAATGTTCCTTGACAGTAGCAGTGGTATTATTAGCAAGCACAGGAGGACAAGGTTCAGTTAACACAAATTGATGTCCCTCGTGGATTAGCACAATACATAGGTTCATCTTCCAGTTTGGGTAATTAGGTCTAGTAAGGAGGTTATCCTTTAGTTTGGAATGCAATACAACAAAAGTCATCGTGATTACCCTTAAAATATGTAAATAAAAAGTATGAGTCATGCATCTATTTGTGACATTATTTTTTTTTCAAAATTTACCAATTATAATCAATTAGGTATCCACAACACCTTATTAGAACAAAAGCAATGATGATCCAAACTATCTACTTGTTACTCCCTGTCGGCGAGGCCACAACTAGCTTAGCTCGGTTGGGAATGTTTCTCTATTATTATATTTTCTTGCAAACTCTTTTAATAAATATCAATAATTCATCATCCCGTCCTTAGTCTCTGAAATAGTACAACAGAGCTCTTTGAGAAGCTAATATAGTATTTTATTTAAGTGTAAACCATTACCTGAATAGCAACACAAGGTCTCGATATACTCCACGGTGGCGTGGTTGTACTCGATTGCTTGAATCTCTGTCCATCCTAATAGAAGTCTAACCTCGTATTTTTCAGATTAACATCCTCCTCAAGGAGTAATGAAGAGCCACTATACTGCTACACTAGTACTGGAGACTGCTAGTTTTTCAACCTTTGAACCTCGTTCCCACTTGATTTTTTAAAATAAACTAGTGGATTTAATTTACCTTAAGTTATCTCATAACTTAATAAAGTTAATATGACAAAAATAATTTAAATTACTATTCTGATCCAGTCAAGACTAATTAAATTATTCACAATTAATGCTCATGTCATTAAAACTCCCTTTTAACAACAATTTAAATCAAAGTTTCACTTTAATTCCTTTCTAAACTCTTTTAGAAAAATTAAGATTATCACATAATCCCTTTTGGAATCATATTCTAAAATAAGTATAAAAAACCTTCTTTTTTTTAAAAATTAAATTGGCGTCAGCCACCGACGTCATTGCTGACATTAGGCCTACTGACATCAGCAGTCACGTCAGCTGATCTGACGACTTTTTGGGTTATATAAATTAATCCATTCTAATCCAATTAGATAATTATATGAAGAATTTAAGTTAACTTGAAAATCCTATTCTCACATTCATAAACCAAAAACTATGCAATTATCGATGAATACATTCCTTTTAATTGAATTTTAAACAATTTAAACAATCAATTAAACATATAACAATTTATACGAATATATTCAACAATAACATTATGCTTTGACACCATCCCATCATGAATCCATATTTAAAACGTTTTTTTCTATCATGTCAACTAGGGACCTCATGCACAACATGAAGAATCAGAGTCCGGCTCTGATACCAATTGCTGGGTGGGTAATTTTAACATCGTACATTGAAATATGCAATGACTGTATCTAGTATAGCGGAATACTGATTTAAAATTCTTTAATTTCAAATTAAATACATGATCATAACTCTAATTATACATAACAATGCAAAGCATTAGAAGACAAATCCATGAAAAATGATCGAATACAAATATAAAAGTTTTGGGCGAGATAGTCTCATACCTCATTGTAGACCGCAAGAGTATCGATGCTCCAAACGATACACCTAGGATCTTCTTCGCAATTCCCCATTTTACACCGACTGAGTGGACATCGTGAAATCAAGTACTTCTTAAAACTAATTTTAAGAACTAATTTTGGAATAAGTTTTCTTTAATTGGTTCTTTAACTAATCAAAAGAAAACCTAGAAGAGAACCTTTTGTTATGGTTGAATAAAAAATCAAATCAAATGGCCGTGAGTTATTCTTTTTTTCTTTATTTTTCTTGTAAAATTTATCCCATGAATTTTTTAGGATTCAACCATGATTAATTTTATTTAATCCTTTAAATAAAATAATTCATCTCATGAATTCTCTTGATTTCTATAAGTGTATAATTTAGGAGGCTTGGGTAGGGATCTCAGGGATAATTTATTTTTAACTTCAAATGTGTCAAATCTGATTTTCAACTCATGATAACAATTGAAAATCATTTAATAAAACTTAATTCCACTAAATAAGTTTTATTGCATTCCAAAAAGAAATATATTTACTCATTAAATTTTCCTGTAAAAGTTTACTCACAATTGACCCCTCTAATGAATGTCTAAGAGGAAAATAACTTAAACTACTATTGTCATTCTTTTTCATCTTTCCTTCTTAGTTCTTAATTGGCCGATTTTTGAATAATTTATTAACACAAATAAATAAATCTGTATTAACTCCTAATGTCCAACATATGAAATGCTTTGGCCAAAGTCTCTTGAATCATCTCAAAAACTTGCGAATTAACTAAGGGGACATTTTATGAAGTAGATTCTTGATAAAATATCTAACCCTGCCACACTTCATGCAATTGTTCAACGAACGTAAGACCCCGGTTATTACCTATTACCTTGTCATTTTAGTGCATCAAAGCAACCAACACTCCATGCATGAGTCTAGACCATTTTATGGATTAAGAGTCATTGTATAAATTAAAAATATGAGTCGCTCAATTTTGGAAGTCGTACAGATTCGAGCATATCACGTGGTCCTGTTTAGTTTGACAATCTCATTGTAACACACCAGCACAACATCATGGATCACTATCCATATAACCAAGACAAGTTGTCTAAATGTCATGTTATAGTCTTAGCAGATAAGCTGCCCAAACTCATCATTAACTACGAACTTATTACTAAATAACATTTATATCCATTATTTAGTCCATCTGTGGATCAATCTCATTAATCCACTAAAAAGAGATATCCTAAATGTCATTTAGGGACATTGTCCATCTCATGGTACGTGCTTTGAACGAGAACAACATCACATGCATAAAGACTCGTTAGTAATATCAAAGTCAGACGATAATGCTAAAAAAATTTTGTTCACTAATAAAAAAGTTTACAAAAATTGGGTTCCCTAGGACACTAGCTTTAACAGGGACAAGCTAAAAAACTCATCAATCCACTTACAAGCCTAAGTCTAAAGACTTTTAGGCCCAACACCCTTCACTACTACATAATAGCGCTACGGCAACGGTTTAAAACTGTTACTGTAGACTGAAAACCGTTGTTTAAGGTATACAACAAAGGTTTTTGAACCGTTTAATACGCCGCCGTTGTCGCAGCATATGGCAACAGTTTTCAGGACAGTAGCAACGATTTACGAACCGTTACAGTATAACTATCAATAGCAATGGTTTTTTGACTTACATACGACAGCGTATTTATTTAAGGCAACATTTTTTTTTTGATAGAAATGCCTACAGCAACGGTTTTCTTATGAAATAACATCAGTTTTTAGGTACCTGTTGCAGCAGTTTTTTCTGTAATGGCAACAATTGTTATGGTTAGTTTTGTTTATTGCAATGGTTTTCTCATAAACTATAGCGGTTATAGATACCTTTTACAACTGTTTTTTTCCCCTATGGCAACGATTTTTTTACTATTAAACACAACAATTTGAGAAATCTATTACAACGGTTTTGTCCTCTATAGCAACGGTTTCTATGCAAATAGCTAAGGATTTGGGAAACCTATTGCAACAGTTTATTACCAATAAGAACGGTTCAATATATGTTTATGACCCTGCATTGCAATAAAATTTATGGTACAGTACACCTGTTTCCAAATAAGAAATATCCAACTTCATTCATTAACAACAAAATTACTACGTATCAATTGTCAACAAAATAACATCCATCAAGTCCAACATAAAGCCAAACACACTCCATTGTTACTTACAAAATAGCATAACACAAAATATGACACTTAGTTACTTACAAAATAGCCAGAAAACATAGTTACTTACAAAATATGACACATAGTCCAACATCTAGTCCAACACCTGTTTTCAAAATAGCCTAACATACTCCATTATTGCTTACAGAAGTACGAACGACCTAATTTTTTATGTTAACTATACAATAGTAAGAAAACATCCTCTTCATCATCACCTTCATCATCATCATCATTAACCTGCCATGAAAAAACATTAAATCATGAGCACAAAGTTAATAGAAACATTTAGTAAATGACACATTCCGTCTTTACATTGACAACAAGATAATATTCACCAATACAGTCCAACACAAAACCCAATTTAAAAAACACTATTATCCACCAAGGCAAAATATAACATCACACAAAATTCAATTGTCATCGGCAAATGTATGCACCACATAAAATATAATGGCCCCAAGTGTTTACTACCAACCCCACAACACTTTGTCACCTCAACCGCCAATGCAAATGCCATCGCTGTCACTTCAATGACCAAAAACTATTGCTACCAACCCTAACTCCCCTCCCTTCACATTAATGCCCAAGAATACCATGAGACCTTCAATGGATGCAATAAAAAGAAAACCAAATACAAAAGGTAGTTCAAAATATAACAAATTTATGCAAAGCTAATTGTTATGATTTAAGTTCAATTTGAATCATATACTAACAATGAGTTAAGACAAGTATGTTGCATTAGGACGATACTCCCAACCGACTTGACCTTACATGATCTTATTAGGCATATACTACTACATAACCCCTTAAGACTCATTACGATCACAACAATACTCCCCCCTTTAAATATTCTTGACCTTATATTGATTTTTTTGCATATAATTCAGGTCAAATATGATTTAGCTTAATAGAATTCACTTCAGCTGATCTTATTGTAATTACAACCCCAAACAATCACCAAATCACACGCACAAGTGCACTGAACTTGGACAATGAACAAATTGTCATGAAAATACACTTGAACAACACTACTTATAGGCAAATACAAGGCAAGCTAATACATTGAACCTAGATCTTGATAGCAACTGACTCAACACACAAAATATCTAAACCAACTAACATATCTAACTAACTAACAAATGAACCTTAGGCGCCAAAGATAAGCAACATGCTGCAAGCTTACTGCAGCTTATTACATTTGTACTAAAGTATGTATAGGAAGAACTAACTACTACATTTGTTAAGCTAACTATTAACATAGCAGCAACATAACCGCAGCTCATCAACAATAGCAATATGCAGCCCGAACCCCCTATATCCTCATCAAGCTCAGATCATAACACAAATGTTCACAAAACCGAGTTGAAGTGAGGTTTCTACCACTTAATCTGAATCGCAGCACCAAGCTTAAGCTTCAATCTTGAAATCTAAGCACAATATCTGATGGTAGCTCAAACTTGAAAAAAAATTCAGCATGACCTCAATTAAATTCTGCTCAACAAAACCTTGAGCTAAATTTGATCAACCTCTAAAATAAATTCAGCTTGTACTTATCAGAATTCAGCTCTTCACTTGAGTTAAATTTGGTTCGAACTAATGAGCACTGAATTTTGAAGATTTAAGCCCCTAATCTCAACTCTAATGTGTATACAACACGATCTGAACAATGTAGTTCAGAATCTTGATCAAGTGCAACCTAAGACAGATGTATCATAGTAGAGACACACATAAATAACAGTAGCCTTGGACTGAATTTCAGCTCACACCAGAATGACCTTGATATTTCAAATCAAATGCAATTCTTCAAGTCTAAATGATTTTCAACCAATTTTTTTTTTTTTTTTTTTTTTGGTTTCAATGTAGTTTTCATATATGTTCTTGATCAATAATCAAGAACTTGATATCAATTAACTTGATTTGGAAGAAAATAAAGGCTTTGATACCTATTGTTTTGATTCAAATTAAATTTGAATCAAAACCTAGGGTTTGGATAAGGATTTACACTTAGAAAGTGAAATCAAGATAAGTACCTAGAGAATTAAATGAGAGATAGAAGAATTCAAGAAGAATTAGGGATGAGTTATTGTATCATCAAAAATTTCACAAAATCTCAAGCCACATTACCCTAAGAGAGGGAGAAACATAAACATAAATTGAAGAAGCACACCTGATTCTGTCGAGAACTTTTGGCATCAAATGAAGAAGCACCATTTTGATTAGGAGCACTACCAGCATTGCCAGGTGACTCAACTAATCCTTGTAGCACTTTAGGTCCAAGATTACTTAAGCCGGGGACAATGGCTCCATGCTTTGATATAAGTTCCTTCAAAACTTCTTTTGTAACATCAGCTTTGAGTTCTGCTTTCATAGCACCCATAACATTAGATGGAACTTGCATGTCACCCATTTTTTTCTTTCCTTTCACATCCTTCAGACAAACACCCCTCCTATAAAGCCGCAGTCAACCAGGATGTTCGTCAGGCATAACCTTAGTGAAGGCATCCCTATTCTTGGTGTTTGCATCATCGTCCGCATTAATCTTGCCTTGTTGTGACTGAACTTCACCCTACATAAGTGTACAAATCAATGAAGAGTCAAACAAAGTAAGATATCAGTCGTTAACTTATTAATAAATCAGCTTACAATTTTAGAGACTGTGCTCCCTCCATCGTCTTTGTATAATTTACCGGGTCTTCTTTTGCGTGTCAGGACGAACATTTCTGCTCGTGAAGGAGGTTGCTTATCTGGATTAACTTGTTGCTACAAGTGACACCAAAGAAGTGTAAGTAAAATGTTAGTCTTTTGTAATTCTAAGAGTGGCCAAATATGTATATAACACTTAGAGTGCTCTTTTACCAATCCATAACTTATACATGCGAAGATTTTTCTCCCAGCCGTGTGCCTATATTTCTGACTAAGCGAATTATGACTATTGATTGCAGCCACATTCTATGAAACACATATGAGAAAGCATGTCGTAAATACAATTACAATAAATACATAGTGAAAAAATATATTTTTTAATCTATTATAAATACCTGAGCTGCATGTTAAATTCATCTGTCCATCTAGGGAAATACATCAAACTATTAGCTGAGGCATCCATACAAGAAACTATACTGTGCAAGAGGACAAGGAAGCATTGGGATAGAGTATTAATACTTATTGCTAACAACAAACAATTTTAGTATATAAGAAGGCAATAGAGTACAATGTAAAAACATGAATTTCAAAGGGGATGACATCATTTCCATGAGGGTCAACCTAGTACCAAATGTGAGAAAGGGCAATCAAACCCAAATTAATACAACTCATGTCCATTTTAAAAATCAAAAGCAATGAACATAAAGACAACTACAATAATCATATATTAATATATAAATACACGAAAACAAACATAAAAAGTATTCATCCATATGTTAAAGAGATGAACTTCTCATGTAGTCGTAAATCATTTGTCTAATTCAACCAGAACACGGAACTTGAAATTAATACTGCAGGATCTGGATTTCAGCTTAAAATCTTGATCAATTACAATCTTGTTTAACATAAAAATCAGCAAATAAGTTGCAGCAGCAAGCATAATTGTTCTCTTAACAATTCTATTTCAACTGATCATGTAAGCAGCATTGCAATGTAAGCAGCTAAAGATTAGGATGCTTGCTATGGGAACAAGATGTTGTGATTCTCATAATAGGGGGCATATGAAATAGAATTAGAATGTAAATGTAATAAGTAGCATGAACCTTGGATAAGTCATGTAATAAGTGATGTATGTTAGCCTAAGGATGTCATGCTAGTCTAGTTAGTTAAGGTCGGTTATGTCTTGGTCTTAGTTAGTCAAGTATGGCGGCTAAGTAGGTGAATGGTGGTTTAGGCATGGGTTAGATTCAATGTATTAGATCATGTCATGTAAGTAGTATAAATAGTAAGGCTCTAGCTTGTAATCTCATGACCTTGATAATTAAACATCTCATTTGAGATCAAATCTCTCTCTCATCTAACTATCTCTCCATTTCGCATCTAATTTCACTTCTTTCTCATCTCATACTCTATTATCTTACTCTATCCCTAGGTTAGGATTTGAGATTCATATCTCGATCTTAACAACTGGTATCAGAGCCAGATTTGGCTTCCGAATCAAGCTCTAAATGAGGAAAAAAAAAATATGGTCGATTGAGTTGCAAAGGCTTGGATGCTTGCAATTGATTTAGTTGAATCAATTTCAACTAAATTGAGTTGTTTTGTGTCAAGCTTTGGTCATTGTTGCGATCAATCATCAACAAAACAGTTTTTGTGATGATTTTGTTCAGTTTTGTGTCTTTGGAATTCAATTGTGACTCATGAGTACTTAACTTGGTGGAGCAAAAGTCCAGATTTTCAAGCCAAAGTCACAAGTGCTCAAGTAATCAAGATTGGACAGCAATGTACTCAAAATTTTTGGTGCATCCTCTCTAAGCTTTGTCAAGATCAAAGAATGGGAGCTTATGGTGTGATCTATGCAAAAAGTTTGAAAGAAGAAGCTGAGATTCCCAGATCACTTATGTTCCAATTCAAGATGCTTACAACAGACTTCAAAGTGGCTACTGAAAATGCTTGGAAAATTACATTTCCTTTACTGTCAGCAATAAATGAGTTGCTCAAATACAAATATGTCTTTTGCGATCTTTCTCTCTCTCATCTAACTTTCTCTCTATTTCTCATCTCTTTTCACTTCTATTCTCATCTAAACTCTCTTCTTCCTATCCTAACCTAGGTTATGATCCAAGCTTAGGCTTGAATCATAACACATTGATGCTGGCAATTCCATGGTCAATGCAAAACACGGAATATGAGCTGTAATGTTATTTATGCCCATTTTAAGGCAAACTTAAATGAACTTAAGCTGCAACACACTAAAACGGAGAAGTTAGTTACTCCAATTTTAAGTTATTTACCATGAAAATATGCACGAAAATACATTAAGGCGAACTCAAATCAACTTAAACCGCAACACACGGAAATTACAAAGCTCTTCATATCAATTTTATGTTATTTCCCATGAAAATACACACAAAATCAAATTAGGGCAAACTCAAATGATCTTAAGCCACAAAAAAAAAAAAAAAATAAAATGGAGAAGTTATTTATGCTAATTTTAAGTTATTTACCATGAAATTATGCATGAAAATAAACTAAGGCGAACTCAAATGAACTTAAACCGCAACGCACGACAATTACCAAGCTATTCATGTCAATTTTAGGTTATTTACCATGAAAATACAAACAAAATCAAATTAGAGCAAACTCAAATGAACTTAAGCCGCAATACACAAAAGTGGAGAAGCTATTTATGTTCATTTTCAAGCTATTTACTGTGAAAATATACACGAAATCAAATTAAGGCCAACTCAAATGAACTTAAACTGCAACACATGAAAATTACAAAGCTATCCATGTCAATTTTAAGTTGTTTACCATGAAGATACTCACAAAATCGAATTAGGGCAAACTCGAATGAACTTAAGCTGCAACACACAACAACGAAGAAGCTATTTATGTCCATTTTAAGTTATTTACCACGAAAATATGCATGAAACTGCAACACAAGAAAATTACAAAACTATTCATGTTAATTTTAGGTTATTTACCATGAAAATACACACGAAATCAAATGAACTTAAGCCCCAGCACACAAAAATGGATAAACTATTTATGTCAATTTTAAGTGATTTGCCATGAAAATATGCATGAAATCGGATTAGGGAAAACTAAAACGAACTTGAACCGCAACACTTGAAAATGGAGAAGATATTATGTCATTTACCTTAAAAATGGGGAACAAAGAAGTTAGTGCAACAAAAATGGGGCACAGCAACGAGATGGAGTAGAGCGACGACGTCGGACCACAGCGCGAGAACAGGGGGGTGACAATGAAACGCGGGGGGGTGAGGAGCAGAGCAACGGGTGGGTGAAAATGAAATGCGGAGGGGTTTTTTAACATTTACTTTTGTCTTTTTTAATTAAAAATTATGGTGGGAAAATTTTGTAAATTTGGAGCTATATTACTAAAATTTCATTTATCCCCTATACTGATCCTTTACAATATAATTTGTGACAGGTAAAATTTCATAACTAACGACGAATATTGTCATAAATAATTATCGAATCGAGTTAACGATCAGGTACCGAATGAGTCGAGTGTTAAACCACTCGACTCTTACTCATTTATTGGTTACATACGTATTATTTTGTACCCAATCAGACTTCAATTAGGGTACAGACTGAGGACAAAGTAGTGCAAATAGAAAAGAGTACCAAAAATATTTTACAAACAAATTTTAAAAAAATAGCATCTAACTTTTAGAAAATTTTAACATTGGCCCCTTGACATTATATAACATTTATAAATCATTGCAATAAGTGTTATTTGAAAAACCGTTGCAATAAACCGTTGTCGTATGCAATTATACTCAACGGTTACTTTTGTGTTACAAAAACCGTTATCGTAGACATCCTTATGCAACGGTTTTAGAACCATTGCAAAGCCGTTGCATAAATTTAGATTTGGCAACGGTTTTAGAACCCTTGCAAAACAACCGTTGCCACAGGCCTGTTTTGTAGTAGTGCTTCACTTGTAATAACTCGAATGAGTTAAAGATTGATAAGATTGAGAAGGAGCGAACCATATTTGGGTCGTTGGATTAGGACCAATGCAATGGCTAGGAATCAAGATCAATCTTGATTCATAACCTAGGTTTGGAGAGTTTAGATGAGAGAAAGAGCTGAAAGAAATGAAAGTTAGAGAGAGAATTAGAGATGAGAGAAAGAATTTGAAGATTTTTTTTTTTTTTTATTGATGAATGATAATTACATGAGATTGAGCTATTTATACTAATTCTAGATACAAAGCATCAAGGCCAACACTAAATGGCTCTAACAATCCTAGCTGCAAAAACTGACTAGCTAACCGACTTAAGAAAGTTAAGACAACAACCCTTATAACCAATTTTCCTACCAAAAGACAATTCAAGAGCAATTAAACCAAAACAAGCTAAAACCGTTAATCCCGATCAGCTAAGATAATGACAATCATAACAATGCCTCCCTTTTAAGAACATTCTTGCCTAAAGAAGGGAATGACGGAAATTGGGACCTCAAGAAAGGCCAATCTTCCCAAGTTGCCTTCTCCGGACTCAAATTACTCCATCGAACTAGGACTTCCTTGATCTGCCTCTCTTGCTGCAGCACTATTCTTGAATCCAGGATTGATTGTGGCTATTGCATCAAGATTCCTTACAATGTAGCCTGCAACTGATCTACAAAAGCACTTGAACCAGCTGCCACATACTTCTTAAGCAACGAAACATGGAACACATGATGAATTGAAGATTCAGGAGGCAACTCTAGCTTATAGGAAACCTTCCAAACTTGCTCCAATGCATTGTAAGGGCTAAAGAATAGAGCATAGAGCTTGATATTTTTGTGTACTGCAATGGATGATTGCCTGTAAGGCTGCAATTTCAAGAAAACATAGCCACCAATTTTAAAAGTTTTGTCAATCCTTTTTCTATCAGCAAAATACTTCATCCTCGACTGAGCAACTTACAAGTTGTCCTTGAGTTGCATCTCCAGCTGTTTCCTTTGATACAGTAGCTCATTAACTTCAACCACACGCGAAATTACTCCTTGTAACATCAATGGTGCTAGGGGATCACATCCATTCAAAGCCTTGAAGGGAGTAGCTCTTAAAGCTGAATGAAATTGAGTGTTATATAAAAATTCCACAAGGGACAACCACCCATTCCAATTCCTTAAATGTCATACTCCTCAGATATTGCTCAAGGCACTTATTTACTCTCTCTATTTGACCATATGATTGTGGATGGTATGATGAACTGAACGCCTATATAGACCCAAGCAAAGCAAACAACTCATGCCAAAAATTACTAATGAATAACTTGTCTCTATTAGAAACAATGGATTGGGGCAATCCATGGAGCTTATAAATCTAACCCAGAAAGAGTCTTGCCAATCTCTCAGCAGTAATTGGATGGTTAAGGGCCACAAAATGACTAAACTTTATGAAACGATCAACCTCTACCCAAATGACTTCCTTTCCCTCTGATTTGGGCAAGCCTTCAATGAAATCCACACTTATGTGCTGCCAAGCTCTTTTCGGAATTGGCAGAGGTTGAAGCAACCCTTGGTATGGCACATGCTCACTTTTGGTTGTTTGACAAACTTCACATTGTTGATGTAGCTCCTGAACCTCCCTCTTCATACCCTTCCAATGGAAATAATACTGCAATCTCTGATAAGTGCCTTCAATTCCAGAATGTCCACCCTAAGCTGAACAATGAAAGGCCAATACAATCTGCTCCCTTAAATCTGAACCCTCCTGTTATAAATCATTTAGTCTTTTGGTTGTAATTGTTACTTAAATGCTTGTAATGTGTTAGGCTGCTGTGGAAGTTGTAATTGCTAGTTAATTGGCAGGTCGGTTGGTGCCAAAGGGTAGTTGGTAAGTCAAACCAGGTCAAACCTGGCGGCTGTTTGGTGTTTAGGCGCCAATTGCAGTTACGCGGTTAGTGGTTGTTGGGTCTTGGTGCATTGTACTTAGATCTTCTTTAAATAGGCCTAATGCTTGTAACTTCTTCATTCAATCAATAAAATCCTGATTTCCTTTTGGAAAACCTCTCTAATTCTCATCTATTTCTCTACTCTCTCATGTCCTTTCAATTCTCTTCTCACCTTATCAATCTCTTTCACAAGGTTAGCTATCAACTTAGGTTTGGTAATTAACAATTGGTATCAGAGCTGGTTGAAGTTGTCTATTACTTGAATTGAGCTGGCAAAATTGAAGAAACACAATCAAAGTATGGCTGAAGGAGTTAGGACACGATCGGGAGCTAGTGGAAGCAATGTAGCTCCAGCTGTTCAACCAGGTGTGTCCTATGCTGCTGTGGCTGGTTCGGACACTCCAGAGGAGTATGTCACGAGTGATCAGATGAAGGAATGGATTACTCATTCACAATTACAATCAAAGGAATGCCTGTTCTCGAGATTACAGCAAATGCAATTGGAAAATCAGCAAATGCAGATGGCAAATCAACAAAGTAATGATGATCGATTGTCAAAATTGGAGGAAAGGATGGAGAATCTGCAAGATCAGCTCAAGAAACAAGGAGAATCATCTGTCAACGTGATCCTTAAGCTTGTAATTCAGCTCATTCCTCCAGCTGTTGTGGCTCAATCGCAGGTTCATTCAGACAGAAATGAGAATTTGGACAGAAATCGTGGCAAATCACCTGTGATACAGGTAGAAGCTGGTCCTTCAGTTCATATCCAATCAGTGGATGATCGACCTTCAGTAGTTGAAGCTGCTACAGGAGCGTATGATCGTAATGTAGGACCAGGCCATCTCAGATTTTGTGGCCAAAGTGTAGGTCTGCAATCCCGGCCACCTGATTCAAATGATCACCAAAGGAGTTCATCCGATGATCTTGAACAATAGAACAGACCTCCTGATTTGCATCAACAGCAGAGATCCTTGAGAGTAATGATGCTATCTTTGGTGGCAGAAGTTATGCTCATCGACAGCCAAGGGTGCAAATCGAGTCATTTGATGGAAAACAGCCTGAGTCTTGGTTGAGGAGGTGCGAACGGTAGTTTCATTTCTATAACATCAATGAAGCTGAAAAAGTAGAGCTAGCTGCAGTGCATGTTCATGGAGACCATGAGGTATGGTTTTATAGTATATTGAAGAGTAATTCTTATCTTTCTTAGGACAATTTTGTGGAAGAGCTGTGTGAGAGGTATGGTGAAGAAGATTCAAGCGATATTGTTGGTAGCTTTAATAAGGTTTATCAAACATCTACAGTTAAGGAGTACATGATCAGATTTGAGAATTTGCGTGCTAACATGATAGCCATTAATCCACATTCTACCGAAGCATATTATGTCTCAAGCTTTATTAGTGGATTAAAGCCAAGAATTAAGAACTTGGTTAAGGCCATTGGGACAAACACTCTCTCCAAAGCCTATAATAAGGCTAAATTGATTGAGGCTACACTTGTATCTTCAAGTGACAAAGACAAATTCAAGAGTAGCAATTACAAGACTCATCAAAAGGATTCATCAAGCATCAAGGTTGGCCATTCTATGGATAGGAGATCGACACGGTTATGTTATAAATGTAATCAGCGATATCAGCCCGGACATAGGTGCAATCCCAAGTTTTTGATGTCTGCTAGAGGTTCTCGTGTTGATGCTGAATCACGGACTGAAGATTTTGGTTCTGCAGAGGACAGTTCAGGGCAAGAATCACATGATGAGTTGTTTGAGGATGAAGTTGAGATTTCCATGAAGGCATTGACCGGTAATGGAGCTCACAACACCATACGCATTGGTGGGAAGGCAGGAAAAACTTCCATTACCATTCTTATGGATAGTGGGAGCACACATAGCTTTGTTGATCCCAAGTTGGTGAGGAAGGTGAAGCGTGAAATCATCAAAACTCATCCCTTAGCCATAATGGTAGCTGATGGCAACTCAATTACTACTCAAAACAAGTGCCAAGCATTCCGTTGGTCTATGCAAGATCATCAATTCACTTTTGATTTTAGAGTTCTTCCTCTGGGAGGGTGTGATATGGTGCTTGAAAGCACAAAGACAACAGTGTTTTAACCCAGTGTTGTTTGATTTTGACAAGATGACAGTGTCCTTCGAAGTTCATGGCAATAAGGTCACACTACAAGGAATTTCAGATCAGGCGCAGTTGAGGCTGATCAATGGCAAGCGCTTACAAGGTGGGTTCAAGAAGAATACAATACAATGGCTTGGACAATCATTTGTTATTGCTCCTGCAGAACTGCAGCAGAATATCTAACCTGAAGTACATGCTTTGCTTGATGAGTTTGAAGACATTTTTGAGCAGCCAAAGAGCCTTCCTCCTCAAAGAAGTGTAGATCATGCCATACCACTTCGAGCTAACTAGGATCCAGTGAAGATCAGGCCTTACCGTTATGCCTATGCTCAAAAATCAGAGATTGAGAAGCAAGTTGATGAGTTGCTTCAAATGAGTTTCATTAGACCAAGCCATAGTCCTTTTGCCTCACCCGTGATTCTTGTTAAGAAGAAGGATGGCACGGCTAGAATGTGCATCGATTATCGCCAATTGAATTCTTTGACAGTGAAAGATAAGTTTTCTATTCGTATTATTGACGACTTGCTTGATGAGTTATATGGAGCACATTTCTTCTCTAAGCTTGATTTGAGGCAGGGATATCATCAAATCAGAGTTCTTGAGCCGGATATATACAAGGCTGCTTTTCAGACACATCATGGGCATTTTGAGTTCGTTGTTATGCCTTTCGGTTTAACAAACGCTCCAGCCACATTCCAAGCTGCTATAAATGACATTTTCAAGCCTTACTTGAGGAGATCGATGTTGGTTTTCTTCGATGATATATTGATATATAGTTCGTCTTATGAAGATCACCTCACGCATCTTAGAGAGGTGTTTGTAGTAATGCGGCAGCACATATTTTTTGCTAAGCTATCAAAGTGCTCTTTTGCTCAGTCCAAACTTGAATATTTGGGTCATGTCATCTCTCATGAAGGAGTGTCTCCTGATCCTTCAAAAGTGCAAGCAATGCAAGAGTGGGCAATTCCCATGACGTTGAAGCAATTGGGAGGATTCTTGGGATTGACCGGTTATTATAGAAAGTTCATAAATGGTTATGGGTCCATTGCAAAGCCCCTAACTGAGCTTCTTAAGAAGGATGCATTCAAGTGGAATGACAAGGTTCAAGCAGCTTTTGATGCACTAAAGTCGGCTATATGTGAGGCTCTAGTATTAGCCATGCCGAATTTTGCTGAGGACTTCATCTTGGAAACTGATGCAAGTGGGACTGGATGTGGGGCTGTTCTCTCACAACATGGAAGACCAATTACTTATTTGGGTCAAGCTCTTAGTCCTAAACATCAAGCCATGTCCACTTACGAAAAAGAGTACTTGGCAATTCTCCTCGCAATTGAGAAATGGAGGCATTACTTGAATGGTCATAGGTTCATTATTCAAACAGATCATCAAAGTCCCAAGCGTCTCTTGGAGCAAAAGATAGTGACAAGAATTCAAAAGAAGGGGTTGATGAAGTTGCTAGGACTCGACTATGCATTCGAGTATAGAAGAGGGAAGGAAAACCACGCTGCCGATGCTTTGTCAAGAAAGTTTGAGGACCACGAGCAGGGTTTCTGTCGGGCAATATCTTTTGTTTTGCCTTCTTGGATGGATGAAATCTGCAAATCTTATGAAGGGGACACTTTTGCTCAAGAGTGTGTGGCTGCAGCGTTGGTTAAAGGTGCTGAATTAGTTGACAATGAGCATGGAGCGTCTGTGCAGAAAGGCATTATCCGACTGCAGAACAAGATATATATTGGCACCTCTACTGATTTGAGAGATCAGATAGTAAAGGCTTCACATGACTCAGCTTGGGGTGGTCATTCTGGGGTTGAAGGTACTTATCAAAGAGTTAAGGCATATTTTAGTTGGCGCGGTTTGAAGAAAGCTGTATCAGAATTTGTTAAGTCTTGTGAGGTGTGCCAACAAACCAAGTTGGGGGATCATCGATACCAAGGACTCTTGTAGCCACTTCCCATTCCGGAGGGCGTGTGGATCAACATAAGCATGGATTTTATAGAAGGACTTCCCAAGTCTGATGGTAGGGAGGTAATTTTGGTTGTGGTGGATAATTTCACCAAATATAGTCATTTTATAGCACTTATCCGACCTATTACAGCTGAAAGGTTGGCTAAGAGCTTCTTAGGCAACATATATAAGTTACATGGGTTGCCTCGATCCATTGTTTCTGACCAAGACAAGATCTTTACGAGTACTTTTTGGAAGGAGTTGTTCAAATTGTTGGGAACAACATTGGCGATCAGTTCATCTTACCATCCCCAATCGGATGGACAAACAGAGCGGGTCAATCAATGCATTGAGCAGTATCTTCGGAGTATGGCTTTCTCACGGCCTCGAGAGTGGAATCAATGGCTTTCCTTAGCCGAATATTGGTTCAACACCCATGTTCATGCTTCTATTGGTACTTCTCCTTTTCAAGCCTTGTATGGGTATGCACCACCTTCTCCAATGTTGTTGCAGCAGCAAAGTATTCCCGGATCTGCAACAGGGGATTTTTTACAGCAAAGGAGGCAGATGTTACATATCCTTAAGGATAACCTTCATCAAGCTCGTGCTCGAATGAAATTTTATGCAGACAAAAAGAGGGTAGACAAATCTTACGAAGTTGGAGACATGGTCTACCTAAAATTACAACCCTATAGACAGTCCTGATTGGCTGTCAGAAAAAATGTCAAGCTAAGTGCACGTTACTTTGGCCCATACAAAATTTTGGAGAAGATCGGCAAAGTTGCTTATAAACTTAATTTACCACTACAATCGTACATTCACCCGATGTTCCATGTTTCATTATTGAAAAAGTAGGTGAAAAGGGGTGTTAAAAGCTCACAATCTCCACCAGAAGTAGGAGTAAATGGAGCGTTGCCGCTTGGACCAGTTGTCAAGAAGCCGAGACTGATCACAGGAGGTTCTGGAGCTTTTCAGCAGATATTAGTGTGGTGGCTGAACCTGGATAAGAATGTGGTCACATGGGAGAATCCTACATTCTTGAAGAGCCTATTTCCGAGCTTTTCTCCTAGAGGACAAGGAGCTTCTTAAGGAGAAGGGAATGTTATAAATCATTTAGTCTTTTGGTTGTAATTGTTCCTTAAATGCTTGTAATGTGTTAGGCTTCTATGGAAGTTGCAATTGCTAGTTAATTGGTAGGTCGGTTGGCGCCAAAGGGTAGTTGGTAAGTTAAACCAGGTCAAACCTGGAGGCTGTTTGGTGTTTAGGCGCCAATTGAAGTTAGGTGGTTAGTGGTTATTGTGTCTTGGTGCGTTGTACTTAGATCTTCTATAAATAGGCCTAATGCTTGTAACTTCTTCATTCAATCAATAAAATCCTGATTTCCTTTTGGAAAACCTCTCTAATTCTCATATATTTCTCTACTCTCTCATCTCCTTTCAATTCTCTTCTCACTTTATCAATATCTTTCACAAGGTTAGCTATCAACTTAGGTTTGGTAGTTAACACCTCCCCAACATGCACCTTTCCCTGAGCCTTATTATGCCACTGATAACAACAATTTCAGAATCAGCTTCCTTAGCTCCTTGAACACAATGAGCTGTAACACAATCTCGAGCAAATGTATCCCATTCATATGACTTGGTCACTTCGTTCATCCAAGTTGGAACAACTTCTGAAATAGCAACACAACTTTCAACTTTAGATTCCTTTACCTTACTTGAGAGAGCATCTGCTACTTGATTGTCTTTTCCCTTTCTATACTCAGTAGTGTAATGCAAGCCTAACATCTTCATAAGGCCCCTTCTCTGCACCCTTGTAGTGATCTTCTGCTCGAGCAAATATTTGAGGCTTTGATGATCTGTCTTGATTATGATGCCCCTCCAAATAGTGCCTCCATTTCTGTACTGCCATCAGAATTGCAACATACTCTTTCCCATATATAGATAATGCTTGATTCCTGTAACTTAAGGCCTGACTCAGATAAGCCAATGGCCTCTCATTCCGAGACAGCACTACACTAATCCCTTTGCTGCAAGCATCGGTTTCCAATACAAAAGGCAAGGAAGAGTCAAGCATAACTAGTACTAGAGCATAAGTCATAGCCACTTTCAATCATTCAAATACTTCTTCAGCCTCTACATTCCAATGGAAGGCATCCTTCTTGAGTAGATCAGTCAAAGGCTTTGCAATCACACCATACCCAACAATGAACTTCCGGTAATATCTTGTCAATCCAAGAAATCCCTGCAACTGCTCGAGAGTTTTTGGAACAGGCCATTCCTTCATCACTTGCACCTTGCTTGGATCAGTAGCCACTTTATTCTCTGATATTAAATGGCCTACATACTCCACTTGCATTTGGGCAAACAAATATTTAGAGAGCTTAGCATAGAGCTTATGCTCCCTTATGGTCTAAAATACCAGCTCTAGATGATTCGAATGAGTCTCTAAGAAGGGACTGTAAACCAGTATATCATCAAAGAACACCATAACAAACTTCCTCAAAACGTTCTTATACACCAAGTTCATCAAACCTTTAAAAGAAGTTGGGGCATTGGAGAGTCCAAGAGGCATCACCATCAACTCATATTGTCCATGATATGTCCTAAAAGTAGTCTTGTGGATATTATATTCTTGAATTCGAATCTAATAATAACTTTGCCGAAGGTCCAGCTTGGAAAAATACTTAGATCCATATAGCTCATCTAACAAATCATCAATGATCGGAATAGAAAATTTATCCTTGACTGTGAGGGAGTTCAGTTGACAACAATCCATACACATTCGAGAAGTTCCATCCTTCTTTTTAACTAGAATAGCTGGAGAAGTAAATAAGCTGTGACTATGCCTGATGAACTTAGCTTGCAATAACTCATCAACTTGCCTTTTAATCTCACTCTTTTGAGAGTGAGGGTATTTTGATAGCCTAAGGCTTATTGGATCTAACCCTTCCTTCAGTGGAATGGCATGATCTAAAGCTCTCCTGGGTGGTAATGTTCTTAGTTGTTCAAATAAATCTTTATACTTCAGTAATAACAAATCAATAACTGGATTAGAATCAACTTGCTGAGCAACCGGAGTAGCACTGATGGAATGTAGTTGCCCAATCCAATGATAACTCCCTTTCTTAAGCACTCCTTGTAATTACTTTCCACTCATCAGCTACAGATGCCCCTGCTATTTAATCCCTTGTAACTGAAGCTGCTGGCCATTCCTCTCAAACGACATAGTCAAGTGAGTAAAATCAAAGAGTAAAGGACTGATGGTTTTCATCGAATCAACCCCTAAGACCATATCACAACCACCTAGCCTTAGCACTCTAAAATCATACTCAAAATTATGTCCCTGCATCAGCCACTTGAAGTCCTTGCATTTGGTCTGTGTTAATATGGAATTGCCATCTGCGACTGTTATTGCCAAAGGAGTAGTTTTAATCTATTCTTGTCCAACCATCCTTACAATCTTGGGATCTACAAAGCTATGCGTGCACCCACTGTCTATCAAAATCAGTTGAGTCTTTTGTCCTTCTTCTCTCTTGATTGGAATGGTGTTATGTGAACCGCTTCCAGTCAAAGCCTTGACAAATATCTCAATCTCATCTTCATCAACTCCTCCACTTCCTCCTCTATACTATCTCCCGGATCAAGTTCACTTTCATCCACTTCACCTTTAATTGCAAGTGTTCCGGAGGCCGACATGAGGTATTTTGGATCACATTTGTGCCCAAAGAAATAGCGCTAATTGCACTTGAAGTAATACTTTTGAGACCTCTTTTCTTCCAAGCTTAAGGGCCTATTGGTGGACTGGAAGGATTTGGAAGTTGAAGCTCCAACTAGTGCCATTCTTCCCCTCTGAACTTCAGGAGTAGCCGAAACTATGCTCTCTACTTTCCTTGCTTTAGAATAAGCTTGAGACAAGGTTGTGGGTTCAAAAGCCTTAACCCTATTCTTGATTTTTGGCTTGAGTCCACCCACAAAACTCAAAACATAATAAGCCTTTGGAGCTTCAGGATACACTGTCAACATCCTAGCTCTTAGACTCTCAAATCTGGACATATATTCCTTCATAGTTGTTGTTTGTGTCACCTTATTGAAATTATCCACAGTCTCACTTACATCATCATCCTTGTACCTCTCACAAAGTCCAGCCCTAAACTCAGGCCATGTAATTGCAGGATTGCTACGCACTAAGCTATAATACCACAATTCCAATTCACCACGCAGATAAACAGAGGCCAACTATACCTTTTCTAAATCAGTAATGTTATAGAAACGAAAGTACCTTTCACATTTCCTCACCTAAGACTGAGGCATTGCTTCATCAAAAGACTCCAATTCCAGCCTCGGCTATCTAAATCCACTGCTTCTTGCAGTTGATGCACTATCTCCACTGTCAACAGGACCTGGTGAAGGAGTAGGATCAGGTGGTCTAGCTGGCTGGGTAGTTATTACCTGCTGGCTTGTTGGAAGAAGGATACACTCTCCAACAACTGGAATCTGGCTTTGCACATGCTGCTGTAATCCTGCTGTGATTATGTCTCAAGTATCTGTGACTGTGCTTCAAACTTCTGATCCATGTCTTACTTCAGTGACAAAATTAAATCTATCATCTGATTAATCCGATCAGGATGATTACTACTTGATTCAGCTCCAGCCACAGCAGCAGCATAAGTAGCATTGTTATTAGAAGCATTTGGCAGCATTATTAGCTGCATTAGCTCGGGTGGTCATTCCCCTTGCCATATGTACTGATTTCGTATGTCTGGCAAGGATTAAGAACAATTGAAGCAGGAATCGAACAGATAAGGCTTGGCAAATGCAAATGCAATCAAATTAAAGCAAGATCAATCCGATCGTATGCAAATCTCAAGCTTGGATGCCAATTGTTATGAATCAAGATCAATATTGATTCATAACCTAGGTTTGGAGAGTTTAGATGAGAGAAAGAAGTGAAAGAGATGAGTGTTAGAAAGAGAATTAGAGAAGAGAGAAACAATTGCAAGATATTTTCATTGATGAATGATTATTACATGAGATTGAGCTATTTATACTAATTTTAGATACAAAGCATCAAGACCAACACTAAACGGCTCTAACAACTTGTTATGTTTCTTACTCTTTTCTGATGTAATAAGGTGCCACATGCTTGTAATGTTTGAATTATGATTTTGGCGCCAAAGGCGGTTAGCCAAGTAGGAGTTCATTTTTAGTTCAATGTAACTAGATTCCTATAAATAGATTGATCTTGTGTAATTCTCTTTCATTCAATGAAATATCAAACCAATCTCTTTGAGATTAAACATTCATTCTCTCATCTACTTCTCTCTATTTCCTCATCTCCTCACTTCTTTCTCATCCCTTACTCTCTTTATCTTAGGTTAAGATCAAGATTTAATCTCGATCTTAACAATTGGTATTAGAGCCTCGTTTGGCTTCCATTTCAACAGATTTGATATCAATTACACCTCTTGAATCATAGTGATTGATGGAATCAACAGATTGCAGAGGTAGGTGGAGTTACCACCAGATCGGCAATAGCTAAGGCAGCTGCTAAATCTACATATGCTGATGTCGTTGGCAGCAGTGTTGCAACTGATCGAGATGTGGTAACAAATGCACAATTGGACAGTCAATTGAAGGCGATGCTTGCTCAAATCAAGCAATCTAATGCTGAATCCACTCAGCAAATGAATCAGCAGCTCTTGTAAATGAATCAGTAGATCTCGCAAATGAATCAGCAAATGGATGTGAAGCTTGACAAATGGATTCAGCAAGTGGAGCATATGGTCTTTGATCAGGTCACGCGACAATCACTAGAATTGGAGGAGAAGTTTAACTTGCGGTTTGATCGCGAAATGCAGCAGTTGGAAGTAAAGTTAGTAGAAATTCGAGAGCAATTTAGGAGGCCAAGTCCTCCTATTATGCCAGATCCATTAATACCTGCTAGTTTGTTACAAGCTAATCCATAGGTGCGAGCTGAAGCCTTAAGTCATGATGTTGATGCTGGGGCTCAAGATCGAGTTCATGAAGCTGAGATGACCGACAGGCAAGGTCGCAGTGAGCATGTGCAATCTCCACCTTCATATTGGAATGCAGCAACTGAGGGCCGAGCTCGTGAAATGGAGGACACTAACAGATCTAGGGGAGTGAATGTGGATCATTTGGATAGACCGCTTGATTATTGGCAGCAGCAGCAGCGATCAGGAAGCAATGAGAAGACTTCCAATAGCAGAAGTAGTGGCCACAGGCAGCCTTGGGTACAGATAGATGCTTTCGAAGGGGAGCAACCTCATTCTTGGCTAAGGAGGTGTGAACGTTACTTTCACTTCTACCACATTGATGAATCAGAGAAGGTACAAATTACTGCGGTGTATTTGCTTGGTGATCAGGAAGTGTGGTTCTATAGCTTGATGAAAAGCAATCCTTCCATCTCATGGATTGAGTTTGCGAAGGCCTTGTGTGACCGGTATATTGAGGAGGATGAAAGCGATATTGTGGATAAATTTAATAAGGTGAAGCAAAAGACGTATGTGAAGGATTATATGACCAGATTTGAGAATCTCCGAGCTAGCATCATAACTGAAATTCAGGCCCCAGAGTCTTATTATGTATCAGCTTTTATAAGTGGCATAAAGCCCAAGTTGAAGAACTTGGTTAAAGCCGTTGATCCTACTACTCTATCTATGGCTTATGCTAAAGCCAAGCTTTATGAATCCATGGTTCTATCTGCAAATGATGTTTCCAGACCTCGTGGCAGCAGCTCCAAACCTCAGCAAGGGTCTATCAAGTTCAGAACCAATAGAACAGATGAAAGGCAGCAGCAGAGAATGTGTTATCGATGTACTCATAGCTTTGTTGATCCTAAAGTGGTCAAGAAAGTGGGTCATGAAGTGATAAAAACTCATCCTCTTGCTGTTACCATGGCTGATGGGAAGTCGATAACTACTCAAAACAAATGCCAAGGGTTCTCTTGGCTGATGCAAGACCGTAAGTTCAGCTATGACTTTAGAATCCTTCCTTTGGGAGGGTGTGACATGGTGCTTAGGGTTGATTGGATGAGAACGTATAGCCCTGTGTTGTTTGATTATTCTAACCCCATGGTTTCTTTTGAAGTACAAGGCTCTAAGGTCGCCTTGCAAGGGATAGCAAAGCAAGCTCAATTACAAGTAATGAAGCGAAGTA
This sequence comes from Simmondsia chinensis, assembly GCA_018398585.1. Lineage (NCBI taxonomy): Eukaryota > Viridiplantae > Streptophyta > Magnoliopsida > Caryophyllales > Simmondsiaceae > Simmondsia > Simmondsia chinensis. Next base: position 13,640,217 of record JAGTTD010000004.1, read on the forward strand.
AGTTGAAGAAGGGAATTCAGAGTTGTGCTTTTCAGTGGGTTGGCCAGCTGTTTGCGATTGCTTCTACTGAATTGATTGGCATTACCGAGCCAGAAATGCAGGTAGTGATCAAAGGATTTGAAGATGTGTTTGAGGTGCCCAAGTCTTTACCTCCCAAGAGGAGATTAGACCATGTTATTCCTCTCAAATAGGGTGCAGAGCCGGTGAAGCTTAGGCCTTACCGATACCCTCATGCTCAGAGGTCAGAGATTGAGAAGCAAGTTGTTGATTTGCTAAAAACCAACTTTATACAGCAAAGCCACAGCCCCTTTGCCTCCCCCGTTATTCTTGTTAGAAAAAAGGATGGCACAGCTCACATGTATATTGATTATAGGCAACTCAACTCTATGACTGTTAAGGACAAGTTTCCTATACCAGTTATAGATGATTTACTAGATGAGTTGTATGGAGCTTAAGTCTTTTCCAAGTTAGATCTACGGCAAGGATATCATCAAATTAGAGTGGGAGAGCACGATGTGTACAAGACAGCATTCCGGACACATCATGGACACTTTGAGTTTGTGGTCATGCCATTTGGCTTGACAAATGCACCAGCAACATTTTAGGCTCTTATGAACGATATCTTCAAGTAATTTCTTAGGAGATTTGTGTTGGTTTTCTTTGATGATATCCTGGCTTACAGTGCATCTTTCGAGGAGCATTTGAAGCATTTGAGGGAGGTGTTTTTGGTCATGCAGGAAAATAGGTTGTATGCTAAGTTGGCCAAGTGTTCTTTTACTCAAACTCATTTGGAATATCTTGGCCATGTGATCTCTTGTGAAGGAGTTGCCACCGATCCATCAAAGGTTCGAGCCATGAAAGAATGGCCTGTCCCGGTTACCTTGAAACAATTGAGACGGGTTTTGGGTCTAGCTGGCTATTACCGCAAGTTTGTAGCCAATTATGGAGCCTTAGCCAAGCCATTCATAGATTTGTTAAGAAAAGATTCTTTCGGATGGTCTGATGAAGCTCAAAAGGCTTTTGATGCTCTTAAGGGCTGCAATCTGTAGAGCACCGATATTGGCAATGCCTGATTTCACCTCCAGCTTTTTATTGGAGACTGATGCGAGTCGAAGTGGTGTTGGGGCAGTGTTATCTCAGGAAGGAAGGCCTATAGCATACCTCAGCCAAGCGTTGAGTGCAAAGCATCAAGCTCTTTCCACGTATGAGATGAAGTACCTTGCAATCTTGCTTGCGGTGGAAAAGTGGAGGCACTACTTGGATGGGCATCATTTTATCATTAAGACTGATCATCAAAGTCCTAAGCACTTGTTAGAGCAGAAAATTGTCACAAGGATACAAAGAAAAGGGCCGATGAAGATGTTGGGGCTTGATTATGACATTGAGTACAAAAAAGGGTAGGAGAACTTGGCGGCAGATGCATTGTCACACAGATTTGAGGACTATGAGTAAGGTTATCTTGGGGCCATTTCAGTGATCTCTCCTGCTTGGATGGAAGAGGTACATCAGTCCTATGAGAATGATTCCTTTGCATAAGAATGTATAGCCATTGCCAGTGTGGGTAAGGCGAGCAATCTAACTGCTGGTGCACAAGTCTCTGTAACCCGAGGCATTATCAAAATTCAGGGAATGTTGTATATTGGCATTTCTACTGATCTTAGACACCAAGTTATCAGTGCTGCTCATGATTCTTCATGGGGAGGTCATTTAGGCATGGAGGGAACGTATCAGAGATTGAAGGTTCACTTCAGTTCGCCGGGAATGAAGAAAGAAGTGACTAACGTTGTGCAAAGTTGTGAGGTTTGCCAACAAACTAAACTTGGTGATCATAGATACCAAGGACTTCTCCAACCCTTACCTATTCCAGAGGGCATATGGCAACACATAAGCATGGATTTCATTGAGGGATTGCCTAAGTCAGAGGGGAAAGAGGTGATCTGGGTAGTAGTTGATTGATTCACTAAATTCGAGCATTTCTTTGCTTTGACTCGACCTGTGACTGCTGAGAAGTTAGCCGGGGTGTTCCTTGATAACACCTACAAGCTCCATGGATTGCCCCAATCCACAATTTCTGATAGGGACAAGCTCTTTACAAGTCGATTTTGGAAGGAGATGTTTGGCCTCTTGGGAACGACCTTGGCCCTTAGTTGATCATACCACCCTCAAACCGACGGTCAGACTAAGAGGGTCAACCAATGTATTGAGCAATACCTTAGAAGCATGGTGTTTAGTCATCCTAAGGTGTGGGGAAGATGGCTCTCCTTGGCGGAGTTTTGGTATAATACTCATTTCCATGCTTCAATAGGCACTGCACCCTTCAAGGCATTGTATGGGTATGATCCTCCCACTCCTTTGATGTTGCAAGGAGTTGGGACAAATGTGGCTGAGGTAACTGAGCTAGTGCAACAAAGGAAACACATTATGCAGCAGCTGAAGCATAATCTCAGTCAATCCCAAGCCCGAATGAAATGGTATGCAGATCGGAAGAGAGTTGACAGAAATTTTAATGTGAGAGATATGGTATATCTAAAATTATAGCCTTATAGGCAATCTACAACAGTAGTTAGGAAAAATTTCAAGCTTTGTGCAAGATTTTTTGGGCCTTACAAGGTGTTGGAGAGAGTTGGCAAGGTGGCCTACAAGTTGGAGCTTCCACCCGACTCTTATATTCACCCTGTCTTTCATGTTTCACTTCTTAAAAAGCAGGTTAAAGATGGTCACAGCTCTTCTCCAAGTCCTCCGGAGGTAGGTTCCAACGGCTCGTTGATCTTACAGCCAGCTGCAGTGGTGGAGCTGCTGCAGGAAGCAGCAGGTGCTTCCGAAGGCCAGAAAATTCGAGTGAGCAGGTGCAATGTGGATGAATCATTTACCACTTGGGAAGAGAAGCGTTTTTTGTTGAGTCAATTTCCTTCTTTTCATTCTTGAGGACAAGAATGCTTTAAGGGGAGGGGATTGTTATGTTTCTTACTCGTTTCTGATGTAATAAGGTGCCATATCCTTGTAATGTTTGAATTATGGTTTTGGCGCCAAAGGCGGTTAGCCGGGTAGGAGTTCATTTTTACTTCAATGTAACTAGATTCCTATAAATAGATTGATCATGTGTAATTCTCATTCATTCAATGAAATATCAAACCAATCTCTTTGAGATTAAACATTCTTTCTCTCATTTACTTCTCTCTATTTCCTCATCTCCTTCACTTCTTTCTCATCCCTTACTCTCTTTATCTTAGGTTAAGATCAAGATTTAATCTCGATCTTAACACAGCCCTAGCCGCCAAAACTAACTAGCTAACCGACTTAAAAAAGTCAAGACAACAACCATTACAACCAATTTTCCTGCCAAAAGACAATTCAAAAGCAATTGAACTAAAACAAGCTAAAAACATTAATCCCGATCAGCTAAGACAATGACAATCATAACAGCAATCTAGGTCTAGTCTTGGCAGTCAAAGCCTTGAAATGATGACTCAAACTTAAATTCACTTGACTTACTAAGCAGTGAAACGAGTGTTAGGACCAATGCACTCAAATGAAGCTTAGCCGTCAAAACCTTAAACTAATGACTCAAATCTTAATTCATCGATTGTGGGAACAGATTTATTCATAACTGGAACTTAAGAACTGTATTTCCTTGATAAAAACAAAACAAGCTAAAAGCTATGCAGTTAAAGTGATGTTGATGTTGCACACTTTATAAGACAAATAGTGTCTCTTATTTACAGGCTTAAGTTAAAACATTTGCACCCTTAAAAATTGGCACATCGGCCCTATGGTCTAACTCCACTCTATTTTTTCGCACTGAATTGGCATTGGACGGGCTTAAACACACTTGCTTGAAGTCAATCTAGTTGCAAAACTACATCTTCTTCCTCCTGGATTTGCTTGAGGCCCACGTTCCTTGATATGAAATCCTAATAACTATCTTGAGCTTAGAAACTACCTTTCTTGCTACCTTCTTGGTTGTCCCTCGAGCTTGAGCCCTTCTTACCCCTTTAGTCATCTCAAAAGGTTGTTAATCATTTACGGGTTTTGAGCCCCCAAGCAACTAGACTCGAGATGATGTTATTTCAATTTCATAAAACCATTTAATCCTTGGGCATGGCCTCACTTGACAATCACGTGTCCTTTTATTCTTCAACAATGTTCTCTCAAGTTTGGGGTGTAAACTAATGCTCCCTTTTAGTTGTTGGTAACTTTAGATTTCCAAGGGGTAAAAGATTTGTTTAATTTGTCCTTTCACAGCTACAGGGGCCTCAAGATAGTGTTGTTTTGATGCTTGAGTTACTTTCGTTCCCACGTATATAAATATCACAGTTAGGGATTCAAATTTTTACCACACAAAATGTCCTCTCTCTCTCTTGCAATTCTTCAAGCACTTATCAATTTCCCTCAAGCATGTGCTTTTCTTGTCCGTTCTTAGTCTTAAGCATTTTTCTATAGAACTTTTAACTTTAGACCATGGAATGACTGAAATATTACTTCTCTATTCCCACCCCAAAGGCTGACAACCCTATCGATTTCTTGCACATTTAGTCCAATCAGACCCCTTAATGGTCTCGAACAAGCTTTAGGACCCCTTAGATGCTACCTATGTTTAGGAGGATCCTTCCTGTGGTCTTGAGGAAGGTCCTGCTTCCTCATATGAGCCATATATTCTTGCCCTAATGTTTAACCCCACAGAAGAGGTACCAGCCTTGAGGGCATATTTCCTGACACTTGAGAGTTTCCTTGACTTTGTTTTATGTCTTCTAGTTATTTTTAGGAAGGAAGACACATCTACAAAGGGTCTGCCCCTTTTAAGGGGTGGACTTTCTTAACGAAGCAGTATATAAATTGGGTGGGCCAACTGACGCTCTGTTATGAGGAGAAATGGAAGGAGCTTTGCATATTTAAGGCCATTAGACTATCTATGGTCTAGCTTAGGCATGAGTTTTCCATTATGACAGCCCTTACTTGTTGTTGGAACACCTGTTACAACGCTTTTGTCCTTCCAAAGGGTTTTCAATGCATTACCTTAGAGAATATCGCGGTTCTGATAGGTCTTTCACTAGAGGATCCGTAAATCTGTACTACCTTTAGACTCTTTCATCTCAAAAAAAAGAGGCTGAGGCCTTTCCCTCTTCCTTTCTATGACCTCTTTCCCCATGGGTTATGAGACATTTGTTGACTTCTTTATTAAAGAATTTCATAACTTTGGGCAAGGTTCTAGGCAGGGAGAAGTTTCTTTTTACTTGTTCTCACTGAACAAGTTTTTTTTGCCAACTCCTCAAATACTGTTCTTAAATCTCTTAAAACAGCGGCAGTCAACTTAACCTTTAGGTTTGGTCCTTTTGCATTGGGACCACTGCTCTTGGCCCAAGTTTGTGAATGCCTTAGGGACTTTATAGCAAAACTATGTTTTCTAGATAGGTGCATAAGCACAAAATTCAAATAAAAGAAAAATTGCACCAAAAAATAAATTTCTATGTATTTCTTCAGAGAAAATGGGTACGATCTCTCTCTCTCTCTCTCTCTCTCTCACTCTATAAATATCCTAAAAGGGTGACCTCTTGGGAAGTCCTCGTGTTGCCAACCCTATAAGGTTGGGGGTCCTCTGAAACAGCCTCTCTGCAGGGTTACACCCTGAAGGGGTAAGGCTGCATACATCCACCCCCAAGACCCCGCTTAAGAGGGAGCCCTTGAGGCACTGGGTCTGTTGTAATTGTTGTGACTACAAATATCTGAAAATTCTCTGATTCGATCTTCTTAAGCTTTGCTCCACTGAACACCAGTGATGAACTTGATTTCTTGACGAAAGCATGAGGCTTGCACTCTATAAAGAGATTTCTTCATCAACGTAGAGGGTTGGGGCTCGATCTCTAATTTGAAGAAGGGATTTTGGTTTAGAGGTTGTGGTTGAGAGAATTAAAGAACTTTGAAGACTTCTATTTCTCTATTTGCTTTTGGATTGAATCCCCACAAATGGCGTAGGCCTGCCCTATTTATTGAGCAAAAAAACTTATACTAAGTTAGAGGGCATTTTAGGCATTTCACTATTTTTGGGTCATATTAGGCATGGTCAACTGTTGATTTCAAGTCAACTCTATTTTATTTATTAAACATGTTAAAACTTTTTTTTTTTAAATTAGAAAACAACTTAAAACTTATAAGAGATAAAATTTAATTCTTTACAAATTGCCCTTACTTCAATACAAGACCGAACAATTTGTAACCACAAAATTGGAATAAAACGAAAATTATGCTATAAACTAAATTATTTTTTTCGTTTTTCTTTAAAATATAATGGGTACAATCTATATATACATTTATTAAGTACAACTGTACTAAAATCCTCTAATTCAATCTCCTTAGGCTTTGCTTCGTTGAACACCGATGATGTACTTGATTTCTTGATGCGGGAATGAGGCTTAATCTCAATCAGCAGGTTTCTTTCCAAGGTAAAGGGTCAAGTCATGATTTCTAATTTGAAAAAAAGGTTTTGGTTGAGAGAATTTAAGAAACTTTGAAGTTTTCTATTTCTCTCTCCAATTTTGCATCAAAGAAGGCTGCCGTATTTATAAAGAAAAAACCCATACTGAAGTTCGAGAGCGTTTTAGGCATTTCATTATTTTTGGGTCAAATTAGACCTGGTAGACTATCGAGTTTAAGTCAATTCAATTTTATTTATTGATACCGTTAAAATTGATGAGAGATAAAATTTAATTGTCTACAAATTGCCTCCACTTCAAGTCAAAATAATTATGCTTGGCGTTTTTGGAGTTGTAAACTTGAACTGGATTTCTTTTCAATTTTATTTCAATTTCAAAAAAAATTTTAAAGAAATAGTACATAAAAGTTTATCTTTTTTTAGAATATATTTTCATTGTTTTAAAATAATATTTAGTAAATATTTACTTTTTCAATTTTTTGGGGGGGGGGGGGGGGGGGGGGGGGGGGTGGTGTGTTTGACCAGCAGGGGCATGACGCCACTCTTTTTTAAAGAATTCAGATTTGTTTCCTATATGTAAATAAAAAAATAATCTTTAAGTTTTCAACTTAAAAATTCATTAAAAAAAATTATAAATATAGTTTAAATCTACCAAATTAGAATGTTATGATTCAAGATCAATCTTGAATTATAACCTATGATAATAGAGAATTGGAGATGAGAATGTTACAGACCGGGATCCAGTCCTACCCAACCAAATCCACATCAAAATCTGATATCGACACTAACAATTTAGCACACAATCATGCCCAAATGTAACACAGAATTGATACAAAGGCTCATACGATAGCTAGATTACTATCTCTTTGTATATATTTGATAGTATAAAATACAATTACAAGTACTTGGGGAAACGATGGAGATATAGAAGAAGGGGGGAGGATACTAGAGAATTTGGGGGGAGAGAGACATTCATCACTAATCACTCATACCCTAATTAACTCTAACCTCTTTATTTATATAAGCTGAGAGAGGAAGATTCTAGACTTTGCCACCTCAGCATGTGATGTTGCAAAACTAAATTGGGGTCAGGAAGTGCAACTCGGGATTGGACCCGGGAATATCTATGTCAATACCCTCGATCCTTTTTTTGCTCTTATCAATTCTTTTCCATCCAAAAAATCCTTGTCCAAAGGTCATGGATACTAAGCCAAATCTTAAATGTAGATAATCTCCCTAGGTTAAATACGAAAATTACAAATTTTAACCCATTAACTTTACTAAAATTAATAAAATTTATTTTCAGTAAAATATTTATATAAAGCACAGGGGCAAAATCGTAATTTTGGTCAAAAATCAACTCCCAACCCAAACTCTCCTCGTTCCTCAGGGATACAAATAGCGAAACGCTAGCCCTACCCAGACACAGGTGGCAAGGCACGACGAATGGCAGCAGCTCTTCAACGACGATCTACGGCGGCTCATTTACACCCGATGGCTTTGGTAACCTCACCTCGACTCGATCATCCTCCTTCCCCAAGCCTCGGGTCTCCTTGTTCCCTTTCTTCTCTTCATGAACCACTCCAACACCGAGCTTTGACATCGATACTGAACATGGTGTGATGTGTTTTTCTACGTCTATTAAAATTTAATATTTAACCCTAATCACTAAACACATCTAAATTAAAGTGCAGGGTGACAGGGTGTCGAACCACAGGGACTAAGAGTACGTGAAATTATTTTATGACCTAAATTGATTTTAATAAAATTGAGAGGTTTTTGTGTTAATAAATCTAGGAAACGACAATTAAACTAAGATAATCTACTTCTAATCCAAAAAATGTATTAAATTGGAACCTGGGGTTTTGAATCCATCATTAGCTAATTATTTCTGCATTAACTCTTAACTTGGGATTATTGATTATCGCACGGGTTGTGGTTTAGGCTACAAGCTTCAACCTACTAAGGTGATGTTGTTAGTATAGAGTATTGACCCTATCTAATTAAAGCATAAGGAAAATAGGCTTGACCTAACTTATTGTTAATTATTACGTATTGACCCTATCTAAATAAAACATAGGGAAGATAGGTTTTAATTAACAATTCGGTTAATACTATTGCTAATTAATCCGAAGGCTATAAGCACAAAGAATTAGTTTATAAATATCAATCACAACAATTAAAGGTTACAAACTCAATAATCATATTAATTGAATAAGCAATTAAAGCACAATACTTCATAGTATTTCTCACGATCAAGCAATTCATGTAACAACCAAATTATCCCGAAATTAAAAGTAATACAAAAGTATAAAGGCTAAGACTTCATCTAACCCCAGAGAGCAAGTTAGCTCTCCATCAAGGATGACTCGGTGAAGGAAGAGATGTATGAACTCATGTTGATCTTCCCGCTAATTTCACCCCCGTTCCAATTTAACGAGAAAAATAAAAAAAGAAAAAGTGAGTGAGAGAGGAGAGAGAGAGAAAGACGGTTGTAGAGAGGGGCGGTTTCGGACCCCCAAAAACAGAGACCAAAAATTCCTATAAAATAGAGTCTCTCATCCCCGATTTATACTGACATTCAACAAACCTAAGCGAGCAGGGCTGTGAGTGCTGATCATGGGCTGAGGTTATGGGTTGGAGAACGTGGGCCTCAAGGTTGGTGAGCTGGGCTTGAGGTGGGTGTCGGTGGTCCTAGAACAGGGACAAGGCTGGACTGGGCTTGCGTAGATGGTGGTTAACAATGGGATGGGTTGCTGGACTGGGCAGGTTGATGGGTTGAAGATGATGTGCGGGTCCAAGTTGGTGTGTCGGGTCAAGCTTGGCTCATATGATCTAGTTCCGATCTTGGACTGACTTGATTTAATTGTTTACGCATCAAATTTTTCGTGTTTGCACCAAATTTTTACGATTTTTAGAACTTTAATTTCAAACATAAAAATACATAAAAATTAACAAAATAAGTACTAAATTATACTTAAACAGGTCTAAAATAATTAAAATAATAATTAAAAAATGCGTAAATATAAGACGTATCAACACCCCCACACCTAACCTTTGCTAGTCTTCGAGCAAAGTATAGGATAAACTCAAATACTCAAGCGATCAACTACCCTAACCTTCACCAAGTTTTTAGAGATTAACACATACATTATAATTCAAGACAAGCTTCAGTCATCAATTCCATGAATTTAGGTGATGAAACTTCAAAACTCATCATAGAATTTCATTAACCATGTATCAACTAATAGAAACTACTAATGCAATTTAAGTACACAAGTGAATGTGAATAGGATCTCATGTCATAGAATCTCATCAAATTCTCTCATCCTACCAAATATACCAAGGTTTTTTACACTCACGTCATTGAATCACCTAAACACATGCCCTTACATAGCGAATTTTAAGTGGCGTATGAGTGACCACTTTATAATATTTTTTCCTTAATATAGCACAAAAGAAGAACATCTTTATCATGAATGTACATCAATTTTTCCTTTCTCCTTTTTCTTTTGCCTTTTTTTTCTTTGGAGGAAACTTTTTTCTTTCTTACTTTTCAATTTTTTCTTTTTTTTTTCCTTTCGTTTCCTCTTCTTTTCTGTCTATTTTTTGGACTTTCGCATAACAAGTACCTCAACTTTACAATTGACATTGATCAACAAGTACTTTATGTCAAATCAAGAGGCAAGGATTAGGATAAGCCAATAGGGCAAGCCTGCAAAACTCAAGACATATAAGATTGTTTTCTCAAAATTTTCAGATTTTCCACAACACGAAAGTCATGTGCATAGTGAATATGTGACCCACATGAGAACCCATTAATATCAACACTGATCGACAATACTCACTAACAAGAATGAATTAGAATCATTTATTTTCATGGAATTAAGAGAACGAAACAAACAGTTCATTCGGTTATTATCCTAACATACGCGTCGATCAAGGAAAACTTGGCTAAACGGTTATAATGCACGCTCAAAATGCACAAAAGATGTTCAAAAATTTTAAAAATTTGACCAAAAAATTAACGCATGCAAATGAGCTTCACCCCAACATCTAAATCATGCATTGTCCTCAATGCGACAACATAAATCATTAAAGCACAAAAAATGGGTGAGATAGAGCATACAACCTGACAAGGCGGCGTGAACATTTGTAAATGACTCTTTCAACGTAGGACAAGAACCTGAGGAGAGAAACAGGTCTCCAAGAAACTAATTAGTTCAAAAACTAAACTAAAAACAAGAATTAATAAAACCTAGACTACCTCCTAGGAGCGCTAAGTTTTATGCCTTCAGCTGGGCGTGATGAATCCAGCAAAGAACAAGTAATGGCATCAACCAAAGAAACAACTTCACTGAGCTCACCTAAGACAACATCTGCAGCAGAATTAGAAGTGTCACACATGATTTCGAGAGGGAGAGTAGTCGGGTGGATGCCTAATGAAAGCAGGTACGAGTGTAGACCGAAGCTTGTGAAAAATTTCTAACCAAGACTCATCGAATTCAAAAGATATGTCCTTAATGGGCAAACTAGTCAATGGTCTAGCTAACTTCCCACAGTCCTTAAGGAATCCCTTGTAAAAACTCGCATAACTTAGAAAGTCTCCAACTTGCTTCATATTAACTCTTAACTTAGGATAGTTGATTTTCATATGGGTAGTGGTTTAAGCTACAAGCTTCAACCTACTAAGATGTTGTTAGTATCGCGCATTGACCTTATCTAACTAAAGCATGAGGAGAATAGGCTCAACCTAACATATTGTTAATTATTACGTATTGGCCCTATCTAACTATGGCATAGGAAAGATAGGCTTTAATTAATAATTCGGTTAATATTATTGCTTGATTAATTAATCCTAAGGCTACAAGCACAAAGAATTATTTTATAAATATCAATCTCAGCAATTAAAGGTTACAAACTCAATAATCATATTAATTGAATAAATAATTAAAGCACAATACTTCATCGTATTTCTCACAATCAAGCAATTTATGTAACAAATAAATTATCCCGAAACTAAAAGTAACACAAAAGTAAAAAGGCTAAGGCTTCATCTAACCCCAGAGAGCAAGTTAGCTCTCCATCAAAGATGACCCGATGAAGGAGGAGATGTATAAATTCATATTGATCTTCCCGTTAATTTCACTCCCGTTCCAATTTAACGAGAAAAATAAAAAAGAAAAAGTGATTGAGAGGGGAGAGAGAGAGTTGCAAGGAGGGGCGGTTTCAGACCCCCAAAAACAGAGACCAAAAATTCCCCTAAAACAGAGTCTCTAATCCCTTATTTATACTGACATTCTACAAACCCAAGCGAGTAGGGCTATGCTGCTGGTCATGGGCTGAGGTTGTGGGTTAGAGAACGTGGGCCTAAAGGTTGGTGAGCTGGGCCTGAAGTGGGCGTCGGTGGTCCTGGAACAGGGACAAGGCTGGGCTAGGGGCGAAGATGATGATGCGGGTTCAAGTCGCTGCACTGGGCTTGCGTAGATGGGCAGGTCGATGAGTTGAAGATGGTGTGCGGGTGCTGGTCAATGTGTCGGGTCAGGCTTGGCTCATATGATCTCGTTCCAATCTCCGATTGACTTGATTTAATATTTACGCATCGAATTTGTCTTGTTTCCACCAAATGTTGACAATTTTCGGAACTTTAGTTTCAAACCTATAAATATAAAAATTGACAAAATAAGTATTAAACTATACATAAATAGGTCCAAAATAATTAAAATAACAATTCAAAAAATTTCTAAATATGAGACACTTCGCGGCTGCGCTGTCTGGTCCTCTAGAGCAGATAGGCTCAGAGCTTGGGTTCTGGTGGTGTTCGATCGGTGTCGATGGTGATTGATCTTCACATTTGGTTCAATGATCGTAGTGTTATCACCATGGTTGTGATCCTGGCTGATGTCGATGCCACCATCCCTCTTGTCCTAGCCGCTGGAGGTCAGATCTTGCTCCAGTGCTCCGACGGTGGTCCTGTCATCGCTGCTCTTCTTAAGCTCCAACACCCCCTTGACTAGGTTTTTTAGCTTTCTATTATTCTCTTGCATCTAGTCAAGCCTGGCCCTCATCATTGCTAGTGTTTCTTGTATTCTGGCAATAGCTACCAGATCAAGCTCCATTATTGATGTCAAGGGTCGTTTGTCCTGATATCAATTGTTATGGACTGGGATCCGGTCCTACCCAAATCACCAAATCCACATCCAAATCTAATGTCAACACTAACGATTTAGCACAAAATCAAGCCCAAATCTAACACAAGATCGATACCAAGGCCCACGGGATAGCTTGATTGCTATACCTTTGTATATATTTGATAGTATAAAATATATTTACAAGTATTTTGGGAAAAGGGGGAGACATAGGATAAGGGGGAGGATACCAGAGATTTTTTTTTTTGGGTGGGGGGGCGGAGACATTCATCACTAATCCCTCATACCCTTATTAACTCTGACCCCCTAATTTATACAAGCTAAGAGAGGAAGATTCTAGACTTTGCCACCTCGGCATGTGACATGGCATAACTAAATTAGGGTCGAGAAGTGCAGCTAGGGATTAGATCCCAGAATATCTGTATCAATACCCCCAATCCTATTTTGACTCATATCAGAGAAGAAGAAGAATTGAGATGAAAAGATAGAAAATTAGGGTTGAGAAGAGGAATCAAAATCAGCTTCATTCAATGAATCTTATTACATGTATTAGCTCTCTATTTATACTAAATGAGTTAAGGAATGATTCAATGTATTTAGGCACTCACTCTAACAGACATAACCACTCTTTGGCCAAGATAGCTGCCTGAAAAAAATGAGAAGATAAAACTACTAGGAATAATATGATGAGAATTGGATACTTTTCTCATTAACAAGAACTCCAATTTATACAAATCCTATGGGAAAAGGAAAAGTCTGACCTTACACTTGCAAAAGAATCCTGGGCTAGTTAATTACATAAGTAAAAGCAAATAATGAAAGAAATAAACACAAAGAACAAAAAACTCTCCCTCTCCCTCTTCTAGATCTGGCCGGTTACCATAGGCCAATAAATGGGAAAATTAAATTAATACCTATCCTAGTAAATGTGTAGAATACAAGTAAATACATAAATACAAGTATAACAAAAGCAAAAACTATTCTGCCGTCAACACGCATTCTCCCCAAAATTGAATAGGAAGACCTGCTTCAAACCTAAGGGCTCGGGCCACTTTAAGGAGATGGCGATGCTTTCTCTCCACTGCCCCATTTTGTTTGGGTATATCATTGCAGGAATTCTACACTTGTATGCCCTTTACTGAATAAAAGTTAAGCAACGGCCCAAAAAGGAATTATGCTTCATTATCACTACGAATTTGTTTAATCTGCGAATTGTACTGAGTTTGTACCATTTCACAAAAATCCATGAGGATTTTATGTGACTGAGACTTGTCACGCATCAAATACACCCAAGTACACCTACTAAGATCATCAACGATAGTGAGGAAAAAACGAGCTCCTGTCATTGACAACGTACGGTATGGACCCAAATATCAACATGAAGCAAATCAAAACAAGCAACAGATTTACTAACGGAAATAGGAAAAGGCAACCGAGTTTGTTTAGCTCGATGACACGAGTCACAAACATTATCCAAAACAACACCAATGTCCAAACCCGAAAAATTAGACAATTTGTTAAACGGAACATGGCCCAATCGACGATGCCACAAAACTCCCTTATTAGTACTACCAACGACTTGAGCGGACTTCGGAATGACATTGCACTCCATCATGTATAGCCCATCTCGTTCTTGACCCGCTCCAATCAGCTTCCTCGATGGCAGGTCCTGTATTACACAAAAATTTTTGAAAAATGTCAATGCACAATTTATATCTCTAGTTAATTTGCTTACTGACAACAAATTGCAATGAAAGCCCGGAATTTGTAACACATTTTCAAGTATGATGTCATCTGTGATCTTGGCACGTCCAATGTGTGATACTGGCAAACAAGTGCCGTTAGGTAGTCGAACGGGACGAATCTCGGTATTAACCCTTCTATCAAGTAAAGTAAAATCGGATGGCACCATATGGTCCGTTGCACCTGTATCAATAATCCAACAACTACTACCAAACGAACCCTGACCTGTCAAGTTAACGCAAGGGGTACAATTTCCCGAGTTGAGAAGACACAAAAGTTGTTGATATTGTCACGCCGAAAGACCTACGATCGGGCTCGCGTCCAGGGCTCCGGGCTACTGGTCCGTGGGGGCTGGCAGCAGCAGCTACTGTCGACCAGCAGCCTCCCACGCTTGCTGCGCAGTAGCCGCAGCAGGCCTCCCGTTACTGCTGCGTGGTTGCTTCCATCCCGATGGGTATCCAATTAGCTCGAAGCACCTGTCTCTTGTATGTCCCTGTTTCTTACAATATGAACAAACTGGGCAATTATTGCGCTTGGGTTGTGGTCCATTCACTGACGACGAACCACCTCCCAAAAACATATTAGTCCCTTTAGCAACAAGGGCTGCAGCCTCTGGTACAACAATGCTACCGGATGCAACACTTTGTTGTTTTTCCTCTTAACAAAGTGTTGAATAGGCACTAGCTACAAAGGGTAAGGGGTTGGAATTCATCAGTTGTGATCTCACAGTAGAAAAAGACGGGTCTAAGCCCATTAAAAAATCAAGTAGTCTCTCCATGTCCCGTATGGCCGCAAAAGCTTGACCCGATCCACACGTACATGGAGGTATGGCTACTGGAGTATAAGGCTCATCCCATAGAGCCCTTAATTTTGTGAAATAGTCGAAAATTGACTTATTTTCTTGTTTTAAGAGTGAAATTTCGCGTTTGATTTCATAGATACGAGGAGTGTTCCCTTGAGAGAAACGCTAATTTAGATCTAACCAAATGTCGCGCGCAGTTTCAAAATATGCTATACTAGCATTGATTTCTTTGGAGACGGAATTAGTGAGCCATGAAAAGACCATGGAATCACAAGTGCTCCAATTTTCAAAATCCGGTGAAGACTCATCAGGTTTGACAATGGTTCCATCAAGAAACCCCAGCTTTCTTTTAGCTTTAAAAACTTTGAAGACAGAACGCCTCCAGGAGGGAAAATTAGGTCCTGTTAAAACGTCTTGCACAAAAACGAGACTTGGATTATCTGAGGGGTGTAAGTAAAAGGGTGAGTTCACAACAGGAACGCCCCTTGATTCAACACCAGGTGCAACAATTTGATTAGTATTTTCTTCCGTCATTATGAATTAAACAAGAAAAAAACACAAGTAAAAACAAGAGAATAAGTAGAAGACTCACAAATGGAGTGCACGGCTGGAAGAAGGAAGAAAAAACACAAGCTTGATGATCCCGATTCAAGCCTGATCTAATACCATGAAAAAAAACGAGAAGATAAAACTACTAGGAATAATATGATGAGAATTTGATACTTTTCTCATTAACAAGAACTCCAATTTATACAAATCCTATGGGAAAAGGAAAAGTCTAACCTAACACTTGCAAAAGAATCCTAGGCTAGTTAATTACATGAGTAAAAGCAAATAATAAAAGAAATAAACACAAAGAACAAAAAACTCTCCCTCTCCCTCTTCTAGATCTGGCCGGTTACCATAGGCCAATAAATGGGAAAATTAAATTAATACTTACCCTAGTAAATGTGTAGAATACAAGTAAATACATAAATACAAGTATAACAAAAGGAAAAACTATGCTATTTTTAACACTGCCAAACCCCCATTGCCACTTAACAACCTTTCCCACCAAGCTGTAATTCAAACTCTAGACTAACAATTAAGCGATATTCACCCTTATTCTTGGAAAACTAGCAAGGATCATGGAAATTCATGACAATTCGTACCCCTTAAGGACATTCATGTCCTCAAGAATGGAACAATTGAAATTGAGCCCGGATGAACTTTAATTCTTCCCAAGAAACAACTTCCTGCCCCTAAATTAACCCATAGAATTAGCACTTTCCTCCTGCCCTTGCCTTGCCGCTGCACAATATGAGAGCCTAAGATGGCCACTAGTTCTTGTGGAATGATTCCATGAACAAAAGCTGTACGAGGAGCTGTAAAACTTGTCATGCCCTTTGTCAGATGCTTCTTTAAGAGCGAAACATGGAACACTGGGTGCACACTGGAATTTGGAGGCAATTCCAACTTGTAAGCAACTTTTCCCAACTTATCTTGTAAGGCCCAAAGTATCGAGAACAAAGCTTCCCATTTTTGTGCACTACCACTGAAGATTATTTATACGGTTGTAGCTTCAAATAAACCAGATCACCAACAACAAAAGTTTTATCATATCTTTTCTTATCAGCAAAGAACTTCATCCTGGATTGAGCTAACTGCAATTTGTCCTTAGGTTGCCGAACCAATTGCTGCCTTTGAATTAACAACACATTTACTTATGTCACCATGGATACAGCTCCCTGTAACACTATTACTGATGGGGGTTTAATACCATAGAGAGCCTTAAAGGGATTAGTGTTCAAGCCATGATGAAAATGCATGTTATACCATAATTCTGCCATAGAAAACCACTTGTGCCAACTCTTTGGATGAGCAAAAGTCAAGCCTCTCAAATATTGCTCAACGCATTGATTCACTCTTCTTGTCTAACCATCCGTTTGAGGATGATAAGAAGAACTCAAAGCCCGAGTGGAGCCCAACAGCAAGAACAATTCACGCTAAAAGGAGCTGGTAAACAATCTGTCTCGATCAGAAGTGATGGACTGAGGCAAGCCATGAAGTTTATCGATGTTGTCCAAGAGTAACTTCGTAAGCCTATCAGCTGGTAATGGGTGATTAAGAGCTATAAAGTGTCCAAACTTGGTGAAAACATCTACCACCATCCAAATTATCTCTTTTCCCTCAGATTTGGGTAATCCCTCTATGAAATTCATGCTAATATGCTCCCAAGCTCTCTCCGGAATAGGCAATGGCTGCAACAGCCCTTGATAAGGAATATGGTCACGTTTGGTTTGTTGACATACTTCACAAACTTGAACAAACGCCATCACATCTATTTTCATTCCAATCCACTGAAAATATTGCCTCAATCTCTAATAGGTACCTTTAATTCTAGAATGTCCTCCCCAAGCTGAAGTATGAAAAGCTTGAACAATCTATCTCCTCAGCCCCATTTTAGTCCCAATGTAAACTCTTGCTTTTATTCTTATGACTCCATTGTTGACAGTCATTTTAGAGTTAGCCATGGAAGGATCTTTGATGCTGAATGAAATGATACAATCCTAGGCGTAGGTGTCCCCTTCATAAGAACTTTGCACTTCTTCCATCCACAAAGGAACTACTATAGAAATTGCAAAGTAGCCAGTAGAACCTTCCTCCTCTTGTCTCCTAGACAAGGCATCAGCTACAACATTCTCTCTTCCTCCTCTATGCTTTATTGAATAATCCAATCCTAGCATCTTCATGAGTCCCTTGAGTTGCACTCTTGTAGTTATCTTTTGTTCAAGCAAATATTTATGGCTTTGGTGATCGGTTTTGATAATGAAATGATGGCCTTCAAGGTAATGCCTTGACTTCTGTACTGCCATCAAAATTGTTGAATACTCCTTTGCATATATGAACAAACTTAAATTCTTAGGGCTGAGTGTTTGGCTTAAGTAAGCCACGGGTCTGTCATCTTGGGAAAGAACTGCTCCAACCTCAGTACTGCTAGCATTAGTCTCTAAAGTAAATGGTTTCTTAAAGTCAGGCATAGCTAGCACAAGCACTGAACACATAGCTAATTTCAGCTGCTCAAAAGCTTGTTGCGCTGCTTCAGTCCAATCAAAAGCATCTTTCTTAAGGAGATTTGTTAATGGTTTAGCTATCATTCCATAACCAGCCACAAACTCGCAGTAATAACCTATCAAACCTAAGAATCATCTCATTGCTTAAGAGTAACAGGTGTTGGCCAATCTTTCATTGCTTGAATCTTGGATGTATTAGTTGCAACTCTGTTAAGCTTCAATTTGAGGAATTGAAGTTAACTTGTGAAGCGAGAGTTTAGGTTAGAGGAGAATTGAGGTTAGGTGAGAGTTAGAGGAGAGATGAGAAGAGAGAGAGAAATATCTCAAGAATCAAAGTATTTTTATTGAATGAGTCAAGAATTACAAGGTTTGACCCTCTTATAGGAGAAACTAGATACAATGAATCAAAAATATCTCTAACTAAGCCTTAACCGCCACACTAGCAACAATTCAGCTAGTTAACCGACTTGGCGCTAAAAAGAACAACCAATATTTGAACTACCAACACTTCCAAAGCAATACAAGACTCCAAGCAATTCATACATGGATTACAAGACTCAAAACAGGAGAAATCATAACAATCCCCTCCACTTAAGAAGCTTCTTGACCTCAAGAAGAGAAATTTAGGAATTGACTCTTCAAGAATGCCAATTCTTCCCAAGTAACAAAATCTTTGTCCAAATTCTACCACTAAACTAGCACTTCTTTAATCTTCCTGTTGCCTGCCTTAATCTCTTTGGTGCCTTGAACAACAACTGGTTGCAACCAAAAAGCCCCATTGGAACCAACTTCAGGGGGTGACTTTGAGCTTTTACATCCTTTCTTCACTTGTTTCTTAAGCGAAGAAACATGAAAAACTGGGTGAATGTATGCATTAGGAGGTAGCGCAAGCCTATAAGCCACTTTGTCAATCTTCTCAATAATCTTGTAGGGACCAAAGAATCGAGCACGTAGCTTGACATTACTCCTGATAGCAATGATAGACTATCTATAAGTTTGTAATTTGATATAAACCATATCACAAACTTCATAATTCTTGTGCACACGCCTCTTGTCTACATATATTTTCATCTTTGCTTGAGCTTGCTGCAGGTTGTCCTTGAGCATATGCTATAATTACTTCTTCTATTGCATCAAATTAGAGACTTCCAACACATATGAAGTCATATTTTTCAATGAGAAAGGAGTAGGAGGATCATAGCCATATAAAGCTTTGAAAGGAGTAGTACCTAGAGAAGCATGATCATGAGTATTATACTAATGCTTAGCTAGAGATAACCACTTGTTCCACTCTTTAGGATGATTGAAAACCATGCTCCTAAGATATTGTTCAATGCATTGATTGACTCTTTCTGTTTGTCCACCAGTCTAATGATGGTGCGAAGAGCTAAAAGCCAAAGTAGTTCCCATAAGCTTGAACAATTCCCTCCGAAAATGACTTGTGAAAATTCTATCACGATCAGATACAATGGATTGAGGCAATCCATGTAACTTATATACGTTATCCAAGAAGCACCTGGCTAATCTTTCAGCTGTGACTAGACGGATCAAAGCAACGAAATGGCCAAACTTTGTGAAACGATCAACCACAACCCATATCACCTCCTTACCTTCAGATTTAGGCAAGCCTCCAATGAAATCCATACTTATATTCACCCAAGCTCCATCAGGAACAGGGAGATGCTGCAAAAGACCATGGTACCTGTGATCACCCAGCTTTTTTTGTTGACATACATCACAAGAGCCCACAAACTCAATTACTGCTTTTTCTAGACCAGGCCAACTGAAGCACTTAAGATTTGATTCCTCAAATCTATTGAAGAACCAATGTATAAGCTGCCTTTCAATCGAATTACTCCCTTATTCATTGAAATATCTGCATTTGAAGTTCTCTTGCAGTCTTTACTGATGCTATAGGCAGTGATACATTCTTAGGCAAATAGGACTTGTAAACCTCTTCTAACCAAGAAGGAAGAACAACAAAAATGGCTCCAGAATAAGCTAGCTCACCATCTTCTAATCTTCTTAACAAAGCATCAGCAGCTTGATTTTCTTTGCCTCTTCTATACTCAATTGTATAATCAAGGCCCAACATCTTCATTAGCCCTTTGTTTTGTATTCTTGTCACAATATTTTGCTCTAGAAAATGCTTTAAACTTTGATGATCAGTCCAGATTACGAACCTGTGACCATCAAGGTAATGCCTCCATTTATCAACTGCTAACAAAATTGCCAAGTACTCCTTCACATATGTGGACATTGCTTGATGTTTTGGACTGAGAGATTAACTTAGATGAGCAATGGGACTTCCCTTTTGTGACAGCACTACTCCAATACTAGTTCCACTAGCATCAGTCTTTATAACAAAGTCCTCAGCAAAATTGGGCATAGCAAGAACATGGGCTTCACACATAGCTGCTTTAAGAGCTTCAAAGGCTGCTTGAGCTCTATCACTCCACACCAAAGCATCATTCTTAAGCAGATCTGTCAAGGGTCCCACTATCGATCCAAAATTAGCAATGAACTTCCTGTAATAGCCCGTTAAGCCAAAGAAACCTCGTAATTGCTTCAAGGTGATTGGAATTGGCCATTTGTTCATGGCTTGTATCTTTGAGGGATCTATGGAGACTCCCTTGGATGATATAACATGGCCTAAATAATCCAGTTGCTACTGCATAAAAGCGCACTTAGACAACTTTGCAAAGAACTTGTGATTGCACACTACAAGGAAGACTTCCCTCAAGTGCTGTAGATGATCTTTATAAGAGGCACTGCAAATGAGAATATCATCAAAGAATACCAATACAAATCTCCTCAGAAACGGCTTGAAGATATCATTCATCGTTGCCTGAAATGTGGCCAGTGCATTGGTTAAGCCAAAAGCCATAACCACAAACTCATAGTGGCCATGATGAGTTTAAATGCGGTCTTGAAGATGTCTTGCTCAAGCACTCTACTCTAGTGATATCCCTATCTCAAATCCAACTTAGAGAGGAAACATGCTCCACACAATTCACCGAGTAAATCATCAATAACAGGAATTGGGGACTTATCTTTGATTGTCAAAGAATTGAGTTGCCTATAGTCGATGCACATCCTTGTAGAACCATATTTCTACTTCACTAAAATTACTGGTGAAGCAAAAGAACTGTGGTTGGTTTAATGAAGCAAGTCTCGAGCAATTCCTCTACTTGTCTCTCAATTTCTGATTTTTGCGGACGAAGATACTTGTAGGGCCTCAATTTGAAATGTGCTGCACCAGATTTCAGAGAAATGGCATGATCAAGGCACCTTTGTGGAGGAAGAGACTTAGGCTGCTTAAAAATGTCCTCAAACTCATCTATCAAAGCTTTAACTTCAGGTTGCTGCACATAGCACAATTCTGTTGGAGCAATTACAAACAGCTGACTAATCCACTTATAAGCACTCTTCTTGAAACCTCCTTACAAGCTCTTGCCTTTAATCAGTTGCAATTAAGCTTGATCTTCAATGCCTTGCAAAGTAACTTTTGTTCCTTGAATCTCAGAAAAAACAGTTAGCTTAGCAAAGTCAAAAACCACAGGGCTAAATGATCTCATCCAATCAACTCCAAGAACTATATCACATCCTCCTAAGGGAAGGATTCTGAAATCATAGGTGAATTGATGCTCCTGCATAGACCATTGGAAGTCTTGGAATTTGTTCTGTGTGAGGATAGAATTCCCATCTGCGACGATTATAGCTAAGGGATGAGTTTTAATCACTTCATGCCCAACTTTCTTCACAACCTTTGGATCAAAAAAGCTATGAGTACTTCAACTATCAATTAAGATAGTGATGTGCCTTCTTCCTGCTTTTCCTTTGATCCTTTTTGTCTTGGGAGCTCCATTCCCAGTCAGTGCCTTCATAGAAATCTCAATCTCATCCTCAGCTAATTCATCCTGGGACTCATGATCAGAACTGTCCTCATCAGGCTCAGATTCATCACTATCTGACTGTATTGCATCATTAACTGCTCAAGCAGACATTAAAAATTTGGAACTACATTTATGTCCTGGCTAATAAGGCTAATTGCACTTGTAACAAAGCCTTTGAGGCCTCTTCTCGGCAGATCTACTGGCCTTGGTCCCATTCACATCTCTATGATGGGATTTTGAACCATTTCATTTGAACTTGCCTTTGTCACTTGAAGAAATGACAGTGGCCTCAATCAATTTGGCTTTTGCATAGGCCTTTGTTAAGGTCTTAGGACCAATACCTTTCACCATGTTTTTAATTTGTGGCTTTAATCCACTAATAAAACTTGAGACATAATAAGACTCAGTTGCTTGAGGATAGGCAGCTATCATACTAGCTCTTAAGTTCTCAAATCTTGTCATATATTCTCTCACAGTTGTGGTTCGAAAGACTTTATTGAAATTATCTACTACATCACTAGTGTCCTCATCACCATATCTTTCACACAACTTCTCCACAAATTCAGCCCAAGAAAGGTCTGGATTGCTTTTTAACAAATTGTAAAACCATACCTCATGATCACCATGAAGATATACTACTGCCAATTCCACCTTTTCAGATTCTTTGATGTTGTAGAAATGGAAGTGTCTATCACATCTCCTCAACCATGACTGAGGTTGCTTGCCTTCAAAAGGATCAATCTGCACTCTTGGTTGATGATTGACATTGCTTATTTACTTGATTTTGCAAATCAGAAAGCTTGCTCTCAAATCCTTGGAGTTTCTACACAATCAAAACTTCATACTTCTTCACATTCTCTACTTGGTCTTGCTTTAAGCAATCAATTGCTTGTTGTTGTAGAGCCTAAGATGTTGGGAAAGATATGAATTTTGTTGGAAAATAGACTCTGATGCCGACTATTGGGTTCACAGTTCTCAACTATGGTCACAACAATAGGCACCCGTTAGAGCACTTAGAATATGAGACTCTTCTCTCTACCTAAGCCCCCGGTAGGAGAGTCACGCTTCGTGACACCTCACGTGCGAGAGTTCCCGGGAATAAGTTTATCTCTATATACCTTTTGCCCTAATATCAGTTGTTGGGATGAATTTCAAAAACTCTTCCTAAAGTCTATAAAGTTAACGCAGCGTAACGAGCTTAGAATTCATAACTCTAAACCTAGGGTTGATTTAAAATTCTTAATTTTAAATCTACTGATTCAAATTCATAATTTAAATTAACAGATCTAAATTCTTAATTTAAATCTATAGGCCTTTTACTCTAATACATTCATAACAATACATAAAATTAAACAGGTATAATAACAAGTACGGTAAATAAATAGAAAAGCGAAAAAGAATAAAGAAAGAAGAACATACCTGGAATTACTCCAATAATAAAGAAAACAAAGAAAATCGAGATCCCGCGATCTTCTATGCAAAGACCTCGAACTGCCTGGAGGGTGGGCTTCGAAAAATATTGAACTGAGGAAAGAACTCCAACTAGATCTCCTAAATAAATTCAGAAACCCGAAAGAAATATTTCAACTTGAATGCCAAACCTCGGAATAAGCACCTCTATTTATAGGAGTACACTGGAGAGAAAAAATCCAATTTTTTTGATGTGGGATTCGCTATTGCAAGCAAAACGCAGTGTGTTGAATAAAAACAAATCAAAACGCCACATTTCACTCCCAGGAAAAATCGCGCCTGTATTTAATTCAAACCGTGTGACAAGTGGCAGCGTTCGATTAGTCCACGCCCATGCACACGGATCGCCACTGTTTATATGCGATTTTGATTTTTTTTTTTTCGCTTTGTTTCCCACATAAAAAAATTCATCTTATGAATTTTGATTTTTCAAAATTATTTTATTTTATAATTTTCAACTTTTATTCATTTCAGGAATAATGTTTGGCAAAATTAATTTTACCCGTCTTATGAATAAATAATTCATCTCATGAATTCTTTAATATTTTTCCAATGGCAATAAAATACAGAGGCTTTCGCAGGGACCTCAGGGACAATTTAAATCTAGCTCCAAATTGGTTAAATTAATCATCTCATAAAATAATTTAATTATCACTTAATCAAACTTAATTCCAGTAAATAAATTTCATTGCACTCCAGACTTAAATTCTTTATTCGATATTTTTCTAATAGACTGCATTGATGACAACAACCCCTCCATAAGATGTCCATGACAATGGATAAATATTATCACTACCATTATCCTTCTCACAGCTTTTCTATTAGTTACCGACCCGCCCTTTACTGAATAATTCATTTATACTTGAACATATTCACAGTATAAATTCCAAATATCAAACACTTGGAATACTTTGGCCAAATTTTTCAAACTATTCATACATTTACGAATCAACTAAGGGGACACCTGTATCTCATAAGAGGCTGTAGATTCCCTATTGAATATCTGATCCTTATCACACTTCACTCCGCTATCCAGTGTACGTGGGATTTCAGTCATTGGCTTAGACCTTACTTATAGTACACCAAAGTAACTAACACTCCATGCACAAGTCCATAATACCCTCAGGATTTAGAGTCGTCGTTCAAACAGTACAACATAATTCACTCATCTCCGATAGCAGTCTAGAAATAAGAAACCCACATGGTCCAACTCAGTGTGTCAATCTTATTAAACACACTAACCTAACACTTTTTTATCTCCATCCACATGACCAAGACAAGTCATCTAAAGTGTCATGCTATAGTCTTAACATACAAGTGGTCCAAACTTGTCTTCGACTATGAGTCTTTCAAACAATAATCCATACCATTTGTTCCAAGTCTATTTGTGGCTTAGTCTCATAAACCACTTAGAACAAACATGTAAATTATAGTCTGAGGACTACACCCATCTCATGGATGTCTCCCAAAATTAAATCACATACATTATAAATGGTCAGATACACAAATTTAACTAGGAAAACGATTGGAACTTCAACTTTATTTATTAATTAAAATAATACATCCAGAATAAATCTAGTTTTCAGGACACTGTTCCCAACAATCTCCCACTATACTCACCCCTTTTAAGTTTGAACCAAAAATCTAATGAGCCTAACCCTTAGTGAGCACAATTACTCTATTGTGAAGTCATTAATACAATACTGCTTGACATTTCTCTCACTAATGGCTCCCACTCCAAGGGTAAATACATGCTTAGACGTCGAACGTCTATTATTTTAATCTGACTGGAAGTCTTAAATTAGTATAGCCAACTGGAACCAGCTCGTCACTTTGAAAGATCAGCATAGGATCTCTAGTTCTTCTTAAGAACTAGAGAAAACACTTCACTGCCACCCAGTCCATTGGACCTAGGTTAGACTAACACCTGCTTACTATATCATAGCATAGCAGACATCAAGTCTCATGCATAACATGGCATGCTTGAGGCTCCCACTGCCAAAGCATATGGAATATTCCTTAATTGCTCCTCTTCTTGAGGTGTCCCAGAACACTACTCAAAAGAGAGAGGGACTCCATGCTATACCTTGACAACGTCTTGTCAATATAAGTGACTAAACAGAGATCCAACATCCTACTCTTATGACCTTACAGAAGCTTAATCCTAAGAGTGGAGCTAGCTTCTCCTAAGTCCTTCATATCGAGCTTTCCTGCCAACCAAACCTTTACAGCTAATGACACCCCTGCATCATTCTCAATGAGTAGTATATCGTTGACATATAACACTAAAAAAGTTACTACTGTCTCTTAATATCATTTGTATACGCATGATTTGAGCAACCGAATGCACAAAACTAGAAGACTTAATTGCTTCATTGTGGCTAAAAGGATCAGATTCAATGCCACGGTCGACCACTAAGGCACCCGCTATGAACCTGTCAGGTGTCCTGACAATCCTCCCACCACACCTAAGCTTCGTGTACTTGGAACAGTCTCATTCCTATTAGTAGGTACATCTAATGCATCCACTATGTCTTAAGCTGTGTCTAGCTGTTCAGAATTATTGTCATTTTCCTTTATTACCATTTTGTTTTTGTTTTTGTTTTTGTAGCTTACTTGCAAAATGCTTCTCCAAGTATTTTGCATTGTATTTACAAAAAAAAATCTTTTAAATCAAAAAACTATAGAAAAAACCGTCCTTGTTCCTTTTATTTGCAACACCATTCTGTTGCGGTGTAACCTAAGCAGAGAGCTGAGATCTTATCTCATTTTGCAGTTCAGAAATCCAAAAATTCTCCCAAAAAATATTGACCACCTCGATCTGATCGAAGTGACTTAACTTGTTTACCTAATAGCTTTTAAAATTCAGATTTGCACTCTTTGAACGTTTCAAAAGACTCCAACTAATGTCTAATTAGGCAAACATATACATATCTTGAGTAATCATCACTAAACGTGAATAAGTACTCATCCCCACCTCTTGCCTGAACATGTATTGGTCCACATACATCTATGTGAACCAACTCAAGCAAGCCACCAACCCTGTTGCCTTTACTCATAAAGACAGACTTGGTCCTCTTTCTTTCTATGCAGGATTTGCAGACTGGTAATGACCTCTAGTCCAAAGCCTCTATCTGTCCATCTTTTATCAGTCTTTGGATCCTGTTCGAATTAATGTGATCAAAATGTTGGTGCCTTTTGTAGGCATTATCACATTCAGGGTGTTTTCTTTTAAAAGATTGAACAATTTAACTTATGTTAGATTTATTTAAACAATTACCATAGTTTTGATAAGGAAATAACATAAATAAATAATTTATTTATGTACATGTGCAAAAAAATAATTTATTTCTCATATTAAAATTTTCATTATCAAAATCAACTGAATGACAATTATTCATAAAACGAGATACAGAAATCAAATTCCTATGCAGAGTAGCTATAAATAAACAATCTTTTAAATCAAAACTCTATCACTAAAGTCTAAGCTAACATCTCAGGTATAACACCCATAGTGTAGTCATGAGCCTGGCCTGACCTCATGTAACATATTACAGACATGGTCAATTGAACCTGAGTTCACCCACCAGGAAACTGGTGGACTCTCAACTGTGCATGACTCAACTAAGTGAGATATCAACATATCTCCACCAGATGGCTTAGTAGTATTTGTAGGAAGAGGAGCTATGCACTTAGTGTAGTTTCTCCTCCAGTGGCCTAGTTTTCTTGTAAAAGAAACACTTTTCTTTAGCTGACTTCCTTATGGACTTGGTCGCTACAATAGAAACCTTGCCCTTTCCTTTCATTCTAGCAGGTCCCTTGTGAGTAATAACTAAGTCTAACTTATTTTTCAAGGCAAGGTAATTTGGTCCAGTGAGTACATTATGTATTCCAAATCAAGTGAAGTTCGCCAGCCGTATCCATATCAAACATACAGTAAATGCAAACATTTGTGTAACTACCTTATATTATTCATGTATAATGCAGTGATATATATTCTTTCAATTTAGCATACACAATAATTCAGATATCCACCAAACTATACTATCATGCATACAATGATGACCCAAACACACCACTCTTGACTCCCTGGCAGCGGGGTCGCACAAAGCTAGTTCGGGTGAGAACTATTCTCAATTAACCTGTTTTTCTTGTAACTCTTACTAAACATGATTAACTCACCACTTTACCTTAGTCTCTAACATGACACAACAGAGCTCCTTGGGGAGGCTAATGCATCACGCCAGTCAAGTATAAACCATTGCCTAAACCTCCATACAAACACACGAAATACTCCACGGCAGCGTGGTCGCGTCGCTTCTTTGCACTTTGGTTTATCCGAAAGAAGCCTAACCCTGTAATCTGCAAACCGACATCCTCCGCAGGGAGGTCTATCGATCTACTATACTGCTAGACCGGTAATGGAGACCGTGAGGTTACAACAATTAAAACCTTGCTCCCACTTGATTTTTATAACCAGTGGTTTTTAATTAACTTGCAATTACAACCTGGATTATCTCATAATCCCCTTTAGAATCTCATTCTAAAATTAACCAAAAATAATTAATTAATTATTTTAAAATACTATCATTTTACAGTATAGATTATCTCATAATCTCACATTAGAATCTCATTCTAAAATCCAATCAATAAAATTAATTAATTAATTTCAATTAAAATAATACTAACATGTAATTTAGAATATCACATAATCTAATTTTAAAATTTTTATTTCAAAATTAAATTAAAAATAATTTTATTTAAAATCAATAGTGATTTTGTACTTAGACTATCCCATAGTCTGTTTCAGAATCTTATTCTAAAAAAATATTAAATAACTTTTATTTAAAATAACACTAATTTACTGCTTAGATTATCATATAATCTAATTTAGAATCTGATTCTAAAAGAAAATTAATTAACAAAATAATTAATTTATAATTA
This sequence comes from Simmondsia chinensis, assembly GCA_018398585.1. NCBI lineage: Eukaryota > Viridiplantae > Streptophyta > Magnoliopsida > Caryophyllales > Simmondsiaceae > Simmondsia > Simmondsia chinensis. The sequence continues at coordinate 13,668,701 of JAGTTD010000004.1, forward strand.
TTATATAAATTAGTACTGATGCCTACACGTCTCAAAATTAAAAACAAAAATTCTTTTAATTGATGATGTCAGCGCTGACGTCATACGTCAGACGCTGGCGTCAGCTGTTAGCAGCAGACGCTGACGTCAGCATGACGTCAGCCTCCGCTGGAATTTTTTTTTTAATTTTAAAATAAATTGAATCTAATCTAATTAAATTAATTTTGTCCGATTTCTTATAAAATAATTAAACCTAATCTCATTAGATCAACTTGATCCAATTTTATAAAAATTAATTGAATCTAATCTCATTAGATCAATTTTATCTGATTTCATAAAATTTATTGAATCTACTCTCATTGAACCAATTTTATCCATTATTAAAAATATTTGAATCTAATTTTATTAGATCAATTTGTCCGATTTCGTAAATCATGACAGATAACGTACAATCTTATTTTACAAACGACATAATCGCAAATTTATGGGTTGTTCCAAATTAACGATTAATTCATTAATAATTTAAAAAATTTAAATCGTTACCATCAAACGATCAAATTAACTTTTAATTAATTAACGATTTAAGCAATTTAAATCGTTACTTCAAATAAACTAGTTAACTATTAATACTTTCAACCGATTTAAACAATTTAAATCGATACTTTAAAATATTCTAATTAAAAATTAACTACTTTAATGATTTAAACAATTTAAATCACTAATTCAAAAAAGTTTTTCCTTCTTAATAAAATCGCTATTTTATTAAATCGCAAATCTATTTATATCGATCTTATTATACCTACTCGTGTATATTATGAATGTAATTAGAGGCTGGCTCTGACACCAATTGTTGGGAAAAGATATGAATTTTGCTGCAGAATAAACTCCAATGCTGATTATTGGGTTCACAATTCTCAACTATGGTCACAACAATAGGCATCTATTAGAGCACTTAAAATAGGAGACTCTTCTCTCTATCAAAGCCCCCAGTCGGAGAGTCACGCGTTGTGACACCTCACGTGCGAGCGCTCCCGGGAACAAGTTTATCTCTATAAACCCTTTGCCCTAATACTTGTTGTTGGGATGAATTTCAAAAATTCTCCCTAAGGTTTATAAAGTTAACATTGCGGAACGAGTTTAGAATTCATAACTCTAAACCTAAGGTTGATTAAAAATTCCTAATTTTAAATCTACTAACTTAAATTCATAATTTAAATCAACAAATCTAACTTCTTAATTTAGATCTACAGGCCTTTTACTCTAATACATTCATAACAATCCATAAACTTAAACAGGTATAATAATGAATACAATAAATAAATAGAAAAGTGAAAAAGAATAAAGAAAAAAGAGCATACCAGGAATTGCTCCAACAATAAAGAAAACCAAGAAAATCGAGACCCCGCAATCTTCTACCCAATGACCTCGAATTGCTTGGAGGGTAGGCTCCGAAAAATATTAAATTGAGGAAAGAAAAATTTCAACAGAAATTTTTCTCTCCAACTACGTCTCCGACACAATTTCAGAAACCCTAAAGAAATATTTCAACTTGAATGCCAAACCTCGGAATAAGCACCTCTATTTATAGGAGTACAACGGAGCGAAAAATCCAATTTTTTCGATGTGGGATTCACTGTTGTCAAGCAAAACGCAGTGTGTTGAATAAAAACAGAGCAAAATGCTGTGTTTTACTCCCAGGCAAGTTCACGCCTATATTTAATTCAAACCGTGTGACACGTGCCAGCGTTTGACTACTCTGCGCACGTTCACGCGGATCGCCAAGGTACGACCCAACACCGGACATGTATCGCACACTGGATCGTCAGAATAATGTTTTGATTTTATAATTTTCAACTTTTATTCATCTCATGAATAATGTTTGGCCAAATTAATTTTACACATCTTATGGATAAATAATTCATCTTATGAATTCTTTAATATTTTTTCAATGGCAATAAAATACAGAGGCTTGCGTAGGGACCTCAGGGACAATTTAAATATAGCTCCAAATTAGTTAAATTAATCATCTCATGAAATAATTTATTTAATTTTTTTTTTTTGGTAAGTCAGTGTGATATACCATATATGATCAAAAATATATGTACAAGTCTACGAGGGGCATATCCCAAGCCAAAGCCAAAAGGCCTACATCAAAGAATTAATCAAAGAAAGAAACAAAGCAAGAAGTATCAACGGTCAACATGACCAAACAAAGAGAACAAGCAAATGAAAGCAATCAAAGCTAACGCTCAATCCCTCACTCCTGCAGAAGCTGCAAGTGGCGATGAGCACGGCGAAGCGTAGGAGCAGCAATAAGACGGCTACGGACCAATCCTGTGATCTCCTTAGTGACAACTGCAGAAGGCATGGACTGGGAGCGATGAATCCTCAGGTTACGCTCATACCAGAGGATGTAAACCGTCATGGAGAAACAATGGCAAGCAAGGATCCGATCCACCCCGTGACCATGGAGCCTGGCAGCAGCCCACTAAACCAGCTCGTGCCATCGAAGCGTGGGCCAGACAAAAGAGGTGCGAGAGGACACCCTGGACCAAACAGTAGTAGAGTAGCTGCAGGTGAAGAAGAGATGGTCATGCGACTCAACATCTGACCAGCACAACATGCAAGTAGCCCGTACATCCTGCACTTGGTGTCTCAGTAGTCTGTCAAATGTCCATAGTCACTCACATGAGCCAAGCCACAAAATGAAGGAGTGCCTCGGGATGTGAAGCTGAAACCAAAGGAGATGATGGATGGAGTCCTCCTCCCTTGGACTGTGAATCATCTCCCATGCCGATCTAGTGGTGAAAACCCCTGATGGGTCCCTCATCCATCGTACATTGTCAGCTACCCCCGGTCGGGGCTTGAAGTCAACAGAATCCCAGATAGACAGCAGCTCATCAATATCCCGTGGGAAACGCCACTGATCACCCTTAATAATATTTGAAACTCGAGAGCCCAAAACGATGACCAGTGGAATGGAGGAGGAGGAAAGTGAACCGCCCCTCCAGACGTCTACACGGCAGCCCGTAATCGGACCACAAAGCAGTGTCCCGGCCATCACTAATGATATGCCGAAAAGCCCCAGCGCAAAGCGATCGAACACCACGAATGCTCCTCCAAGGCCATAAAATCGAACCTCTCGACTGAATATCCAAGAAAGACTTCTCCTGGAGTCGGTTGCCATGAATCCACTGAGGCTAGAGAGAGTCACGATCAGTTAGTAGAATCTAGATATGCTTCATGAGAGAAGCCTAGTTCCACTCATGTAGACACCGAACCTCGAGATCGCCCTCCCTACGAGGATAACAGAGATGCTTCCAGGAGACCTTGGCCCCACCCGGGCCCAGAGAACAGGACCGATCTGATAAGCTGCAAGCGCCCGGCATAAGATAAAGTACAAGATGTCCAAAGCTGGATGCGAGCAAGGATGCGGTCTAAAAGAGGCTCACAGTCGATGAACCGAAGCCTTGTCGTGATGAGCGGAACCCCCATATACCTGACCGGGCACTGACCCAACCTGAACCCCAAAATATCAAGGAAAGTCTGCTGAAGCTCAGAGTTAAACCCAGTTATGAAGACGGTGCTCTTTGCTGCATTCCAAGACAACCCCAATAGTGCAGCAAAGCGATCTAAAGTCTCACGAAGAACTGATAAACTGCCCTCATCAGCCTCACTAAAAATCATAAGGTCATCAGTAAAGCACAAGTGAGTAAGGCTGGTACTCTGGCAACGAGGATGAAAGCGAAGAAGATGCACGGCGAAGCAAACCCCGTAAGCCCTCCATGGCAATAACAAAAAGGAAGGGCGAGAGAGGATCCCCCTGCCTGATGCCCCTGCTTGTGCTGAAAAAACCATGAAGCTCACCGTTAATGGTGACTGAAAATCTGGCAGTGGAAAGACACTCCCACACCCGTCGAATCATGACCTCAGGTATATCCATACAGCACATAGCAGTAAGAATTAACTCCCAATGCACCGTGTCAAAAGCCTTATGAAGATCAACCTTCAGAGTGCATCGAGGTGAAAGCATCTGAATGTGATAGTCGCGCAGAAGCCCTTGAGCCAACATAATACAATCAGATATCCTCCGCCCAAGAACGAAAGCAGACTACGAGTTACCAATGAGGTAAAGAAGAACCTCCTTCAGCCTGTTTGCAATGATCTTAGTGATCCACTTATAGATCACATAGCAACAGGAGATCGGGCGAAAGTCAGCGAAAGTGGAGGGATTCTCCACCTTCGGGATCAAGCTAATACGAGTGGAGTTCAGAGCGCCAAGCATGCGCCCTGACTAAAAGAAAGACTGAATAGGTCGAACAATATCACGCCCCACCATGTCCCAAGCCGTCTTAAAAAAGAGGGAGGTATAGCCATTAGGGCCAAGCGCCCTATCATCACCAATGGAGAATAGTGCATCTCTCACCTCAACAATAGTAACCGGAACAGATAGCGGACGGGCCTAATCCTTAGAACGACGGGTTTGAAAGAGCTCTGAAATATCCTCATGAAGCGGCCCACATGGCTTTGTCAATAAGTCTCGAAAGTAGTAGACTCCTGCCTCAGAAACCTCACTGTCATCATACGTCCTCCTGCCATCGGCACGAATGAAAGAAGAGATCCGGCTCCTAGCCTGCCGATGCGTGACAGATTTATGGAAAAATCGGGTGCCCTGATCTCCCAAAGAGAGCCACTGGATGCGAGACTTCTGACGATAGAGATCCTCCTCATCCCTACACAGCCGCGAGTACTCCCCTCACGAAGTAACAAACTCTCAAGCCCATCATCTAAAGCCCGCTGAGCCTCCGTCCAGGCATCCCTCGCCGCCATAACCCAAGCCGATATGTGGCTATAATGTCTAGCATTGAGGGCCTTCAGCTCACCCTTCAGCCTCTTCAACTTCTGAGTGAGCTGAAACATAGGCGTGCCCTCAATACTAGTGTCCCAAACCCTCCTCACAGTAGGTAGAAACTCCTCATGGTTAGACCAAAAGTTGAAGAACTTAAAAGGGAGCCGCGATGCACAGCGCTCTCCACGGCCTCTAACTACAAAAGGACAATGGTCAGAACATAACTCCCGTGGAAGGAACTCAGCAGATGAGGAAGAATAAGTGCGAAGCCAGCCCTCGCTCACCATGCACCAGTCGACAACCCTCAGAATGAAAGCGTCCCCATCTAACCCATTGGAGCACATGTAACGTAGCCCGGAGAACGACAGAACTGTGCGCTCAGAATCATGAACACCTCTCCGGTCACTCGGACTGAGGATAGCGCTTAAGTCCCCAAGGAGTATCCAAGGCTCCCCCTGAAGACCCACGCTGGCTCCTTGAATATACCTCCATAGCTCCTGACGCAGTCCCGGCCCGTTAAAGCCTTAGACACATGTAGCAGTGAAGTCCACATCACCTCGGATATCAGAAACTCAGCAGGTGAGATACTGATCTACACCCTGTACTCTCACTACATGGTAGAAAGTCGGATCCCATCAAACAATGATGCGACACCCACAGGGTCGCACCCCACTGATCAAAAACTGCCACCTCTCAGCACAGCGGGTAACAGCGGACTCAACAGCAACAAGGTTGGTCTTGGTCTCAACCAAACCAACTAGACTCAAACGGCTAGAAGAGATCCAGCGACGCACAGCACTAATAATATTGGGGTTATTGAACCCCCTCACATTCCAGCATCCTGTCATGGGAAACTGGAGAACTATCGCGCACCCCCACGGCCTTTATGGCCTCCACGAGTATCTTGAGTCTCCTGAACACCCGGGGTAGGCTAAGCACCCTGAGCCACCTGAGCAGCAGCAGAGCGCATAATACGAACATCCGGAGCGGGGTTGCGAGGAGCATTTGATGTGGTCACCTCCCCGGACCGCCGCTCAGCCAGAAGCGCAAACCTGTTCGCGGACCGGCTCTCAACACATGCAAGTGGCTTGTAGATCCCCACAAGAGCATCTTGAGCATCCACAACCTCAACAGGAACAAGAGCCTGAGACAAATCACCCGAGCTCGAATCCTTAACATCAGCAGACGAGTCTGAGCCAACTTACGATGGGTCGGGCATGGCTCGCCTCATTACGAGGCAACTTTGTGGGTGAGGCCGAGGTGACTTGCCCTCCAATACCCGAGACTGAGCTATTATGAAGCCTTGACCTCATTGCAGCCGGTCGTGACTGTAAAGGGCCATCATTTTGGGCCCAGGGGACAATAGCTGTTTCCCCCGTAACAGCATCAACCGGGCCCATTAAGGGCTCGGATACCTGCACAAGCGGGCCCCGAGCAGGCCCATTGTGGGCCTGAATAGAATCCGCATGTGGGCTTGAGCCACTCGGCCCAGAATTGGGCCTACGCAACTTGGGTAAGTGGCCCAGACCCAGCACCAAGGGGCAGTAACGCCGCCCCCCCCCCCCCCCCCCCCCCCCCCCCCCCCCCCCCCCCTCGATCAGCCATGACATCCTCCCCACTAACACCAGGGAAGGTAGCAGCCCTATGCGCCACACAGGCCGGCCGGTCATTCCCACCGCCAACGTCCGCCGAAGTTCCAGCACCATTATTCCTCTTGGACTTCTTATTCTTTCTTCGCCCCAGCGCTGGAGCAGCATTGGTAGGAGCCTCCCGAGCAACAGGAGGTGAGCAATCATGCCCAAACACCATACAAGTCGGACAGCGCTTCGGCATCCCTTCACATGTGATGCCAAGTCGAACCCGAACACCACGCACCTCAATGAGGGTCTCCCTCGGCACAGGGGCCGTGGCCCTCACCTCAACAAAGACTCGGATATATCCCAAATGAGCACCACTTAATGACACTTAATTCCACTAAATAAATCTCACTGCACTCCAGACTTAAATTATTTATTCGATATCTACTGTATTGATGACAACAACCCCTCCACCAGATGTCCATGACAAAGGATAAATATAACTACTGCCATTATCCTTCTCATAGTTTTTCCATTAGTTACCGACTCGCCCTTCGCTAAATAATTTATTTATACTTGAACATATTCACAGTATAAATTCCAAATGTCAAACACTTGGAATACTTTGGCCAAAGTTTCCTAACTATTCAAATATTTGTGAATCAACTAAGGGGACACTTGTATCTCATAAGAGACTGCAAATTCTCGGTTGAATACCTGATCCTTGTCGCACTTCACGCCGCTACCCAGTGTATGTGGGATTTCAGTCATTCATTTATACCTTACTTATAGTACACCAAAGTAACTAACGCTCCTTAAACAAGTCCAGAATACTCTCAGGATTTAGAGTCGCCGCTCAAACAGCACAACGTGAATCACTCATCTCTGATAGTAGTCAAGAAATAAGTAACCCACATGGTCCAACTCAGTGTGTCAATCTTATTAAATACACTAACTTAATACTTTTGAATCTCCATCTACACGACAAAGACAAGTCATCTAAAGTGTCACGTTATAGTCTTTACATACAAGTGGTCCAAACTTGTCTTCGACTGCGAGTCTTTCAAATAACAATTCATATCATTTGTTCCATGTCTCTCTGTGGCTTAGTCTCACAAACCACTTAGAACAAACATGTAAATTGTAGTCTAAGGACTACACCCATCTCATGGATGTCTCCCAAAAGAAAATCACATGCATTATAAATGCTCACATACACAAATTTAACTAGGAAAATGACTGGAACATCAACTTTATTTATTAATTAAAATAATATATCCAGAATAAATTGGAATTTCAGGACACTGTTTCTAACATGAAATCGACTGAACGTATCATCCAATTTGACTTCAATTGATCATTTATCACAAACTGAACCTCTTTTGTTGCATCCGTACTTGCGACAACAACAAAGGAAACATTTGGATCAACAAAATCAACTGAATGACCAGCTGCTGCTCCCCTGCTCCCGATCGGGTAGTTACACCTCCGGTCATGTTAGGACAGTTCTTTTAAGGTTTCGCCAGCTCAAATCAATCAACTTACAGCGTGAATCAGCTCTGATACCAAAGTTTAAGCTTCAATTTGATGAATTGAAGTTAACTTGTGAAGAGAGAGTTTAGGTGAGAGGAGAATTGAGGTTTGGTGAGAGTCAAAGAAGAGATGAGAAGAGAGAGAAAAATATCTCAAGAATCAAAGCAATTTTTATTGAATGAATCAAGAAGTGCAGGGTTTGACCCTCTTATCGGAGAAACTAGATACAATGAATCAAAAATATCTCTAACTAAGCCTTAACCGCCGAACTAGCAACAATTTAGCTAGTTAACCGACTTAGCGCCAAAAAGAGCAACCAATATTTGAACTACCGACACTTCCAAAGCAATACAAGACTCCAAACAATTCAATACATGGATTATAAGACTCAAAATGGAAGAAATCATAACAAACTCCCTCAAAAGATATGACATGCCCCAAATACTCCGCTTGAGATCGAGCAAAAGAGCACTTAGAGAGTTTAGCATATAGCTTATTTTGCCTCATGATTGTAAACACCTGCTCTAAATGTCCCACATGAGAGTCCTAAGTAGAACTGTACACTAATATATAATCGAAGGACAAGGATAAATTTTCTTAGGATTCATGAAAGCTTGAAATGTGGCAGTAGCATTGGATAGCCCAAATGGCATAACCATAAGTTCATAATGTACATGGTGGGTTCGAAATGCAGTCTTCTGAATGTCCTGCTCCCACACTCCAATCTGATGGTATCCCTGCCTCAGATCCTACTTGAAGAAGTAAGGAGATCCATGTGACTCATCCAAAAAATCATCTATGATGGAATTGGGAATTTGTCCTTAATTGTGAAAGAATTAAGTTGCCTGTAAGCAATACACATCCATGAAGTTCCATCCTTCTTTTTAACCAATATAACAGGCGAGGCAAAAGAGCTATTACTATGCCTAATGAAGTTAGTCCTCAAGAGCTCCTCCACTTGTCGTTCAATTTCATTTTTCTGTGAATGTGGATACTTGTAAGGTCTGAGGTTCACTAGGTTTGAACCTAACTTCAAGGGTATAACATGATCCAAGGATCTCTAGCGAGGAAGGGAAGTAGGCAGCTCAAACAAGTCCTCATAAGATCAAATGAGCGTGACAATTATAGGATTCAAATTCACCTGAGCATCAACAAACTCAACACTGATGGAAAATAGGTGACCAATCCACTGGTAAGCCCCTTTCTTGATCATTCCAACCTTTTACCCTTCATTATCTGAAGTTGCCCTTGTTCCAAGATGCGTTGCAACTTAACTCTTTTGCTTCCTCTTTCAAATGAAATTGATAATTGAGCAAAGTCAAACACAATTGGGTTAATTGTTTTCATCCAATCCACCCCAACACCATGTCACAGCTTCCCAGTTTTAGCACTCTGAAATCGTAAACAAAAGTATGTCCTTGCATTTGCCGTTGAAACTATTTGCACTTAATATGTGACAAAATGGAGTTTCCATCTGCTGCTGTCAATGGACTTGTTTGGATCATTTCATGCCCCACTACCTTCACAATCTTAGGCTCAACGAAAATATGAGTGCTACCACTATAAATTAGGATCAATAATGGCTTGCCATTAGCATCTACCTTGATTCTGATAGTGTTATGAGAACCACTCCCAGTCAATGCTTTAACCGAAATTTTGATTTCATCTTCATCAGACTCTCCTAACAACTCCTTCTCTTGGATATTAAAATTATCCATTCCAATCAAATCCTCAGACTCATCTTTTGTTTCAATTCCAGTAATTGTCATGAGGAACTTTGGATTGCATTTGTGCCCCAAGAAATATCTCTGATTACATTTGAAACACAGTCGCTGAGCCTTCTTCTCGCCAATGCTAAGGCTCTTGTTGCTCACTACAGCAGCTGCCAGGCAAATCTTGCTACATTGGTCTTCAGAAGCAGCTAATATAGTGTTCTCAAATAGCTTGGCCTTGGACTAAGCCAGCGATAGTATAGAAGGATTTAAGGCTTTAACAAGATTCTTGATTTTAGGTTTGAGGCCACTAACAAAGCTTGAAACATAATAAGCTTCGGTAGCACTTGGATTGGCTGCCATCATTCGAGCTCTCAAACTTTCAAATCTTGTCATATACTCCTTGACTAAAGTTGCTTGTGACACTTTGTTTAAACTATCTACCACATCACCAAGATCTTCATTCCCATACCTCTCACACAATTCATTCATGAATTCAGACCAAGTGATGGCAGGATTGCTCCATATCAAACTATGAAACCACAACCCCTGATCTCCCTTCAAATAAACTGCAGCAGGTTCAACCTTCTTTGAATCAACCACATGATAAAATCGAAAGTATCTCTCACATCTTTGAATCCAAGACTATGGCTGCATTCCATCAAACGGCTCTATGTCTACCTTCGGTAGTCTGAATCAAGAATTCCTGCTTTGATTTGCATCATCTGAGCTCACATCAGCTGTCCTAGATTGCTGCACAGTTTGCGTGCTAATTAGCTATAGAAAGAATTCCAGCTCCTGGTGGAAGTGCTTGGCGATTAATCTACTCCTACATTCCAAGCACATGCTGCTGAAAATGCTGCTACGATTGTTGAAAATTAGTCATAAACTCTTGCATCTGTTGTCCATCATCTCTAGCATCTGTTGTTTTAATTGCTGGATTTGATTAGCTTGAATCACATTTACATTAGCTCCAACTACAGCTTCCGTGTTAGCTCTAGCATTAGCTCTTGTATTAACTCCCACATTTGCTCCACCAGCCATTGCCTTAGCTTTCTTCCTTCTAGCCAGTTGTAATCGAAGCAATTAATAATCAAGCGCGAGCAAAAACTCACACTTTGATACCAATTCTTATGTTTCAAGATCAATCTTGAATCATAATCTATGATTATAGGAGAATTGGAGATGAGAAGAAGAAGAATTGAGATGAAAAGAGAGAAAATTAGGGTTGAGAAGAGGAATCAAGATTAATTTCATTCAATGAATCTTATTACATGTATTAGCTTTGTATTGATACTAAATGAGTTAAGGAAAGATACAATGTATCTGGAAACTCATTTTAACTAGACTAACAATTACGCGATGTTGACCATTATTCTTAGAAAACAAGCAAAGATCATGACAATTCATGACACCCCTCTTTTTTTAAATATATATATATAAGTTTTCAACTTCAAAATTCATTACAAAAAAATTTTAAATATAGTTTACATTTACCAAATCAGAATTAAAATTTTGTCATGATGCAATTTGTGATTAGGGCAATGAAAAAAACAACAAAAGAAAAGAAAACACTAACATCAATTGCCTAAGTTCTACGCTTTTCCAACTTTAGTTTCTTATTCCGAATTTTTTTTTTCTTTTGGTGAGATTTCTTTTTCATGGGATTTTTTTTAAGTATTTTATTCCGAATTTTTTTTTAAAAAAAACCTGAAATTTGTCCTCGAGGTTCAACTTTGAATTAAATATGTCGCACACTTGCCTGACTTTTAAATTTTGTTTTTTTTAAGAATTGTTTCTTTTTTGAGTTTTTCCTTTTTTTGTGAAAATTTTCTCCTGTTTTGCTTTGTATTTAATTTAATATTTTTTTTTGATGAAGTCTGTATTTCGTGAGAATTGTTTTATTTTCCTGTAATTTTTTTTTTAAATTTGTTTTGAGAATGCTTTTGGTGCAAATTTATTTATACCGTCACTATTACTTTTATTTTTTTTTATTTTAGAGTTTTTTAATAAATTTTTTTTTTTTTTTTTTGCAAAACTTGTTTGTGAAAACGTTTTTGTTTTCGAAAATATTTACTTTCTTGTTGTGTAAATTTTCTTCTTCGAAAGTTTTCAGTTTTCTGTAGTTTTTATTTTAATTTTTTGTTGCGATTTTTTTTTCTATTTTTCGGCAAATTGTTTTTAATTTTTTTTGTATCTTTTTGCTGGGAATTTGTCCTGTTTCTAGATTTGTTTTGAGAAATTTCAATTTTTGTTAGACGGGAAAAAGAATTTAATTTTTAATTGGGCATTTTTTGTTAGGAACAGCGTCCTGAAATTCAGATTTATTCTAAATATATTATTTTAATTAACAAATAAAATTAAAGTTTCAGTCATTTCCTAGTTAAATTTGTGTAAACAAGCATTTATATTACAAGTGATTTTCTTTTGGGAGACATCCATGAGATGGGTGTAGTTCTAAGACTACAATTTACATGTTTGTTCTAAGTGGCTTATGAGACTAAGCCGCAGATAGACTTAGAACAAATGGTATGGATTGTTGTTCGAAAGACTTGTAGTCAAAGAGAAGTTTGGACCACTTGTATGCTAAGGCTATAACGTAACACTTTATATGACTTATCTTGGTCATATTGATGGAGATCCAAAAGTGTTGTGCTGGTGCGTTTAATAAGATTGGCACACTGAATTGGACCATGTGTGCTACTTATTTCTAGACTATTATCGGAGATGAGTGATTCATGTTGTAGTGTTTGAACGACGAATCTAAATCCTGAGGGTATTACGGACTTGTGCATGGGGCGTTAATTACTTTGGTGTACAATAAGTAAGGCCTAAACGCATGACTAAATTCTATTATGATCTTGCTATTGTTGCAATTAGTTAGTGTTTTAGCTTTGGTTAAGGGTTGCGTTGTAATAATTGAGTTGTGTAATGTTTGAATTGGTTGTGTTGGCGCCAAGGTCTTAGGAGTTAGTTAAGTCGGTTGTGAGGGTCTAATAAGGTCAATTGTGTGGGCTTAAGGTATAGTAATTTGGTTTTAGCTTGTCTTTTTACAATGTATCTAGATCTAGTACAGGAATGGGCTTAAGTGTAATCATCATTCATTCAATGAAAATTAACAAACATCACAATGAGATATTTTCTCTCAATCTCACCTAACCTTCTCTAATCTCTCATCTCAATTCAATTATATCTTCTCATCTTGATTCTCTAACAATCACATCCGTCCACAAGGTTAACGTCAAGTCGATCTTGAAGCTTAACATTCAGTATCAGGGCCAAGTTTGCTGTAAAGTGCTCATTTGTTGACTGATTCGAGCTGGCAAAGCGTAAGAAATAGAATTCTACTATGTTTGGTGGTATAACTACTTGATCATGCCCAGGAGCTGGAAATCCAGCTAATTTTGTAGATCTGAATGTCTCTTATTCTGCTGCAATAGGTGCTAGTGTAGCAAGAGATGTTCAGTATGAGATTAGAAATGAATAGAATGCTCGATCGATTCAAGCAGATGCAGCCGGAAAGTGATCAATGGAGAGATGAAATCTTCGGTCGGTTAAAACAAATGCAGTAAGAGAAGGATCAAAAGAGGGATGAACGAATGCTTTAGATGATGACGCAAGTGCAGCTTTAGAACAATCAGAATGCTGATGGTCGAATATCTCAGCAATTGCAGCAATTGGAGGACAGGTTCACTAGTTTGCAAGATCAGGTTAATAGATAAGGGGCTGCATCTGGAGTTGGAATCTTGTTGCCAGCAAATCAACAGATGCAACCTCCTAATGTCATTCGATCTCAAGTTCCGAATGTTGTTGCTGAATCTCAAGATAGACCTCGAATGGCTAATGTGGTTGTTAATTCCCAAAATCGTCCTCAGGTAGCTGATGCCAAACCTCAAGATCGAGTACCAGAGGCTGAAGTAACTGCTAGACCTCATGCTCATTCACTTGGTCAAGAGTAATCTCGATCTTCCAGCATGAATCTGGAGCAGAATGATCACCCTTCCGATCATCTAGAACACCTTAGATTTGCTAGTTTGAATGCAAAACAATTGGATCATCCACCTGATCTGAGGCATCAGTAGCAATCAAGAAGTAATGACCCTCATCCAGCAATAAAAGCAGTGGATTCAGGCAGCCAAGAATACATATTGAACCTTTTGATGGCAAGCAGCCACAGTCTTGGATTAGAAGGTGTGAACGGTACTTCCATTTTTATCATGTTACAGATGAACAAAAAGGTTGAACTAGCTGCCGTGTATCTTCAAGGAGATCATGAAGTATGGCTTTACAGTGTTTTGAAGACTGATTCGACTCTCTCTTAGGCTAAGTTCGTGGAAGAACTTTGTGAGATATATGGTGACGAAGACTCAAGAGACATTGTTGATAATTTCAACAAAGTGATTCAAGTAACATCCGTAAAGGAGTATATGACAAGGTTTGAAAACCTTAGAGCGAGCATGATAGCTGCATATTCTCAAGTGACTGAGGCTTATTATGTTTCAAGCTTCATTAGTGGTTTCAAGCTCAAGATCAAGAACCTTGTGAAGGCAATTGGTCCTAAAACATTGTCTAAAGCTTATGCTAAAGCCAAGCTCTTTGAGGCCATGGTCTTGGCCTCTACTAATGGACCTAGGTACAAGGGAGGATGCTCTAAGCATTAGAAGGGAGTGGACAAGGCTAAAGTCACATGTTCAGCTTAGAAGAAAGCTCAAAGGCTTTGTTACAAATGCAATCAGCCATATCAGTTTGGCCATAAATGCAATCCTAAGTTTCTCATGACAACTAGAGGAGTTAGTGCTGATGAGCAATCTAATAGTGATGGATCTGAGAGTGAAGAGGATAATTCAGGCCTGGAATTACAAGATGAGTTGATTGATGATGCAGTGGAGATTTCCATGAAAGCCTTGACAGGAAATGGAACTCATAACACTATAAGGATCAAAGTGAAGCTTGGCAAGAGATCAATCATTGTTTTGATTGATAGTGGTAGCACACATAGTTTCATTAATCCAAAAGTGGTGAAGAAGGTGGGACATGAAGTTATTAAGACTCATCCCTTGGTAGTGATGGTTGATGATGGGATTTCTATCCTAAAACAAAACAAATGTCATGAGTTCCAGTGGTCTATGCAAGATCACAAGTTTGTTTATGATTTCAGAATCTTGCCCTTGGGAGGATGCAACATGGTTTTGGGTGTAGATTGGATGAGAACCTTGAGTCCTATGATCTTTGATTTTGCTAAGTTGACAATATCATTTGAAGTACAAAGATCCAAGGTGACTTTGCAAGGTCTTGGTGATCGAGCTCAATTGCAAGTTATTAATGGAAAGAAGCTGAAATGGGGATTTAAGAAGAATGCTTACCAGTGGGTAGGCCAATTGCTTAACAATACCTTCTGTGGAGGTAGGTGGATTCCTCATCCTAAAGTAAGAGCTTTGATTGAAGAATTTGAGGATTTGTTTGAGCAGGCGAAGGCATTACGTCCTAAGAAGAGTTTGGATCATGCTATTCCTCTTAAGCTTAATTCTGAGCCTCTAAAGCTTAGGCCGTACAAGTATCCCTATGCTCAAAAGACAGAATTTGAGAAGTACGTGAATGAATTTCTCAAGACATGTTTTGTGAGGTAAAGCCACAGCCTTTTTGCTTCTCCAGTTATACTTGTCAAGAAGAAGGATGGCACAGCTAGAATGTGTATAGACTATAAGCAGCTAAATTCGTTGATAGTGAAGGATAAGTTTCCAATTCCTGTCATAGATGATCTGTTGGATGAGCTACAAGGAGCTCATATATTTTCCAAGCTTGGGGATATCATCAGAGTGATGGAGCAAGATGTGTATGAGATTGCTTTTAGAACACATCATGGGCATTTTGAGCTTGTAGCTATGCCTTTTGGCTTAACCAATGCTCCAGCAACATTCCAAGCAGTATGAATGATGTCTTCAAGCAGTTCTTAAGGAAATTTATATTGGTATTCTTCGATGACGTCCTGATTTACAGCTCTTCATAGGAAGAAGGAGGTGTTCTTGACCATGCGCAGTCACAAGTTATATGCAAAATTGGTTAACTGTTCCTTTGCACAAACCCAATTGGAGTATTTGGGCCATGTTATCTCTCATGGTGGAGTTTCTACTGATCCTTCTAAGGTCCAACCAATGAAGGAATGGAATGTGCTAGTTACCTTGAAGCAATTGAGAGGATTTTTAGGCTTGACAGGTTATTACAGAAAGGTTGTTGCTGGTTATGGAGCCATAGCCAAACCTCTGACTGATCTACTAAAGAAGATGCTTTTATGTGGTCTGATAAAGCTCAAGAAGCATTTGAGGCCTTAAAGTCTGTAATGTGTAAAGCTCCAGTACTTACAATGTCAGATTTTGCTGTGGGCTTCATATTGGAGACAGATGCTTATGGAAGTGGTATTGGGGCTTTTTTGTCTCAAAAATGAAAGCATATAGCTTTTCTCAGCCAAGCTTTGATTCCTAAGCACCAGGCACTATCCACTTATGAGAAGGTGTACTTGGCAATTTTGCTTGCTGCTGACAAATGGAAGCATTATTTGGATGGCCACCACTTTGCAGTTAAGACTGATCATTAGAGTTTGAAGCATCTTCTTGAGTAGAAAATTGTCACAAGGATCCAGAAGAAGGGGTTAATGAAGATGTTGGGGCTTGATTATGACATTGAGTACAAGAAAGGAAAAGAAAATGTGGCAGCTGATGCATTATCTCGTAGGTTGGAAGATTGTTAGCAGGGATTCTACGGTGCTATGTCTGTTATACTTGCAGCTTGGGTTGAAGAGGTGTATAAGTCCTGTGAAGATGATCCTTTTGCATAAGAATGCATAACAGCTTTTAATGTGAGCAGAACAAGCAGCATTGCTAATGATGCAAGGGTGTATATGGTAAAGGGAGTTATCCGGTTGAATGGCAAGTTGTACATTGGTTCTTCCACTGATCTGAGACAACAAGTCATTAGTGCTTCTCATGACTCAGCATGGGGAGGGCATTTAGGTGTTGAAGGGACTTATCAAAGACACAAGGCTTATTTTAGATGGATAGGAATGAAGAAAGCAGTAGCCGATTTTGTGCAGGCTTGCGAGGCTTGTCAGCAAACTAAGTTCGGTGATCATAGATATCAAGGCCTTCTCTAACCTTTACCCATTTCTGAGGGAGTTTGGCAGAATATTAGCATGGACTTTGTTAAAGGTTTTCCCAGATCAGAAGGAAAGGAGGTTCTTTGGGTTGTGGTTGACCAGTTCGCTAAATTCAGTCACTTCATTGGTTTGGCTAGGCCTGTGACAGCTGAGAAATTGGCAAGAAGTTTCTTAGAAAACATCTACAAGCTACATGGATGGCCACAGTCTATTGTATCAAATCGAGATAGGATCTTCACCACCATTTTTGGAAAGAATTGTTCAATTTTTTGGGAACAACATTGGCTCTTAGTTCATCATATCATCCCCAAACCGATGGACAAATTGAGAGGGTCAATTAGTGCCTTGAGTAGTACCTCAGGAGTATGGTGTTCAATCATCCAAAAGTGTGGAGCAAGTGATGATCCCTTGCTGAGTTTTGGTACAATATACATGCTCGTGCTTCTACTAGCACTGCTCCATTCAAAGCTCTTGAGGGTTGTGATCCTCCAACACCTATAACAATATAAGGGATTGTATCATCAGTACCAGAAGTGACTAATCTGATTCAGCAGAGGAGACAATTAATGCAAATGTTGAAAGAAAATCTTCACCAAGCACAAGCTAGAATGAAGTTGTATGCAGATAGAAAACGTGTGGATAGGAGCTTTGAAGTAGGGGACATGGTTTACCTGAAATTGCAGCCCTATAGACAAGTAACTGCTACTGTAAGGAAGAATGTGAAGCTGTGTGCCAGATTCCTTGGCCTTTACAAGGTTTTGGAGAAGATAGGCAAAGTGGCCTATAGGCTTGAGTTACCTCCTAACGCTTATATTCATCCTGTTTTTCATATATCTTTCCTTAAGAAACATATGAAGAATGGCAAAGAGCATTCTCTACGGCCTCCTAAAGTAGGTTCCAGTGGAGCTTCACTGTTGCAACCAGTTGCAGTTCTTGATTCGCGAAAGTTGAAGAATGAAGGCAGAAGTAAATCAGAAGTCTTAGTATCCTGGAGCAATTTGGATGCAAAGTTTTCAACTTGGGAGGAGCTTAAATTCTTGAAGAACCAATTTCCTGGCTTTCATTCTTGAGGACAAGAACGTTTTCAAGGAGAAGGGAATGTTATGATCGTGCTGTTGCTGTAATTAGTTAATGTTTTAGCTTTGGTAAAGGGTTGCGTTGTAATAATCGAATTGTGAAATGTTTGAATTGGTTGTGTTGGAACCAAGGTCTTAGAAGTTAGTTAAGTTAGTTGTGAGGGTCTAGTAAGGTCAATTATGGTGGCTTAAGGTCTAGTAAGTCGGTTTTAGCTTGCCACTTTATAATGTATCTAGATCCAGTATAAGAATCGGCTTAAGTGTAATCATCATTCATTCAATGAAAATTAAAAAAATATCTCAAAGAGATATTTTCTCTCAATCTCATATAACCTTCTCCAATCTCTCATCTCAATTCAATTCTGTCTTCTCATCTTGATTCTCTAACAATCCTATCCTTCCACAATGTTAACTTCAAGTCGATCTTGAAGCTTAACAAATTTCCACGTACACTGGGTAGCAACATGAAGTATGATAAGGATCAGGTATTCAATAGGAAATCTGCAGTCTTCTATGAGATACAAATGTCCCCTTAGTTGATTAGCAAATATTTGAATAGTTTGAAAACTTTGACCAAAGTATTCCAAGTGTTTGACACTTTAAAATTTATACTATGAATATGTTCAAGTAGAAATTAATTAATTAGTTAGAAGGGCAAGTTGGTAACTAATAGAGAAGCTGTGAGACGGATAACAGTAGTGGTTATATTTATCCTTTGTCATGGATATCTAGTGGAGGGGTTGTTGCCATCAACACAATCTATTAGGGAGATATTAAATAAATAATTTAAGTCTAGAGTGCAGTTAGATTTTTTTAGTGGAATTAAGTCTTATTAAATGGTAATTAAATCATTTCATGAGATGATTAATTAAACCCATTTGGAGCTAAATTTAAATTATCCCTGAGGTCCCTGTGTAAGCCCCTATATTTATTGCCATCAGAAAAATATTACAGAATAATGAGATGAATTATTTATCCAAGAGATGGGTAAATTAATTTGGCCAAACATTATTTATAAGATGATTAAGAATTAAGAATTAT
Source organism: Simmondsia chinensis (assembly GCA_018398585.1). NCBI lineage: Eukaryota > Viridiplantae > Streptophyta > Magnoliopsida > Caryophyllales > Simmondsiaceae > Simmondsia > Simmondsia chinensis. The sequence continues at coordinate 13,687,618 of JAGTTD010000004.1, forward strand.
AAAATAAAATAAATTTTGAAAATTAAAATTTCGGAGATAAATTTTTACATGTGTAAAAAAAAAAGAAAAATAATAGCCCAGATCGCAATCCTCGTACACATGGATGAACTAACCAGCACGCGACACGTGTCGCATGCGGAGGATGACAAGGCGCACAAATCACCGCGTGCCACAGGGCTAATATGTTGTTTGTACTGTTTCGAAATGCGGCGTTTTCAACAGGTTTTTATACAACACGATGTGTTTTTCTTGTTAACTACAAAGCCCACGTCGAATTTCCAGCTTATTTTCATTTTGCAGCTTATTATAAATAGAGGTACCCATCCCAAAAGTTTGGCATTTAATTGAAATAAATAATTTTGGTTTTCTGAAATTGTTTTAGAAACCTAGTTGGAGAGAAAATTTTCTGTTGAAATTTTTCTTTCCTTAGCGTAATATTTTTCGGAGCCCACTCTCTGGACAATTTGAGGTCATTACGTAGAAGATCGCGGGGTCTCGATTTTCTTGGTATTCTTTATAATTTGGGCAATTCAAGGCATGTTCTTCTTTACTTCTTCTTTTAGTTTTGCTTTTCTATCTATTTATAATGTTCAGTATTATACCTGTTTAAGTTTATGTATTGTTATAAATGTATTAGAGTAAAAAGCCTGTAGATCTAAATTAAAAATTTAGATCTATAGATTTAAATTATGAATTTAAACCTGCAGATTTAAAATTAGGAATTTTAAATCAACTTGAGGTTTATAATTATGAATTCTTAATCTCTTTCGCTGCATACATTTTATAAAATTAGGGAGAATTTTTAAAATTTATCCCAACTACCAGTATTAGGGCAAGGGGTTTATAGAGCTAAACCTATTCCCGGGAACTCTTGCACGTGAGGTGTCACGAAGCGTGACTCTCTGACCGTGGGCTTCGGTAGAGAGCAGAGTCTCCGATTTTAAGTGCTCTAATAGGTAACCCTTGGTGCCAGCACAGTTGAAAAATTGTGAACCCAACGATCGGTATCAGAGTTTATTTTTCCAACAAAAGTTACTTTTTTCCCAACAATTGATATCAGAGTCAGCTTTTGATTACATTTATAATGTACATAAATTGGTATAATAAGATTGAAATAAATAGATCTGCGATTTATTAAAATAGAGATTTTATTAAGAAGCAAAAACTTGTTTGAATTGGTGATTTAAATTGTTTAAATCGGTTAAAAGATTTAATAGTTAATTAGATTGTTCAAAGTAACGGTTTAAATTGTTTAAATTGTTAATGAATTAATCGTTCATTTGGATACATCAATTTATAAACTTGCAATTATGTTATTTGTATAATGAGGTCATGCATGTTTTGATATATTTGAGAAATCGGATAAAATTGATCTAATTAGATTAGATTCAATTAATTTTTACAAAATGGGATAAAGTTGATCTAATGATATTAGATTCAATTAATTTCTACAAAATTGGATAAAGTTGGTCTAATGAGATTAGATTCAATTAATTTTTACAAAATTGGATAAAGTTGATCTAATGTGATTAGATTCAATTAATTTTACAAAATTGGATAAAATTAATCTAATTAGATTTGATTTAATTATTTACTTTAAATTAAATTATTTTAATTTAAAATTTTAAAAAAATTTGTCAGTAGACCCTGACGTCATGCTAACGCTAGCGCCTGCTGATGATGTCTGACAGTTGAAGTCAGCATCCGACGTTTGACATCAGAGCTGACATCAGCAATAAAAAATTGAAAACAAAGTTTTTTTATTATTTTATTTTTGGGATGTGCAGACGTCAACACTGGTTCACACAATAATTATAAATTAATTATTTTATTAATTAATTTTCTTTTAGATTGAGATTCTAAATAAGATTTTAAGATTATCTAAGTTGTGAATTAGTATTTATTTAAATAAAAGTCATTTTAAATTATTTTAGAATAAGATTTTGAAATAGACTATATGATAGCCTAAGTTAACTTTATTTTTAAAACAAAAGTTAAATTTTATTAATTAAATTTTAGAATAAGATTCTAAACTAAACTATTGGATAGTCTAAACTTGTTTAATTTTCGAATAAGATTCTAAAAATAGACTATGAGATAGTCTAAGCACTAAATTGCTATTGATTTTAAATAAAATTATTTTTAATTTAATTTTGGAATTAAATTTTGAAAAGTAGATTATGTGATAATCTAAATTAGATGTTGGTAGTGCTTTAATTAAAATTAATTAATTAATTTTATTGATTGGTTTTAGAATGAGATTCTAAAGCAAGATTATGAGATAATCGATGTGGTAAAATGGTAATTTTTTTGAATAAATTAATTAATTAATTTTGATTAATTTTTAAATGAGATTCTAAAGAGGATTGTGAGATAATCTAAAATGTAAATGCAAGTTAATTAAAAACCACTGGTTATAAAAATCATGTCGGATCGAGGTTTCAATTGTTGTAGCCTCACAGTCTCCATTACCGGTCTAGCAGCATAGTCGATCGATAGACCTCCCTGCGGAGAATGTCGGTTTGTAGATTACACGGTTAAACCTCTAGTGGGATGAACCAAAATGCAAAGAAGCGATGCGACCACGCTACCGTGGAGTATTTTGTGTATTTGTAGGGAGGTTTAGGTAATGGTTTACACTTGACTAGCGTAATGCATTAGCCTCCCCGAGGAGCTCTGTTGTGTCATGTTAGAGACTAAGGTAAAGTGGTGAATTAATCGCGTTTAATAAGAGTAACAAGATTACAGGTTAATTGAGAATAGTTCTTGCCCAAACTAGCTTCGTGCGACCCCGCTGCTGTGGAGTAAGAAGTGGTGTTTTTTGGTCATCATTGTATGCATGATAGTACAGTTTGATAGATATCTGACTTAGAGTGTATGCTAAATTAAAAGAATTATATCACTACATTATACATGACTCTTGTTAGATAGTTACACAAATTTTTGCATTTATAGTATCTTTGACATGGATACGACTGGAGAACTTCACTTGATTTCGAATACATAATGTATTCACTGAACCAAATCACTTTACCTTGAAAAATAAGTTAGACTTGGTTATTACTCACAAGGGACCTACTAGAAAGAAAGGAAAGGACAAGGTTGCTATCATTGCAACCAAGTCCATCAGGAAGTCAGCAAAAGAAAAGTGTTTCTTTTGCAAGAACACTAGGCCACTGGAGGAGAAACAACACTAAGTACATAGCTACTCTTCCTGCAAAGACTGTTAAGCCATCTAGTGGAGATATGTTGATATCTCACTTAGTTGAGTCATGCACAGTTGAGAGTCCACCAGGTTCCTGGTGGGTGGACTCAGGTTCAATTAACCATATATGTAATATGTTATAGGAGTTCAGGCTACGCTAAACGCTACCAGTGGGTTTTGTACCTGATGGTCATGGACAGTACAATAATAATGGTCTTAAGTGTATAAGATGTTAGCTTAGACCTTAGTGACAGAGTTTTGTTTTAAAGGCTCAATTATTTTAACCTTTGTTGTACAGGAATTTTATTTCTCTATTTCGGTTAATGAATAATTGTTATTCAGTTAATTTTGATAATGAAGATTTTAATATAAGACATAAATTATTTATTTACAAATGTACATGAATAAATTGTTTATTCATGTTATTTCCTTATCAAAACTCTGGTATTTATTTAAATGAATATTACACAAGTTCTTTTGTTCAATCTCCGAAAAGAAAATACCCTGAAAGGGTGAATGCCTACACATGGGCACCAATGATTAGGTCACACTAATTCGAATAGGATCCAAAGACTGGTGTAAGATAGACTAATAGAGGCTTTTGACTTGAAGTCATTACCAGTCTGTAAATCCTGTATAGAAAGAAAGATGACCAAGTATGTCTTTAAGAGTCAAGGCACTAGGGTTAGTAGCTTGCTTGAGCTGGTTCGCATAGATGTATACGGACCATAACATGTTCAGGCAAGAGGTAGGTATGAGTACTTAATCACGTTTAGTGATGATTACTCAAGATATATATATGTTGAAAAGTTCAAACAATACAAAGCTGGAGTTGAAAATCAATTAGGTAAACAAGTTAAATCACTTCGATCAGATCGAGGTGGTGAATATTTTTCAGGTGAGTCTTTGGATTCCCTAACTGCAAATGAGATAAGATCTCAACTTTCTGCTTTAGGTATATCGTAGTAGAATGGTGTTGCAAATAAAAGGAACAAAGATGATCTTTTCTACAATTCTTTTGATCAAAAGGGTTTTTATAAACGAACATGCAAAATACTAAGCGAAGGATTTTGCAAGTAAATTACAAAAGCGAAAAACAAAATAGTATTGTAAGAATTCAAAGAAAATGATACTAATTGCGAACAGCCAGACACAACTCAAGACATACTAGACGCATTAAATGCACCTACTAATAGGAACGAGAATGTTCCAGGTACACGAGAGCTTAGGGGTGGTGGGAGGATTGTCAGGACACCTGATAGGTTCATAGCGGGAACTTTAGTGGTTGACCTTGGCATTTAATCTGATCTTTTAGTCACAATGAAGCAATTAAGTCTTATAGTTTTGAGCAATTGGTTGAACCAACCATGCATGTACAAACAACATTAAAAGAAAGTACTGACTTTCTTGGTATTGTATGTCAATAATATACTACTCATTAGGAATGATGTGGGGGTGTCATTAACTGTAAAGACTTGGTTGTCACGATAGCTCAATATGAAAGACATACCAGAAGCCAGCTCTACTCTTAGGATTAAGCTTCCGTGAGGTTGTAAGAGTAGGATGTTGAATCTTTTTCTGGCCACTTATATTGACAAAATGTTGTCATGGTATTGCGTGGAGGACTCTAAGAAAGATTTTTTACCTTTCAGGCATGTAGTCCCTTTTTCTCTTTAGAGCAATATTTTATGGCATCTCAAGAGAAGGAATAGTTGAGGAATATTCCTTATGCTTTGGCAATGGGAGCCTCATGTATGCCATGCTGTGCATGAGACAAGATATTTGCTTTGCTATGGTATAGTAAACAGATGTCAGTCTAACCCAGGTCTGATGGACTAGGTGGCAGTGAAGCATTTTCTCTAGTTCTTGAGTAGAACTAGAGACTATATGCTAATCATTCAAAGTGACAAGCTGGTTCCAATTGGCTATACTAATTTAAGACTTCCAGTCAGATTAAAATGACAGACGTCCAGCATCCAAGCATGGCTTTAACCTTGGAGTGGGAGCCATTAATGAGAGGAATGTCAAGCAGTATTGTATTGCTAACTTCACAATAAGGTAATTGAGCTCACTAAGGCTTAGGCTCAATAGACCTTTAGTTCAAACTTAAAAGGGGTGAGTATAGACTTTCTCATAAATTGGATTTAGGACAAGTGGGAGATTGTCAGGAACAGTATCCTGAAATCCAGATTTATTCTGGATATAATATTTTAATTAATAAATAAAATTAATGTCCTAGTCGTTTCCTAGTTAAATTTGTGTAAGCGAGCATTTATACTGCATGCGATTTTCTTTTGGGAGACATCCATAAAATGAGTGCAATCCTTATGCTACAATTTACATGTTTGTTCTAAGTGGCTTATGAGACTAAGCCACAGATAGACTTGGAATAAATGGTATAGATTGCTGTTTGAAAGACTCGTAGTCAAAGATAAGTTTGGACCACTTGTATGCTAAGACCATATCATGACACTTTAGATGACTTGTGGTTGTCATGTGGATGGAGATCCAAAAGTGTTGGGTTGGTGCGTTTAATAAGATTGACAAACTAATCTGGACCATGTGGGCTACTTATTTTTAGACTATTATCGGAGATGAGTGATTCACGTTGTACTGTTTGAACGATGACTCCAAATAGTGAGGGTATTCTGGACTTGTGCATGGTGCGTTAGTCATTTTGGTGTACTATAAGTAAGGTCTAAATGCATGACTGAATTCCTACGTACACTGGGTAGCGGTGTGAAGTTTGACAAGGATCACGTATTTAATAGGGAATCTACAGTCAATTATGAGATGCAGATGTCCCCTTTGATTCGCAAATATTTGAATAGTTCGGAAACTTTGGCCAAAGTATTCCAAGTATTTGACATTTGAAATTTATACTATGAATATGTTCAAGTATAAATGAATTATTTGGTGAATGGCAAGTCAAGAACTAATGGAGAAGCTGTGAGAAGGGTAATGGTAGTGGTTATATTTATCCTTCGTCATAGACATCTAGTGGAGGGATTCTTGTCATCAACACAGTCTGTTAGGGAGATATCGAATAAATAATTTAAGTCTGGAGTGTAGTAAGAGTTATTTAGTGGAATTAAGTCTCATTAAATGGTAATTAAATTATTTCATGAGATGATTAGTTTAACCCATTTGGGGCTAGATTTAAATTGTCCCTGAGGTTCCTGCGTAAGCCCCTATATTTATTGCCATGAAAAAAATATTAAAGAAGTCATAAGATGAATTATTTATCTATGAGATAGATAAATAAATTTTGCTAAACATTATCCATAAGATGAATAAGAATTGAAAATTATAAAATAAAATAATTTTATAAAATTAAAATTTATGAGATGAGTTTTACATGTGTAAAAAAAAGAAAAAGAAAAATGATAGCCCAGATCGCAATCCGCGTACACATGGATGAACTAACTAGCACGCGACACATGTTGCGCTGGGGATGACAACGGGTCGATCCCCGCCAATCATCGCGCAGGGCTAATATGCAGCTAGTAATGTTTCAAAACGTGGCATTTTGAGTAGGTTTTTATACAACACGTTGCGTTTCGCTTGTTAACTGTGAATCCAACATCGAATTTCCAGCTTATTTTCGTCACGGTAGCCTACTGTAAATAGAGGTACCTATTCCAAGGGTTTTGCATTCAATTGAAATAAATATTTTTGGTTTTCTGAAATTGTTTTAGAGACCTAGTTTCTTTCCTCAGTTTAATATTTTTTGGAGCCCATCCTCTGGGCAGTTTGAGGTCATCGCGTAGAAGATCACGGGGTCTTAATTTTTTTGGTATTCTTTATAATTGGAGTAATTCCAGGTACGTTCTTCTTTCCTTCTTCTTTTAGTTTCGCTTTTCTATTTATTTGAAGTATTCATTATTATACCTGTTTAAGTTTATGTATTGTTATAAATATATTAGAGTAAAAGGCCTGTAGATCTAAATTAATAATTTAGATATGTAGATTTAAATTATGAGTTTAAATCTGTAGATTTAAAATTAGAAAATTTAAATTAACTCGAGGTTTAGAATTATGAATTTGAAATCTCTTCCGCTACATTAATTTTATAAAATTAGGGAGAATTTTTGAAATTCGTCCCAACAACAGGTATTAGGGCATAGGGTTTGTAGAGATAAACCTATTCCCGAGAACTCTCACACGTGAGGTGTCACAAAGCATGGCTCACCAACTCGAGCTTAGGTAGAGTGAAGAGTCTCCTACTTTAAGGGCTCTAATAGGTACCCCTTGTTGTGACCGCAGTTGAAAAATTGTAAACCCAACAATTGGTATCAGAGTTTATTTTTCCAACAAAAGTTACTTTTTTCCCAACAAATTTTTGCTTGAAATGAGCATCTTTTTTTTTTTTTTTTTGTTTTCTTATTTCCAAAGGAACTCGACTCCACTACATCTTAAAATATCCATCTTGTTTTGAGGTGTATTTCTTGGTATTACAAATACCTTCTTTTAGTTGGCGCTTTTTCTTGACATTGGTTTGAATTGTAATAGACATGAATGCTTCGTCGCATGGATTGGAACTTGTATTGCTCAGTAGACCTTTACAAAACAAATTTGTACACAAGCCTTGATGTAAATTGTTTGGAACAATGTGCTAGATTGAACTTTCATGACTGTTTAGATTAAATCGACTATGGACTATTTGAATGAGTTTCCTTCAGGAAAGAATTACAGTTTAAGCAAGAATACTATGTCACGATGCAAAATTTAGCAAATAAATGTATCTTACATGCACGCATCCATGTACAGATATGGAGCATTCTAGATAGTGTATATGTGCACATGCCCGTGTATGAAGATGAAGCACCATGGACCACTATAGCCTATGTGCACAAGCTCAAGTATGGCTATGGAGCACCCTGGGTAATTGTACCCTGGGTCACTATATCCTTTGTGCATACGCCCATGTATGGAGATGAAGCATCATGCACCACTATATCCTATGTGCACACTCCCATGTATGAGATTAAGCACCCTGGGCCACGGTATCCTATGTGCCATGAAAGTCAATTAGGATTTAGAAGTGACATGGAAGTCAATTTGGAATTTAGATTTCGACTTAAAAGTCGTTTTGAATTTGGTTTGAAATAAATTGCTTTTGAATTTAGGAATGAAGTAGAAAATGTTACGACATGAAAGTCAATCTAGATTTAAGTTTGACATGAAACCCATCTAGATTTTATTTTATTATTATTTTTTTTGACATGGAAGCCATTTCTTTCGAATTTGGGTTCAACATGGAAGTTGTTTTTGGATTTGGGTATGACATGAAAGTCAATTTTGATTTATGTGCAACATGGCAACCAATTTGAGTTTATTTTTGCGCAAAGGTTTTTTTTTTTTTTTGGGGGGGGGGGGGGGGGGGGGGGGGAGATTTAAGATTGACGTGGAAGTCAACTTTGATTTGGGAGTGACATGGAAATCAATTTGGGTTTGGTTACTTAAAAGTTGCTTTTGGATTTGGTTTGGCATGAAAATACTTTTGAATTTAGGCATGAAGTAGAAATTATTATGATGTGAAAGTCAATTTAGATTGACGTTTGACAAGAAAGACATTTGGAAAATTTTTGTTTGGCATGGAAGTCTTTTCTTTTAGATTTGGGTATGACGTGAAAGTCGATTTTCATATAGGTGATTGGATGTAACTTCCTTTTTTATGTTTCCTTTTTGAAAGTGCTAAGAGCACATAGTGTATGGCATTGTTTTAGCATAAAAATATTTCCTTTTAAAGAAATGCGACAATGCGTTAATACATTGTGTACTTCAAGCTACCTATATACCTTTAGGAAGGAAAGTTCCCATAAGGATCACACCATCACATAGTTCAAAGTATGAATTTTATTTTTTTTTAATTTAGTCGTTCATAAATTATACTCTTGCAGGCCAGGAGTGGCCATTTGTTTACAACCCTAGACTTGGTGGGTTGTTTCAGTAGTTTAACCATGTACTACACCATTTGTGGAGAAGCTTTCTTGCTTAGGGATAGTACCGCTTTATGTACTTGCCATTGATAGGGCTGACCTAAATACCTTTAGCATCGACAATTTTGTAGGCCCCTTTTATGTAGACTTCTTGAACCACCTAAGGTCCATCCCAATTTGGTGTAAACTTGCTCCCTAATTTGTGCATGATGATGATGGGTCTTCGATCTGCTAGACTCATGTCACCAACTTCAAAGGAATAAAGCCGAACCTTTTTGTTGAAAGTATGCGACAAGCGATCTTGGCAAAACTCAACTTGTTACTGTGCTTGAAGCCACTTTTCATCCAATACTTCTAATTCTTCTAGTCATAGCTGAATGTTGTCCTACATTGTGAGCCTCACTTGGAGTGCAATTCTTAGTGAAGGAATATGTAGCTGCAACGGAGAACTGCTTATACTCTGTACACTAATGAATAGGGTGTTTCTTGCATAGGGGTGTGATGAGTAGTACGGTAGGCCCATAAGGCTTCACCTATACTGTCATGCCAATCCCTCTTTGACTTCGACATAATCTGTTTTAGGAAGTTGCAAAGAGTCTTGTCGAAAGCTTCGGCCTGTCCATTTGCAGAGGCAAAGTACTTCAAAGATCTGTGCTAAGTGAACTTAACCTTCTTAGAAATTTGGGATACGAAGCAATTATAGAACGACTTTCCATTCTCAGTTATAATGAACTAGGGGACGCCATGGCCGTATACGATGTGAACTCTAACAAAATCCACTATGTTTTCTCTCTTCACTTCTCTAAGAGGAATTGCCTCAGCCCACTCAGGAAAGTAGTTAGTTGCTGCCAAAATGAATGCGCGGGTAGTTGAAGACTTTGGTGTGAAAGTTCTTAAAATGTCGAGACTACTTCCCTCAAAAAGCCAGGATACTACTATTGGATGCAATGGCTCTGGAGGTTGGTGCAAAAAGTTTGCATGGAACTACCAGGCATCACACCTCTTCGTATAATCCATGCAGTTTTAAGCCATTATCGGCCAATATCAACCCATCCTCTAAGGCAATTGTGCAATTTAGGACCTGATCGATGAGCACCACAAACTCTTACCGTGCTTAGCTTCTTCTTTTCTAAGGCAATATAGAAAGATACCATCAAAATCAAGTTGATAAAGAACCTCATTAAGATTGCAAAATCGATCAGCACGGCAACCAATTTTTGTTCGATGCCTTCGGTCATCAAGAAGCTTTCCATGCTCAAGGAAATCGATAATGGGTTTATGCCAATCTTCCTCTGAGACTTTGAGTATAGATATGGTGTACATTATAACTGAATCATTCTCCTAGTCTTCTTCTTGAAGTGGTGGGATGACCCATTTACTATATAGTCGAATCTCAACAGACTCTTCTGGCCCCAGTACGATGGTGGCTATAAGATTTGCAAGGCATTAGCCATGCCATTGTCACTTCTATATATATGATCTAACATTTTTGAGTCCAGTAACCCTAAAAGACTCATTGAATATTTGAAGTATATTATCAGATCCTCCTTTTTGACTTTAAAATTACAAAGTAGTTGTTGAGTAACTAACTTTGAATCACCATAAATGTCCAGGTCTTGAAACCTATTTTGATTTCCATTTCCAATCCCAGTACTAAAGCTTGATACTTGGGCACATTATTAGAGCAAGGTTCTATAAGGACGAAGAAATACAATAGGATGTGTCTTTAAGGGGAAACAAACATTACTCCTGCACCTGCACCCTCAACTCGCAATGCCCCATCAAGTACTTCTCTCATGGTAGGAATATGTCAATGTATAACACATCTTCATTGGCAAATTCATCATTTAATTCCCACTCATCTTGGATAGGATGTTGTTATGAATCGATGAATTTTAATTGTAATTTCTGGTTGTATCTTCGGTTTTGATTTTCATTGTTGAGTTGTAATGTTTCAAAAGTCAGTTGGGGTCGGTTTGGCGCCATAAGGGTTCGGTTGGTCAAGCTTTTGGTCAAATCAGGCGGCTGTGCAGAATTTGGTGCCAAAATCCTAGTTTGAGTTGGTTTAGTTAGTTGGCTAGGTTCAATGTTCTAATTTTTTGTATAAATAAGCTCCTAGCTTGTAATCTCATCATTCAATCAATAGAAATTAGAATTCCTTTTGGAATTTCTCTCTTTTTTCTCATCTCCTTCTCTATTTCTTATCCCCTTTCACTTCTCTTCTCATCTTAACTCTTTTTTCTACAAGATTAGACTTTCAAGTTTGAATTGGAAGCTAACAATTGGTATCAGAGCTGGTTCAAGCAATCAATTGATTGAGTGAGGCTAGAAAAAGCAAAGAAAAACATGATCGAAGGTGTTAGAACCAGATCAGGAGCTCGAGGAGCAAATGCATCTGGTCCAGATACTTATGCTGCTGCGGTTGCTGGTCCTGGTGTAGATGCAACAATTGATCACCACCAGGATCTATATGACAAGTTCGAGCAGCTAAATGCTAAGTTCGATCAGAATATGTCGAGTTTAAGCAGCAAAATGTCAACATTCAGCAGCAGAATGACAGCATTCAGCAGTTGATAAGGATGCAGCAGCAGTTTATAAAAAAGGAAACGAATAAGGAAAATCGGTTGCAACAAATTGAAGAGAAGATTGTAAAATTGCAAGATCAGGTTAATAAGCAAGGAGAATCAAGTGTTAATGCAATCTTGAAGCCTGCGAGTCAAATCTTTCATTCAGTTGAAGCAAATCAGCAGCACAACAAGGCAGATAGAATCGAAGAAGTGTGCATGACTCGAGGAAAGACTCCATATTGCAACCTGATATAGGACCTTCAATTCACATCAGATCAGCTGAGAATCAATCTTTGCAACCTGAAATTGATGTAGATAATCAGGATCGAGCTTCAGGACAAGTACATTGCAGACCATAAGCTTTGAATGCAGACCTCAATGTCACGCCACTGAATTCAGTTATGCAGCGCAGAGTTGAAATGGATGGGTTCGATCATCTTGACACACCTCCTGATCGACATTACCAGCATAGATTAGTGAGTAATTACAACACATCTGGTGGTAGGAGTGGTAATTACAGGCAACCAAGAGTGGAAATAGATCCTTTCGATGGTAGGCAACCGGAATCATGGCTAAGAAGGTGTGATCTGTATTTTCTGTATTATAACATACATGAAGAGGAAAAGCTCCAACTAGCCGCAGTACACTTACATGGAGATCATGAAGTGTGGTATTATAGTTTATTGAAGAGTAAACCTCATCTTTCTTGGGGCCAATTCGTAGAAGAAATGTGTGAACGTTATGGAGAAAGTGAATCAACGGATGTTGTGGATAGCTTTAACAAGTTGTCCCAAACTTCAACCGTGAGAGAGTATATGATCAGATTTGAGAACTTAAGAGCTAACTTGCAGTCAGTTTTGTCCATAGCTCCCGAGGATGCTGAATCTTATTATGTTTCATGCTTTGTAAGTGGATTGAAGCCAAGGATCAAGAATATGGTGAAATCCATTGGTCCTAAGACTTTGTCAAGTGCTTACAACAAGGCAAAATTGATTGAAGCTACTCAAGTTCAACCAAGTGATACGAATAGGCAGCACGGCAGCAAGTTCAGGCCACAGCAGAGAACTAGTTCTGGTTCTGGTTTTAAGCGAGCTGTTGACAAGAGTTCATTGAGGTTATGCTTTTGTTGTAATCAACCATATCAGCCTGGTCATAGGTGCAAATCTCAATCACTAATGTATGCAAGGGGGTCCCGTGCTGATGTTGATTCTGGCAGTGACCATTCTGATGCAGAAAATGACAGTGCAGGCTTGACTTCGCAAGAGGAATTTAGTGATGATGAAGTGGAGATATCAATGAAGGCTTTGACCAATAGTGGAGCTCATAATACCATCAAAATCAGAGGCGGGACTGCAAGATACTCCATCATTGTCCTTATTGATAGTGGGAGTACACATAGTTTCGTTGATCCAAAGTTAATTAAGAAGGTCAAGCATGTGGTGACAAAGACTCACCCCTTGGCGGTGATGGTGGCTAATGGAAACTCCTTAACAACTCAAAATAAGTGCCTAGCATTCCCATGGTCTATGCAAGATCATCAATTCACCTTTGATTTTAGAGTTCTTCCCTTGGGAGGTTGCGATATGGTGCTCGGGGTGGATTGGATGAGAACCTTCAACCCGGTTGTGTTTGATTTTGATAAAATGACCGTGGCATTTGAGGTTCATGGAACCAAAGTATCCTTGCAACCCATATCAGAGGAAGCTCAGCTCAAGTTGATTGATGGTAAACGTGTGCAAGATGGAATCAAGAAGAAGGCAATACAATGGATTGGGCATTTGTTCATGGTTTCTGCGGTGGAGTTGCAGCAGGACATTCAACCAGAAGTTCAGACCTTAGTGGAAGAATTTGAGGACCTTTTTGAGCAACCTAAGAGTCTTCCTCCTCAAAGGAGTGTGGACCATGCCATTCCCTTGCGTGGTAATGCTGATCCGGTCAAGATCAGGCCATATCGGTATGCTCATGGCCAAAAGATAGAAATTGAGAGGGAAGTTGAGGAGCTTCTTCACATGAGTTTCATTAGACCAAGCCATAGTCCTTTTGCTTCACCTGTGATCCTTGTGAAGAAGAAAGATGGCTCGGCTAGAATGTGCATCGACTATCGACGGTTAAATGCCTTGACAGTGAAGGATAAGTTTCCCATTCTCGTCATTGATGATTTGCTTGATGAGTTACATGGAGCATGGTACTTCTGTAAGCTTAATTTGAGGCAGGGTTATCATCAAATCAGAGTTCTCGAGCTGGATATTTACAAGACTGCTTTTGAGACACATCATGGGCATTTCGAGTATGTTGTTATGCCTTTCGGCGTAACAAATGCTCCGGCCACTTTTCAAGCGGCATGAATGATGTTTTGAAACCGTTTCTGAGGAGATCGGTGCTCGTTTTTTTCGATGACATACTGATTTACAGCTCCACTTATGAAGCTCACCTCACTCACCTCAGACAAGCCTTTGTAGTGATGGGGCAACACAAGTTCTTTGCGAAATTGTCCAAGTGTTCGTTTGCTCAAACCAAGCTAGACTATTTGGGTCATGTTATCTCACAAGAGGGAGTTTCCACTGACCCTATTAAGATCCAAGCGATGCAAGATGTGCCAATTCCGATCACCTTGAACCAATTGAGAGGTTTTTTGAGATTGACCAGGTATTATAGGAAATTCATTAAAGGTTATGGTTCTATTGCCAAACCTTTAACAGAACTCTTGAAAAAGGATGCTTTTACATGGAATGAGAGGTCCCAAGCTGCATTTGAAGCTCTTAAGTCCGCTATGTGTGTTGCACCAGTGTTAGCAATGCCAAACTTTACCGAAAGCTTTGTTTTGGAGATCGATGCAAGTGGTACTGGTATAGGGGATGTTCTTTCTCAACATGGAAGGCCTATTGCTTATTTGAGCCAAGCTCTTAGTCCTAAGCATCAAGCTATGTCGACCTATGAGAAAGAATATCTAGCAATTCTCTTAGCCGTGGAAAAATGGAGGCATTATTTGGAGGGTAACAAGTTCATCATTAGAATGGATCATCAAAGCCTCAAGCATCTCCTTGAGCAAAAGATTGTGACAAGAATTCAGAAGAAAGGCCTTATGAAGATGCTTGGCCTTGATTATGACATTGAATATAGAAGAGGCAAGGAGAATGTGGCTGCTGATGTTTTGTCCAGAAAATTTGAAGATGCTGACAGTGGGCATTGCAATGCTTTATCCGTGGTGGTTCCTTCATGGATGGAAGAGATTTACAAGACATATGAGGGTGATTCTTTTACCCAAGATTGTGTTGCTACTGCTCTTGTAAATGGTGCAGAAAAATGCAATCCGGATGCTGATATATCTGTGCAGAGAGGTCTGATCAGAAGCTGTGGCAAGCTATACATTGGTTCAGCAACTAAATTAAGGAATCAGATAATACAAGCCTCTCGTGATGCATCTTGGGGAGGCCATGCCGGTGTTGACGGCATGTACCAAAGGGTTAAAGCGTACTTTACTTGGCCAAGCATGAAAAAAGAAGTGAGTGAGTATGTGAAGGCTTGTGAAGTATGTCAACAAACGAAGTTGGGAGATCATCGTTATAAGGGTCTACTTCAACCACTCCCTATTCCGGATGGAGCATGGATCAACATTAGCATGGATTTCATTGAAGGATTGTCGAGGTCTGAAGGCAAGGAGGTTATATGGGTAGTGGTGGATCGTTTCACCAAGTATAGCCATTTCATTACCCTTGCTCGACCTGTTACCGCTGAAAAATTGGCAAGGATCTTCCTTACCAACATTTATAAATTACATGAATTGCCTCAATCCATTGTGTCAGATCGAGACAAGATTTTCACAAGCACATTCTGGAGGGAATTGTTCAAATTGATGGGTACCACATTAGCACTTAGTTCCTCTTATCATCCTCAATCGGATGGCCAAACCGAACGAGTCAACCAATGTGTAGAACAATACCTTCGGAGTATGGTTTTCTTAAGGCCCAAGGAGTGGAATCATTGGCTTTCTTTGGCGGAGTTTTGGTTCAACACTCACTTCCATACATCAATTGGCACTTCACCCTTCCAAGCCTTGTATGGCTATCCTCGTCCTTCACCAATGTTGCTGCATCAGCAGGGACGATCAGATTCTGCAGCAACTGATCTGGTTCGGCAGAGGCTGCAGATGGCGTAAGTGCTTAAGGATAACCTCCAACAAGCTCGGGCACGAATGAAATTTTATGCCGACAAAAAGAGGGTAGACAAAAACTATGAAGTTGGAGACAGGGTCTACCTTAAATTACAACCGTATAGACAGTCTACTTTGGCTGTCAGGTGAAATGTCAAGCTAAGTGCTCGTTTCTTTGGCCCAAACAAAATCTTGGAGAAAATTGGCAATGTTGCATATAAGCTTGACTTACCTTCACATTCATACATTCACCCGGTGTTTCATGTTTCCCTACTTAAAAAGCAGGTCAAGAAAGGTGCTGAAGTTGCTCGAAAGCCACCTGATACAGAGTCTAATGGTATGCTGTTCTTGCAACCTGTTGCTGTTAAGGCTCGTAGGACGCTGCAGAAGGATAAAGAGGCGGTGCAAGAGGTGTTGGTGACTTGAAGCAACTTGAACAAGAGCTTGATGACTTGGGAAAATTGCAATTTCTTGAAGAGCTAATTCCCAAATTTTACTTCTTGAGGACAAGAAGTTTCTCAAGAGGGAGGGAATGTTATGAATCGATGAATTTTAATTGTAATTTCTGGTTGTATCTTCGGTTTTTATTTTCATTGTTGAGTTGTAATGTTTCAAAAGTTAGTTGGGGTCGGTTTGGCGCCATAAGGGTTCGGTTGGTCAAGCTTTTGGTCAAATCTGGCGGCTGTGCAGAATTTGGCGCCGAAATCCTAGTTTGAGTCGGTTTAGTTAGTTGGCTAGGTTCAATGTTCTAATTTTTGTATAAATAAGCTCCTAGCTTGTAATCTCATCATTCAATCAATAGAAATCAGAATTCCTTTTGGAATTTCTCTCTCTTTTCTCATCTTCTTCTCTATTTCTCATCCCCTTTCACTTCTCTTCTCATCTTAACTCTTTCTTCTACAAGGTTAGACTTTCAATTTCGAATTGGAAGCTAACAGATGTTTTGCTAGGAAGTCTACCAATGTCGGCCTTTTCACTACATTTTGTGCGACATAAACTATGTCGTGTTGTTCTAGTCATCTTGACAAAGCTGGCCTAGAAAGAATGTACTTAATGGGATTTGCCTTTAAAACCAATTGTATAATATGAGCTTGCTTGTAGTGCTTTAACTTTTAAATGACGAAGATGGGAGCCATACACATCTTCTTTATAGGAAAATGGATTAGCTTAGCGGCTACCAGAGGACTGCTCAGATAGTATAATGCTTTTTCCTTACTTCTCAGTTTCTTAAGTGCAGAGCGCCCCCAGATATCGTTCATGAGCAGAGGTGTACAAATTAAGGGTTTCCCAAGAATCGGTGCCCTTAGAATCAGTGGGTTCATCAAATATTTCTTTATGGTTTTGAAAGCCTTGGAACAAGAATCATCCCATTGAAAAGGAGCTCCCTTCTTCATTAAGTGGCTGAATGGTTAGCAATGTATCTTTTTATGTAAGCAAAACATCCTCCAAGGCTAGGAAGCTCATTTAAGTTCCTCCGCTCTGGCATGTTCTATATGGCGCTAATCTTAGACTGATCAATCTCAATCCCACGATGGAGGACCATAAACCCAATAAATTTCCCGAGGAAACTCCAAAGGTGCATTTGAGGGGGTTCATTTTGAAGCCCACATTTCTTAGTCTCTCAAAAGCAATGCATAGACTATTGAGATGATAGCCCCTTGCACTTGACTTCACCACAAGGTCCTCAAAGTTGCATTCAACATTCTTATGCAGTAGGCCATCAAAAATATTTTACATTGCACATTGGTAGGTGGCATTGGCATTCTTTAAACCAAAAGACATTACTTTGTAGCAATAAATACCCTTAGGTTTTCGATAGTTTGTGGCCTTTTCATCTTCTGGAGCTGTTCGATGTTGAATGTATCTAGCTATGCAATCCATGAAAGACAAAGCCTCATGCCCGGTGGTTACATCAACCATGAGCTCAAGGATTGGTAAGTGAAAATCATCTATTGAGCAAGCATTATTGAGGTCTCGAACCTCCACACATACTTTGAGTTGTCCAATCTTCTTTCTCACCAGGACAATGTTTGAGATCCATGTGGGAATTTCAACTTCACGAGCGAAACCTGTAGAAATTTGTTTATTTACCTCGACTTTAATTTCTAACACAATGTCTGGCTGAAATTGTCGATTAGGTTGTTTTCCAAGCCTGGCTCCCTTCTGGATTTTGAGGCAATGTGCTGCAATACTGAGATCCAAACTAGGCATCTCCTTATACGATCATGCTAATACATCTTTGCTATAATGATAGAGAATGTCAAAGTGAGCCTTCTCTTTGTCGACATTGAGCAGAGCGCTTAGAAAAATGGGCGTGGCTTAATTGTGGTGCTTAAGTTTAACTCCTTTGGCTCAACAACTGTTTCCTACCCTCCATCTTCTAAAATTGCCGGAGTTTTGGGGAACTGTAGTGTCTTCATTAGGATCCTCATGGAGGATATGTCCCTGATAGTCACATGGTCAGAGGAGCATAAGATTGGTTCTTCTTGAAGCATTCCAACATTATCAACTACTTCTTACCCTAGATGTGGGGAGTCTCGCCCTTTGACCATCAATTAGCCATCATAACCTATTTCCACCGGCAAGTCCTCCCTTGCCTTCTTGACTTGCTGTTTTGGGTGATTTGGCATCCTTGACATTTTTGCCATTTACTTGCTTGTATTCATGGTTTGGTTGGTAAATACCACTATTTGCCATTTTTCCTTTAGTAATCCATCAGTACTAACCTCAACCTCCATGGTGAGTCTCATACCCAAAGGGATGACGCTTTGAACTTCATTTCCTCCATTATCAGCTTATGCTACCTTTCTATTTTTTACTTTTGTATCGTCTTTTCAAATGCTTTTACCAGTCGAAGCCCCAGAGAAGGCCGATTCTCTGGCATGGGAGCTTGGAATATTTTGCTTGATATTGTCATCGAGTCATCGAAATATGGAAACTAGAGCTGGACCTTTGTCTAGATTTGGATTTTCAACTTGAAATCTGTCCTCACAAAGGCATAGGCAATTATTTTTCGATCCTATTGAAAATGGAGTCTCTTGCATGCCAATTTCCTTCTCAACTGGCGTTGGGCTCATGGGATTTTTCAAGCCTGTTAAAGATATAATTATGGGGAGGCGAAGAGGACAGAAATATGCGATCAAAAGTCATTATTCTTGAACTGTTACCTATATGTTCTACTTTGTCACCCGATACCTCAACAACAGTGATGTGTTGACTATAAATCTGCTTTCCTTTTTGCTTGATGAAAATGATACGTTTTCAAATGAAGTAAAACCTAGAACAACTCTTAAAGGTTTCAGATATTCACCTTTCTCTTGCAACTTCCTCTGGGTTGTAGAGGTTGTATGGGACTTGATTGCAATCAAATCACATAGAGGTGGTGGGTTGCAATAGTCATACCCATAATTAGCCATGAGCTTGTAGGCGTTTGGATCAAAACCTTCTTTTGTTCGGGTGTTGTTTAAAAAGTCCTTTTCCTCATCAAGGCCACATAAACATGGGGAAAACTTGAGAAGTGGTGGACTAGTTACCCGCACTGATGACTTGTGTAGTTAAGTGGGATCATAGCTTTGTCTTTCAGCCCTTGTGTTTTAACATCGCAACCTTCCCCCTTCACCAAGGATGATAGACTTTTGCCATTATGGAACTCTGCAATAGGGGATTCACCATTCCATTATCGAGACTTCGATATATTGCGAAGCACATGGGTTCTGGATGGAACTTCAATTATCACAGGTGTTCTTGAAGCAGCCACACCTCCCAATCTATACACTTTAGTGGACTTGATATGTGTATGGGATGATTGATTTTCATCATGCAATGATGACATTGGCTTCTAATTTGTCATCAATACTTTCCTTCCAATAGTCACGATCTCTTTTGGAGCTTCTTTAATTGAGATATCTGGCTCATATTATCTAGCATCGATCAAGTGTGCCCCGGCCATAGAAAAGGGCTTGGAGTGAGCATCAATTCTCGTTTCACTCCCATTACTAAAATATTACAAGCATTAATGCAGGGTGGATGCTACAACAACATTTTCATGGATCCAAGGGCGTTCGAGCAACCAAATATATGTTGTCCCAGAGTCAATGGCGTGGAAGAGGGTAGTCGTAGTCATATCTCGGACGGTAAGGTCTAAACGAAGCATGCTAATTGCTCAGTAACTATTGAGATTGAAACCATGAATCAACAATCTATTATTTGAAAGCTTTTCAACAGAGATGCCAAGCTATCTCATTTTGGATTTTGGCATGATGTTTATGCCTGACCTACCATCAATCAAGATACGATTGACTTTTTACTCACATACATTACCGGCAATGAACAAAGGGCAGCTATGAGGTTTTGAGCTAAGTAACAAGTCTTCATTTGCGGAGGCTAAAACTATTGTACACGTCGCATACCTCACTTATGTCTCTTGTTGAGTCTCATCTTCGCCAATTTTAAAAGAGTAAAGGTTTGAATTCTCAAGAGCTTGGACTAGATTTGTGCAAAGTTCGTTCGGTACTTGAAGGATTAGTGCCAACCCAAATGTGCTGCCAATCTTGAAGAGTGGCAAGGATTTTTTCCTCTTTCTGTACAAATGGGAAGCATGTTACTGCATCACTGAGTTTCTCTACCTCAGGGATTGGTGCTTCCTCTGATTGGGTTCTGAATAATTTGTCACATTGACTGTGACCGCCTTGAAATTATCTTATGGAAAGAACTCCTCAAGGGTAACTGGGCTACATGACTTATGCTTCAAGAGTTCAGTGGGGATTCCTCTTACTTTTTAACCTTTGGCTTTTTGTTCTTTCCTTTTCTCTTGAGATGGGGTTTTCTCTTAACTTGCTTTCCCTTTTGGTGAGGACAAAGAAGACAAGAGTAGCTCCTACACTTCATACGTGTCACCAGGGTCCAGACTTCTCTATTATTTTGAGTATGTCCTTTAGCCTCATTCAATTATTCTAAACAAAAAAACTCTTCCTAAACCTAAATCACCATAGGCTCTAGACTTCCAAACTTAATGGCATCAAAACTTTACTTCAGTTAGGGCTTGAGGTAGGTTGAGGGAGATAAAGGTGGCAATGGCATCGGGCTTAGAATGGTCCCGATAACCACACAAGTGTGATTAGCTTCAGCTACATCCTTTGACTCAAGGACGATCTTCCCGTCATTTACTAATTGCATGATGTGTTCATTCAAAGTGATACATTTCTCAATTGGGTGACTGACCACGTGATGATACTCTTGGGGTTAGAGGTGTTCCCTACCTCATTAGAATGTTTTGGTTTACGAAGGGTGAGGGGATTCTTTTTGAGTAAATCATTAGGAATTCCTGGGAGATCAGAGTTAGGAAATGGGTACATCTTTTGGTACAAATCATTAGGACGTAGTTAGTCTCTACCTTTTAGCTTGTCTTGGTGAAGCAACCTTCTTCTCTTCAGATCCTCTCGGCCAGCTAGACATTTTATCTGGAGCTTTGCATATGGCCAAAGTCTTTTTCACATTAGGCTTGGCTGGATTCTCAACTTTCTCTTCTTCTCTTTTGTCCTTCTTAATGTTGGGAACCAAAGAGGCTCTACCATCATGATTAGCCAAGTTTACTTCAATGCCATTAACTGAAGTCGCTACCGCCTCAAGGCTTCTTAGCTTCGGCGCTCACTGGATATAGGATAATTCCAACTTCATGCATTAAGTACACATATCAATCATCGAGGTTTCTGAAAGATGGTCCCTACAACCTTGGCTCAAAGCACATCAGTAATGAATGTAGTCATTAACTGGTTCATACTTCCATTGCTTTGTGTTCGTGAGTCCAACCATGGAGGCCATGTGAGGAGTGCTATAAAACCTACTTGATTAACTCACTTTACATCTGCTCCCAACTATGAATGGATTCTGACTTAATATTGGTGTACCAATCAAAAGTGATGCCTTTGAGGGAACACACAAATTACTTCACTAGCAAGTCACCATTGGTGCCGGTGTTGCTGCATGTCTCCACAAAATGAGCAATGAGTTAGCAAGGGTTACCCTACCCGTCAAATTGCTGGAATTTTAGTGGCTGATTACCAATAGGCATTCTGAGGCTGTCAATCCTTCGAGTGTATGGCTTGTTGTAGCGATGATTTACATAAGAATTAGGGTCAATTATATATTAGTACCATGAGATTTGGTGACATAATTTTTTAGCCCACATGTTTGGATGAAGTAATCTTTTAGCCCAACTGATGTTAAATCTTTCACATAAATTTACGAAATGACCAAAATACCCTTACTAAAAATATTTTTACACTAAATAAAATCTACACTTACTCTTCTCTCTCCTCCTCCCTTTTTTCACCCTCCTTCTCTCTACTGCTGCCACCATCACCAAAGAAGGGGGGTGGAAGAGGGATCGATGATTAGGGATAGGTAGTTGGCAACCCAAATGCAGGTGGGGGGTAGAGACAGAAGTGTAGGAGATGGCTAAGTAGATGTGAGGGAGGTGGGGGTTCGTGGAGAAGAAGGAGAGTTGGAAAATGTGGTTTGGATTGAAGAGGGTGGCGTTGGGGAGGAGGAGCACCGCTAACGCTGGTGCTGGCGGCAAAGAGGAGGAGGAGAGAAAGGGGAAGACAGAGAGAGAAAAGTGAGAGGAGATTTTTATTTACTTTCCTTTTTTTTATAATTTAGTATATAAATATTTTTAGTAAGGGGTATTTTGGTCATTTTGTAAATTTCTGTAAAAGATTTAATGAAGGTTGGACTAAAATATTATTTCACCCAAACCTGTGGACTAAAAACTTATTTCGCGAAGTCTGTGGACTACAAATAATTTCACAAAAAGTCTCAAAGTACTAATATGTAATTTATCCTAAGAAGTACCGCACATCTAAGCTTTGACAGTGTTAGCAATCAACTCTTGAATCTGTTGAATCGAAAAGAAGTGATGCGGGCTCTGGAGTTGAAACAGGCTTTGGGGTTACATTAACCTTTTGTTGTGAATAGCAGTAATTTGAACAGTTCGCTAATGGATTTTCGCATCTTTCTCAGTTATAGCCCTACCAATCACAATTTTTTGCAACTTACCACCAAGAAAATGCTAGTCACCATTACAGGCACACCATCTGACTTAGCAAAATCCATTGATTTTCTTTGCGGCGATGCGAGTAATGAACCACCGCTATCATCCTCCTCCATCGGCTCATCGAGTGGCTTGAATGTTTGATTGATACGAGCGACATATTTCTCACACTAATAGTATGAATTTCTAGGTGTTGACATGATCCAAATATGAGTTACTTTTCACGGGCACTTGAACCACCGAAAGGTGTCCCGGAAGAGTGAAGAGCATCACAAATTTTTGATTTGGTCCTTGTTGTGAATCCAATGCAAATGTTGCCACCATTAGGAAAAATAGAAACAGACTTATGAGCCATTATGTCTTTAACTTCTTTAGAAATTTGCCAGGTGTTCTTATTGGGTGCCATTCGATCTCTTGGAGAAAGAGATGAAAGACATTGAAAGTCCCACCAAGTGTGCCAAATTTATAACCACAAAATTCGAATAAAATGACTATTGCACCACAAAAAAATTTCTTTGTATTTCATTAGAAAATAACGGGTACAATCGTTGTATACATATATTAAGTACAAATATTCGATAATCCTTTGATTTGATCTCCTAAGCTTTGTTCCATTGAACATCGACGATGAACTTGATTTCTTGATGAGGGCACGAGGCTTGATCTTAATCAAGAGATTTCTTCGTTAAGGTAGAGGGCCGGAGCTTGATCTCTAATTTTAAGAATAGGTTTTTGTTTTTAGAGGTTTTGGTTGAGGGAATTCAAAAAAATTTGAAGTCTTCTATTTCTCTCTTCAATTTGGATTGAGTCCACACCATTAGACCTGGTCAACTATTGACTTTAAGTTAACTCAATTTTATTTATTGATACACTTAAAATTTATAAGAGATAAAATTTGACTGTATACAAATTGCCCTCACTTGAAGTCAAGGCGATTATGCTTTATGTTTTTGGAGTCGTAGGCTAGAATAGATTTATTTTTAATTTTATTTCAATTTCAAAATTTTTGTAAAGAAAAAGTACACAAAAGTTTTTTCTTCTTTCACCAGATATTGACAGAAATGAGGGGTGGGATGTACACAGCCTTACCCCTTCAGGGTGTTACCCTAACGAGAGGCTATTTTCGAGGACCTCTGACCTAAGAAGCATGAAAGCATAAAGCATAAAAGCATCTACGTGTAAGAGCATAAACAATGACTCATAGCAAGCATATGGAGAGTATAAAGCAACGAATAGGCAGAAATGAATAAGAACTAAAACAACAAGGAGGCATAATAATAAGAAGCCAACACACAACAGAAATGCGTACAATCAAACAGACATGCATAAGAGCCTTGGGGAACTAGCACTAATTGGTTACACCTATCTAATCTTCCACACAACTCTATCTGGGGCCATCTCCTCATTTTGGTTGAGGTAGGTGAAATCATGTCAAATCGCTTTATCCAACTCTTCTTTGGCCAACTACTAGAGTCGTTCACCTCTCTTGACGGGGGGTAGTGGTCACTCTCCTCATAACATGCCGAAACCACAGCAAACGTTGCTCCCTCAACTTATCCTCAATTAGGGCCACGCCCAATTTACTTCTTATAACATCATTTCTGATATTATTTTTCCTTGTGTGTCTACACATCCATCTCAACATCCTCATCTCTGCCACCCTCAACTTTTGCATGTGATGATATTTAACTGGCTAGCACTCCTCCTAGTAAGACATAGTCGATGTCACTATCATCTTATAGTATTTTCTCTTTAACTTTAACGGAAACTTCCTATCGCATTGTATTATAGAAGCCATCTTCCATTTATGCCAACCAACTTTAATCCGGTTGCTGACATCTACGTCAACTTTGCCGTCTTGTTGCACCATGGAACACAAGTATTTAAAGCATTCTTTCTTCAGTATGCACTCCGATCCAATCTGACATCTTCTATGCTTGGCCTGGTAGAGGTACAGAACTTGAGTTCTATATGCTAGGTCTTAGATCTACTGAGACTTAAAACTTTCAATTCCAAGGCCGATCTCCAAAGTTCTAACTTCTCATTCATGTCCTCTCCATACGCCCCCACCAGAACTATATCATCCGTGAAAAATATGCACCAAGGCATGTCCCCTTGGATGTGCCTAGTGAGCTCGTCCATAACCAGAATGAACAGAAAGGAACTCATGGCCGATCCTTGGTGTATTGCAACTGTATTGGGGAAAGTTTTTGTCTCCCCTTCTACTATACGCACATTGGTTAGTGCATCCTCGTACACATCTTTAATGACATATTTATAGGACAGGGGGATGCCTTTCCCATCCTAGACCCTCCATAGGACCTCTCTTAACACTATATCATATGCCTTCTCCAAATCAATAAAAACCATGTGAAGATCCTCTTGTATATATCTATAGTACTCTATCAATCGCCTTAAGAGGTGGATAGCTTTCATCGTCGACCTACCTGTCATAAATTCGAATTAGTTCTCTAAGACCCTTGTTTATTGCCATAGCCTTCTTTCTATGACCTGCTCCCAAAGCTTCAGAGTTTGTGTCATGATTCAAGTTTAGAGGAGGTCACTGTAAGGGCAATTCATGTAATATTCAAATGCTTGTATGGTGCAAAAAGCTTGGATAGCATCCTTGGTAGTTATATTGGTTAGATTCATGGAATCTTAAGATATTTTAGCTCCAACCGACTTATTTGATCTTTAGTATAAGAATTTAGCCTGTATTGAAAGGTTCTTCATTGATGAATGATAAGATTGAATTGTTCTTCTCTCAACCCTAACTCTGTTTAATTCTCATCTAATTCTCTTTCCATCTCCTCTTTAATTCTTCACCTATCCTATGTTATGATTCAAGATTGATCTTGAATCATGACAATTGGTATCAGAGCTTGATTGTATTGATCGAAATGAACCGCAACTTATTTGATTGAATTTCTACTGCCGATCAATTGTAGCAATCTTAATTCATTTTTTCTTCACCTAGTTAGTGTTCGTGGATTAGAACTAGTGACAATTCAGTGCAAGCTATGACAATGCCTGGAAGAGTTACAACTTGATCTAGTGTTGCTGCAAATGCAGCTACCAGAGCTAGCATTGCACCTAGAACTTATGATGGAGTCATTACATGAGTAAGTTCTACTCAAGGTGAGGGTTTGGAGTCAATGGTAGCTGAAATGCGAAGGTTAGCAACTACAGTGGCAGGTATTCAACAGGAATTGAATAACACTAGTAATTCGAACCAGCAAATGTAGCAATAGATGAATGATCTAAGGCAGCAGCTTGATCGTCAATCAGGAGCTGGAGTCTCAGCAACATCTGGTCAACAAGGCTATCACCATCATAAGACCTGTGCACCTCATCCGTCCAAGAAGGAAGAGCCACAAAACAACAGAACAAGAACCCTGCTCAACCCCCTCAAACTTGCACGACAAAGCATCTACAGCTAAGTTTTCATTGCCTCTGAAATACTCAAATCAAATAGTCAAATCCCAACATCTTCATGAGGCTCTGGTGCTGCACTCTTGTAGTGATTTTCTGCTCCAATAAGTATTTCAAACTTCGATGATCTGTTGTAGCCCATCCATGTAATGCCGCCACTTCTTGACTTCTAACAGAATTGTGTTATGAATTGATGAATTTTAATTGTAATTTCTGGTTGTAATTGTTGGTTAGAGTCTCATTGTTGAGATTTTTGATTTTAAATGTCGGCTGGGGTAGGCGTTGGCGCCAAATGCCGTTTATTGGTCAAGTCGGGTCAAAACGCAAGTTTTAGGTGGGAAAAGCTGTTTGTTTGGCTAGCTTGGGATTGTCTTGATGCCATGTATCCAAATGTGTATAAATAGGGTTCTAAGCTTGTAATTCAATCATCCAATTAATAAAAATCAGAATTCCTTTTGGAATTTCTCTCTCTTTTCTCATCTCCTTCTCTATTTCTCATCCCCTTCACTTCTTTTCTCATCTCAACTCTTTCTTCTACAAGGTTAGACTTCTAATTTCAAATTGGAAGCTAACAATTGGTATCAGAGCTGGTTCAAGCAATCAATTGATTGATTGAGGCTGGAAAAATCAAGGAAAAACATGTCCGATGGTGTAAGAACTAGGTCTGGTGCGAGTGGAGCGAATGCAACTGGTCAGAATTTGGATTATGCTGCTGCAGTTGCTAGTAATGCAACGATCGGACCACAGAATGCTAATAAAGAGGATCTTCGAGAATTACAGACAACATTTGATCAAAAGCTTGAAAGCATTGATCAAAAGATGGAGCAAAGGATGGAGCAGCTGATGTTGAATTTGAGGCAAATGTTGTTCTAAAAAGACTTCAAAAATGAGGAGCGATTGCAACAAATTGAAGAGAAAATTATAAAATTGCAAGATCAGGTTAATAAACAAGGAGAATCAAGTGCTAATGCAATCTTGAAGCCTGCGAGTCAGATCTTTCATTCAGTTGAAGCAGATCAGCAGCAAGATAATGCAGACAGACCTGAAGGTTAGGTGGGGAACCGAGGAAAGTCTCCGATAATGCAGCCGGATGTAGGACCTTCAATTAACGTCAGATCAGCTGAGAATCAACCTTTGCAACCTGAAATTGATGTGGACAATCAGGATCGAGACTCTAGACAAGTACATTGCAGACCTGAAGCTTTGAACGCAGACCGCAATGTCAGGCCACAGAATTCAGTTTTGCAGCGTAGAGTTGAATTTGATGAGCTCGATCATCTTGACAGACCTCCTGATCGACAGTACCAGCATAGATCAGTGAGTAATGACACTATATCTGGTGGTAGGAGTGGTAATTACAGGCAGCCAAGAGTTAAAATTGATCCTTTTGATGGTAGACAACCGGAATCATGGCTAAGGAGATGTGATCGGTATTTTTTGTATTATAACATTCCTAATGAGGAAAAACTCCAGCTGGTTGCAGTTCATTTACATGGTGACCATGAGGTTTGGTATTATAGTTTGTTGAAGAGCAAACCGAATCTTTCTAGGGGCCAATTCGTAGAAGAAATGTATGAATGATATGGAGAAGGTGAATCAACGGATGTTGTGGATAGCTTTAACAAGTTGTCTCAAACTTCAACCGTGAGAGAGTATATGCTCAGATTTGAGAACTTAAGAGCCAACTTGCTGTCAGTTTTGTCCATAGCTCCCGAGGATGCTGAATCATATTATGTTTCATGCTTTGTGAGTGGATTGAAGCTAAGGATCAAGAATAGGGTGAAAGCCATTGGTCCTAAGCCTTTGTCAAGTGCTTACAACAAGGAAAAGTTGATTGAAGCCACTCAAGTTCAATCAAGTGACAGAAATAAGCAGCAAATCAGCAAGTTCAGACCGCAGCAGAGAAGTAGTCCCAGTTCTAGTTTTAGCGAGCTATTGACAAGAGTTCATTGAGGTTATGCTTTCGTTGTAATCAACCATATCAGCCTGGTCATAGGTGCAAGTCTCAAGCACTAATGTATGCAAAAGGGTCTCGTGCTGAAGTTGAATCTGGCAGTGAACATTCTGCTGCAGAAATTGACAGTGTAGGCTATACTTCGCAAGAGGAATTGAGTGATGATGAAGTGGAGATATCAATGAAGGCTTTGACAGGTAGTGGAGCTCATAATACTATCAAAATCAGAGGTAGGGCTGGAAAACACTCTATCATTGTCGTTATTGATTGTGGGAGTACTCATAGTTTCGTTGATCCAAAGTGGATTAAGAACGTTAAGCATGAGGTGACAAAGACTCATCCCTTGGCGGTGATGGTGGCTGATGGCAAATCCTTAACAACTCAAATCAAGTGCTTAGCATTCCCATGGTCTATGCAAGATCATCAATTCACCTTTGATTTCAGAGTTTTTCCTTTGGGAGGTTGCAATATGGTGCTTGGGGTGGATTGGATGAGAACCTTCAACCCGGTTGTGTTTGATTTTTATAAGATGACCGTGGCATTTAAGGTTCATGGCACCAAAGTATCCTTGAAAGGCATATCAGAGGAAGCTCAACTCAAGTTGATTGATGGCAAACGTGTGCAAGATGGAATCAAGAAGAGGGCAATACAATGGATTGGGCATTTGTTCATGGTATCTGTGGTTGAGTTGCGGCAGGCTATTTAACCTGAAGTTCAGGCCTTAGTGGAAGAATTTGAGGACATTTTTTAGCAGCCTAAGTGTCTTCCTCCTCAAAGGTGTGTGGACCATGCCATTCCCTTGCGTGCAAATGCTGAGCCGGTCAAGATTAGGCCATATCGGTATGCTCATGGCCAAAAGATAGAAATTGAGAGGCAAGTGGAGGAGCTTCTTCACGTGAGCTTCATTAGACCAAGCCATAGTCCTTTTGCTTCACCTGTGATCCTTGTGAAGAAGAAAGATGGCTCAGCTAGAATGTGCATTGATTACTGTCGGTTGAATGCTCTAACAGTGAAGGATAAATTTCCCATCCCGGTCATAGATGATTTGCTTGACGAGTTACATGGAGCATGCTTCTTTTCAAAGCTTGATTGGAGGCAGGGATATCATCAAATCAGGGTCCTCGAGCCGGATATCTACAAGACAGCCTTTCAGACTCATCATGGACATTTCGAGTTTGTTGTTATGCCTTTCGGCTTAACAAATGCTCCGGCCACTTTCCAAGCAGCCATGAATGACGTTTTCAAGCCTTTTTGGAGGAAGTCAGTGCTCGTTTTCTTCGATGACATACTGATTTACAGCTCAACTTATGAAGCACATCTCACTCACCTCAGACAAGTCTTTGTGGTGATGCGGCAACACAAGTTTTTTGCAAAGTTGCCAAATGTTCGTTTGCTCAAAGTAAGCTTGAGTATTTGAGTCACGTCATCTCTCAAGAGGGAGTTTCCACCGATCCTAATAAGATCCGAGCAATGCAAGATTGGCCAATTCCGATCACCTTGAAGCAATTGAGAGGTTTTTTGGGATTGACCGAGTATTATAGGAAATTCATTAAGGGTTTTGGTTCTATTGCCAAACCTTTAACCGAACTCTTGAATAAGGATGCTTTTACATGGAATGAAAGATCTCAAGCTGCATTTGAAGCACTTAAAGCCGCAATGTGTGATGCACTGGTGTTGGCCATGCCAAACTTCACTGAAAACTTTGTTTTGGAGACCGATGCAAGTGGGACTGGTGTTGGGGCTATTCTTTCTCAAGGAGGAAGGCCTATAGCTTACTTGAGTCAAGCTTTTAGTCCTAAGCATCAAGCCATGTCGACCTATGAGAAATAATATCTAGTCATTCTCTTAGCCGTGGAAAAATGGAGGCATTACTTGGAGGGTCACAAGTTCATCATTCGAACGGATCACCAAAGCCTCAAGCACCTCCTTGAGCAAACAATTGTGACAAGAATTCAAAAGAAAGGACTTATGAAGATGCTTGGCCTTGATTATGACATTGGGTATAGAAGAGGCAAAGAAAACATGGCTGCTGATGTGCTGTCCAGGCAGTTTGAGGACGCTGACAATGGGCTTTGCAGTGCTTTAGCCGTGGTGGTCCCTTCATGGATGGAAGAGATATACAAGACATATGAGGGTGATTCATTTTCCCAAGATTGTGTTGCTAAAGCTCTCATGAAAAGTGCAGAAAAATGCAGTTCAGATGTTGATATAACCGTGCAGAGGGGGCTGATCAGAATCTGTGGCAAGCTTTACATTGGTTCAGCTACTGAATTGAGGCATCAGATCATACGAGCCTCACACGATGTTGCTTGGGGAGGTCATGCCAGTGTAGAAGGCACTTATCAAAGAGTTAAGGCTTACTTTAGTTGGCCGAGCATGAAAAAAGATGTGAGTGAGTATGTGAAGGCTTGTGAAGTATGTCAACAAACGAAGTTGGGAGATCATCATTACAAGGGTCTACTTCAACCACTTCCTATTCCAGATGGAGCATGGATTAATATTAGCATGGATTTTATCGAGGGATTACCGAGGTCTGAAGGCAAGGAGGTTATATGGGTAGTGGTGGATCGTTTCACTAAGTATAGCCATTTCATTGCTCTTGCTCGACCCATTACCGCTGAAAAATTGGCAAGGATCTTCCTTGACAACATTTATAAATTACATGGATTGCTTCAATCCATTGTGTTGGATCGTGACAAGATTTTTACAAGCACGTTTTGGAGGGAGTTGTTCAAATTGATGGTAACCACATTGGCACTTAGTTCCTCTTATCATCCTCAAACGGATGGCCAAACCGAACGAGTCAACCAATGTGTAGAACAATACCTTCGGAGTATGGTGTTCTTATAGCCTAAGGAGTGGAACCATTGGCTTTCTTTGGCGGAGTATTGGTTCAATACTCACTTCCATACTTCAATTAGCACTTCACCTTTCCAAGCTTTGTATGGTTACCCTCCTCCTTCACCAATGCTGCTACAACAAGCACGAGTTACTAATTCTGTAGCAACGAATTTAGTGCAGCAGAGGAGACATTTTGTGCAAGTGCTTAAGGATAATCTCCAACAAGCTCGGGCACGAATGAAATTTTATGCCGACAAAAAGAGGGTAGACAAAAACTATGAAGTTGGAGATATGGTCTACCTTAAATTACAACCGTATAGACAGTCGTCCTTGGCTGTCAGGCGTAATGTCAAGCTAAGTGCTCGTTTCTTTGGCCCATACAAAATCTTGGAGAAAGTTGGCATTGTTGCATATAAGCTTGACTTACCTTCACATTCATATAATCACCCGGTGTTCCATGTTTCCCTACTTAAAAAACAGGTAAAGAAAGATGCTGACGTTGCTCGTAAGCCACCTGATGCAGAATCAAATGTGATGATGGTGCTACAGCCTGCTGCTGTTAAGGCCCGGAGGACGCTGCAGCATGATCATGGGGCTATGCAAGAGGTGTTGGTGACTTGGAGCAACTTGAACAAGAGCTTAGTGACGTGGAAAAATTGCAATTTCTTGAAGAGCCAATTCCCACATTTTACTTCTTGAGGACAAGAAGTTTCTCAAGAGGGAGGGAATGTTATGAATTGATGAATTTTAATTGTAATTTTTGGTTGTAATTGTTGGTTAGAGTCTCATTGTTGAGATGTTTGATTTTAAATGTCGGTTGGGGTAGGTGTTGGCGCCAAATGCTTTTTATTGGTCAAGCCGGATCAAAATGCAAATTTTAGGCGGGAAAAGCTGTTTGTTTGGCTAGCTTGGGATTGTCTTGATGCCATGTATCCAAATGTGTATAAGTAGGGTCCTAAGCTTGTAATTCAATCATCCAATTAATAAAAATCAGAATTCCTTTTGGAATTTCTCTCTCTTTTCTCATCTCCTTCTCTATTTCTCATCCCCTTCACTTCTTTTCTCATCTCAACTCTTTCTTCTACAAGGTTAGACTTCTAATTTTGAATTGGAAGCTAACAAATTGCAAAATACTTCTTCTCATAAATGGATAATCCCAAGTGCTTAGGACATAGACCCTGGCTTAAGAAAGCTATTAGCCTGCCCCTTTGTGAAAGAATTGCTCCCACACCACTACCACCTGCATCAATCTCCAAGGTGAAAGGAACACTAAAATCAGGCATGACAAGCATTGGATCTGTACACATTGCTATCTTCAAACAATCAAATGCTTCTTAAGCTTTCTATAACCACTTAAAGGCATCTTTCTTGAGTAAATTAGTAAGAGGCTTAGCAATCATACCATATACAGCCACAAACATTTTGTAATAACCTGTTAGTCCTAAGAACGCCCTCAATTGTTTAAGAGAAATGGGTATTGGCCAATGTTTCATTGCATCCACCTTAACTAGGTCAGTAGCAACACCTTCTGAAGAGATAATGTGGCCCAAGTATTCCATCTTACTCTGGGAAAAAGTACACTTCAGAAGCTTGGGAAAAAACTTGTGCTGCCTCATCAGTTCAAAGACTTGTCTAAGATGATCTGTATGTGCCTCAAGTGACGGACTATAAACCAATATGTCATCAAAGAAGACCAGGACAAATTTCCTCAATAGGGGCTTGAAAATTGAATTCACTAAGACTTGAAACGTATCTGGAGCATTTGTTAATCCAAATGGCAAAACCATAAACTCACAATGCCCATGGTGAGTTCTAAAAGCAGTCTTGTGGACATCCTGCTGTAGGACTCTAATATGGATGTATCCTTGCCCCAGATCCAACTTGGAGAAAAAGTGGGAACCCTATAACTCATCCAGCAAGTCATAATGTTGGGAATTGGGAACTTATCTTTGATAGTAAGAGAATTCAGCTGCCTGTAGTCTATACACATACGTAAAGAGTCGTCCTTCTTCTTGACCAAAATCATAGGGGAAGCAAAAGAACTGTGAGACTGTCTTATGAACTCAGTCTTCAGCAACTCATCCATCCGCTTTTCAATCTCACTCTTCTGCAAATGTGGATACTTATAAGGCCTCAAATTCACTAGATCAGAGTTCGCCTTCAATGTAATTGCATGATGTAGTGTCCTCTTGGGAGGAAGGCACCTTGGTTGCTTAAACATGTCATTGTTATCCTTGATCAGAATCTAAATTGGAGGATCAAACTCCTTCTCAACTTGGACAGATTCTGCTGTAATTGAGAAGAGGTGTCCTACCCACTTGTAGTCCCTTCTCTGAAGTATTCCTTCAACCTTCTTGCCACTTAACATCTTGAGCTATCCTTGGTCCACAATTCCTTGTAATTTGATGGCTTTACCATGTAAATCGAAGGAGATTGAGAGCAGGAAGAAATCAAACACCAATGAACTGAGAGTCTTCATCCAATTCACCCCAAGCACCATATCACATCCTCCCTGCTTCAACACTCTAAAGTCATAAAGATAATTGGTGGCCTTGCAGCTGTCACTAGAACTAATTGCATTTCATTTGAGTGAGCATGGAATTTCCATCAGCAAGAGTGTTATGATTGAAGATGAATCTTGAATCATAACCTAGGTCTAGAGAGTATGGGTTGAGAAAAAACTGAAAGAGATGAGAAAATAGAGAGAGAATTAGAGATGACTGAGAGAATCCAAAGATATTTCCATTCATATCCCCAAGAATACAAGATTATGCTCTATTTATACTAATTCCTAAACGATCCAAAATATTGCATCTCAACCAAATGATAACCGATATACCAAAAGGCAGCCGCCACAATTGGCCATGGCTTGATCACTTAACCGCCACAATTGGCCATGGCTTGATCACTTAACCGGCATAACAGCTTGTCCTGCCAAATACTAGCTTGAATTATTGCTTTGCTCTTCATACGATACTGGTCATATTCCTAGAATATTAACAAGAATAGCCAATTATCCATATCGTAACAATACCCCCTCCTCAAAAGCATTCTTGACTCAAGAATGCAATGTAGGGAATTGAGGCTAGAGGAAATTTAGATCTTCCTAAGGAGCTTGCTCAGCTCCCAAATTGGCCCATTATACCAGCACTTCTTTTGAACGTTGGCTGTGTTGCAACGTCCTTGAATCC
Organism: Simmondsia chinensis; assembly: GCA_018398585.1. Taxonomy (NCBI): domain Eukaryota; kingdom Viridiplantae; phylum Streptophyta; class Magnoliopsida; order Caryophyllales; family Simmondsiaceae; genus Simmondsia; species Simmondsia chinensis. The sequence goes on from JAGTTD010000004.1 coordinate 13,721,951, forward strand.
AATGTTGCCACTGGTGCTTGAAAAAGAGCTCCTTGCTGTGAAGCTGCTGGATGATTTGCTGAACAAGAGAACCCATCTGCAATCTACTTTCTCAACAAAGAAACGTGAAACACTAGATGAATCAATGAATCAATGAATTAGATGGAAGATCTGGCTTATAAGCCACTTTGCCCAGTTTTTCTCGGATCCCGTAAGGTTCAAAATACCGAGCCCCGAGCTTGACATTCCTATGTCCAGCTGCAGATGATTGCCTGTAAGGCTACAATTTCAAATAAACGAAATCACCTACTACAAATGATTTATCAGTCTGCTTTCAATCTGCAAAACAATTCATCCTGGATTGAGCTAATTTCAAATTATTTTTAAGTTGTTGCACCAGTTGCCTCTTTTTGGATAAGAGCTCATTTATTTCTGCTAGCCCTAAAGTGGCTCCTTGTAAAAGATGAGGAGGTGGTGGATCATAACTATATAATGCCTTGAAGGGAGTGGTTCCCAAAGCTGAATGAGCATGTGCATTATACCAAAATTCGGCAAGAGATAACCACTTATGCCAATTCCTTGGATGTGTGAAATTCATGCTCCTCAAATATTGCTCCACACATTGATTTACACACTCTGTTTGGCCCTCCATTTTAGGATGGTAAGAAGAGCTCAAGGCAAGAGATGTACCCAACAATAAGAACAGTTCATGCTAAAAATTGCTTGTAAACAGTCTGTCTCGATCTGAGATGATGGATTGTGGCAACCTATGTAACCTGTGAATATGATCTAAGAACAGCTTGGCAAGTTTTTCAGTCGATATAGGATGATTGAGAGCTATAAAATGCCCAAATTTAGTGAACCGATCAACCACCACCCATATGATCTCCTTGCCTTCAGACTTGAGAAGTCCCTACACAAATTCCATACTAATATGCTACCACGCTCTCTCCGGAATAGCCAAGGGTTGAAACAGTCCTTTATAGTGTGCTCGATCACTTTTTGTTCATTGACAAACATCACACATTCGAACTGTCAGGAACAGTGTCCTAAAATCTAAATTTATTCTAGATATATTACTATAATTAATGAATAAGATAGAAGTTTCAATTGTTTCATAGTTAAATTTGTGTAAGCAGGCATTTATACTGCTTGTGATTTTCTTTTTGGAAACATCCATGAGATGGGTGTAGTCCTCAGACTACAATTTATATTTTTGTTCTAAGTGATTTATGAGACTAAGTCACAGATAGACTTGGAACAAATGGTATGGATTGTTATTCGAAATACTCGTAGTTGAAGACATGTTTGGACCACTTGTATGTTAAGACTATAACGTGACACTTTAAATGACTTGTCTTGGTCATGTGGATGGAGATCCAAAAGTGTTAGGTTAGTGTATTTAATAAGATCAACACACTGAGTTGAACCATGTGGATTACTTATTTCTAGACTGCTATCAGAGATGAGTGATTCATATTGTACTATTTGAACGACGACACTAAATTCTGAGGGTATTCTGTACTTGTGCATGGAGCGTTAGTTACTTTGGTATACTATAAGTAAGGTCTAAGCGAATGACTGAAATCCCACGTACACTGGGTAGCGGCGTGAAGTGTGACAAAGATCAGGTATTCAATAAGGAATCTACAGTCTCTTATGTAATACAGATGTCCCCTTAGTTGATTCGCAAATATTTGAATAGTTCGAAAACTTTGGCCAAAGTATTCCAAGTGTTTGACATTTGGAATTTACACTATGAATATGTTCAAGTATATATGAATTATCCAGTGAAGGGCGAGTCAGTAACTAATGGAGAAGCTATGAGAAGGATAATGGTAGGGGTTATATTTATTATTTGTCATGGACGTCTAGTGAAGGGGTTGTTATCATCAATAGTCTATTAGGGAGATATCGAATAAATAATTTAAGTCTAGAGTGTAGTGAGATTTATTTAGTGGAATTAAGTCTCATTAAATGGTAATTAAATTATTTTATGAGATGATTAATTTAACCCATTTGGAACTAGATTTAAATTGTCCCTAAGGTCCCTGCGTAAGCTTTTGTATTTTATTGCCATTGAAAAAATATTAAAGAATTTATGAGATGAATTATTTATCCATGAGATGGGTAAATTAATTTTGCCGAATATTATTTATGAGATGAATAAAAGTTGAAAAATTATAAAATAAAATAGTTTTAAAAAAATTTAAATTCATCAGATGAAATTTTACATGTGGGAAATAAAGCAAAAAAATATGTATATATATCGCGCACAGGTCACGATCCGCGTACTAGCGGATGGGCAAGGTGTCACACGCTGGGCAGCTCTGGGGAGGATTTACGTGCACGGGCCTTGGCCAATCAGGCCGCGACACGTGGCATGAGATGACTGGGGTCTATAACACGTGCACTGTGGATGGAACACATCGTTTTGAATTATTTTTTGAATGAAGTGATGCGTTTTGCTTGTTAATCGTGAATCCCACATCGAATTAATTAGATTTTTTCGCTCCAGTATACTCCGATAAGTAGAGATACCTATTCCAAAGGTTTCCCATTCAATCCAACAAATTATTTTTGGTTTCTAGAAATTGTTTCGGAGACCTAATTGGAGAGAAAATTTCCGTTGAAATTTTTCTTTCCTCAGTTCAATATTTTTCGGAGCCCACGCTCCAGGCAGTTTTAGGCCATTGCATAGAAGATAGTGGGGTCCCGATTTTCTCGGTACTCTTTGTTATTGGAGCAATTTCGGGTATGTTCTTCTTTCCTTATTCTTTTCACTTTTATATTTATTTATAGTATTCGTTGTTATACCTGTTTTAGTTTATGTATTGTTGTGAAAGTATTAGAGTAAAAGGCTTGTAGATTAAAATTAAAGAAATTAGATCTGTTGATTTAAATTATGAATTTAAGTCAGTAGATTTAAAATTAGGAATTTTAAATCGACCTTAGGTTTAGAGCCAGCCTCTAATTACATTCATAATATACATGACTATGTATAATAAGATCGAAATAAATAGATTTGTGAATTAATAAAATAGTGATTTCATTAAGAAGGAAAATTAGTTTAATTTAATTTAAATCGATAATTAATTTGTGATTAATTCAGATGATTGTTTGAATTTATGATTTAAATTGTTTGAATCGTCGAAGTAATTAATTGTTAATTAAATTATCTTTATGTAAAAATTTAAATTGTTTAAATCAATTACGAGAGTTAATAGTTAACTAGGTTATTTAAAGTATCTATTTAAATTGCTTAAATCGGTTAAAAGATTTAATAGTTAACTAGGTTGTTTATAGTAATGATTTAAATTATTTAAATCGTTAATGAATTAATCGTTAATTCAGAACAACTCATAAATTTGCGATTATGTTGTTCATATAATGAGATTGTACGTTCTCTGTCATAATTTACGAAATTGGACAAAATTGATCTAATAAGATTAGATTCAAATATTTTTAATAATAATAGATAAAATTGATCGAATGAGATTAGATTCAATTAATTTTAGCAAAATTGAATAAAGTTGATCTAATAGGATTAGAATCAATTAATTTACGAGATCGGATAAAATTGATTTAATGAGATTATATTCAATTATTTTTTTAAACTAATTATTTTAATTTACAAAAAAAAAAATGACGACGTCAGCAACTAAGGTTAGCGTCGGACGTCACCTGCTGAAGCTGATGTCAGCACTAACGTGGCATTGACTTCAGCGAGTATTTATATAAAAAAATAATTTTTTGGGACGTGTGGACGTCAGTACTAATTTACATAATTATAAATTAACTATTTTATTAATTAATTTTTTTCAGAATGAGATTCTAAATTTTGGTTATGTGATAATCTAAATCGTGAATCAGTGTATTTTAAGTAAAAGTTATTTAAAATTTTAGAATAAGATCATAAAATAGACCATAAGGTAGTCTAGGCTTGTTTTATTTTTAGAATAAGATTCTAAAATAAAGTATGAGATAGCCTAAAGTTTGTTTATGTTTTAGAATAAGATTCTAAAAATCGACTATGGAATAGTCTAAACATAAAATCGCTATTGATATTAAATAAAATTATTTTTAATTTAATTTTGGAATTAGATTTTTTTTTTAAATAGATTATGCGATAATCTAGTTTTTGGCATCAATTTAAATAAAAAGATTTAAATTAAATTAATTCATATTATTTTATTTGATTTTAGAATGAGATTCTAAAGCGAGATTATCAAATAATATATATTGCAAAACGATAATGTTTTGAAGAATGAATTAATTAATTTTTTGATTATTTTCAGAATAAGATTCTAAAGGGGATTACAAGATAATCCAGGATGTAAATACAGTTAATTAAAAACTACTGGTTATAAAAATCAAATGGGAGCGAGGTTTCAATTGTTGTAACCTTATGGTCTCCATTACCGGTCTAACAGTACAGTAGATCGATAAACCTCCCTACGGAGGATGTTGGTTTGCAGATTACAGGGTTAGACTTCTGTTGGGATAAACCGAAGTGCAAAGAAGCGATGCGACAATGCTGCCATGGAGTATTTCATGTATTTGTATGGAAGTTTAGGTAATGGTTTACACTTGTCTAGCGTGGTGCATTAGCCTCCCGGAGGAGCTCTGTTGTGTCAAGTTAGAGACTAAGGTAAAGTGGTATGTTAATCATGTTTAGTAAGAGTTATACCAAAATAGGTTAATTGAGAATACTTTAACCCAAGCTAGCTTCATGCGACCCCGCTGCCGAGGAGTAAGGAGTGTTGTGTTTGGGTCATCATTGTATACATGATAGTATAGTTTGGTGGATAGCTGAATTATTGTGTATGCTAAATTGAAATAATATATATCACTGCATTATACATGACTAATATAAGGTAGCTACATGATTGTTTGCATTTACAATGTTTTTAAAATGGCAGAGACTTGTGCTCTTCATTCAATTCTGAAAGATAATGCCTTAACTAGACCAAATTACTTCACCTGGAAAATGAACTTGGACATAGTATTAATACATGAGGGTCATAAGTTTATTCTCACTGAAGCTCGACCTACGGTGCCCGCTAATAATTCTGCTGCTACTATTAAAGAGTGTTATGAACGCCGGAATAAAGCTAATGAGTTAGCCAGATGCTTCATTTTGGCCTCTGTGTCCAATGTACTCAAGCATCAGATGCTTGAGATGGAAACGGCAGCTGAGATGATCAAACATTTAAAGGAAATGTTTGGTAGTCAAGATAGGGCACTACGCAGGGTCCCCAGTTCAGGAGCACGTCATGAAAATGATGGCGTGCTTGTCTGAGTTGGAGATTCTGGGTGCTATGATTGACAGTCAGTCTCAGCAAGACATCATCCTCAGCTCTCTGTCCTGCTCTTTCACTCAGTTCAGGCTGAACTACACAATGAATAATAAGGATTATTCATTACTTGGGCTGATGAAAGAGCTACAGGTAGCAGAGGGTGTTATGCGAGTCAAGGGGAGTGTCCACTTGACTCAGGTATCGAGGACTAGTGGGAGCAAGCAGAATAAGGACAGACTGGAAAGAAGGGCAAAGGCAAGGTTGCTAGAGTAGCGACTAATTCTAACAAAAGGATAGCAAAAGGAAAGTGTTACTTTTGCAGAATGATGGGCCACTAGAAGAGAAACTACGTAAAGTACATGGCTACTCTTCCTGCAAAGACTGCTAAACCATCTGGTGAAGGTATGTTGATATCTCACTGATTTGAGTCTTGTACAGTTATGCGTCCACCAGATTCTTGGTGTGTGTACTCATGTTCAACTAACCAAGTCTGTAATATGTTACAGGGCCTCAGGTCGACCATGAGGCTACATGATGGGAGTTGTACTTGACAGCTGAAGGCGGTACAAGAGTAGCAGTCTTAGTAGTACCAAGTGATAGTTTAGATTTTAGTGTTAGAATTTTGTTTTTACTTCTTAAAAATTATTATTATTTGTACCTACATTGGACAGGAATTCGATTTATGTGGTTTGAAGAATAATTGTTTTTTAGTTTGAATATGGTTGTGAACCTTTATTATAAGAAATAAAATTTTTATTTACTAAGGAACACATGTTTATGATTTATTAATGTTGTTTTCCTTATATATGTGAAAAATGCGAAATACATAGAGAAGATTTTTGCAAGTAAACTACAAAAGAAAAAATAAAATAGCATTAAAAGGAAAGTGACAAAATTCTGAACAGCTACACATAACTTAGGACATAGCGGATGCATTAGATGCACCTACTGATAGGAACGAGAATGTTCCAGGTATACGAGAGCTTAGGTGTGGTGGAAGGACTGTCAGAACACCTGACAGGTTCATAGCAAAAGCCTTAGTGGTTGACCATGGCATTGAATCTGATCTTTTTAGCCACAATGAAGCAATTAAGTCTTCTAGTTTTGTGCAATCGGTTGCTCGAACCATGCGTGTACAAATGACATTAAGAGAAAGTAGTGACTTTCTTATTGCTATATGTCAACGATATACTACTCATTGAGAAATAATGTAGGGGTGTCATTAGCTGTAAAGGCTTGGTTGTCAGAAAGCTCAATATGAAAGACATAGGAGAAACCAGCTCTACTCTTAAGATTAAGCTTCTGTGAGGTCGTAAGAGTAGGATGTTGGGTCTTTCTCTAGCCACTTATATTGACAAACTGTTGTCAAGGTATTTGGAGGACTCTAAGAAAGGTTTTTTTACCTTTCAGGTATGGAGCCCCTTTTTCTCTTTAGAGCAGTTTTCTATGGCACCTCAAGAGGAGGAATAGTTGAGGAATATTCCATATACTTTGGTAGTGGGAGCCTCATGTATGCCATGCTGTGCATCAGACCAAATATTTTCTATGTTGTGGTATAGTAAAGAGGTGTCAGTCTAACTCGAGTCCAACGAACTAGGTGGCAATGAAGCGTCTTCTCTAGTACTTAAGAAGGACTAGAAGTTATATGATGATCATTCAAAGTGATGAGCTAGTTCCAATTGGATATATTATTTTAAGACTTCCAGTCAAATATATATGATAGACGTTCGACGTCTAAGCATGTGTTTACCCTTGGAGTGGGAGCTGTCAATGAGAGAAATGTCAAGCAATATTGTATTGCTGACTTCATAATAGAATAATTGAGCTCACTAAGGGTTAGGCTCAATACACCTTTGGTTCAAACTAAAATGGGTGAGTATGGACTTTGTTATAAATTAGATTTAGGAAAAGTGGGAGATTGTTAGGAACAGTGTCCTTAAATCAAGATTTATTCTGGATATATTATTTTAATTACTAAATAATATTAAAGTCTCTGCCGTTTCCTAGTTAAATTTGTTTAAGCGAGCATTTATATTGAATGTGATTTTCTTTTTGGAAGCATCCATGAGATGGGCTTAGTCCTCAGACTACAGTTTACATGTTTGTTCTAAGTAGTCTATGAGACTAAGCCACAAATAGACACAAATGGTAAGGATTGTTGTTTCAAAGACCAGTAGTCAAGACAAGTTTGGACCACTTGTATATTAAGACTATAACGTGACACTTTAGATGACTTGTCTCGGCCATGTGGATGGAGATCCAAAAGTGAGGTTAGTGTGTTTAATAAGATTGACACACTGAGTTGGACCATGTAGATTACTTATTTCTAGACTACTATGGGAGATGAGTGATTCATATTGTATTGTTTGAATGACCATTCTAAATCCTAAGGGTATTCTAGACTTGTGCATGGCGCGTTAGTTACTTTAGTGTACTATAAGTAAGGGTTAAACGAATGACTGAAATCACACGTACACTGGGTAGCGGCGTGAAGTGTGACAAGGATCAGGTATTCAATAGGGAATCTACAGTCTCTTATGAGATACAGCTGTCCCCTTAGTTGATTCGTAAATATTTGAATAGTTCGGAAACTTTGGCCAAGTATTCCAAATGTTTGACATTTGGAATTTATATTATGAATATGTTCAATTATAAATGAATTATTCAGCGAAGGACGAGTCGGTAACTAATGGAGAAGCTGTGAGAAGGATAATGGTAGTGGTTATATTTATCCTTTGTCATGGATATCCAGTAAAGGGGTTGTTGTCATCAACACAGTCTACTGGGGAGATATCGAATAAATAATTTAAGTCTTGAGTGTAGTGAGATTTATTTAGTGGAATTAAGTCTCACTAAATGGTAATTAAATTATTTCATGAGATGATTAATTTAACCCATTTAGAGCTAGATTTAAATTGTCTCTGAGGTCCCTGCGTAAGCTACTATATTTTATTGCCATTGAAAAAATATTAAAGAATTAATGAGATGAATTATTTTATCCATGAGATGGGTAAATTAATTTTGCCAAACATTATTCATGAGATGAATAAAAGTTGAAATATTATAAAATAAAATAATTTTAAAAAATAAAAATTCATCAGATTAATTTTTACTTGCGGGAAACAAGCAAAAAAAAATAAATAAATAAATAAATATCGCACACAGGTCACGATCCACGTGCTCGCGGATCGGTCAACCAGCGCATGACACGGGTCGCGAGCTTGGCAACTCTGGGGGGGATCCGCGCGCACGGACCTTGGCCAATCAAGCTGCAACACATGGCACGTGGTGACTAGGGTCCATGACGTGTGCGCTGTGCACAGAACGCATCGTTTGGAATTGGTTTTTGAATGAAGTGATGCATTTTGCTTGTTAATTCCGAATCCCACATTGAATTAATTAGATTTTTTCACTTCGACATATTCCTATAAATAGAGGTACCTATCCAAGAGGTTTGGCATTCAATCAAACAAATTATTTTGGGTTTCTGGAAATTGTTTCGGAGACTTAATTGCAGAGAAACTTTCCGTTGAAATTTTTCTTTCCTCAGTTTAATATTTTTCGGAGCCCACCCTGCGGGCAGCTTGAGGTCATTGTGTAGATGATCGTGGGGTCTTGATTTTCTTAGTATTCTTTATTATTGGAGTAATTCCAGCTATGTTCTTCTTTCCTTATTCTTTTCGGTTTTCTATTTATTTATAGTATTTGTTGTTATGCCTGTTTAAGTTTATGTATCGTTATAAATGTATTAGAATAAAAGGCCTGTAGATCTAAATTATAGAGTTTAAATCTGTTGATTTAAATTATGAATTTAAGTCAGTAGATTTAAAATTGGGAATTTTAAATCAACCCTAGGTTTAGAGTTATGAATTCTAAACCTGATCCACTACGTTAACTTTATAGAAACTAGCGAGAATTTTTGAAATTCGTCCCAACAACCGGTGTTAGGGCAAAGAGTTTATAGAGATAAACCTATTCCCGAGAACTTTCGAACGTGCGATGTCACGAAGTGTGACTCTCTGACCGGAGGCTTAGTTAGAGAGAAGAGTCTCCTACTCGAAGTGCTCTAATAGGTGCCTATTCTTGTGACTATAGTTGAGAACTGTGAACCCAATGGTCGGCATCATAGTTTATTTTTCCAACAAAATTTATGTTTTTTTCCCTACACGAACTACCTCCATTACCGCATTTCTCATACTAGGCCAATGAAAGTATTGTCTCAATCTCTGACAAGTGCCTTCAATTCCTTCATGACCTCCCCAAGTAGGGTCATGGAAAGCTAAGATAACTTGCCGTCTGAGATCAATAGACTTACCAATATAAACCTTGCCTTTAATTCTAATAGTGTTGCTGCTGACTGTTACTTCTGTACTTGAATCCAAAGAGCCCTTAACACTGGAAGATATAATGCAATCCTAAACAACAATCAAGCTCTAATACCTATTGTTATAATTCAAGATGAATCTTGAATCATAACCTCGGTCTAGAGAGTATGGGATGAGAAAGAAGTGAAGGAGATGAGAAAATAGAGAGTGACCTAGAGATGAGAGAGAGAATCCAAAGATATTTTCATTCATATCCCTAAGAATACAAGATTATGCTATATTTATACTAATTCCTAAACAATCCATTACATTGCATCTAGACCAAATGATAACCGACTTAACTAGATGGCAGCCGCCATAATTGACCACGGCTTGACCACTTAACCAACATAATAGCTTGTCACGCCAAATACCAACTTGAATTATTACTTTGCTTTTAATACGATATTGCTCATATTACAAGAATATTGACAAGAATAGCCAATTATCCATATCATAACAAACAGTCACGGCTAAAGGGCTTGTTTTAATCATCTCATGACCCACCCTCTTCACAATCTTAGCATCAACAAAACTGTGCCTGCTTCCACTATGAATCAAGATTAGAAGTGACTTATGATTTGCTTCACCCTTGATTCTTATTGTGTTATGTGTCCCACTGCCAGTTAAAGCCTTTACAGAGATCTCCATTTTATTCTCATCATAATCAGTCCCTTATAACAACTCCTCTTCTGGCTCATCAATAGCCTTCTCCTCCTCCTCTTGTTCATCTGACTCATCATCAGTCTCAGCTCCAATAACATACATGAGGAGCTTAGTATTGCACTTATGTCGAAAGAACTATCTTTGGTTACATTTAAAGCAAAGTCTTTGAGCCTTCTTCTCTTCAATACTTAAGGTTTTGGGGACAGCCTTGCTACCAGTTGATGTTGAAGAAGTACTTGGTACATTCCTGCCTCGTGATACATTTAAACTAGCAAGCATTGTGGCCTCATACAACTTTCCTTTGGAAAAGGCTTGGGACAATTTTAAGGGATTAATGGCTTTAACCAAATTCTTTATAAGTCCACTAATGAAGTTAGAGACATAGTATGCCTCACTCGCACTAGGATTTGTTGCCATCATTCTCACTCTAAGGTTTCCAAAACGTGTCATATATTTTTTCGCAGAGCTGGTTTGAGTCACCTTGCTCAAGTGATCCACCACATCCCCGGATCCTTATCACCATACCTCTCACAGAATTCATCAACAAACTTACACCATGTAATGTCAGGATTATGAGAATCAAGCTGTGAAATTGTACCTCATGATCACCTTGCAAATGCACTGCAGCTGATTCCATCTTTTCCACATCCATCACACGGTAAAAGCGAAAGTATCTTTCACACCTTCTTATCCAAGACTGTGAATGTGATCCCTCAAAAGTAACAATTTTGACTTTAGGCTGTCTGTAACCACCACTCCGGGCCGTAGCTGTAGCCTCGATTCTTTCCGCGGATACTTGAGGACACCTCTGATCAGTATGCGCTCCTTGAGGATGAGCTGTACGGGTCTTATGATGGTGATAGCCTTGCTCAGATATACATCACAGCATTTAGCATCAAAAGTAGCTCTTCTGATGAAGTCTTCGATGTGACTGTGGCTCATGGAATTTTGAGAATCAAAGGGAAGGTATACATTAGCTCAGTGATTGATTTGAAAAGATAAATAGTCATAGCTTCACATGATTCAGTTTGGGGTGGACACTCTGGGATTGAAGGGACATATCAAAGGCTGAGGCCATACTTCCAATGGCCCGCTATGAGAAAGGATGTTGTGGATTTGGTTCAGGCCTGTGATGTTTTCAAGCACACTAAGACCAGCCATATGCACTACCAAGGATTGTTGCAGCCCTTACCTATTCCTAATAGGGCATGGCAACATATAAGCATGGATTTTATTGAGGGATTGCCTAAGTTTGAGGCAAGGGTAATTTGGGTGATTGTGGATAGATTCACCAAGTTTGGGCACTTTTTGGCTTTGAGTAATCCAATTTCAACTAAAAAACTAGAAAAAAAATTTCTCGGATAACATCTATAAGCTCCATGGTTTGCCTCAATCCATCACCTCTGATCATGATAGGCTGTTTACAAGTAATTTCTAGCATGACCTTTTCCTGTTGTTGGGTTCTTATTTGGCCATGAGTTCTTCATATCACCCACAAACCGATGGAAAGACTGAAAGAGTGAATCAATGTCTAGAGTAGTATTTGAGGAGTATGACTTTTAGCTACCCAAAGCAGTGGAACAGATTGTCGTCATTGGCTGAGTTTTGGTACAATTCACATTCTCATGCTGCATTGGGAACAACTCCGTTCAAGGCTCTTTATGGCTATGGTCCTCCATCTCTTGTGCTGATACAAGGTGCTACCTCTTCTGTGAGTGAAGTTAATGATCTGTTGATGCAGAGGAAAGAATTGATGCATCATTTGAAGGATCATCTACAGCTAGCTCAGGCTAGGATGAAGTTCTTTGCTCATAAGAAGAGAGTTGATAAGTCCTTCGAAGTTAGAGATCTTGCGTATTTGAAATTGTAACCTTATAGGTAGACTAGTGTGGCAATACGGAAAAAATGGGAAGCCCAGTGCACGTTTCTTTTGTCCATACAAGATTTTAGAAAAAGATTGAACAAGTAGCCTATAGGTTGGAGTTGCCACTGGGCTCATATGTACATCTTGTTTTTCATATGTCTCTGCTGAAGCAACATGTAGTAGAGGGCATGATCAGTTCAAGGGCTGTTGTTTTTCATATGTCTCTGCTGAAGCAACATGTAGTAGAGGGAATGATCAGTTTAAGGGCTGCACTAGAGGCCACTTCTGATGGGAGACTCAAGCAGGAGCCTGCAGTTATCGTGGAATCAAGGGAAGTTCAAGAGCAGGATGGACCAGTCAAGGAAGTGCTAGTGCTTTGGACTAACTTGGATTAGGAAGTAGCTACTTAGGAGAACTTGAACTTCCATAATAGCCAATTTCCATTATTTCGTTCTTAAGTCAAGAATGATGTTAAAGAGGGGGTATTGTCATGATTCTAGTTTAGAGGAGGTCATACTAAGGGCAATTCATGTAATATTCAAATGCTTGTATGGCGGGAAAAGCTTAGCTAGTATCCGTGGTAGTTAAGTTGGTTAGATTCATGGCATCTTGAGATATTTTGGATCCAACCGACTTATGTAATCTTTAATATAAGAGTTTAGCTTGTATTGTGAGATTCTTCATTGATGAATGATAAGATTGAATTGTTCTTCTCTCAACCCTAACTCTCTCTATTTCTCTAATTCTGTTCTCATCTCCACTCTAATTCTTCACCAATCCTATGTTATGATTCAAGAATGATCTTCAATCATAACAGTATGGTTTATTAGTTTGATTCCTCTATAGTTGGCGCAACTCTGGATGTCGCCTTTGTTCTTATAGATAGGGACTAATGTGCTCTTTTGCCACTCGTCAGGCATCTTCTTTCTTTCAAGAAAATGGTTGAATAATTTGGTTAGCCATCTTGCACCCTTTTCTCTAATGCACTTCCATGCCTCGATGGGTATTCTATCCGGGCCGACTGCTTTACCCCTACCCATCTTTTTCAAGGCTTTCTTAACATCCTCGGGTCTAATCTGCTTGTAGTAGCACTGGGTTTGGTGCTTCTTAAATGCCTATAGTTCTCTTGGAGATATATCTCTATCTCCCTATTCATTGATTAGATCATGGATTTAGGATTTCCACCTACTTTTAATTTTTTACTCGTCCACAAGCACTTGTTTATCCTCCCTCTTTATGCCCTTTACTTGGTCCATGTCTATAGTCTTCCTCTCTCTCACTTTTTCAATTCTACAGAGGTCTCTGGCTCTGTCATAAGTATCCAACCTTTCATAGAAATTCTCATAGGCTTTGGATTGTGCGTCTCTTACTGCTATCTTTGCTTCCTTCTTGGCCTATTTATACTATTGCCTCTTGTCCTCATTTCCACTTCGATCCCACTCCTTGAAACAGTCTCGTTTCGCCTTAATCTTCTCCTGAACCTCCCTGCACTACTACCAGGTCTCTGTATTATTTGGTGCCCCACCCTTTGACATGCTTAGAACTTTGCATGCCACACCTCTGATCTTTTGGGCCACTTGGTTCCAAATGTGGTTCAAGTCCCCCTAAAAATCTCCCCTCCCCTAAAGCTTAGCCTCAACTTTTTCCTTAAAGATTTAGAACTTGTCCCCCTTCAGATCCCTCCTATGAGTGCGTGTCTGAACTAGATTCATGGTTCTCTTGCCCCTTCTCTTGGCCATGACATCAACGTACGATACTCAGTGCTATGTTGAGAGGTCTTCCCCAGGGAAAACCATGTAGTTCTTGCCGTATTTTTAAGCCCTCTTCCTTAGTAGTATGTAGTCGAGTTGAGTCTTAGCTCCACCGCTTCGATACGTTATGATGTGCTCATCACGTTTATCTGAAGAAGGTGTTGGCAACCATTAAATCATAAGTGACAAAAAAAGTCAAGGAGGACCTTACCCTCGTCATTTCTAGTTCCAAAACCAAGGCCTCCATGGTAAGATGCATAGCCATCTGTGGTCGCTCCCACTTGCCCATTGAAGTCACCACCAATCACTATTTGTTCACTCTGGGGTATGCCTTGCATCGTTAAGTCTAAGTCCTCCTAGAATCTAACCTTCTCCTACTCTGTCTACACAATCTGTGGTGTAGAGGCCCATATGATGTTTAATATCACCCCATCTAAAACCAACTGATGCTAATGATCCTATCGCTAATCCTAATCACCCCCACATTTTGTCTTTAAAGTGGTTGCCCCTAATAATACCCACTCCAATCCTAACCCTGGCTTTGCCCGTATACCATAGCTTATATCCTAACACATCCCATGCTTTCGTGCCCATCCATCTAGTCTCTTTAAGGCACAAAATGTTGATCTTTTTTCTACATCATCATTTGGGCCACCTCAAAACCCTTCTTCGTAATTGTGCCAACATTTAATGTCCCAAATCGCAGGCTTCCCACAATGTGTTGACTGCTTCGCCCCTCCCCAACCCCTTTGAAGATGGCCTCAAGTTTCGAGCTCCATAACTAGAAGAGTTTATAAACTAAACTGTCAACAAACACAAGTAAACACACACACAATCACAGAACATCAGGGCATAGTTCACACAGCCACAGCAATAGCAACAACAATCAAGATAACGAAGTTCAAAAGGAGAAAGGAGAAATCAAATGCTACCCAACAACCTTAGCATAGAGTAACAAGGAGGAGAAATCTGGCCTAGAATCGGCCGGCTAGTGCTTATCTAGTACCGGCTGGCTGCGAGCCATGGAGTAAGGCTATAGTTAGGGGTGTTCATCAATCAAAACCCGGACCGGACTGAACCAGATCAGACCAAATCGAAGACGAAAACTAGCCTCTTTCGAAGATCGAATACCGGACCGAATTTCTCAAATCGGACTAGTTACTTTATGGACCGGATCGGACCGGACCGATTTGGACCGATTATCCTTTCTTTCTTTACTAATATAAGTTCACAGCACATTTTGTCAATTTTGGACAACTTTAAAAGCATCTAATAGGAGAAAAGAATAAAAAATAAACAATAGAAATAATAGAAACTATAGAAATAATAAATGATTATCCCCAAATGCAAAGGCTCATAACAAATTACATTTACTAAACCTGACCCCGATAATTTGGCCCCTTAGATTTGATCACATTTCTCGATTCTCCACTAATGACCAACAAAACTCTTTATAAATTAACAAGAAATAGTTATACATATAAGTCATAATAATATGCATAATACAATAGTTTATCTTTAAAAGAAACAAGATAAGTTAACATAGGTGTTTATGGGTTATTTTTAAACTAATTTTAAGCCCAAATTTTATAAGTCTAGGCAGTTTACTCATAATCTAATAAAAAAATTGGAGGCCTAACAACATAATTCGGTTTTTCGGTTCGGTCTCGATTTTTTTCGGGTTTGGACCAGACTGGACTGAAACCCAAAATAAGGTCAACATGAGGATCGAGGACCGAACCAAAATTGAATTGGTCCGGTCCGGTCCGATCTTGGACCATATGACCAGTCCGATCCGGTTCTTCGGTCCGGACTGGTATTTGAACACCCCTAGCTGTAGTGGCTATAGTGTTGGGTGATGCAGGAGCTGGAAATTGGTGGGCGAATTGCAGAAAATTAGCTGGAAATTGCAGTATGAAGCTAGCAGGTGAAGTTTTTTAGCGGGAAAAGTGCGAGCAGCATTTCAAAAAGCGGTTGGTAGTTAGGGGTCATGTGCCGGGCACGTGACCCGATAGAAATTCAGTTTTAATTTAGCTTTTTGTAATTAGTAACTTTAAATTAGTTTTGTTTTTGCTTTTCTTTAATCTAAAAAGTTAGCTCATATAAATATTTAGTGATGTGGTAGAATTCAGGTATGATCAATGGAAAAACCCTAATCTTCTCCCTAATTGTCTCTTTCTCTTCTCCCTTAAATCTCTAACTCACTTCTCCTCTCCCTTTACTCTCTTTTGTTTATATTTAATTGTTGAATTGTGATTTTTAGGGGTTATTGGATTCGATCTTCTGCATCACTGGTATTAGAGCATCAGTCCTTAGCCTTGTGGACATGAATTTGAGCTGGAAATGGCAGATAGCACAAGATCAACCATTGAAATGAGGCGAGTAGAAGAGTCCTTAGCTGCACACTTCAGGGCCAATAATGATCGGTAGGAAGCTCTAGCTGAACAATTGCGATCATGCTCTGAAGCCCAGGAACGAGTTCTGATTAAGATCCGGGAGCTCCCCACTGGGATTACACTACGACAAGATCAAGTCCTCAATAGAGGAGTAGCAGATGGAAGATCGACTTCAGCTATCAATAATGCCCCAGTGGACCAACAGATTCTAGCTGCTCTGGGGAATTTGGCTCCAGCAGCTCCTGTGGGTAACAATTCCTATTCTGCTCGACTTAGTGAAGTGGAATTTCCCTTGTTTAATGGGGAAGATGTGAATGGGTGGTTGTTCACTTGCGAACAATTCTTTCTCATTGATCATACACAAGAATTGGAGAAGATTAGGCTAGCCTCCATCCATATGAGGGGCCTAGCTCTCCAATGGCATCAAAGTTCATGAGAACTAGAGGCAACTTGCCAATGCATAGCTGGTTTGAGTATTCTATTGCGCTTAAGATGAGATTTGGAAATGCTAATGAGGATCCAGTATCTGAGCTGATGAGCCTTAGACAAGATGGACTTGTAAAAGATTATTATTTAGCTAAATTTGATATGGCCTCTATTAGAACTGACCTTAGTGAGCCCCAACTTATTAGTTGCTTTTTGACTAGATTGAGGGAGGACATTGCGTTGGAAGTGAGGTCCACTCAACCAGCTACTCTTCATCATGCCGTATGCTTAGCCAAATTGGCTAAGGGTAAATTTGAGGCATTAGCTAAGCAATTGAAGTACTCAAGGGTCCCATTGCTCCCTACCCCTAATACACAGAGGTCTACAATAAATCCTTTCAGAGGGCTAATTCCTAGACCCAACTACTAGCCTCCTGGTGTGCCTATTCCACCTAGAGCTCTTAGAACTCCCTCTAGAGCTGAGTTATAGGAGAAACGTGCTAAAGGGTTATACTATTTCTATGATGAGAAATTTGAAATGGGGCATAAGTGCAAGAGTAAAGGACCTCAACTCTTTGTAATTGAACTTGATGATGAAGAGTTTATAGAGGGGGCAGCAGAGCCTGAACAAGAACTTGTAGAAGAAGAGATGGGTGAGCAACCAGCTCAAATTTCACTTCATGCCCTGTCTGGTACATCTACATTCCAGACTCTGAGGGTGACAGGATCGATCAAGAATAAGCTTATACAAATCTTTATTGATTCAGGATCCACGCATAACTTCATTGATCTATCCTTGGCTTAGAAGTTATAATGCCTACCGGTTCAAGTCTCTCCATTTGTAGTTGCTGTGGCAGATGGAAGTAGCTTGACCTGTTCTCATCAGTGTAAGGGCTTGACATGGAAAATGCAAGGAGCAGCGTATACCTCTAACTTCCTCCTCATTCCTTTAGGAGGCTGCGACATGGTACTTGGTATAAAGTGGCTATCAACTCTAGGAGACATCATATGCAACTTTACGAACCTTACCATGGCCTACACTTAGGAAGGGATCAACAAAGAGCTGCAGGGAAATTAGCCTATCGTGTGTAAGACAGTAAGGGCCAAGGCTATCTTTAAAGCCTTGAATTTCATCGCTTTTCTCCAAGTTATTCTAGAAGAACCTCCAGATACAGGGTTGAGTCTTCATATGATGAAAGTCACTTTTGAGCAGTCTGCCATACCATCAACTCCTTTGCGTATTTCTGCCCTACTCACTCAGTATGAGAGCTTCCTCGAAAACAGTCTCTTGTCAGGGTCTCACCCTGATGGGGTAAGGCTTCGTACATCCTGCCCCTCCCAGACCCTTAGCAAGCGGGAGCCATTGAGGCACTGGGTATGTTGTTGTTGTTGTTGTTGTTGTTGTTCACTCAGTATGAGAGCTTCTTTGAAGACCCTATGCAGTCACCAACCACCAGGGGTACTTTTGATCACCAGATTCATCTTCATGAGGGCACTAAGCCTATAAACAAGAGGCCTTATCGCTACCCTGCACTCCAAAAAGATGTAATGGAAGGACTGGTCCAAGACTTGCTGACAAAAGGGTATATCCAACTCAATTTTAGTCCCTTTGCCTCAGAAGTTGTCATGGTGAGAAAGAAAGATGGTGGATGGCGAATATGCACTGACTATAAGGACCTGAACAGTGCTATAATTAAGGATAAATTCCCTATACCTCTCATAGAAGAGTTGTTGGATGAGTTGGGCTCGGCCTCAATTTTCATGAAGTTGGATCTAAAATCTGGTTATTTCCAGATTAGGATGAATCAAGAGGATGTGCAGAAAACAGCATTTCGCACTCATTTTGGCCA
Organism: Simmondsia chinensis; assembly: GCA_018398585.1. Taxonomy (NCBI): domain Eukaryota; kingdom Viridiplantae; phylum Streptophyta; class Magnoliopsida; order Caryophyllales; family Simmondsiaceae; genus Simmondsia; species Simmondsia chinensis. Next base: position 13,740,546 of record JAGTTD010000004.1, read on the forward strand.
TTTTGAGTTTTTGGTGATGCCTTTTGGCCTAACCAGTGGTCTATCTACTTTTTAGGTCGTAATGAATTCAATATTTGCTCCTTATCTTAGAAGATTTGTTCTAGTCTTCTTTAATGACATCCTTATATATAGCTCTGACTTGGAAGCTCACATGTTGCACTTGGAAGCTGCGTTCAAGCTGCTGTTGTCTCATCAATTGTTCCTTAAGAGGAGCAAGTGCTCTTTTGCTGCAACACGAATAGAATATCTGGGCCATGTAATTGCTAAGGAAAAGGTGGCCACTGACCCCCAAAAGGTCACAGTTGTGCAAAATTGGCTAGTCCCTTCTTTATTAAAGCAGCTCAAGGGATTCTTGGGCCTTGCTGGTTATTACAGAAAGTTCATACAACACTATGGACAAATTGCTAAGCCCCTTACTGAGCTCACTGGAGGAAGCAAGTTGGTGTGGAGTGACAAGGCTCAATAAGCATTCACTGCCCTTAAAGAAGCTCTTACTTCAGCACCAATGCTCGCATTGCCTAATTTTTCCATTCCTTTTAAATTGAGTCAGATGCCAGCACTAGGGGAATAGGAGCTGTGTTAATTCAGGCAAGCCATCCCTTAGCATTCTTCAGCAAGGCATTGGGTCCTAGATAGTAGATGCTTTCTACTTATGAACGTGAGCTCCTAGCAGTGGTTTCAGCCACAAAAGTGGCATCATTATCTAATGAATAATACATTCCTAGAAGTGGTTTCAACCATGCAAAAGTGGCATCAGTATCTAATCAATAATACATTCAATATTAGAACTGACCAAAAAAGTTTGAAGTACCTTCTGGAGTAGAAGGTCCATACTCACTTCCAACATCTATGGTTAGCAAAGCTCATAGGCTTTAGCTACATCATAGAGTACAAGAAAGGTAGAGAAAACATAGCTGCAGATGCTCTTTCCAGGATCTCTAGTCCGCAATTTACATATATGCTCCTCTTTGTAGTGGATAGCAACCTATATGACATGATACAATTGAGCTGGCAGACATATCCTACTTTGAAGCAAATCATCCATGACCTTACTTCTGGTGTCCAGCAGCATAAGCACTTTAGCTGGACTTATGATCAGCTGAGACGGAAGGGCAAGCTAGTGATTGGCAATAACAATGTCCTTAAGAGCAAAATACTTCAGTGGTTGCATTCTTCTTCCGGTGAAGGGCACTCAAGTAGGGATGCAACCCTCAACCGCATCAGATCTCTGTTCTTCTGGAGGGGAATGTCAAGAGATGTGGCCAATTATGTGCGATTGTGCACTGTGTGTCAGACTTGCAAATATGAATCCGTGGCTTCTTCTGGTTTGTTGCAGCCCCTTTCCATTCCCCAATTCATCTGGTCAGACATCTCAATGGATTTCATCGAGGGTCTTCCTCGTTCTTTTAGAAACGATGTCATATTTGTGGTAGTGGATCAATTAAGTAAAGCTGCTCATTTCTTAGTCCTCACACATCCATACACTGTAGCAGAGGTAGCCCAGTTGTACATAAATTATATCTAAAAGTTACATGGGCTTCACCACTCAATTGTAAGTGATCGGGATGCAATCTTTCATAGTGATTTTTGGCAGACCTTGTTCACCATTCAAGGAGTCGAATTACACATGTCCACAGCTTACCATCTTCAATCTGATGGCCAAACTGAGATTATTAACAGGGGATTGGAGACTTATCTTAGTTGTATGCGCAATACACACCCTTTCCATTGGTCCAAGTGATTACCCCTTGCTGAGTGGTGGTACAATACCACTTGGCACTCATCAACCAAGAAGACTCCTTATGAAGTTGTCTATGGACAGCCTCCTCCTCTCCACATACCTTATCTTCTTGCTGAAGCTCAAGTGGCTGCAGTAGATCCGCATTTGCAGCAATGAGAGGAAATTATCAAGAGCATCAAGTATCACTTGGCCAGAGCTCAAAATAGGATGAAGCAATTAGTTGATAAGAAGAGGTCTAATAGATCTTTCAAGGCTGGAGAATGGGTCTACTTGAAGTTGCATCCATACCGGCATATATTAGTAGCTAACAGGAGCTCTCAGAAACTTTCTCCTAGATACTATGGCCCATTTTTTGTTCTTTCAGCTGTAGGAATGGTAGCATATCAGCTTGAGCTACCTCCTTCTGCTAAGATCCATAATGTGTTCCATGTGTCTCAACTTAAGGCTCACCGTGGCCCACCACCAACAACTGTGATCCCTATACCTGGTGACATAGAAGCAACCCCTCCTAAGGAGCCTGAACTTATTCTGGATCGCAAGATGGTGAATAGAAACAACCATGCAGCAACCAAAGTGCTGATCAAATGGAAGGGTAGGCCTAAAGAAGAAGCTTCATGGGAATTTTTATTTGATTTGCAACTCAAATATCCTGATTTTCACCCTTGAGGATAAGGGTGATTTGAGGGAGAGTGTACTGATGCAGGAGCTAGAAATTAGTGGAAAAATTGTAGAGAATTGGCTGGAAATTGCAGTAGAAAGCTAGCGGGTGAAGTTTTTGGCGGGAAAAGTGCGAGCAGCATTTCAAAAAGAGGTTGGTAGTTGGGGGTCATGTGTTGGGCACGTGACCCGATAGAAATTCAGTTTTAATTTAGCTTTTTGTAATTAGCAACTTTAAATTAGTTTTGTTTTTGCTTTTCTTTAATCTAACAAACTAGCTCATATAAATACTTAGTGACGTGGTAGAATTAGGGTATGATCAATGAAAAACCCTAATCTTCTCCCTAATTGTCTCATTCTCTTCTCCCTTAAACCTCTAACTCACTTTTTCTCTCCCTTTACTCTCTTTTGTTTATATTTAATTGTTGAATTGTGATTTCTGGGGGGGTATTGGATTCGATCTTCTACATCATTGGGTTAGGCTCGAGTTTGGGTTTGGGTTTAGAGTAGGTAGGGCTAGGGTTGGCTGTGTAATGTGTTTCACAAGATTTTTATTTTTCAAAAATAATAATAATAAAATATTTATTCCTAAAAAAGAAAAAATTGGGGCTGTCGTCTCCGTCATGGGCACCACACCCCTCTTTTTAAAAGCAATTAATATTTGTTTCCTTTATAATAAAAAAATTTAAGAAATAATCATTAAGTATCTTGCTTAAGCTAAAATTCATAAAAGTTTAGAAATACGATTTAAATCCACCAAATTAGAATTAAAATTTTATCATCAAAAATCAGGAAAGAAGGGAGGAATCCAGATGAAATTTGGGATCGTGGCAATGCAAAAAGAAATTCCAACTTCAAGTGCGCAAGTTTTACGCTATCCCGACTTTAGTTTTGCTCAACAAGTTCAAATTTGTTCTTGGGGTTTAACTTTGACTTCAAATATATATGTGTTATGCCCCGAGTTTTACTTTTCAAATTTTTTTAAGAATTTTTTTTGAATTTTTCCTTTTGCAAAATTTTTTTTGTGAAAAGTTTCTCCTTTTTTGTACTTAATATTATACGTGTGTGGAGGTTCTTTTCCCTTCAGGGTGGACCTTTAAGCAATGTCTCGAGAAACTACTAACTTCTCATACCAAGTCAAGGGTCTAATGGACTCTATTTAGGGAGAGGAAACTTGGCCCTTTCTAGTTCAGGAAACTGAACCTAGATCATGATGTCTCGATTAACATCAATTCTAAGAACTAGCAAACAATTTTGTGCCCTCAAGACTTCCCATTTTACCACCAAACTCACCCTAGAGTGGAGTCTTACAGGCTTTGATTGTGTGCCTAGCAATTTGGGATGGTACATGATGTTTTTTCCCTAAAGTTTGGACCAAGAACCTTTGAGGGCCCAAACAAGCCTCCATGCAGCTATTTAAGTTCGAGGAGCATTATCAAACTAACCTAGCCATTACGTCAACCTATTGGGATCCTCCTCTTTGTAGTTACGCCCCTATGCCACCTCTTGTTTTTCAACCTGGTATCAAGCCTATTAGTCATCTTTGTAGGCCAGGGGTGCCAACCATTATTTTATGTGTTTGCTTGAGCCTACAGGTACCAGCTTAAGAGCCATTCAGCGAGCCAAAGTGAAGCAAACCCAAGTTAAACAGGCTATTCCACATAACTACTTGTCCCAAATGATTGAGATGCTTTTACAGCCAGTCAACTGGAATATTTACTCATTATTGTCCTTTTCCAACTCTAACCACTCAAAAGAGCGTAATAGAGACTCCCATGACTAACAGGAGTTTTACTAGGTTGCCTTTGAAGGAGTCCCCTCTAAAGCCACAACAACCCTCCAACCAAGAAGATGATTTAAAGAGGTGCCAATTTCTCAGTTGATAAGAAAGAGGAGAGCCAAACTCCCTTGGCAAGAGTATTCACCTCGTTCCATTTGCTTCCTTTCTGTATTACTTTTCTCCAAGTTGTTTTCATAATGCCATGTTACTCTAACCCCTATGATTGTTGAAATTCCAAAATTTTTCTCAAGGAGTCAAGTCCCAATGGACTCAGCTATTGAAGAAGCAGAGGGCTCTATCACTTCAATATTGGAAGATGTCACAAGTGACATACAAGAAGGAAATTTCCCTATAACTCCCTTAAGGAAAAAACTCATCCAGGCTCCATTCCTTCTTTTGTGGGGGCCCTTAATCGTTATTGAATAGGTTCATGAAGATATAAATTTCTCTACTCATCGTATGAGTCTCTCTTCTAAACCATGAGTTGCATCTAACCCATAAATACTTCTTTCATAAGCAACTCTTGAAGCAAATGTTCTAATGCAAGAGGAATAAGCAACAACCTCCTTTTCAACATCGTTTGTAGCCCCTAGAGGTAAGCCTTGACCTTTTCCAACTTTGGTTTTCATTCTAAAGTCACGCCTTTCTTTTAACATGTTTTCCTTCTTGATCTATGTTACCTCACCTTCTTTCTCCCCAGCATTCACCTCCCGCTTGAAAAGATTTGGAGTCAGTGGAAGGCTAGCCTTCCAATAGTTAGACCAAGAGGCTTCCCCAAGTTTATAGAGGTTGGGTGCCTTGAATCAACTCCCCCTTCAGTCTCTGGCCATAGAGGCTAACAACAAGGAAGTCATCTCCCTTATGAAGGTTATGAAAGAAGATCTGAAGGTTGCACCCTCCATTGCAAGAGAGCTTAAGATGCTTGAAGGGGTCCTTATCTGAATTTCCCAAAAAGTTCCTTCACTTTTGCAGAAGAAGCGCCATTACTGGACCACCATTAGAGACCTTAGCTGTTCTACAAGCCCAGAAGGCTTATACCTTTTGTTAGAAGAGCTTCTAGTGGCTAGGGAGGTCCATGGTCAATAATCTCAAGATATCAAGGCAGTTAATGACTAAGTCCATTAGCTAGAGCAGCAATTGAGCCAACTCAAGGACAAACTTTTAATTCTCGAGAACAACAATCACTCAAGAACTCTAGGGTTCAAGAGCTAGATAGAGCTTACAGGCTCAAAAGGAACAACAAGTACTCCAAGAAGAAGTCATCTCCATTGACAACAACTTACGCAAACTGCCATTCAGTTAGCTGCTATAAAGGAGTCACTTGTTAGGATTAGGGCTTTCCTCTTTTAGGGATGTAAAAAAGTACTTGGTTGTATAAGTTGTATTTTGTATCACTCCCATGCAAGTATCATGTGCTCCTTTACCTCAGTGAATGAAATTACACATTGATTTATTTAATATGTAGATCAAGCATAAAGTTCTTTTATCAGTTTGCTTTTTTGTTGTATCTTAAGGATCATTATCCTCAAGGTACTAATACTAAAATTGAGTCCATAATCTAAGAAATCTAAACTTAAGAACTTCTTTGTTGGAATCCCAAATTTAAGGAACATAGTTCTTTAAGAACTTTCCATTAGTGGCCCTTGGATGGATCTTTCCTCCACATCTTGAAGCAATTACGCATTTTGTCCAAATGCCTCTATAATTCTGAATGGACCTTCCTAATTTGAGGAATTTTTGCCAAAGATACGGTCTTTCTTGCCAATGAAAAAAACCACTTTCTAAACCACGCCTTCCAGGTTAAAGGACCTTGGTTTGACCATTTTATTGTAGGCTTTGGCTACTCTTCTCTTCGGCTTCTCAAGTTTATGAAGAGCAACAAGCCTATCTTAATCCAAGTTAGTTAGTTCATCCATTATGGCTTGCCCATACTCAAGCTTAGTAAACTTCCCTTGATGAGCTAACCTTACAGATTGAATTGTTACTTCCATTGGTAGCACAACATCATGGCTATAAGTCAAATAAAAGCGAGTGCTTTCAGTAGCATCTCTTTTGGACGTTCTATAAGCCCATAGAGCATCATGTACCAGTTCATGCCACCTTGTAGGATTGTCTTCCACCATGTTCTCAATATCAGCCTTAAGAATCTTATGACTTGACTCTAACTGGCCATTTGCCTAGGCATAATAAAATGATTTGACTTTGAAATCTTAATGTTAAAGCTCTTACTGAATTCTTTAACCTAAGAACCATTAAACACCTTAGCTTCTAGGATACCAAACCTACATTGTATATATTCCTTGATGAAATCAATCACATCTTGTTGATTGATATTCGTATATGGCTTAGCTTTAACCCACTTTGTGAATTAACCGATGGCCACATGGTATATATTGTTGCTGGAGGGATGATTAATTTCCCCAATAATATCCATTGCCCATCATAAAAAAGGCGGTGGCTTAACTATTGCATGCATTTTAGAAGCAATGACCTTGGGGACATGCCCAAGTCTCTCACCTATGTTAAAAAAAAAAAAAAAAAAAAAAAGTTCTATTAGGTTCTTAGTAGCAATCGGCAACCTTTTCTTCTTTAACTTTAGCTTTTCGTCCCGTGTGTTGGGAATATATATCAAAATTTTTCCTGCATCGGTTTGAGCAGGCGTAGCGGAATATCATTTAAAACTATCAATGTTAAATCTGAAGCCTTGATCTAATTAAACAATTTAATTAATCTAGATCTTACTTTAATAGGCTCATGATACAACAAATGAAAAACACCGAATAAAACAAATATGAATATGGTATTAGAATAAACGAAATAAAGGAAAAAAAAATTTAAATATCACATATTTATTTAAAACATACCTGAAGTGCAAATTATAATTCTGAATTGAAGACCTGAAATTAGAAGAAGGTTATTTGACACATCTAGATCTTCTTCGCGATGACCTCTTCTAGCACCGGGAATGTGGGCTCCTGAAATATTTAATTTAGGAAAATTTTCAAAGCAAAATTTTTCCTTCGATGTTTTAGAAAAATAACTTTCAAAAAACTTATGCTAAATAATAATTTATAAAACTCTTAAAATAATTTTAGGATTTTTATTGTAGGAGAAACCTAAATTCAAAAACCTAAACTTGAATTTTATCGGATAAAATATATTGTATTTATGGCAAAACAAAAAATCCTAGCCTCTGTGCAGCCGCATATATTCAGCGTATATGGCCCCTCTACTGACGTCAGCATGACATCTGTAAAGTGAGGGCACTGCACACGCCCCCACCTCCTTAATACTATGGCTGTCCATGCTCGTGCACTTCATGCCAGGGGGCTGTGTAGTCTTTCCCCCGTTTTCTTTTAGTTTTTGTTTAAATCATGATACAATTTATCATATTGTATGTTGATTTTATACATATTAGTTTAACATAAACAATTATTTATCTCATAAATAAATATTTCATCCTATAAATTTTTTTTAAATATTTTTAAACAATGCTTAAGTTAAGGGTTTTGAAGAGGCCTCAGGGATAATCTAACTCTAGCGCCAAATGGGTCAAATCTGATTATCATCTCATGATAACAATTGATTACTATTTAGTAAGACTTAATTCTACTCAGTAAGTTTTACTGCACTTTAAAATTAAATATATTCACACAAGAATTTCCAAAATAAATATTATTGCGACAATTAGCCCCTCTAATAGATATCCGTGAGCAAAAAGTAACTTTAACTACTATCGTTACTTTTCTCACATCTCGCTGTAGTTCCCAACTGGCCCTTTTCGAACAATTCAATAATATAGAAACAATTTTCGTGTTAAATCCGAATATCAAACATATGAAATACTATGGCTAAAGATTCTAGAATTTACTCATATATATGCGAAATAACTAAGGGGACATCTTGATCTCATCAGACACAATAGATTCCACGTAAAATAACTGTTATCGCCACACTTCATATCATTGCCCAAAATACATAATATTCAAGTCAATGCACTTTGACTAATCATTTTGGCACATCAAAGCAATGAACAATCCATGCACGAGTTCAGACTATTTCCTTAAATTAGAGTTTTCGTCTTTCAGAATTAATTATTTTTGATAGCTGTCAAAGAAATAACTAATTCAGATGGTCCTGCTCAGTGTTTCAATCATATTGACAACACCAACATGTAGAGGTGGCCAACGGGCCAAGTCGGGCCCTGCCCGGCCCTGCTTGGCCTGCACTGTAGCGGGCTCGGGCCTGGCCTAGGCCGGCGAGCCGTTGGAGCAACAGCTCTTTTGGAGAAGGGGTAGCCGTTGCTCCTCCTCCTCCTAATTAAAAAAAAAAAAAATTTATATTTTTTTTTTCCTATAAATGCTTAATCCTCCCCAACCCATTTCCTCACCAAATCTTCAATCCTCTCTTCTCTCTCTATACATTCATTATCTCCCATCTTCTTCAACTTTGCTAATTGCAATATTGTACTCTAAAGTTCGAAGTTCATAAAGTGTTTGCCTAAAGTTCGAATTTCATTGCTCTCTCGTTTCGGTAATTTTAGTATCGCAATTTTATTTGGTTCACATTTTTAGTTATTTAATTTGCATTACTACTTGTATTTTATAAATACTAATCACATATACTAATATGGCACACAACTCTTCATCGTCCTCTGGAGCCGGTCGTGCTAGTTCTAGCTCTTCTCGGCCACCCAGAATCCCTAAAAAGAGTAGAATTGTCGAACTTAATACAGAAGAACAAGCTTTTATACAACCAGACCCATCACCCCCATACACTGATGATAGCATAAATTGAAAATTTGAACAACAACAATATTATCATGAGTCGGGTGGTGGGGGTGGAGACTCACAAACTGATGAGGAACCCACGCCCACCACTGAAGCCCAGCCTGAAAGTAGTACCTCTACTAGTAGGCGTACAACTAGTGGGGTATGGAATCACTTTACCCTTAATAAGACAACTAATAAAGCAACTTATAAATTATGTGACCCATCTAGGTCTTTTAGCCATCACCCTGGCAGTGGGACAGGCACATTAAGTAGACATATACTTAGGTGCCACCCCGAGCAATGCCCAAATAAGAGCCAACAACGTCTAGTACAGCAAGTGACCGGTGCACTTGCTAATTTTAGGTTCTCTCAAGAGGGCAACCGAAAGGAGCTAGCTAAATATATAATTTTGGGTGAAAGGCCTTTTAATATCGGTGAAGACTAATATTTCATCGACTACCTCCAAAAATGGGTGAACCCCGCCATTGTGAGGGTTCCTCGGAACACCGTAAAGTGGGACGCTTTTACGGAGTACCACAGGATGAAATCTAAGGTTTTAACACTTTTTGCGACGAACACGAGCATGTTCTCGTTGACGTCGGACACATGGAAGTCGAAACCCGGTGTGCCTTATATGTGCATAACGGCACACTGGATCGATGACTCCTACATCCTCCAAAAGAGAATAATTCATTTTGGTTATTTAGATTACCCCCACATTGCCGAGATAATTATGGGTGCGATTATATCGGCAGTCCGTGACTAGGGCATAGAGCGACATATCTTCAGTATTACGTTCGACAATGCTACCAGTAACACTGCATCCGTTACACATTTAATTAGGCACATGAGACCCATGTTAGGTGGGAAGTGTTTTCATCTTCAATGCATTTGTCACATTTTGCATTTTATGGTAATGGATGGTTTAGAGCTAGTAAACGCATCTCTTAACACCTTGAGATCCATAATAATATCTAATAAATCATCCGGCACTAGAAAAAGAAGATTTAGAAATCTATGTAGGTTAATTCAAACTAGACTCCCAAACTAGGTGGTCGTTTACGGTAGAAATGTTAGAGCGCATTCTACCATATAAAGATTTTCTGATGGAATTCACACAGGAAAATCGTTCAGAATGGAGCGATTACAACCTGAGCGATATACATTGGGAGACAATCGATGAAATTTGTAATTTTTTTTGCATGTTTAAAGAGGCCACGACATTTTTTTCGGGTTGCTACTATCCGACCATGCCTCAAGCAATATCAAGATTGCTTGATTTTGTAAATTGGATGGTAGGTAGTGAATCCAACCCCATTTTGTTCGAATCGATTAAGGCAATGAAAGAAAAGTTTGCTAAATATTATTCTGAACTACCCCTTACATACTGCTTAGCAACTATTTTAGATCCTCGTTGTAAACGCGGGGGTTTAAACTTGTTTTGCTAACATTTTTTCAAATATTTGTATCCTAGTCTCAATATCGACACTTTTATTGCCGAAGTCGATAACGACTTGCACACTTTATTTTCCCACTATTCCCGGAAATTAGCGTCCAATAATCCATATCCACGTACTACTGCAATAGGATCTTCCACATCTAGTGGAAGTAGTTCACACACGTCATAATCGTGGAAGCTGTTGGAGCAATTTACGCCCACAGTAGCCCCCACGTCATGTGACGAGCCAGATTATTATTTGCAGACACCGTTGCTCCATATTTTCACAACGCCGACCAACCCGTATTTTGACCTTTTACAATGGTGGAACACAAACCAAGCCCAGTATCCCGTGCTTTCCACCATGGCACGTGATATACTAAGTTGTCCGGTGTCTTCAATAGCATTAGAGTGTGCTTTCAGTCTTGGTGGCAGGTTGCTTGGAACGAAGAGGGCGAAGCTATCACCGTCAAGTTTGGAGATGTCCGTGTGCTTGAAAGAATTGGCTGCTAGCTAAGGCAAGGAATCAACAGAAAATGAGGCTGGATTCATCGAGCGATAAAGAAGACGACCACACCACTGATACGTCAAACGATGGCATAGCAACCCCCCCATGCGACTGATATCAACACTTTTGTATGTCAATTATTTACTTTGTATTTTTTTGATAAACAAATTTGTACTTTAAATATTAGGCTCCAACTGCGTTGTATTTGTACTTGTTACGTTATTTATTTACCATTATTTACTATTACATATTGTATATTTTATTTTATTATATATATTTAGCATTATTCGTGCTTGGGATAAAATGTATTTGTATCTCATATTATTTATCAATAAATTATAATAATTTTAGTACAAAATGACTTTGTATTATTTAAATTTTACATTTTTTTTAAAGCTGACGAAAAGCGGGCCTGGGCCCAGGCCAGGTCTGGCCCTAGAGCCCTCCAGGCCTGGCCGGGGCCGGCCCAGTACCCAACCGGGCCGACAGGCCTCGGCCCGTGGCCACCTCTACCAACATGATACTCTTGAATCCCTATACACATGACCAAGACAAGTCATTAAAAGTATCATATTATCGTCTTATCACACAAGTTGTCCAAACTTATCACCGACTACGAACATACTTTGACAACATATCACTAGTTTGATCTAGGTCTATCTGTGGTTCAATCTCATTGACCACTTAAACCAAACCTGACATGTCATCTTGGACTACGTCCATCTCATGGAACATTTAAAAACAATCACACGCATGTTTAACTCGTAAACATAATCTGATAACAAATAAATAAAACAATTTCATTTATTTAATATTTAAAATCTAACTAATTGAGTTTTTTTGGACACCAATTTCTACAGTCTCCCACTTGTCCTGAATTCAATTAGTCCTGCATTGCATTACTATCCCCTAGAGATTTGTCAACTCTTTGACTAAAAACATTAACCAATACTTAACACTCACTGCCTTATTCCGATGCTCACAAGCTTTCATATAAGGAACCTTCTAAGTCATGCAGTCTACTTAACAACTTTATAGCTTTTAAGTACCCGAATTCCATAGTAAAGTAAGCAATATAATGCTGTCTCACTCTTCACCATCTAATGACTCCCACTAGAAGAGTAAAGATGGATTTTAGACATCTAACATCTAAAGTCCCTTTTCAAACAAAGGACCCATGATAAACTCAACATCCTTTCTTTTGAATCTTGCATAAGCTTGATCCTAAGAACATATTGTGCTCATCCTAGGTCTTTTACTTTTAAACTAACTGGACAACAAACCCTTAACAGCTCATAACAATTCTACATCATTCTTAATGAGCAGAATGTCATCTATATATAACACTTAAAGAGTCTCTACTTTCTTGTTATCTCACTCACACACTGATGGTTCACTAACCATTGACTCAAATCCCTAGGGCTTGATTAACCGTCATCGAATCTACTATTCAATAATCAAGATGCTTATCTAAGTCTACAAATAGACTTCCTCGGTTTTCATACTATATGCACCTGACTCTTGGAATCAAACTTTTCTGGTTGTATCAAATACATAAGCTTATCAAGATGAACATTCAGAGAATGTCGTCTTGATTTCCATTCCCACACGTCATCACAATGAGATACAATGGATAAGAGCAGCCTTATGGGCTTAAGCATAGAATCTGGATAGAAGATCTTAACCAAGACGATTCCTTCCTATAGGGTATTGACCCACAACCATCAATCTAGCCCTGAAGGTCTCTACCTTCTCATCCACTCAACTCTATGTACTTGTAGTTATATTCTAATGGACTTAATTTCTTTTGACACCTTTACAAGCTCCAAACTTAGTTAAAATATAATTACTTTAATCTAACTTGTATTGCCTTGACCCATTAGTATGCATCTTTATACTTAAGAGATTCATAGTAGTCTAGAAGATCAGATTCATCATATGCTTAACCATTAAGACTAATGACATGAATCCGTCAGGACCATCCGCCCATAATACCAAAGCTCTCATGCACTTAGTGTGCTAATGACTTGGTCAGAGATATATCTAATACATCATCTACACTCTATGCTGTATCATGCTATTGAGACATAGTATCTCATATTGTCAGTTAATCTAACACGAGCTATCTGCTAGACTTTTCGAACACTTTCTAAAATCTCTTATATAACAAACCTTTTGTTATTAGATACGACTCATCATATGTATCTTACCATATTCAATAACACATTATTGATCCTTTCTGCAACTCTTTGTAATACGAAAAAATAATAATTCTATTGACACCACCACTTTGATCTAATCAAAGTGACTTGATATAATTACTTAATTAGTTCCAACTCAAGTCTTTAATTCTTTGAACGTTTCAAAGAATTAAAGACATCGGTCCTCATAGTTATATCCTTACATCTACTAATTAAGTAGTCATGCATAAACATTTTATGAAATACTCGTCGCTTCCGCTTACTTGAACTTTTAGTGATCCATTAACATTTTATGAACAAGTCCTGCCAGCTTAATAGCTCTACTGCCTTTACTGTTAAAGGCACTTTTAGTCGCCATTGATTCGAACATGATTCCCATACTAGTTATCATTTTAGTGCTTAACGATCACATAAGACATATCAAACCAGTTTTGAATCATATTATATTAATATGATCTAAGAGCAAGTACCACCTAAAAGCTATATGATTTTTGGAAATTCTTCTTTTATATGGTTACATAGCCTAGCTTGTATTAGACTAATAAATCGCCCTTAATGTAGTTTTGATTAAAATAAGCCAGCTATCTACTAATATACGTATTAGATAAACATTTTATTTATATAACTCTCAGTCTAGTTTTTAAGAAAATAACCAAAAGACTATTTTAAAAAATAGTGAATAGAAATCAAATTTCTAAAGTACATCAAGATAGTTAGTCAAATACAAACTACATTACCTGACTTAAACTACTATGGCTTGATGCCCTTACTGAAAATCCATTCACCAAAACACTAGTTAACTACCTACTAGCCACAACTAAAGGAAACATGATATCGTATACCTTGTCATGTTGGCTTTCGGCTTGGTAACAATAGTATCTGAGTACCTATGCAATTCCTTTTGATGTCTAATGCTTTTTTAAGAGGCACAAAACTATTTTGACTCATATTTATTTTACCCTCTCGAGGTATCTAATTCTTGAGATAGATGCTTACACTAAGTGGACTCTTCCTTTAGTTTTCCTGACACTTTTTCTCAAACTATACTTTCATTAGTTCAAATAATGAGCAATCACTATTACTCAATGTATCCAGCCTAAGCCAATTGAAAGACCTTGATAGGCAAGTCAGGATCATATCCCGTTTAGATTGGCTGTCAATATTCGCATCAAGAATTATAGTTCAATTAAATGACCCATCATCATCTGACACACTTTTGAACTAAAATTTCCTAATGCAATCCTATGTCTCATCAAAGTCGAGTCATTCCTATAGGGTATTAACCCTCTACCATCAATCTAGCATTAAAGGTCTCTACCTTCTTGTCCAATGAACTCTATATACTTGTAGATCCATTCAAATCCAATCTAATGGACTTAATGTCTTTTGACGCCTCCAAAAGTTCTAGACTTAGTTAAAATAGAATTATTTTGACTTAAATTATACTGCCCTGACCCATTGGTCTGCATCTTTATACTTAAGAGTTTCATTGTAGTCTAGAGAATCAGATTCACCATCACGCTTAACAATTATGAATGAAGACATAAATCCGCCAGATGACCCTGGCCATCCCTCTACATCAAAGCTCTCATGTACTTAGTGTGCCAATGAATTGGTCAGAGATATATCTAATGCATCATCTACACTATAAGTTGTATCATGCTGTTGAGACATAGTATTTTATAGTGCCAATCTATCCAAAACAAGTTATCTGTTGTACTTTTAGAACAATTTCTAAAACCTCTTACACAATAACCCTTCTGTTTCGTAGATGTGACTCATCATATGAATCTTACCATATTCAATAACACATTATTGATCCTTTCTTCAACACTTTGTAGTGAGGAAAAATAAGAATTCTCTTGAAATTGCCACTTTAATCTAATCAAAGTGACGGTGTATAATTACCTAACTGATCCAAACTTTAGTCTTTAATTCTTTGTACTTTTCAAATGATTCAAGACTTCAGTCTTCATAGGTATATCCATATATCAACTTACCAAGTAGTTATTCATAAACATTTTAAGAAATACTCATCACTTTTGCTTGAACGTTCGATAATCCATGGACATTTTATGAACAAGTCCTAACAACTAGTGGCTGTACTACCTTTACTCTTAAAGGCTCCTTTAGTCACTATTAATTCTAACATGATTCACACGCTAGTTTTCATTTTAGTACTTAATGATTGCATAAGACATATCAAACAAGTTTTTTAATCATACTAGATTAATGTAACCTAAGATTAAGTACCACTTAAAAGCTATATGGCTTCCAGAAATTCTTCTTTTACATGGTTACATAACCTAGCTTGTACTAGACTAATTAGTCACTATTAACGTAGTTTTGATTAAAATAAGTCAAGTATCTACCAATTTACCTTTAAAATAAACACTTATTTACTTAAATATCAATCTTTTTTTTTTTTTTTGAAAAACAACTAAAAAACTATGTTGAAATAAATAGCAAGTAGAAATCAAATTTCTAAAGTACATTAAGATAATTACTCAAATTTAGAACTACGTTCCTCGACTTAAACTACTATCTCTTAATGCCCTTACAGAAAACCAATTCACCGTAATACTAGTGAACTACATACTAGTTACAACTCGAAGAGACATGATATCAAATATCCTTCCATGTCGGCTTTTCGACTTGGCAACAATAGCATCTAAGTACCTCAAAAATTCCTTTTAAAGTCCAGTGCTTTTATAAAAGGGACAAAAAAAATATTTTGATTCATGTTTTATTTCACCTTCTTGAGGTTCCAAATTTCTGAGATAGATACTTGCCTTGCGTGGACTCTTCCCTTAGTTCTCCTAACACATTTTCTCAAACTCTACTTTCATTAGTTCAAACAATGAGCAATCTCTATTACTCAATGTGTCCAGCCTAAACCAATTGAAAGACCTTGATAAGAAAGTCAGGATCCTATCCTGTTCAAATTGGCTATCAATATTTGCATCAAGTATTCCAATTCAAATAAGCCATCATCATCTAATGCACTCTTGAGCTGAACTTTCCTAACACAATCCTGTGTCTTATATCTTTCTCATTAGTTATTCTCATGCTACCAATTCTCTAACCAAAAACTTCCTTCAATATCTGATCATCTCTACTACAGTTGAGAATTCAAGTATCTGATACTAGAATAAGTTTCACATCTAATGTTCAAATCTTGCATATGACTAACTCTTTAGCCTAGTTTAACATTTCGAAAGTTCTTTTCAACTTAGTAGATATACCAGTAGCAACCTAGAGAACATTGAGCAACTTCTAATTTTATTCATGTACTAAGACATATCATATCATAGCGAGCATAAGAGAACAAACAAGTAAGACAAACCAATAATGATTACAATGCAAATGTATAACAACTAGTCTGAAATAAAAAAAAATAAAAAAAAACTGTAAAAAATATAATGTAGGGATTACTTTTCTTACTTTTGGCAAACAATCAAAGTTCGGAGTTCACAATCCGACACTTACATGTATAGCGTGGCTATTAGGAATGGTGTTTTAGACAACCAAATCTTAACCTCTAAATGTTACTTTATTAAAAAATAAATTGAAGTTCTAGTCGTTTTCTTATTAAATTTGTGTAATCGAGCGTGTCTGTTGCATGTGATTTTCTTTTTAGTAACATCCATGAGATAGGCGTAGTCCTCAAACTACAATTTATATGTTTGTTCTAAGTGGTTTACAAGATCAACCCACTGATAGACTTAGAACAAATGAAATGGATTGTTGTTTGAAAAACTTATAGTCGATGACAAGTTTGGACCACTTGTACGCTAAGACTATAACGTGATACTTTAGATGACTTGTATCCTGTGGATGGTGATCCAAAAGTGTTATATTGGTGCATTTAATAAGATTGATACACTGAGTTGGACTATGTGAGTTACTTATTTTTAGACTATAAATAGAGATGAGTGATTCATGTTGCACTATCTGAACAACAACTATAAATCCTTAGATATTCTGGACTTGTACATGGAATGTTAGTTACTTATGTGTACTATAAGTGAGGTCTTGATAAACGACTAAATTCCCACGTACACTAGGTAGTGGCGTAAAGTGTGATAATGATTAGGCATTCAATAGGGAATCCATAGTCTCTTGTGAGACACAGATGTCCCCTTAGTTGATTCGCAAGCGTTTGAATTAATTCGGAATTTTCGGCTAAAGTGTTCCAAGTGTTTGACATTCAGAATTTATACTGCGAATACATTCATGTATAAATAAATTATCTAGTAAAGGGCTAGTCGGTAACTAATGGAAAAGTTATGAGAAAAATAATGGTCATAGTTATAATTATTTTTCATCATGGACATCCCATAGAAGGGTTGTTGTTGCAAGATTAGCCTATTTGAGAATTATTGAATAAATAATTTTAGTCCAAAGTGCAGTGAGATTTATTTAGTGGAATTAAGTCGCATTAAATGGTAATGAAATTTTATCATGAGATGGTATTTAAACTAACCCATTTAGAGCTTGAATTAAATTATCTTTGAGGTCCTTGTGTAAGCAACTGAATTTATTGCCAGCGAAAAAATATTAAGGAATTCATGAGATGAGTAAATTTAAATTTGCCGAACATTATTAATGAGATGAATAAAATTTAAAGATTATAAAATACAATAAACTTTTTTAAAATTAAAATTCATAAGATGAAATTTTTACATGTAGAAAGCAAAACAAAAAAAAAACCCGTAAAAACAGAGGCACAATCAGTGTAATTCACTGGCAGCCAATCAATGCGCGACATGTCGCCCACTAGGGCTGCCTAGGGGAGGTTTCCGCTCCTTCGGGAGTGGACCAATCACAAGGTGCAACGTGGCAAGCTATGGGAACAGCATGCGTTGGCGATCCGTACCAATGGGCGCGAACCAATCGCTGCATGACATGTGGCATGCATTATGAAAATTAAAAATAGCACGCGGTTTGGTTAAATTGATACAACATTGTTTTTGGAGTTTGTTCCCAAATCCCACATTACCAATTTGGCTGTTTTTCGCTCCAGTATCTTACTATAAATAGGGGCATTGATTTTAAGGTTTGCAATCAAAATCAATTTTAAAATTAAGGATTTCAAAAAGTGTTGACTTTCGGAGATCTAAATAGAGAGAAATTTTCGTTGAAATTTTTCTGTTCTCGGTTTAATATTTCTCAGAGTCCACTCTCCGAGCGTTTTGAGGTCATTGCATAGAAGGCTGTTAGGTCTCGGTGTTCTCTCGGCTTTCTCAGAGTTTTTGTTAATCTGGTATTCTTATTTTGAAGCAATTCTCGGTATTCTTCTTTCCTTTTCTCTTAAGTTTTTGCATTTCTATTTATTTATAGTATCCTTATTATGCTAGCTATAGTTTTATGTTATTATTATGAATGTATTAGAGTACAGGCCTAGAGATTTAAATTTGTAGATTTTAAACTAAGAATTTTAAATCAACCTGAGGTTTAAAAATAAGAATTTAAAACCCTTCCGCTGAGCTAACTTCATCAAATTAAGAAAAAAATTTGAAATTTGTCCCAACAGTGCAACTCAACCAAACTACCCAAAACTCCCCGTCGGCAAGGCCGAATTGAGAAATTAGAAGGGTGAAAACATTTCGCAATAAATATGTTTTCTTGTAAACTCTTTAATAAACATATTTAACACACTACTTTTCCCTCAGCCTTTAAAGTTCTATAGCAGAGCTCCTCGGGGAGACTAATGTAGACCTAATCAAGTGTACATTGGTACTTCGACATCGATACTAGTCCACGAAGTACTCCATGTCGGCGTGGCCGCACCCATGTCCTACACTTTAGTCTATCCTAAGAGATCTAACCTTGTATTTTGCAAATGAAAGCTCTCCAAGAGGAGTCGCGCCCACCTACTATATACTGCTAAATTGGTAACAGAGACAATGAGCATTCGCTTTGAAGCTCACTTCAACATGATATTTTGAGTCTTGTGAACCTTTTAGTAATTTTAGCAAACATACCATAAAATCCACCTAATCATTCTTTTTGTGTGTGTGTGTAAAGATGAGCTAACCAATCTATCCGTTACTATAGGAGTGGTGGCGCAACAAGTAATTAATCAAGGTATAAATTTTCTTAAATAATATATTTCCTAAACATATTTAACTCACTGTTTCTTCCTTGGTCTCTGAGACAATATCACAATGCTCCCTAAAAGACTATCACACCATTCTAGTCAAGTGTGTACCATTACCTAGATATTAATACAAATAAATAAGATACTCCTCATCAGCATGGCCGCACTCATTTTTCCCTTACCTCTATCTATCATTAAGAAGTTTAATCCTGTATTCTGCAAACAAACGCCCTCCTCGGGGAGGAGCACCTATCCACTACACAATCAGACCGGCAATGGAGACTGTGAGAAATCATCTCCTGATCCTCACCCCTCCACTTGAAATTTATAATGGCAAATCTTTCTTATAAATTTGATTATCTCATAATCAATATTAGAGTCACATTCCAAATTTTTATTTAATCATGAAATAAAACCCTAATCCAATTATGTCCCTTTATTTATCCAACCTATGTAATCTAATCTCATTACATACATTATGAGAATTTTCCTTTGAAATAATTCAACATTGAATTATCTAATCATATTACATCTTTTTGAAAAAATTCTCCCACAACTTGAAATCAAATATTTCATAACATTACATATTTATATGGCCTTCTAACTTTATTCAAATTATACATAATATTTAACTCATTCAAAAAATATCAAACATGTGAACAAAATTTAACAAATGTCATATTATCAAACAATTTGATTAACAACCCTTAAGGGCCTAAAGGTTGGAACAGTTAATGATTTTTCTAAAACACCTTTAGAAACAATTATCACATAATCTTAATTATGATCTCATCCTAATTCATTAACTATTTATTTATTTAAAATAAATTTTATTGGGAGGGTCACGCCCCATGTACATGTGAATTGCCCAGCGGTTATCAATAACTAATATTATTATTATTATTATTATTATTATTTTAATTTAAATGAATAAATATTATAATAATTAAATACGATTTTAATCTCATTAGATCTTAAAATAAATATGTATATCTAGTCACATTAGATATACAACATTTTGGATTATCATAAAATATTCAGCAATTGAATATTTCACACCTTGATTCATAATCTAAGTCGTTCAATTCTTTGAATATCAAATCTCATTAGATCCAATTTAGAATTACGTTCCTTGATTAAATCATATCTAAAATTTTAAACAATTTAAAAACTTTAATGAATCTTCAATCTTGTTATTGAACTCTTTAACAACAATTTTCAAGGATTAACTTTTTCCTTTATTGAAATTTCCAATTTCATATTTTCATAATTCTACAAACTTTAATTTTATCGAACCTGATATTCTTAATGTCAATGATGAATGTATTAAGAGTTGGCTCTGATACTAATTTTTAGGAACATATTTCAAAAATTTTCTCCATATTGGTTTGAGCAGGCACAACGGAATACTATTTTAAAATTCTCAATTTTAAATTTGAAGCCCTGATCTAATTGAACAATTTAATTAATATATATCTTACTCTAATGGGTTCATAATATGACAAATAAAAAATATCGAATAAAACAAAAATAAATATCATATGTAGAATAAAAGAAATAAAAAAAAAATTAGATATCACATATCTAATTAAACGTACCTGAAGCGCAAATCCGGATTCCGACTTGAAGACCTGAAACTGGAAGAAGGTTTTTTGGCATCTCTACATCTTCTTCGCAATGACCTTTTCTACCATTGGAAGTGTGGGCTCTCAAAATATTTAATTTAAAAAAAGTTTCGGAACAAACTTTTCATTCAATCTTTTTGAAAATTTATAAAACCCCTAAAATAATTTTTTGGTTTTCATAAGGGGAGGAAACCAAGTTGAAAAGCCTAAACTTAAATTAATTTTTTTTTTTTTTGAACAAGAAGACGCCCGAAGGCAAGACCACTAATCATTACAATCTGAAAGTACAATCCGAGAAAGAGTTGGGGGAGTGTTAACCCACCAATTATGTGAACAACAACCTGAACAGTGCCACTTACAAACAAAATGGGCAGTCCTATTACAAAATCTAGAGCACCAAACAAAAGAGACATCACAAAAAGAGGAGGAAAAGGAGCGAATATCATCCCTCGATCTCCCAATGCGTCATTCCCTCTCCTTTGATAGCATCGATAAGAATTTTATTATCCGTTTCAAAAATGATAGAATTCCAATTAAATTCTATACGATAAAATATAGTATCTATAGCAAAACAAAAAAATCTCAGCCCCCAAAGCAGCCACGTATATGCTGATATCAGTGAGCCCTTTTGTTTTTTCTTGTAAATTCATGTGTAACGTGTGTGTTCCCAGGCGTACACTGCACGCGCGAGGCTGTAAGTCATTCCCCCCTTTTAAGTTTTTTTTTTTAAATTATGATGCAATTTATTGTATTATATATTCATTTTATTAATATTTATTTAGCGTATAAATTTATTTATCTCATTAATTAAATTTTTATCCCATGAATTAATTTTTAAATATTTTTAAGTAGTGCTTAAGTTGAGGTCTATGAAGAGACCTCAGAAACAATCGAACTCTTGTTCCAAATGAGTTAAATCTAATTATCATCTTATGATAATAATATATTACCATTTAGTAAAAACTTAATTTCACTAAATAAGTTCTACTGTACTCCAGAATTAAGTACATTTACTCAAAAATTTCCCAGATAACTATTGTTGGGACAATTAACCCCCTCTGGTAGATATCTATGAGCAAAAATGACTTTAACTAATATACTTTTCTCACATCTATAGTTCCCCACTCGCCCTTCTTGAATAAATCAATAATACAGAAGCAATTTTCGTGTTAATTCTAAATGTCAAACATATGAAATATTCTTACTAAAGATTGTAGACTCTGTTCGTGTATTTGCGAATCAACTAAGGGAACATCTTTAACTCGTTAGACACTATAGATTGCATGTAAAACAACGGTTCCCACCATATTTCATGCCGTTACCCAACGTACGTAAGATTCAAGTTATTGCGCTTTGACTAATCTTTTAGGCACATGAAAGCAACGAACAATCCATGCATGAGTTCAGACTGTTTCCAAGATTTAAAGTTATCATCTTATAGAATTAATTATTTCTGATAGTAGTTAAAGAAACAACTAATTTATATGATCTTGCTCAATGTTCCAATTATATTGACAACACCAACGTGATTCTTTTGGATCCCTATCAATATGACCCAAACAAGTTATCAAAACTATCATATTAAAGTCTTATCGAACAAATTGTCCAAATTTATCATTGACTACGAACATACTTTGACAACATATCAATAGTTTGATCTAAGTCTGTCTATAGTTCAATCTCATTGACCACTAACAAACCCGATATGTCATCTTGGACTATGTCCATCTTATGAAAAGTTTTAGAAAACGATCACACGGATGTTTGTCTTGTAAAACATAATTAGACAATAAATAAATAAAGCAATTTCATTTATTTAATATTTAAAACTAACTAATGGGTTTTCTAGGATACCAATTCCAACACTAGCATGTGCTATATCCCTTCGCATACTTGATGCATTCATTCATCATTGATGGCCAATAATAGCACTCACGTTTGATCAACTAGTGCATTTTGTTTCCAGCCAAATGGTATCCACAAATCCCTTTATGTGCCCCAACCATGTCTAACATGGCTTCATCTAAGTAAAGGTACTTGAGAAGCACTCCACTGGCATAATAGATGGGACGATGCCATTGTATTATGCACCCAACTTCATTGAAATAAAGTGTACTTCAATTCTCGTAGAAGTTTGCCTCGACAAAGTTGAAGCAAACCATGAATAGATAATTGTTTGCCCTAACAATATCATATTTGTCATGATTTTAGAAAATTAATAAATGGTTAATTGAAGATGGAATACAATAATTGTCATGTAGCCAATCCCTCTTAAGTAATGCTTTATAATTTGAGGTATTATCCACCACAAAGAAGGCTATTAGCTTGCTCAGGTTGCAAATAATCAACTCAGTCATGATGACCCCTTCATCCTTGGTTATGGCTACCTAAAAAGCCACAAATTGCCATGTCAGAAGTTGTCTAGTCATCTCGAGACTTACCAATGATCCATAACATGTATAAAATTAAGATGTTGATGGCCGCATCGTTATCCAGAAAAACTATCCAGTATAACGCCATCAAACATTACTTTGATGTACAAGGGCTTAATGTGTTTGTTGGCTATAGTGGGCCCATCAAACATCATCTTCATTGTGCAAGGATGATCATCAGTTAATTTAGATGTTGCAGATTTAACTTTAAATGATGAAAGACTAGGATTACCTTTAGAGGCTATTACTTTAGCGACTAGCTCCACCTAGGATGCTTCACTTGCCGCCACTACGTCCCTCTTGAGGCTATCTTTGGCCTCTTTTTCCATGAATTCCAAGGGTAGGAGTAAGGCAGTTCTAACCTCAACTTGTTCAGGCAATGATCCAAATTATATGTGGAGCTTCTCATTTGTACCCTTCTCGAGACCTTTGTTAAGCTGCATGTTCTTGTTTTGAGGTTGGTCTTCACATTTAGCCTCTCAAGCCTTGGACTCCTCCATGGGCTTGAGGTAGTCCTCCTCGTGGAAATCATTGTCTATATCTAGCCAAGTCGAGTTGACCCAATCAAGAGGTTCCACTAAATTGATGCTAAGAGCACAATAATCTTCATCATCATCAGATAACTTATGAGCCCACGAGTCCTTAGCAAATTGATCCCACCAAGACTCATTACCTTCTGAAGATGAGAGACTAGACCATCTCTCAAGCTTCCTACTGGCTCTTTTTCAACATTACTGGCCTCCGTACATGTTTATCTTTTGGCTCCTCGAGATCCATGGGCTTTGGGTCATTTGTCCTAACATACTAGTGGTCACAGCCATTCCAATAGGGTCCTTGACCAAACAAAAGATGGGTTCTTCATTTTGCTACTTTCTTGTGCATCAACTTTCTCCTCTGTGTTCTAGTGAGTTTGAAAGATCCACCATTCTCTTGATCAAGCTCGTCTCTACTCCATATTACCAAAGTGGACACCTGAGGGTTGTTGCCGTGGTTGTCATGGATCCTGATTATTTTCCACTTCAATCAGGTGATATTTCCTACTCCTCTTAAGATGTCATGTCCTTATGATTAGTTGAGTTTTGCTCAAAGAATGGGATTTCTAGAATGGGATCTTAATTTCTATTAGAGGATCCATGCGAAAGGTATAATCTGGGAGGAGCCTCAATTTCCTCATAACCCATTGTATCTTTCCATAGTAGTCAGGCATACCTTAGAAGAGGCTCTTTTTAAGTCTTGAGATACCCTTTGTTGGCCTTGTAGGCCAGGGCCTCTCCGGAGGTGCAGCCTATTTCCATAGCCAATTCCTCAGCCACAAACAACGTGATGACTAATTTACAACAAAAGTTCATCAAGGGGTTCTTCAAAACTGTGCACTTGTTGGTAGGATGAAGCTCCATGATATGCCAACAACATATCTCATCTTCGGGTTCACATAGAGGATCCACGAAAATTATTGCTCCATTTACGACCAGCCTATCAAATAGGCGATTCATGACTCTTGCCGTCTAGATGTCTTTTAACACCATTGCTTTCCTGTTACAACACAAGTGGTTAGCAGGGGCATGGTTTTGATCCTTCTGACTTATGGTTTCAACCACGTTAACTTGTACAAGATTTGGGAATGTGTTTTTATCAACACCCATTTTCCCTTTCAGGAAAAATAGGTTCCCTTGCCTCAATAGCGTGCTAGAGTATGTTCCTAAAGATGACGCACCTCTTTGTTGAGTAGGTGAAGGAATCATGCCACTTAGAGTAGACCTTTCCTCTCAAGGAATTAGGATTAGGTTTGTTTCCCTTTGACTTTAAGTTTATTATTTGCCTCAAGCCAATCAAATATTATATCAGTTCTCAAGAGGTCAAATGAATATTTTCTTAAGTCTTGAGATTGGTTAGACTTTTTAGCCCTGACATCCTTTTCTACCAAAGGATTACAAATCACAAGAGGTTCCTTGATGTACTTAGCAATGCCAATTTCATAAGGAGGGACTGCTCCTCCTCCATCAGCTCATGCATGTAAGTTCCATACACATTGCTTTTCTTGAGCCTTTCTGCTTTAAAGACAGCCTCATATCTAACACTACATACTGCTAGTTGAAGAAAGGTAGTGAAATTCGAGCCTTCAAAATTTTTTTTTAAATTCTATAGCAAAGCCGTTCAAAGCCACCTTGGCATGCTTGAGTTTAGGGAAAGCCATGGTACATTTCAGCCTAGCTCTTTTAAACTGATTAATATAGTACTATACGGATTCTCCAGGCTTTTGTCCCATTTGGGACAAGTTGGACATAAAGCTACCTAGTTCTACTCTTGGAAATTGGCCTGAAATTGTCTGGCCATGTATCCCAATTATAAATAGAGTTAGGTCATGGGCATATGTGCCACTGAGAAGTGGTTCTTATTGAAGAGCTAGGAAATAGCCTTACTTTCAAGTAAGAATTATCAGCTGCCTCTTTATAATGCAATTGAATCTTGCAAGCACTCCAGAGCAGACGCGTTCCCCTTTCTTAGGAAGAGAGTGAATTTAAGTACCTTGTATCCTCTAGGGAATGGGTATTTCGTGTCAATATGATCAAGGTACGGCTTGCTATGGAGGGGCCCGTTGACCTTTTGAAGGTTTAACCCATATATTTGCTCAATGAGGGAAGCCAATTGGTCTTGGAGGGGTAAGTTGAGTGGCTGGCTATGCACTTACCATTGGAACTAGTGACTTAGATCAAACTAGTGACGTGTTGGCAAAGTATGTTCATAGTTAGTGATAAGTTTGGACAAGTTGTCTGATAAGACTATAATATGATACTTTTGATGACTTGTCTTGATCTTGTGGATAGGGATCCAAGAGTATTATATTGGTGCTTTCAATAAGATTGAAAACTAAGAAGGACCACATGAATTAGTTATTTGTTTAATCGCTATCAGAAATAATTAATTCTGTAAGATGATAACTCTAAATCCGAGAAATAGTCAAGGCTCGTGCCTAGAACGTTAATTGCTTTGATGCACTAAAATGATGAGGTTATTAAGTTTAACCAGGATCTTACGTTCATTGGGCAATTGCATGAAATGTCATAGGAACTGATATTTTACTAGGAATCTACAATGTAAGATGTCCCATTAGTTGATTCGCAAATATACAACATATTCTAGAATCTTTGGCTAGAGTATTCCATATGTTTGACATTCAGATTTAATATGAAAATTATTTATGTATTTTGAATTGTTCGAGAAGGGCAGGTCAGGAACTATGGCGATTAATGTAAGAAAAATAATAATAGTAGTTAAAGTTGTTTTTGCTTGTGGATATCTAATAGAGAGATTAATTGTAGCAATAATAAAAGTTATTTGGAAAATTCTTGAGTGAATATATTTAATTCTAGAGTGCAGTGAAACTTACGTAGTGAAATTAAGTTCTATTAAATGATAATCTATTGTTATCATGAGATGATAATCAGATTTGACCCGTTTGAAGCTAGAGTTAGATTATCCTAAGATCCTTCCGAAAGCTTCAACTTGAGCATCATTTGAAAATATTTAAAATGAATTAATGAGATGAATTATTTGTTCATAAGACAAATAAATTAATTTTGCTAAAAATAATTCATGAAATCAATTATATATTCATAAGATTAAATTAATTTCACCAAATAATATTCATGAGAATTTTATACATGTGGGAAATTTTTTTTAAAAAAAAGGAAAAATAGGTCAAAATCACAAGACCCGTGCCCTTGCTGCAGGGACAGGCGAGTGCGTTGCATGCACCTAGAAGCATCAAGCAGGGTGATATCTTGCTGCTAAAAGTAAGTGTCTCAATTCGACCTCGCCAACGAGGATTTTTGGGTGGCTCGATTGGGTCTCCATGGCATACATGTAAGTGTAGGAATGTGAATTTTGAACTTCGATTGTTTGCTAAAAGTAAGAAAAGTAGTCCTGTGTGTTATATGATTTGTTTTACAGCGTTCTTCCAATTTCAGATCTTCAAATCAAAGTTGGGATTCGTGCTTCATGTATGTTTAAATTAAGTACTTGACATTTAATTTGCTTTTCTTTGTTTTGTTTATTCTACGTACCATGTTTATACTTGATTTATTCGATATTTTTTAATTGTCATATTACGAGCCCATTAGAGTAAGATCTAGGTCTAATTAAATAGATTAATTAGATCAAAATTAGTTTTCAGCTGCGTCCACTCTAGTCATTTAGGGAAAATTTTTAAAATACGTTCCCGACAAGCTTCCCTTATCCACTGACCCCGAGGCTTTGCAAAGGCCTTGTGATGGTCTCTCTTGGATGAGGAGGGCATGTATGGCCTTGACCCTAGTTTCAAGGGCAGGCGTAGTATGGACATTAGTTTTGAGATCCCTAGAAGCTAAGGTATGTCCTTAATGGTCTAGAGACCCCATAAGTCACATTTTAATTCCTAAGGCTTGGCCCCACGTGTATGACATGTGGACTTGCCATAGTGTTTTATCCTATCCTCTCAGGGGCATCGTTTGTACCCTGATTCACTGGTAGTCCTGAGCTCAAAGTAACATCACGAGGATACCTAGTGGGGGCAGTGGAAGGAAGGACGAGCCCTAATTGTCTAAGGTCTTCCCTTACAAGTTGAATTACATCATTGTGGGTCTCAGCCTGTATTGCTAAGAGAAGCTCGAATTCAACTACTGTCTGCCTTGCCACGTCTCTGGCTATAAGGTTAGAGGTGGAAGATAAAGTTGTATTCGATTTAACCAAGATCCTATAAGTTTTGTTGTGAAGCCTTTCCTTCATTAAAGTCCCAACGTTGTTTATAATAGTTCTCAAAGCGGTTGCATTCTCATGCTGGCTAGCTAGAGTACATTATATCTTTGCACGTTACTTTTCTTGAGCCTCTTTAAGAGCTTGCCCAAGTCTTTGATGTGTGGGTTCCAATCAACGTTTGAGCATGACTATAAAATTCATTTGAGAGTAGATTAAGCTCAATACATTCATCTTCTGGGGTATACTCAGCACCTTCGCTTTCTTTGTCACAGTTTTGACTAGATTCATCCCCTCACGAGATGGGACTTTTTCTTGAGAGGTGCTCGAGTGGTGCCCAAATCAAGGCCAACACTTCAGGTTCCTTAGACTCGTGAGCGCTCGTTCTCTTAGCTTGGACCATTGGTGAATGGTATGAGATTACATTATAATAAGCCATGATGGGGTTATAAACTATAAAGTCTTGTATCGTGGATCCCACTGTGGTTTTGTTTGTCATAGTGTGTGTATGGTCACTGTAAGTACAAATAAAATAAACGTGTCAAATGGGACTCCCAATGACTTGGGAGCAAGTCTAATTTATGAACTGCACATGTTTGACCTCAATTAATCACCTTAGGAGAGAGTTGGTGATTTTCGTTAAAGTCAACTTTGGTTTGCAATCATATTTTGGATTCTATATTTGCTCCAATTAAGAGGACTTAAATTTTTTTATTTTTTTATTATTTTTGGTATTTTTTGGGCTTAACGGTTTGACAAAAAATAAAAGGACATGGATCTGGCTTCAATGACAGTTGGGGTGATGAAACAAAGCCCACAGAAACCTTACCCCATACACTTAAAAGCTATGAACTGGATGAAGACAAGCTCAAGAGCTCAACAATCCATTTACAGGCTTGAGTCTATTAATTTTTAAACCTAGCACTCTTGCCTTGCAATAACTCGAATGAGTTAATTCTTGACAAGATTAAGATGGAGCACACTGTATTTGGGTAACTGGAACCAACACAATTAAGGTCTAGCCTTAGCCACAAAATCCCTGAATTGTTGACCAAAATCTAAATTCACCTGACTCGCTAAGCAATGACACGAGTGTTAAGACCAATGTAATCAAGCTCGAAGCTTGCTCATCAAAGCCTTGAACTAATGACTCAAATATTAATTTGTCGATTGTGGGAACAAATTCAAAACAAAGCATTCATACTTGAAACCCGAGAATTGTACTGCCTTGATGCAATCAATACAAGCTATGCTACGCTAAGCTAAATTATGCTACTCTAAGGAACAAAGCACTAGTGTGTTGTAAAATAAAACTTGAAGAAGTTTTGTGATGTTGGTGTTGCACCCTTTACAAGACAAATAGTGTCTCTTATTTGTAGGCCTAGTTTCTAACTGCTGCATCCTTAAAATCTGGCACATCTAGCCCATGTTTGGCCTCCATTATCTTTTCATGCACTTAAATTGCATTTGACATGTTTAATCACACGTGTGTGAGGTCCTTCTAGATGCCTCACGTCCATCTATTTCCTTTTGGATATGCTTGAGACCTACATTCCTTGATATGCGCTCCTAATAACTATCTTGAGCCAGGAAACCTTCTTTCTTGCAACCTTCTTGGTAGTCCCTTGATCTCGAGCCCCTTTTACTCCTTTTTCCCTATCGAAAGGCTATTAATTGTTTAAGGGGTTTTTAAACCCCAAGTAGCTAGACTCGATACACTGTTATTTCTATTTCTAAAGGCCATTCAAGTCTCGAGCTTGCCCTTTATCTTTAAATGGCGTCGTCCCAAATCCCTTGAGTTTGGGGTGTAAAAAAAAAGTTCTCAGAGAAAATGAAAGAATAATTTCCCTCATAAAGTTATTCTTTAATATTTTCGAAGCCCCCACCCTAGGCCTTCGGTGTGTTAGCAAATTTTCATTTCTATAACTAAATATTAATTAAATCAAGCGCAACGAAAACAATTTAAATTCTTTAATTCTAAAACTAAGGACCTCTAATGTAATATATACATAACAACATAGAATATCTAAGCATAATAAATGACAAACTAAAATTATAAATAGAAATGCAAAAATTAAAGGAAAGTTTAAAAGAAAAGGAATCAGAAATACGTAAATTGTAGATCGCAATTGACACTCGCGAGGAATGACTGAAACCGTGATATCTTCTCTTCATTGACCCCTTGACACCCGGAGTGTGGGCTGTTGTGTGGGTAATTTTAATTCATATATTAAAATATGCAACGATTGTATTTAGCACAGCGGAATACCAATTGAAAATTCTCTAATTTCAAATTAAATACATGATCATGACCCTAATTGTACATAACAACACATAGCATCAGAAGACAAATCTATGAAAAATGATTAAATTGGAATATAAAAGTTTTGGGCAAGATAGTATCTTACCTCGTTGTAGACCGCAAGTGTATAGATGCTCCGAATGATACCTCCGAGATCTTCTCCTCAATTTCTCCTTTTACATGGAATGAGTGGGCATCGTGAAACCAAGTAGTTCATAAAACTAATTTTAAGAACTAATTTTGGATGAAGTTTTTTTAATTAGTTCTCTAACTAATCAAAAGAAAACCTAGAAGAGAACCTTTTGTCATAGTTGAATAAGTCTTCAAATCAAATGCTCTAGCTCTATTTATAGCTCAAAAATCATAAAATTAAATTAAAATATATTATAATCTTTTATCTAGATAAAAATAATATCGAGAAATGAAAATAAAAAAACAAAATAATTCTTCACTCATCAAGTCGCAGGATGGCACATGACACCTTGCGATTTTGAGTTTTTTTTTTTTTTCTTGTAAAATTCATCCTATGAATTTTTTTTTTTTAGGATTCAACCATGATTAAATTTATTTAACCCTTTAAAAAAATCAATTCATCCTAATTTTGTTTAACTCTTTAAAAATATTAATTCATTTCATTATTCTTTTGATTTCTATAAGTGTATAATTTAGGAGGCTTGCGCAAAGACCTCAGAGACAATTTATTTTTACCTCCAAATGTGTCAAATCTGATTATCAACTCATGATAACAATTGAACATCATTTAATAAAACTTAATTCCACTAAATAAGTTTTACTGCACTCTAAAAATAAATATATTTACTCATTAAATCTCCTTGTAAAAGCTTGCTCACAATTGACCCTTCTAATAAATGTCCATGAAAAAAACAACTTAAACTACTGTTGTCATTCTTTCTCATCTTTCCTTCTTAATTCTCAATTCGCCAGTTTTTGAATAATTCCCTAACACAGTTAAATAGATCTTTATTAATTCCTAATGTCCAACTTAACAAATGCTTTGGCCAAAGTATCTAGAATCATCTAAAAAACTTGCAAATTAACTAAGGGGACATTTCAAAAAGTAGATTCCTGATAAAATATTTATCCTCGTCACACTTTATATGATTGCCCAACGAACGTAAGACCCCAATTGTTACCTATAACCTCGCCATTTTAGGGCATCCAAACAACCAACACTCCATGCACAAGTCTAGACCATTCTACGGATTAAGAGTCATTATATAAACAAAATATATGAGTTGCTCAATTCTGATAGTAGTACAGATTCGAGCAAATCATGTGGCCCTGTTTAGTATGACAATCTCATTGTAACACACCAACACAACATCCTAGGTCGCTATCCACATAATCAAGACAAGTTATCTAAATGTCATGTTATAATCTTCGTAGACAAGTAGCCCAAACCCATCATTGACTACGAACTGATTATTAAATAACATTTATATCCATTATTGAGTCCATCTATGAAACAATCTCATTAAACCACTAAAAATAGATATCCTAAATGTCATTGAGGGACTTAGGCCATCTCATGGTACGTGCTTTGATAGAGAACAACATCGAATGCTTAAAGACTCGTTTATAATATCAAAATTAGGTGATAATGCTAAACAATTTTTATTCATTAATAAAAAAAGTTTATATAAATTAGGCTCCCTAGGACACTAGCTCTAATAATCTCCCACTTGTCCTGGACCAAATTTGCCGTTATCTAAATGTGACTCAAACAATTTTTGAGTTAATATTTTGTAAAAGGATCTACTAAGTTTCTTGAGGTATCTATCTTCAGAATTGCAATCTCCTCTTTCTCCACGTAGTCCTAAATTAGGTGATACTTTCTTTCGATATGCTTGGACTGATTGTGCTTCCTTGTTCCTTTGAGTTAGCCACCGCACCCGAATCGTCACAATAAATAGCAACAGGTGTAAGCCCCTCCTGTATAACCTCAAGATCCATAAGGAGCTTCCTAAGCCAACAAGCCTCCTTGGCAGCTTTCGAAACTACCACATATTCGGCTTCCCTGGTAGAGTTAGCAATGCAAGTTTGCTTAACACTCCTCCAACTTATGGCTCCACCATGAGGGTATAGACGTAGTCAGATGTGGAGCATCTAGCATCTAAATCTGGCTAAAAATCCGAATCAAAATAGCCCAATGGATTCATCTCATCACCATGAAAAACCAACATAAAATTTCTAGTCCTTCTTAAGTACTTGAAAATATGCTTCACTGTCATCTAGTGCATATCACCCGGATTAGACTGATAACTACTCACAATATGAGCGGCAAAACATATATCAGATCTAGTACATAGCATACATAAGGCTTCCCACAGCTGAAGCATATGGAACATTCCTCACATGTTCTTTCTCTTGAGGTGTCGAAGGACATTGTTCTAGAGAAAGAGGCACTCCATGCCTAAAGGGAAACAAACCCTTCTTGGAGTCCGCCATGTTAGACTTAAACAGCATCTTGTCTATATAGGCAGCTTGAGACAGACCAAGCATCCTATTCTTATGATCCTACAGAAGCTTAATCCCAAGAATATAACTGGATTCACCTAGGTCTTCCATGTCAAACTGACTTGACAACCAATTCTTAACAGCTGATAAGACTCCCTAATCATTCCTAATGAGTAGGATATCATCCACATACAACACCAAGAAAGTCACTACTTTCTCTATGTTTAGTTTGTATACACATGGCTCATAAAACAATTGAATAAAACCACAGGACTTGATCGCTTCATTGAATCCCATATTCCATGAGTAAGATGCTTGTTTAAGTCCATAAATAAACTTTTTCAGCTTGCATACCATATGCTCCTAATTCTTACCAATGAACCCGTCTGGTTGCACCATATAAATGTCTTCAGCAGGATTGCAATTCAAAAAGGCTATCTTGACATCCATTGTCTCACAATCAAAATGAGCTGCAACGGATAAGAGTATCCTAATGGACTTAAGCATAGCCACTGGAGAAAAGGTCTCGTCGTAATCAATACCTTCCTATTGGGTATAACCCTTAGCAACCACCCTTGCTTTAAAGGTCTCTACCTTTCCGTCCACTCCTTTCTTTTTCTTATAGACCCATTTACAATCCATGGGTTTAATGCCAGGTGGCCCCTCTATAAGATTCCAGACATTATTGTAGTACATAGATTCAATTTCTGTTCTCATTGCTAAGAGCCATTGGTCAGCATCCTTGTCGCTTAGTGCTTCATCATAAGTAAGAGTATCAGATACATCTTTTGATTCAGCCATTAAGGCACTACCCATGTATCTGTTAGGTTGCCTAACAATCCTCCCACTACGACGAGGTTCTTGTGCATCAGGGTTCATTTCAGAGTGACCCACTGATGCATCTAATACCCCTATTTCATGTCTGAAATTTACCAAATCGTTTAGAAGTAGTGTCTTTCTAAATTAACTCCTCCAACACCATTTGACTTTTTCTTTTGTAGTCCATCATAAAGTCCAAAATTTTGGCATTTGCACTCACAAACACCTTTTGGTTTGAAACCCTTAAGAACATACCACCTTTTATACCCCAAGGATAGCCAACAAACAAACATACTTCTGATCTAGACTCCATCTTGTTCGGGTCCTTTTACAACGCATGTGCTGGACAGCCCCAAATACAAAGATATCCTAAACTAGGCTTGCACCTAGTCCATAACTCCACAGATGTTTTACGAACTGATTTTGTAGGAACCAAATTTAGAACATAAGCTGATGTTTCTATGTCATAACCCCAAAAAGATATTGGTAAAGCAGCATGACTCATCGCGGACCTTACCATCTTCAACAACGTTCTACTTCCCCTTTCTGCAACCCCATTCTGCTGCGACGTACCCGATGCAGAAAGCTAGGATTTAATCCCACTTGCAGCTAGGAAATCTAGAAACTCTCCTGAAAGATATTCACCACCCTAATCCGATCGAATTGATTTGATGTGTTTACTTGTCTGATTCTCGATCACGGTCTTAATCTCCTTGAACTTTTCAAAAGAGTCAGACTTTTATCTCATCAAGTAAACATAACCATACCTAGAATAATAATCAGTAAAGGTGATGAAATACTCATAGCCTCCTCTTGCCTAAACATTCATTGGTCCACATACATCTATGCGAACCAGCTTAAGCAAGTTACCAACTCTATTGCCTTTACTCTTAAAGACAAACTTAAGTCATCTTTCATTCTATGCAGGATTCGCAAACTGGTAAAGATTTCATGTCTAAAGACTCAACTAGTCCTTCACTTATTAGTCTTTGGATCCACTAGAGTTAATATGACAAAGCCGTTGGTTCCATTTGAAGCCATTGTCAGTTTCAGGGTTCTTTCTTTTAAGAGGTACAATTAATTTAGTAGTATTAGATTCAAATGTGCAATTAGTAGAGTTTTGATTAGGTGTCAAGATAAACAAACCATCAATAACAGTACCTTTGCAAATAAACATTTTAGTATGCCGAATAACTAAATCAATTCCAAACGAAATAGAATATCCATCATCGACTAATCGTGACACTAAAATCAAATTCTTGTGAAGGGCAGGTACATAAAGACAATTCTTTAAAACTAAAACTCCACTCCTAAATACTAAGCTATTGTCCCCACTCCTAAGACTAAAAGCCGCCTCCCATCTCCTACGGTCAATTCCAGCTTTCCATTAAGCAGCTTCCTTGTTAGCTTGAACACTTGCAATATATTGCAGACATGGTCAGTCGAACCTGAGTCCATACCAGGATCTTGGTGGACTTTCAACTACACGACTCAACCCGATAAGATATCTCTATACCTGGACCAGATGGATTCTTCATCTTAGCAGGAAGACTTGCTAGGTACTTGGGGCTGTTCCTCCTCTAGTGGCCATCCTTCCCACAGAAGGAACACTTTCCTTTTGCGGCAGGCTTTCTTTTCATTTACTTAGCTGCTACACTAATAACTTTGCCCTTATTCTTTTTCTTCCCAGACTTTCTGTTGGAAGACAACATGTTCCCTGTCCCAGGTGCCTGAGTTAAGAGGATAGTCCCCTTAAGCTTCATCACCCCTTCAGCAACTTGCAGCTCCTTCGTCAGCTCAAGTAACAAATAACCTTTATTGTTCATTGTATAGTTCATCCTGAACTAAGTGAAGGACTTTGCCAAAGAGCCAAGTATCATGTCCTACAGAAATTGACTATCAATCTTAACACAGAGGAATTCTAGTTCGTTTAGATAAGCCATCATTTTCAAAACATGCTCCTAAACTGGATTTCCCTTATACATTTTAATGAACATGAGTTTCCTCATTATCTCCTGCCTTGCTGCTCTATCTTGCCCATCGAGCATCTTCTTAAGATGTTCTTTCATTTCTCCTGCCGTTTTCATCTCAAGCATATGATGCTTGAGAACGTTAGACACGGAGGCCGAGATGTAACACCTAGTTAAATCATTAGACTTAATCCATCGATCACAACGTTCCTTGACAGCAGCAGTGGCATTATTAGCAGGCACAGGAGGACAAGGTTCAATCAACTCAAATTTATGTCCCTCGTGGATTAGCCCAATATCTATGTTCATCTTCTAGTCTGGATAATAGGTCCAGTAAGGAGGTTATCCTTTAGTATGCAATGCAATGCACCATCAGTCGTCATGATTACACTAAAAATATGTAAATAAAAAGAACGAGTCATGCATCTATCTGTGATATAATTTTCTTTCAAAATTTAGCAATTATAATTAAAAAAGGCATCCACAACACCTTATTAAAACAAAAACAATGATGATCCAAACTATCCACTCATTACTCTCCGTTAGCGAGGTCGCAACTAACTTATCTTGGTTGAGAACGTTTCTCTATTATTATATTTTCTTGTAAACTCTTCTACTAAATATCAATAATTCACCATCCTATCCTTAATCTCTAAAAAAGTACCACAGAGCTCCTTGAGGAGGCTAATGTAGTATTTTTAGTCAAGTGTAAACCATTACTTGAACATCAACAAAAGGTTTCGATATACTCCACGTCGGCATGGTCGTGCTCGATTGCTTGAATCTCAGTCCATCCTACAAAAAGTCTAACCCCGCATTCCGCGGATCGACATCCTCCTCGGGGAGTAATGCAGATCCATTATATTGTTAGACCAGTAACAGAGACTGTGAGTTTTTCAACCTTTGAACCTTTCTCCCACTTGATTTTTAAAATAAATTAGTGGATTTTATTTACCTTAAGTTATCTTATAACTTAATAAAGTCAATATAGCAAATAATTTAAATTACAATCCTAATCTAATCAAGACTAATTAAATTATTCACAAATAATACTCATGCTATTAAAACTCCCATTTAATAATAATTAAAATCAAAGTTTAACTTTAATTCCTTCCTAAACTCTTTTAAAAAAATTATGATTATCACATAATCCTTTTTAGAGTCATATTCCAAAATAATTATAACAAAAACTTTTTTTTTTAAATTAAATTAATGTCAGCCACTAATGTTAGGTCTGCTGATGTCAACCAATCTTTTTTTTTTGTTTTTTTTTTGGTTTTTGATTTAAAATAACTTTTTCATATTTTCATTGACTACAATCTCATTATATCAATTAATCCTATCTAATCCAATTAGATAATTATATGAAGAATTTAAGTTAACATAAAAAATCTTATTCTCACATTCATAAACTAAAAACTAGGCAATTATTGATGAATTCCTTTTAATTTAATTTTAAACAATTTAAACAATTAATTAAACATATAACAATTTATACGAATATATTCAACATTAACATTATATTTTCACATGATCTCATCATCAATTCCTATTAAAACATTTTTTTAATCATGTCTACTAATGACCTCATGTACATCATATGAATAATCAGAGTCCGACACTGATAGTAATAGTTGGGTGGGTAATTTTAATTTTGTAAATTAAAATATACAACGATTGTATCTAGCGCAGCAGAACACCAATTTAAAATTCTCTAATTTCAAATTAAATACATGATCATAACTCTAATTATACATAACAACGCATAGCATCAGAAGACAAATCCAAGAAAAATGATTAAATACAATTATAAAAGTTTTGGGCATGATAGTTCCATACTTCGTTGTAGACCGCAAGTGTATAGATGCCTCGAATGATACCTTCGAGATCTTCTCCACAATTCCTCCTTTTACACCGAACGAATGCGTGTGAAATCAAGTAGTTCTTAAAACTAATTTTAAGAACTAATTTTGGAAGCAGCTTTAGTTAATTAGTCCTCTAACTAATCAAAAAAAGACCGAGAAGAGAGCCTTTTGTTATGGTTGAGTAATTCTTCAAATCAAATGCCTTAGCTCTATTTATATTGGGGCTCAAAAGTTAGAAAAATAATTAAAATATATTGTAATCTTTTATTTAGATAAAAATAATATCTAAAAATAAAACTTAAGAAAATAATTACTCGCTCACCAAGTCACAGGGTGCCACATGGCACCCTGCGATTTGTCCATGAGTTTTTCTTTTTGTTTTTTTTCTCCTTGTAAAATTTATCCCATTAATTTTTTTAGGATTCAGCCATGACTAATATATAACGCTTTAAATAAAATAATTAATGTCATGAATTCTCTTGATTTCAATTAAGTGCATAATTTAGGAGACTTGTGCAGGACCTCAGGGACAATTTATTTTTAGCTCCAAATGTGTCAAATCTGATTACCAGCCTATGATAACAATTGAACATCATTTAATAAAACTTAATTCCACTAAATAAGTTTTACTGCACTCTAAAAATAAATATATTTACTCATTAAATCTCCTTGTAAAAGTCTACTCAAAATAGACCCTTCTAATAAAATTCCAAGAGAAAAACAACTTAAACTACTATTGTCATTCGTGCTCATCTTTCCTTCTTAGTTTTCAATTCTCCTCTTTTTGAATAATTCACTAGTATAGATAAATAGATCCGCATTCATTCCTAATGTCCAACATAAGAAATGCTTTGGCCTAAGTCTCTATAATCATCTCAAAAACTTGCGAATTAACTAAAGGGACATTCCACAAAGTACATTGCTGATAAAACATCTATCCCCGACACACTTCATGCGATTACCCAACGAACGTAAGACCCTGATTATTACCTATAACCTCGTCATTTTAGCGCATCAAAGCAACCAACACTCCATGCACAAGTCTACACCATTCTATGGATTAAGAGTCACTGTATAAACAAAATATATGAGTTGCTCAATTCTAATAGTAGTACAGATTTGAGCAAATCACGTGGTTCTGTTCAGTATGACAATCTCATTGTAACACACTTACTCAACATCATGGATCGCTATCAACATAACCAAAATAAGTGATCTCAAGATCATGTTATAGTCTTAGCAGACAAGTAGCCCAAACTCATCACTGACAACGAACTGATTATTAAATAACATTTATATCCATTATTTAGTCCATCTATCAAAGAATGTGATTAATCCACTAAAAAAGAATATCCTAAATGTCATTTAGGGACTTCGTCCATCTCATGGTACGTGCATTTGATACAGAAAAACATCACATGCATAAAGACTCCTTAATAATATCAAAATTAAATGATAATGCTAAATAATTTTTATTCAGTAATAAAAAAGTTTACATAAATTGGGTTTCTTAGGACACTAGCTCTAACTTGGACTCCAAAAATATTTACTTAGAAAAATTTTCAAAGATACATTTTTCCTTTTTAATTTCCAGAAAATCAAATTTCTTAGAAAAATTTTCGATGATAAACTCAATTCCTAAGACCCTTATTTATAATAGGTCATAGGGTAGCATTCACTTTAAGATGGGATTCACAAAAGATTACAAAAAATGCTAATGTACCAAACAACTGCATCGTTTAGCAAAAACAACAACGCAATTTCGTGGTCAACGCACCATGTGGCACTTCAGGAATGACCGCACCTAAAGGATAAGGATAAGCATTTGGACAGCCAGAGCACGACACATGTCATGATTTGGTTGGCCCATTCATGGGTACACTGATTGCTACACGTGTGATGCAGTGATTGGCTCAAAGCCATTGGCGTGGGTTGCTACACGTGACATGCATTTTTTCTTTTTTGTGTTTCAAATCCCACATGTATAATTCTTCTCTTGAGTATTATTTGGTCAATTAAATTTATTCATCTTATGAATAAATAATTTATCTAAAGAATTTTGTTTGGCAGAATAAATTCATTCATCTCATGAATTCATTTTAAATATTCTCAACCGGTGTACTTCTGGAGGCTTCCAGAGAGACATTATAGACAATATAACTCTAGCTCCAAATGGGTCAAATCTAATTATCAACACTTTGATAACATTGATTACCATTTAGACCCTCTAATAATTCTCAAATAACTTTCGTTATGACAATTAGACCCTCTATTAGATATTCTTAAGAAAAAATAATTTTAATTACTATCATTATTTTTCTCACCTCTTTTGCCTTAGTTCCCGACTCGCCTTTCTCAAACATTTCATTAATACAGAAAACAATTTATATACTAAATCCAAATGTCAAACAAATGGAATACTTTTGCCAAAGATCCTCGAATCTGTTCATATACTTGCGAATCAACTAAGGGGACATCTTTATCTCATAAGAGAATGTAGACTCCAAGTAAAATACCTATTCTATTACAATTCATGTCGTTACCCAACTCACATAAGATTTCTATCAGGTGTTGTGACCTAATCCTTTTAGCACATCAAAGCAACAAACATTCCATGCACGAGTTCAAACTATTTTCTTGATTTAACGCTATCGGCTTACTAGATTGAATCAATTATTTCTAATAGCAGTTAAGAAATAAACAATTCAAGTCGTCCAACACAGTGCTTTAATCTTATAGACAAACCAATATAACACTTTCAGATCCCTATCTACATGACCAAGGCAAGTCATCTAGAGTACATATTATAGTCTTATCAGACAAGTTATCCAAAATTATCCCTAACTGCGAACATACTTTGACAACATATCACTAATTTGATTGAAGTCTATATGTGGCTTAATCTCATTGACCACTGAAATGAAACACGACATGTTATCCTAGACTCCGTCTATCTCATGAAACATTTCAGAAAACATTCACACGTATATTTGACTCAAAAAACATAATCA
Source organism: Simmondsia chinensis (assembly GCA_018398585.1). Taxonomy (NCBI): domain Eukaryota; kingdom Viridiplantae; phylum Streptophyta; class Magnoliopsida; order Caryophyllales; family Simmondsiaceae; genus Simmondsia; species Simmondsia chinensis. The sequence goes on from JAGTTD010000004.1 coordinate 13,780,979, forward strand.
AATAATAAATGAATAAAACAGTTTTGTTTAGTTAATATTAAAAATATGATAATTGGGTTTTTCAGGACACCGATTCTAACAATCTCCCACTTATCTTAAACCCAATTAGCCCTGCATTGGATAACTATCACCTAGTGATCTGTCAACTCATTGACTATTAAATAATTAATACTGATCTTACTTTGTGTCATTATTTTGCTCCCAAACCTTGATCTATAAAGAACTTTCTGAGTCAACTAGTCTACCATACAACTTAATGAGTTGTGTAGTACCAGATTTCCATGGTGAAGTAGCAACACAAAACCCCTTCATGCTTCATCATCCAATGACTGCCACTCCTAGGGTGAATTTAAATCCTAACATCAAACATCTAGAATGTCTTTTGAAACAAGCAACCTATGATAAACTCAACATCCTTTCTTTGAATCTCGCTAAAGCTTGATCCTAAGAACCTACTTGGCTTATCTTAGGTCTTTCACTTTCAAATAACTGGACAACAAAATCTTTAAAATCTGATAACAATTCTACACCATTCTTAATGAGAAAAATTCCATCCATATACAACACTTTGAAAGTCACTACTTTCTAGTTATGTAACTCATACACTCATGATTCACTGACTATTGAATCATTTTTTTTTTTTTTTGGTAAGTCAACGAAATATATAAATGAAAGAAAAGAAATACAGCTACAAGGGGAATAGCATAGGACACAACCAAAGCCTACAATGAAGAAACAATGTCCAACATAGTCCAAAAAAGTCCAAACAAAAAGCCATAGCAAAAGTTAACAAAAACAAAGAAGAACTAGATCTCAAGGCCCCATTGCCTAAGCAAGGAGGCGAGACAGTGAGTTCCTCTGAATGAAGTGGTAGCAAGCAAGCGGCTTATGACCAAACCCGTAATCTCCTCTCACACAGCCTCAACTGGAATGCTTAACTCGAAAGTCGCGCTCATACCAGAGAACATAAATGGTCTCTGAGAGGCGGAGTCAGGCTATAATGCTGCCAATCTCTCGACCCTTCAGGCATTGAGTAGTCTAAGGAATGCGATTGCCCTAAGAAAAGACGGGCCAAGAAATAGATGTACGCGGAGTGATGTGACTCCAGCAGAGGCAGAGGCAGAAAAGGAACAATCCGAGAAAAGATGCTCATGAGTCTTATCAGCAAGACCACAAAGAACACAAACACTCTGAACCCCCTATGCTCTGAATCTCAGAAGTCTATCCCGAGTCTATAGCCGCTTCCGAGAAGCGAGCCGCATAAGAAAGGAATGCCTCGGAATGTGAAGTTGAAACCATAGAAGATGGTGAATAGAGTCCTCCTCTCTCCTACTCCGGATCAACTCCTAAACGGATTTGGTGGTGAATTTCTCCGACGGGTCACCTAACCACCTGATAGAATCTACTACACCAGCCTGAGGACTGAAACCAACCATATCTTAGATGGGTCGGACCTCCATGCAACCCTATGAAAATATCCACTGATCACCCTTAATGGATGAGACCCTAGAATCCCATAAAAGCCCAGAATAGGAGAGCAGTCAAGCAGGGAAGCGCTCGGGAAGGCGTCTGCAAGGCAGCCAGTAATCGGTCCATAAAGCTGTATCAAGGCCATCGTGTATGACATGATAAATGGCACTAGAACAAAGACGACGAACTGATACAATATGGCGCCAACACCATGATGCCAAACTCGTCGCCCAAATCGTCTAAAAACTTCTCCCTTAAAGGCGGTTCCAATGCACCCAATGTGGCCAAAGCAAGGAAGGATCAGAAAAGAAGGAACCAAATGTCGTTCATAATCAAAGCCTAGTTCCACTCGACAAGATGATGAAGTCCTAGACCGCCCTCACGTCTAGAAAAATAAAGATGTCTCCAAGCTACCTTTGCTGCCCGAGGGTCAACCACATAAAAGGAGAGCCACTAAAGTCAACACGATCTTCCTGATCATTGTCCTCGGGAGCATGAAGACCGATGACCAGTAGACCTGAATAGCAAAAGGGACTGAACTAATGAGCTGTAAGCGACCAACATACGACAGAGAATGAGAGGTCCATAATCGAATATGGGAGAGGATGAGATCCAGAAGCAACTTGCAGCCCGTAAACCGTGGCCGAGAAGTAATAGGTGGCACTCCCAAATGCCGAACCGGGCAATGTCCAATACTGAATCCACGAATTCCAAGAATGTTACTCTGAGTCACATAATCAACTCCTGTCAGAACTACAGTACTCTTCGCTGCATTTAAGACAAGCCTCGAAAGAATAACAAAGTGATCTAGAGCCTCACGAACAACTGTGACACTGCCTAAATCACCCCAGCAAAAGATCATCAGGTCATTAGCGAAGCATAAGCGCATAAGCCCAGTGCGACAACAACATAGGTGATAATGGAACCTCGAGTCCTTGATAGCCCAATGAAGCAATCCTCGAAGACCCTCCACAGCAATAACAAACAGATAAGGAGGGAGTGGGTCACCATGACGAACACCTCGACTGGAGTGGAAGAAACCCTCAGGCTTGCCATTAATGGCAATAAAAAAGTAAGCTGTAGAAAGGCACTCTCGGACCCAACCAACCATGATCTCGGGATGCCCATACTCTTTATACTGGCTAAGATGAAGTCCCAATGAACTGTGCCTAAGGCTTTGCGGGATATCAACATATAGCGCCCAGCGAGGTGAAACCTAAAGGTGAGAATCACATATAAGCTCCTATGTCAACAAAATGCTATCTGAAATCTGACGGCCTGGGACAAGTGCAGTTTGAGCATCATCGGTTAACCCGAGAAGGAACCTTTAGCCTGTTTGCGAGGATCTTAGTGATACACTAATAGATCATATTGTAAAAGGAGATAGGGCAAAAGTCACCAAAAGTAGAGGGAGTCTCCCCTTTAGGCACAAGACAGATCCTGGTGGTGTTCAGAGTGCCCAGCTTGCTCCCAGAAGAGATTGCACAGCCATGATAACTTCGCCACCCACCACCTCCCAGGCCCTCTTAAAAAAGAGAGAAGTGCAACCATTCGGCCCTAGGGTCTTATCGTGACCAATAGAAAAGAGAACATCACTAACCAAGATAGCAGAGATTAGGGAGATCAATAGGCGAGCCTGATCCTTAGAAGTGCGCACCTCAAAGAGGTCTAAAACATCCTCAATCAGCCAACAGTGCGAGAGATCAACTGCGCATCATAAGTCCTCACACTAGCTAGACCAACTATCGACGAAATTCGTTTCTTGGCTAGCCCATGAAGAACAAATTGATGGAAGAAACGAATGCTCTGCTCTCTGAGTGAAAGCCATTGCATGCTTGACTTCAGATGATAGAATACCTCCTCATCCCGACATAAGTGCGAATACTCACGGAATATCCTCTAATCCAAGGGTGGGACACTCAGGATCTTCATTTAATGCTTTCTAACCTAGGGCCCGTTCATCTCAAGCCACCTCAACTATCGCTGAAATGTTGCTAAAATGACGAGTATTGAGGGTCTCACTCTTCAGCAACTTCAGCTTCTGAGTGAGCTGATACATCGGAGTGCCCTCAATACTATTGTCCAAAACTCTCCGAACAGTAGGAAGAAAATTTGCATGGTTAGCCCAAAAGTTAAAGAACTTGAAAGGAAGTTGTTGGGGCACGATGTTCCCCAAGCCCTTTAACAACAATAGCCAAATGATTTGAAACAATATGACGTGTTAGAATCTCAGTAGAGGCAACATGGAAGTCATGAAGCCAATCCTTACTAACAAAGCACCAATCAAGTTGCTTGAGGGTCAATCTATTTCCCTCAGCCTTGTTGGACCATACGAAATGAAGTCCAAAGTAGGAATGAGTTGTAAGCTCAGCCTTAGTAACATACTCGTGAAAATCATCCATATAACCAGGCCAACTCTCCTGGCCGCAACATCTATCAGAAGAGCTAAGGATGGCATTAAAATCCCTAAGGAAGAAATTACCAAAAAAAAAATCCCTAAGGAAGATCCAACGCTCACCCAAAAGTCTGACGCTAACACCCCAAAAATAATCCCAGTGTGCTCAATGAGGTCCTGGCTCATTAAAGCCATAAACAAACGTGGTAAGAAAGCCCACAGCTCTAGATAGATCCAAAATATGACAAGGAACTAATCACCTCCCCTAATCAAATTAACCCGATAGACGCCCAGGTCCCAAGCAACGATAATTCGATACCGAGAGGAACATATGCCGCTGTAGAGGTACTGCTACCCATCAGCGCATCGAGCAATCACAAACTTCACATCAGATGGCTTGGTTTTAGTCTCAACCAAGCCTACAACAGATAACCGATTGGAAGAAATCTAGTAGCATAGAGCACGAGATGAATCGGGGTTGTTAAGGCCCCTAATTATCCAACATCCAACTACCATGATGAAACAATCTATGAAACAACATGACCCCCTTGTCGGGAAGCCGCTCCGGTAAGAGGCCCAATGCGAAGGGCAAACATGGGAGCCTCAACACAACAGGGAGTGGAAGCATCCAACAAACTCTCGAACTGGTTTGACACATCAAGGCTCGACACATTAGCCCCCCACTTCAGTGTACATATAAGAGGTGTAACGACCACAACAATGGCATCCTAAGCTTCCTCCACCTCAGGAGGGACATTGGTAGAACCCAAATCACAAGTGCCATGATGAGAAAAGGAGATGGGCAGATAATCAGCAAAAGTCCTCGAGGGATGAGAAATAGAGTCAGAAGCAGAAAGGACAGTACGGCGGCTTACGAGCCTGACATGGCAACTAATGGACCCGAGCCATTAGCTGACCCAATCTCTAAACCCCGACCCGAGACACGCTCTACCGATGATTATCAAGGACAAGTCGCTCTTCCCTTAGGCTAAAACCACACGGCCCAACCCCACCACAATCCTCCCTAGCATTTGACCCACTATGGGAAAGCCTTTCCAAATTAGGCCCATTTCCGCTTGTGTTAGCCTCACTAGAGGAAAGCCTCTCAAAAATAGGCCCATTTCCCCTTGTGATAGTCCCACTAGAGAAAAGCCTCTCCAAAATATGCCCATTTCCCCTTGTGTTAGCCTCACTAGAGGAAAGCCTCTCCAAAATAGGTCCCTTATCCCTTGTGATAGTCCCACTAGAGGAAAGCCTCTCCAAAATAGGCCCATTTCCCCTTGAAATAGAGGAAAGTCCCTCCAAAATGGGTACATTTCCCCTTGAATTAATTGGCCCAGCGGGACAAGAGGTCCACATCCCAGGTGAAGCAGCCTGCGGCCCGTGAGCTAGAGTTGTAGAGGAAGCAAGGTGCGGCCCAATAGTCGGCCCAGTAGAAGCAATAGGGCGCGGCCCAATAGAAGAAGCAGGACGAGGCCCAGGTGAGACTAGACACAGCCTATCAACATCTAGCCCAACTTCCACCCTTAACCCAGCATCACCCATAGGCCCATGGGAGGAAAGCCCCACCACACTAGGCCCATTTCCCCTTGGGTTGTTAGGGACCGACCCAGTACCATCAGCAGCACTCCCCAGCCTAGAATCAATATTACTTCCCACCACGCCATTGCTCGCCTGAGCCGGTGCCGGGTTTTTTTTTCCTGGCCACTTGCTCTGGCTACTAGGAGAGGGTTGTAACGACATTCGGGACGTGGCATGAGTGGTGAAAAACTCGACATTTGCCACAAACTTTCGGCATACCTTCAAACTTGACAGTCACAGATATATGCCGACCTATATAATCGACCGTTAGGTTTTTTGGAGGGTTAATGCAAGCATCAATTTGGACACAAACATGGGCATAGCTCACCACAGTACCCTCTACTGACGCTTAATCCATGAAAAGAGGATGTCCAACTCCACTAGCAATATGAACTCAAGGATCGTTCCGACCATAATGAGGCAGGGAGGCCATGTAATTGGATCCAAATAGAAATTCAAGGTATGTCATTTGAAGGAGCAAAATTAAACCTCCAATGCTTAAGAGAAAGATAATGCCCATTAAGAGTCCAAGGGCCACCCTCAAGCACCAAATCCGACTTAGCTACTGACTTAAATTGAAAATAATAAACCTCTTTATCGGCAATTACACACTCAAGACACTTCGAACCCCATAGCAATTTCATAGTGGCAACATAGCGAGAATAAGAAACATGACCCCCTCTAATATGACCAACAGGACAACGACCCCATTTCTCTAGCCCAGAAGCAACGTCCTTATCAGTAACAGTAGTGACATCTTCATTGTTAACAATCTAGGAGGAACACAACGAAGGGTGCCCCTTGGTGGCGCTAAGCTAGCCGCGCTAGCCCAAGAATGAGAACTCGAAGCACCCACTACCCAGATCTCGAGCACCTAAATCTGTCACCCGGGTTGGAGAAGATTGCACTGCCAGCATGGTGCACTTAAAATAAGAAATTCCCAATTCACAAAAAATCAAGAACCAAAAAAAATAAGGGAATCTTGTAACAACCTTGTAATAACTAAAAAAAACTCCAAACACCCCCTATCATGCACGCACCACCCATCACCATATCCAAAGCAAGGTTCAAGAAATAACAAGCAACAATGAGGCAGAGAAAGGACAACACCAAGATGACTCAAGATTCAAACTCAAGCAAGATTATATCATCATCATCAACCTTTGTATAAGAAGAAAGAAAGCAGCAAAAGAAACACAGCAATAGCATTATTTTTCAGCAAAACAAGGGAAGCAAAAACTGATACCAAATGACAAAAATCTACCCAAGATTCAACCTAAAAACAATCACGGAAACACAAGGAATCAAGTGATGGTGGAGAGATGAATTTGTACTGTCAAATGCTCAAAAAGAAGAGAAAACCAAATGACATTCCGAGAGAGAGAGAAAACCCGGTGAGAGAGACAGTCAACCACCACAACAACCACCAGTACAAAAAGCAAGAAATCCACAATAGATGAAGCTGTCAAGATGGTGATAGATGAATTCTAGAGGAAATAGCACTAGATAATGAGTCCTATGCAATGATAAACATCAAGCTCAAGCACCCGTGCTCACATGTGTTTCACCCTCAGACCAGTGATGGATTGATGCCCCGATCATTCCATGAGGAAGAGAAGATGATGAGGAGTCCAAAACTAGTTTCTCCACCTCTGGGAGACACCGAATGCTCCCGCATGTACCGGTTAAAGGATGGTGGTCAAAGAGACATGTGCTGCCCTTTAGCTCGCCACCAAATTCATCCAGTCCTTTGGAATTCTATCAGATTCGCTTCAATTGAGTGACCATCAGTTTCCACTTTTATGGTAGAATGTTTCTACTAACCATTAATTCAAATCCACATGATTTTATAGCGTCATCAGATCCATTATTCAATAAACAAGATGTTTATTTGAGTCTACAAATAGACTTCCGTAGTTTGCATACTATATGTTTCTGATCTTTTGGCAAAAAAAACTTGTCTAGTTGTATCGTATACATAACTTTCTTAAGAGGTCCATTTAGAAAATGTCATCTTGATTTCCATTTTTCATATCTTATCACAATGAGATATAATGAATAAGAGCATCCTTATGCACTTATGCCTAGTATATGGCCAAAAGGTCTCATCATAGATCATTCCTTACTTTAGGGCATAACCCACCGGCATCAATCTAGTCTTTAAGGTCTGAACCCTCGTCCACTCAACTCTGTATTCTTATAGATCCATTCACATCAAATCTAATGGACTTAATGTATTTCGACGCCTCTACAAGTTCCCAAACTTAGTCAAAATACATTTATTTTAGTATAGCTATTATTTCCCTGAACCATTGGTCTACATCAATATTGTTAAAAGCTTCATCGTAGTATAGAGAATCAGATTCATTATCCTATCCAACCACTACGGATGACGACATGTATCTGTTAGGTATCTTAACAAACTTGCCACTACACCAAGGCTCTTATGTACTAAGTGCAACATTAACACTAGTAGAGGATGTATCTAATAAATCAACTAAACTATAAGTTGTATCACACTGTTGAAATACCGTATCTTATACTCGTAATTTGTCTAGCATAAGCTAACTACTATACTTTTAGGGTCACTTCTAAATCCTCTTACACAATAAACATTCTGATATGTAGACGTGACTCATCATATGAATATTATCATATTCAATAACACATTATTGATCCTATCTACAGCACTTTGTTGTAAGGAAAATTAAAAATTCTCTTGAAATCCAGCACTTTGATCTAATTATCTAGCTGATCCCAACTTTAGTCATTAATTCTATGAACTTTGCAAAATATTCAAGACTATAGTCTTCATAGCTATATACATGTATCAACTTATTGAGTAGTCATTCATAAATGTTTATGAAATGCCTTAAGCTTCCACTTACTTGAACATTAATAAGTCCATAAACGTTTTATGAACAAGTTGTAATAGCATAATGGCTCTATTGTGTTTACTCTTAAAGGCTATTTTAGTCACCACAGGCTCTAACATGATTCATATACTGGTTATCATTTTGAATCCAATGATCCTATAAGACCATCTCAAACTAGTGTTTAAATTGCAAGAGATTAATCTGACATAAGATCAAGTGCCACTTGAAAGCTATATCTACTTCAAGAAATTCTTCTTTTATATGATTACACAGCCTAGTTTATATTAGACGAATAAATTGCCATTAACATAGATTCTGATTAAAAATAGTTAACTATCTGCCAATGTGCCTTTTTAAATCAACATTTTTTTTCCTTAAATATCAATCCATTTTTCATAACAATAATTGAAAAAACTATTTTAAAACAAATAGTGAATAGAAATCAAACTTCGAAAGAAATTGGTACATTAAGGTAGTCACTCAAAATCAAAACTACATTTCTTGAGTTAAACTGCAATTTCTTGGTGCCCCTATTGACAACAACAATAGTTAAGCATCTAGGCAATTTCTTTTAAATACTAATGTCCAGAGCCTTTGCAAAAGAGATAAAACTATTTTGGCTTATGTTTTATTTTATCCTTTAGAGTTTCTTAATTACTTGAGATAGATGCTTACATTAAGTGAACTCCACTCTTAGTTCTGATGACACCTTTCTCTCATAAAGTACCGTCTTCAGTTTAGATAATGAGTAATCTCTATTATTCGATGTATCCATTGTAAAGTGATTAAAAGACCTTGATAGGCAAGACAGGATTTGCATCCAGAATTCTAGTTCAATTAAATAAACCATCATCATTTGACACGCTCTTGAATTAAACTTTCTGTTCATATTAGTGTCCTGGAAAACCCAATTAGTTAGTCATAAATATTAAATAAATGAAATTGTCTTATTTATCTATTGTCCAATTATGTTTTATGAGTCAAACATACGTGTGATTTTTTTCCAAAATGTTCCATGAGATGCACTTAGTCCAAGATAACATGTCAGGTTTGTTTTAAGTGATCAATGAGATTGAACCACAGATAGACTTAGATCAAACTAGTGCTATGTTGTAAAAGTATGCTTGTAGTCAGTGATAAATTTGGATAAGTTGTCTGATAAGACTATAATATAATACTTTTGATGACTTATCTCAGTCATGTGGATAGGATCCTAGAGTATTATGCTGGTGTTTTCAATGACACTGGAACACCGAGCAGGACCACCTAAATTTGTTGATTCTTTAACTGCTATCAAAGATAATTAATTATGTAAGACGATAACTCTAAATCCAAAAAATAGTCTAAACTTGTGCATGGATTGTTCATTGCTTTAATGTGCCAAAAAAATTAGTCCAAGTGCATTGATTTGAACCTTAAATGCATTGGGTGTGGGCACAAAGTGTAACGGGAACAGTTATTTTATGTGGAATCTATAATGTCAAATGAGATAAAGATGTCTCATTAGTTGATTTACAAGCATACAAACAGATCCTAAAATCTTTGGCCAAAGTATTCCATATATTTGACATTTGTAATTAATACGGAAGTTGTTTCTATGCTAGTGAATTGTTCGAGAATCGGGAACTACGGCGTGAGATTTGAGAAAAGTAACGATAGTAGTTAGAGTTACTTTTGTTCACGGATATCTAATAAAGGGGTTAATTGTCGTAATAAAAGTTATTTGGAAAATTCATAAGTAAATATATTTAAATCTAGAGTGCAGTAGATCTTATGTAGTTGAATTAAGGTTTACTAAATGGTTTTATGTTTTGATCATCATGTTTTACTAAATGGTAATAAATTATTATTATATAATGATAATCAGATTTGACCCGTTTAGAGCTAGAGTTAGATTGTTCCAAATATCTTTTTGCAAGCCTCAACTTAAACATTCTTTGAAAATATTTAAAAACTAAATTAATGAGATGAATTATTTATTTATGAGATAAATAAATTTTTATGCCAAACAAATATTCATGAGATGAATATGTAACATAATAAATATAGTGTTCAAAAAAAAAAAGAAAAAAATTTATGTATACTGTGCTGGGCTAGCAATTTTCAAGTGGGTCCACGGGGGGCCCACATTTATGTATACATATACAATTTTTTTTATAAAAACTTTTTTTTAACCGTAAGAAAGTACGAGAAGGGTTTTGGTTCCTAGTTTTCTCGCATAATAAAAACCTTAAAATTATTTTGGGGATTTTCTAAATTATTGTTTAGCATAATTTTTTTGAAAAAATATTTTTCGGAAAGATTAAAGGAAAAATTTTGTCCTAAAACTTTTCTAAGTTAAATATTTTGGGAGCCCACACCCTCGATGCTAGAAATGGTCATTGCAAAGAAGACCTTGAAACATCAAGAAATCTTCGTCCAATTTCAGATCTTCAAGTTGAAATCAGGACTCATGCTTCGGTTACATTTTAATTAAATATGTGATATTTAATTTGTTTTTCCGTTATTTCGTTTATTCTATATACCGTATTTATAGTTTTATTGATATTTTTCATTTCTCATATTATGAAACTATTAAAATAAGATCTAGATCTGATTAAATAATTTAATTAGATTGGGGCGTTAGATTTAAAATTAAGAATTTAGAATTCGTTTTTTCGTTGCGCCCTTTTAGGAAAATGTTTTTGAAATATGTTCCCAACTCATTCTTAAAACAGTCATGTGTGTATCATCTTCCGCACAAGTTGTTCTCATGCTACCTATTTTACTCCTCTAACACTTCTTTCAAATATCTAATCATCTCTACTATAGTTGGCTTTTCAAATATCTAATACTAGAATAAATTCGACACCCAAAGTTCGAATCTTTTAACTTCTTATTCTAGTCTAACATTCCAAATGTTTCTTTCAACTTAGTAAACATTTTAGTAGCAACTAGAGAACAATGAGAATCTACCATGCTCAACATGTACTAAGAAATATATATCAGGGAGCAGAACAAAATACGCAAGTAACAAGCATCAATATTGACTGCAATGTAAAATATAACAAATAGCCTGAAATCATAATTGTAAACAAGTCTATAACATATAGGAATTTTTTTTAACTTTTTACAAACAATCAAAGTACGGAGTTCACAATCCGATACTTACATGTATGCCGTGGTGACCGAACCAAACTACCAAACACTCCCCATCAGTGGGGTCGAATTGAGACACCAGATGGTTGAGAACATTTCTCAATAAATATGTTTTCTCGTAAGCTCTTACTTGACATAATTAACACACCATACTTCCCTCAGCTTCTAAGTTCATAGAAAAGAGCGCCTCGGGGAGGCTAATATAGCACCCTAGTCAAGTGTATGTCGCTACCTACACCATCCATACAACTCCACAAAGTGCTCCACGTCAATGTGGTCATGCACATTTTCATGCACTTCAGTCTATTTCTAAGAGATCTAACCTTAAACTCAAACCCCTCCTCAGGAAGTAGCGTCCACTACTATACTAACAAATTGGTAATGGAGGCAGTGTTCATTTATTTATAGAGGCTTGCTCCCACTTGATTTTTTTTGTCATGTGAACTTTTTAATTAAGTTTTAGCAGACTAACAAAGTATGGAATCCACCTAGCCATTCTCTGTTCATGCAACGATGATCAAACCAATCTACCCATTACCCCCTGTAGCTTGGTCGTACCGAGTTATCAGTGATGTGAGAACTATTATGAATTAATATGTTTCCTAAACATAATTAATTCACCATGTCTTCCTTGGCCTCTAAGATAATATCACATTGTTCCCCAAGAGACTAATTAGGGTATCCCCCTGATGGGGTAAGGCGGTGTACATCCTACCCCTCCCAGACCCCGCTCATGCGGGAGCCCTTGTGACACTGGGCCTGTTGTTGTTGTTGTTTCCCTAGGAGACTAACATATTATCCTAGTTAAGTGTATATCATTGCTTAGACATTGATACACAAGGTACTTCACGGTAGCATGGTCGCACCTGTTTTCTTGTACCTATATCCATCCTAGAGAAGTCTAACCATATATTACATAACCGAACGCCCTCCTTAGGGTGTAGCATCTGTCCGCTACATTATTAGATTGGCGATGGAAGCCGTGAGGATTCAACTCCTGAACCTCACTCCCACTTAATATTATAGATGGTGGACATTTCTTTTATGTCTGATTATCTCATAATCAATAAAAAGATCACATTCTAAATTGTATTTAACAATTAAATAATATATTAATCATACTAGACTCCTTTAAATGTCCAACCTATGTAATCTAATCTCATTAGATATTTTATGAGAATTTTCTTTTCAAATAATTCAACTATTGAATTTTCTAAACTTATTAGACCTATTTAAAAAATTCTCCTACTTAGTGAAATCAAATATTTTCATAAAAATTAATATTTAAATGGCCTCCTAACTTTATTCACATCATATATATTTAACTCATTCAAATAATATTAAACGTGTGAATAAAATTTAGTAAGCACCATGTTATCAAACTATTTTGAACAACGTTACTTAATGCCTAAATAGGTTGAAATGACTAAATAATTTTCTAAACAAATTTAGAAATGATTACTTATTTATTTTAAAAAGGTTTCTACTGACATCAACATGTCGAATGCTAAGGTCAGCAACATAAAAAATCCTTTTGATTAAATAAATAAATAATTAATTAAATTTAATCTTAATCTCATTAGATCGTAATATTTTTAAATAAAAAAAACATCTAATCCTATTAGATATTCTTTGTGGTAATGTAAATATTTTTAAATCATTCAACAATTTGAATATCCAACTTTTAGATTATTTAAAATATATTCCAACCATTTTAATTAAAATTCATCCTAATCTAAACAATTTAAATTACATGAATAGGCAATCTTGTTATTAAACTTCTTTAATAATACAAATCGGGTATTCTTTCCTTTATCGAAATTCTCAATTTCTCTCATTCGCGATTCTATTTATGATATTTCATTATGCATAATACTAACCTCATGCGCATTATGAGTATAATTAGAGATAGCTCTAATACCAATTGTTCGAAAAATTTAATTTCTTAAACTATAATTTTACTAGATTAATTAGATCATGCATAGCGGAAACAATTTAAAATTCTCTAATTCTAAAACCAAGAACCTCTAATCTAATATATACATAATGATATAGAGTATTAAACACTACAAAAAAAGTGACCATTACCAACAGTAGTATTTCAGGTTCTGTTGGTAATGGTTGTACATTACCAACAACAAAATGTTACTGTTGGTAATGACTTATAAGGAGTAAAAAGTGAAAACAATAAAGACTTAGTCCAACAAAAATAAATTTCTGTTGGTATTGATCCAATCAATCCCAACAAAATAGATTTTTGTTGGTATTGATCTAGTCAATCCCAACAGAATAGATTTTTGTTGGTATTGACTACCTCAATGCCAACAGAAATAAGTATTGTTGGTATTGACTAGCTCAATGCCAACAGAAATAAGTGTTGTTGGTATTGACTAGCTTAATGCCGACAGAAATAAGTGCTATTGGTACTGATTAGCTCAATGTCTGTAGAAATAAAGTTTGTAGGTATTGACTAAATCATTGCCAAATAAAATAAATTTTGTTGATATCGACTAAATTAATACCAATAGATATATTTATCAATAAAAAAAATTTTCGGTAAAATTAGTAATTATAAAAAATTTTATTAGAGATATATTAATTTTATAGTGCCTTTTGTGAAATAACTTTTTAGTCAAAAAATATAATTAAAAAATAGTTTAAATAACGATCTGTATTGGTGTAACTATGCCTCATTTTTATTCTTTCTTACCGTCATTTGGACGATTTTATAAAACATATGAAACTTATTGTATTAAAACATTATTTTACAAAATTTATGAACTAAAAACTTAGTAAACCTCATAATCGTAATAAGTTATAATTGAACATGTATTTAAATAATATTGTCTTTAAATAATATAATAATAATAATAACAGTAATAATAATGTTTTCAAAATTTTTTATTTTTCCTCTTCAATTTCATTTTCCCTCCATTTTTTAATTTTATTTACTTAATTTATTTTTATATTTGTACTTTACTCATTACTAATAACTATTACCAAAGGACAAAATCATATTACCAACAAATAAATTTTTAGTATTGGACCAATACTGATCGAGACATTTACTAACAGACAAATTTATTGTTAGTATTATTCTTATAATATTAAAAGAATCATTATCAACAAACAAAGTCACTAGTTTTAAATTTAAAAAAATTAATAGTACTTAATTCTTTTTTACTTAATTTTTGTTTCCCTCCTTAATTTTCATTTTCCTCTTTAATTTTTCCCCTTTTCTCTCAAAATTTTATTTTCCCTCTTAAATTTCCCTCCAATACTTACAATTCTAACCTAAAATTAAGTTAATAGTTAAATAAATTTAGTAATTGATTATAAAAAAAGAAGAGGCGGATGAGTAAAAAGGGCACTAGACCCTCTTCACTTTATTTCACCGCCACACCCCAAATTCTCTCACCTCCTACCACTCCCCGGCGACGCCTCGACGGCCACCACGCCAGCCATGGCGATTCGACCACCACCACGCCGGCCACCGCTGCTGGGTCTTCTGGCTTGACATGATAGCCCTCATGCCAGGCTCAGTGCCCTAAATTTCAGGTATAAACATGAGCATTTGTATACATTTTACATTATATTTTTTTTTAAAACATGTGAATTTGTTGTATGAGATATGAATTTTGCCGATATTTATGTTGGTCGTTGCTAGTTGTTGTACGAGACGTGAATTTTGTTTAAAACATGGATATTGAAGAGGTTCTATCAACTCTTGGGCTTGGATTGTGGTGGTACTTCTGATTTTTCTAATTTTAATCTATTTTTCGTGCAATTTGAGGTTTGTATTCATTAGTTTTGTTGATATTAACATGTATATTTGGTTTGATTTTAGTGTGGATTAGATAATTAGTTTTGTCTTAAACTGTTTAACTAAAATCTTATGTTTGTTGACATATTAGTTGTATGAGACAAGAATTTTGCTGAAATTTATGTTGGTCGTTGCTAGTTGTTGTATGAGACGTGAATCTTGTTTAAAACATGGATATTGAAGAGGTTCTATCAACTCTTGGGCTTGGAATGTGGTGGTAGTTCTGATTTTTCTGATTGTAATCTATTTTTTGTGCAATTTGAGGTTTGTATTCATTAGTTTTGTTGATATTAACATGTATATTTGGTTTGATTTTAGTGTGGATTAGGTAACTAGTTTTGTCTTAAACTGTTTAACTTAAATCTTATGTTTGTTGATATATTAGTTGTTGTTGCTGTTTTTTTACTTTTAATTGTGAGTAAGATGGGCACTACCAGAAATTTGCTTATTTGCGACGACTCTTCACGACAGACAACAAAAACCGTCGTAAATAGTAGGCAAATTATGACGGGAAATATTAGTTGTCATGAAATCATAAAACCATGTGAAAATTTACGACAACACTTATTACCTGTCGTAAATTATGAGTTTCTACCCATCGCAAATGGCATTGTAAAATTTTAAAAGAGGGAAAATGAAAAATTTACAAAATTTTACTAATTTTTCCCGCCAAAAATATATTTTTTAACAACAGCCAAAATTTATTTGTAATAAAATATTGATTAATGAACTTTGCTTGTTCTTCTTCTTGTTCAACACGCCGCCTACTTCTTCTTCTTCTTCCACACGCGCAGCCTGCTTCTTCTTCTTCATCAAACGCAGAATCTTTTTCACTACTCACACTCTCTCTCGCTCTCTCTCTCTCCACTGGCGATCATCTTCATTTCAGGTTCCTCTTTTTCCCCATTTGATTAGTTTATTTTATTCATATTTACTCTTGATTTAGGGTTCTTTCATTCATTCTTTTCTTTCTTTTTTTTTTTCCCCAAATTAATGCTACCCATTTGCAGAATATCCAGTAGTTGTGACTGAATGTTGCATTTTAGTTTTGGTTTTGTGGTTATTGTGTTTTGATTTCAAATGGGTTTAGGGTTCATTCTACTTTGAATTTTGGGTTTTCTTTATTTCTTTTCTGTCTGCTTTTCCAAATTAATTCTACCCATTTGCAAAATATCCAGTAGTTGTGATTGTATGTTGCATTTCAGTTTTGTTTTTGTGGTTATTGTGTTTTGATTTCAAATGGGTTTAGGGTTCATTCTAGTTTGAATGTGAAAACAAGGTTTTTTGGGTGAAATCGAGAGTTTTTTCGTTTGGGTTTTGACATTTGAGAGTCATATCCAAACGCAAAAAGGGGGTGGAGATTTTGAAGTTGGGGTGCTGATTCTAAGTACTTAAACCCGATTTGATTTCTTTGTTTTGTTGGTGATTTTGATGTGAAGCAAGAAGGGTGTTGACAAAATTAGTTCATGCTAAACTTAATATAATACATAACAAACACAAATTTTATGAACTTAAAAAAAAATCAGCAAAAGATACCAAAAACACAGAAAACAGAGGCTGTTGACAGTGCACGACTAGCCAAATTCGACCCTCTCTTAGACCTGACTCCAGTGTGTTTTTGGCTCTCAAATCTGGATCAACAAACACCCCAACACACCCCCTATTTATACAAGTAGAGCTTGGAATAAAAAACTTAGAAAAAATCTCAAAAATCTGCTCCCATTTGAGCTTCCTGCAGCACGGCCCAGTTCTGCAGATTTCGCTGTAACTTGCTGATTTTTTCAATTGTTTTTACTTTGCACCGCCCAAATTCAGTCCAAACATCAACTGTGACATGTTAATGAAGTGTATAAGAGGTTCTTTCGCTTTATTCGTCCATTTTGCCACCCCAAATTGCAAGTTGAAGTGAACTGTGCAAGTTTCTTGAACAGATTTTGTCAAACTGATTTCTTTGCCATTTTTCTTCATTTTTTTATGAAATCCTCCACCCAAATACTGCTATAGCATGTTAAGAATTTGTTAAATAACTTATTTAAGCTTTGGTTCAATGTATTTAGTTGCAAAAAAATCAAGAAATATTGAGCTGAAAAGTTGCCCTACAGCTGCAAGTTCCTTTGCAACTTGTGAATTTTTTATATTTTTTCATTTTTTCTGATTTTTTATGTAAAAGAATGCTTAAAATAGCTTTAAGTAATGTTTAATTGTATTTTACAATGCAAAAAAGATGAATAATGAGGATAAAAGCTTGAATTTTAGCTGAAAATTGATGCAAAACTTGTGAAATAGGGTGTAAGGTGTTCTTGGTAATTTTGTATAATTTTTTGTTATTACTTTGCAATTTTTTTGATTTATCTTGCTTTTACTTATTGATATTAATGATAAAAATGGCAAGATTTAGTACAAAATTTGTGTGCTTTAGTGATTTAGAGCTATAAATATTGTTTGACTCAGGTTTGAGGTGAGCCATATGTTAATGTTCATGTCCATAATTGATTTAGACCAAACCTAGAAGTTATACTACAAAGATTGTGTATAATACGAGATCAAACCTACTAAATTAAACGCTATAAAAAAGTTATACCATGTAGAAGTTACAAAATTATATAAAACTAAAACTACTGTACTTGACTTATTTTGTCTTAAGGAATCTATGACAACATCTCCAAAAGTTGAACTAAAACATTGCAGAAATGATGATGCAAAGGATGGCGAAGCACGCAAAGGATTGGCAATATTCTTCCTCAAAAGTTATTACACTTCTGAAAAGAATATCATGTTGGCCTCTGATGTTCTTTTACAACAAGCGCATGGATATATCTTGTTCAATTGCGAAGACATTCAAGACTGCATTAAGTATATTCTTTAACAAAGGCATTTATTTCATTTGTTTCTTTGTTGATGATGTAAAGTTTATATTTCAAATGTAAGCTCACAACTTTTTTGTTTATAGTGAGCATCATGATCTAATTACTACTCAAAACAACCACCTGACTGAAAAAGAAATTGAGGAGATCCACAAAGTAGAGTTTCTTACTTGGTTTCAATGTAATGTAAGTTTAAGCTGTATATAATGTAGGCGTCATGATGTAGTTCTTGATAAATAATTTTAACATATTTATTTTTCTAACAATTATTTACTTTTTTAGGTTGAGCGATATGTACCTACTAACCCTAACAAAGCAGAGGACCTACGATGGTTGAGTAAATGGCCTAGCAATTGGATAAGGAAGATGACAAGGATCACATGCAATGGTTTTGTGGTTGATTATAACGTTATACTTGTTTTAACATAACATGCCATGATCTTAAGAATATTGTTGTATTGTATTTGTTTGCCAATCTTAACTATTGAAGGTTTTTCATGGCATCTACTGGAATGAAAAGAAGGCTAGTGAAGTCATCAGATTTACAGGTTCCCCACACATCTTATTGCTATATTGTTATTTGTTAATATATCTCTGTTATATTTTTACTATGTTGTCTTTCCTATTTTTTATGTAGAAATTGGCATCTCGTAGAAATGATAATTAAACAGCACAAGCACAACATATCCTTCAGCAATTACGTTGCAGCCCTAGGTTGGCTTATCATCCTCTACCTCAAAAGCGGAGTGATGATCAGACATCCTTTCAAAAAACACGACGTGCTTTATTTCCTATTGATCATACGCATGATAATCAGCCACAAGCAGAAGTAGAGCATGTTGCAGAAAATATCATTCCTGATAAAAGAGATAATATGATTAGTGAGTCTATTTTTTCATATTACATTATGTTTTATCTTATAATTTGTACTAGTTATGGGTACTCCTAACCCTTTCTTGCATTTTGTTTTACTGTTTGCATTTGAAAAGGTACTCCAGATAATCATAATTGTCCATTGCGGGAGAAAAGGCTTGATACAGCTAGAAGTAATGACAGACAAGGTTGTGAATTAATCATGTTAATTTTGTAATTGTGGGCATTGTATCAAGTACACATTTACGTTTGATGTTTTGATGTCATGTGAATTTGTTTAGGGTCTGGAACTGGTAATACATCTCGTACATCATCTCAATTTCAAGGGCAAGCACAACCAACTAGTAGCACTCAATCAGGTTGTATTATAATATTTTTAGGATTTGAATTGCAGTACTGTATTTAATATAAATTAATGATATAGTAAAGACTTTAATTTGGTAAAGTTAGTACTCAGTTACATTTTTTCGCCTTAAAATTAACACCCTTAATATATACTAATAGAATTTATTTGGTGTTGTAGGATTGGAGCCTCAAAAGAAAAAGAGGGGGCCAAATATATTAAAGAGGTTGAAGGACAAAGTTTTCATTGACGTTAATGCTGAAGGTCAGCCCGACGATGACAATCAAAGGAAAATGTAAACTTTGATCGGGATTCATGCTAGAAATCCTCGAAAGTTGCCAATTGATGTAGAGCATTGGTTAGAAATGTAAGAGTGGAGAATAGACCATATATGGCAAATCATAAATGTAACTTATTTCTTATTATGTAAAAAATAGAAATAGATTATTGGTTACATTGTTTGAGTTCTAAGTGATTGTTGTATTTATATTTCAGGAAGAGTACTACGTCCTTGAAGAAAGGGAGCCATACATGTGGGTCCGTTCAAAAATGAATTCTAGTTTGAGAGAAAATAAAAGCGAATGGAGAAACGGCCTGATGGAAGGTTTCTCGAAAGATAAAGCGTTGGGCAATAAACCTGACATTGTACCTGACCTACAGTGGAGAAAGTTCGTAGAGCTTTGCTTTTCCGAAAAAGGGCAGGAATATCAATGTGATTGTAATAGTAATAATGGATTTGATATTCTTATATTGATAATAGTTGTGATTCCCACTTTTTTATTAATTATTCTCATAATGTCATAATATTTGATATAGAAACGCCGTTAAAGAGCCATGGCTAATAAAAAAGAATCAAAATCGTGACGCTATGCAGGTAGCAAGGCTTTTGCTAGAGTACAGAAAGCTAAGGTAATTGAAGCTCTTTTTAGTTTCATATTTCAATACTTTTTATGCACTAATTTTTATGTTAAGTAACACATACATTCTTGTTTGAATACAGCAAATAAGATGGTAAAAAATCCGATGAGATTGATATCTATAAGGAAACCCATATCCCAAAGCATCACACTGTGCTTGATGACAATACTTCTACTGCCTTGGTTTGATGATTGCTATATTTATTAGATCATTCTAAATTTGTTCAGTGTTTATACATCCCAATACCCATTCTAATAGATTAAAATACTCCTTTTTACAGATGGAGATTGATAGGAGACTATCAGAACTTCCGGATAATGTAGATGTAGCATTCATTAAAGAAGAACGAAGGAAGATATTTTTTGAAGTTATGGGAGAGAACAATAATGGATACGCAAAAACCTATGGATTAGGTGTTAAGGTTCCTCGTTCTAGTGCTGAGCGTGCCCCTCTAGCTGAGGAACAAGCTAAGACTAGAAAGTTGGAGGAGGAGCTGAAAATTGTGAATGAGAAGTTGTCTAATTCAGATGAGAGCTTAAAGAAATCAAGGGAAAAGATAAACTTTCTCGAGCCCACTCTTCTGAAATTTATAGGAAAGGTAATTATTCAACATATAGTGGCAGAACAACATTTTGTTAGTTTGAAGTTAGGCTAATATAGTTCTTAGTAGAATGTTAATTAGCGTTGTTTCTTATTGAGCCTAATTGACTATTGATCCTTTATTTGTGTCATAATATATATCTATTTTGACTTTGCAACAGTGAATATGAATTATAAAGATAAATATTCTAAAATATGGTGGTGCAAATGCTAGGACTTGATTGATAACTCTTCTGTATGACTGACTTATGTGCTAAAAGATTGGGATTGAGTTTGAGTTGTACATCTGACGACTTTGTTGATCGTTGTCACAGGAAAAGGGCATGCCAGTTGATAATGAGCTTAATCAAGAGCATGGAGACCAGGAATACACAGAAGAAGATAACATGTAGCAGGATGTCTTTTTTGCATATATATCATGGATTTGTCTTTTTTGCTACATAAACTTTTAGGATTTATTTAGGATTGTTTTCTTTTGTTGAGGATTAAATTAGACATGATATTAAAGATGTATTTTGGATGTTATGGGGGATTTGTTTGTTGGTGAATGTATATGTATTAATGAAGGGACTAGTTGTATGAAATTGTAGAGAAATCCTTGCTAATGAAAAATTTTTGTTGGTATATACAGAAAGTCTTTGTTGGTATATCTTCTACTATTATATGCTGATTGTAGAAATAATCTTTAGCTATAGAAATCTTTTTGGTTGGAATACCCTTTGCCAACATACATTTTTTATTGGTATAATTTTTACCAACAGAGAATTCGTTGTTGGTAAAAAAATCTTTTGCCAACAAAAAATTTGTTTTGGTACTATCCTTTACCAACAGATAATTTTTATTTGTATAACTTTTATTAGTAAATAATTTATTGATATACTCTTTATCAATAAAGAATTTGTTGTTGGTAGTAACTTTTACCAACAGAAAACTTTGTTGGTATAACTTTTACCAAGAAATGAATAATTATTGCTAATGCTAAGCTATTACCAATAGTTTAAAATTTCTGTTGGTAAAACTTTTACCGACAAAGGCTGTACCAACAGCTTACCAATAGACCGATTTCTGTTGGTAAAGCCTTTACCAACAGAAAAATTGTCATTGCCAACAACAATCCTGCTGTTGGTAGTAATCACTTTTTTTGTAGTGAAAGCATAATAAACAAGAAATTAAAAGCATAAATACAAATATGAAAATTTAATGAAAGCTTAAAAGAAAAGGAACCAAAAATACCTTGATTGTAGACCGTAGTTGTCATCCAAGAGGAATCATTAAAACCTTAAAATCTTCTCCACAATGACCCATTGACATCTAGAGTGTGGGCTCTAAAAATATTTACTAAAGAAAACTTTCAAAGATAAATTCTTCCTTTTTAATTTTTCAAAAAGTCAAATTTTTCAAAAAAATTTTGATGCTAAATTCAATTTCTAAGACCCCTATTCACTTTAAGAAGTTGATGTGGAATTCACAAAAAATACTAAACATGTGTTTTGTATCAAACAAAAACAACGCTGCATCGTTTAGATGAAAAAGAAACTCAATTACCTATGGTGCTTTAGGATTGGCCGCAACTAAAGGCCGCGAGTAAGCATTTGGTCACACGCTGGTTGGCCTATTCGAGGATATGTGGATTGCTTCGCTTGCCAGTCGCGGCGGGACAGGTGGCAAAGCCATAGGCACGGATCACTACCTGTATTGTGCATTTTTCCTTTTTTTATTTAAAATCACATATGCATAAATTCATCTCGTAAATATTATTTGGTATATTTAATTTATTCATCTTATAAATAAATAATTTTTTTAATTAATTTTTTTATTAAAATAAATTTATTCATCTCATTAATGCATTCTATGTATTTTCAACTTTTGTATTTCTAAAGGCTTGTAGAGGGATCTCGGGCAAAATTTAATTCTAGCTCCAAATGTGTCAAATCTAATTATCAACACTTCAAAAACATTGATTATGATTTAGTAATATTTAATTCTACTAAAAATTATTAATGCACTTTAGAATTAAATATAATTATACAATAATTTCAATTAAGATAATTAACTCCTCTATTAGATATCAATGAGAAAAAATAGTTTTAACTGCTATCATAGTTTTCTCTCCTCTTTTACCTTAATTCCCGACTTACCCTTCTCGAACAACTTATTAATACAGACAACAATTTCTATACTAACTCCAATTGTCAAATATATGGATACTTTAGCTAAAGATTCTCGAACCTATTCCTATGCTTACTAATTAAATAAGGGGATATCTTTATTTTGTGAGAGACTATAAACTCCTATTAAAATACTATTCCCGGTACACTTCATACTGTTACCCAATGCCTGCAAGATTCGAGTCACGTGTGTGACCTAATCCATTTAGCACACCAAAGCAACAAATATTCCATGCACAAGCTCAGACTATTTTCTAGATTTAGAGTTATCGTCGTACTAGAATGAATTACTTATTCCTGATAGTTGTTAAGAAGTAAATAATTTAAGCGGCCGAGCTCAGTGTTCTAATCTTATTGACAACACCAATACAACACTTTTGGATCCGTATCCACATGACTAAGACAAGTCATCTAAAATATCGTATTATAGTCTTATCAGACAAGTTTTTGAAACTTATCACCAACTACGAACATACCTTGACAACATATCACTAATTTTATTTAAGTTGATATGTGGCTCAATTCCATTGACCACTTAAATCAAACTCAACATGTTATCTTAGACCACATCTATCTCATAGAACATTTTAAAAAACAATCATATGTAGCTTCACTTGATCATCTTACCTTACTGCTCACTGTCTCTCTTTCCTTTTCTTGCTTTTGCTTACTTTTATATACTTTGTATTGAGCACAATGCAAGGTCTGGGTTTGGGGATGGCATGAGTAGTTCAATTTTTATATGTTTGTTTTGTTTTTTTGGCACGATTTGCTTCAAAATAGCTAAATTTTCAAATTTAATGGTCATCTATGAATATATGTGAATCTTATTGAGTTCAAATTTGAGATGTTTTAAGAATTAAAACTTTTATATAATATGGTTATTCCCAGATTTTGCTGTTGAATTCACTATTTTTGTCTTCAAACTAGTTTGAGGGTTTATTTCGTTCACTGTCAATCTTTTGACAAACCTCACATATTAAGTGTAATAGTAGGAATAATTCTAGGAATTGAGACCTAAGTGCTCTATTTATAACAATGTTGAAGTTACGAGTTTTTTTTTTTTTTTTTTTTTTTTTTTTTTTTCATAAATGCATTCTTGAGGATATCTACCAAATAAAGAGGCGAAGGGTGCCAATACCTTTAGTAACTTAGTAAGTACTCGTGACTAGTTAGTTATCATAGCTCCCATGTCCCCAGCAAGTAAACCCGTAGGGGTGTTTTGAAACCTAGTACCCTGAGCTAATTCGAATGGGAGCTACCATATGAAGCTCGTTACATGGGCCATGGGGATACAACTTTATGAGTCACCCGGATAAGCAGCAATGCCTATTATGAGGGATGCATTCTATTAAGGTATGTGCTAGTAACAACTTAGATTGTGAATTTCTTTCACTCAAGTTATTAGGTCTAAGGAGTGTTCTTCACTTGGTGCCTTGAGTCAACTGGATTGCAATTAACCAGCCGAAAACTCGCTACATAGGTCTTAATGGTACACTCTTAACTATAGTCACTTTTTAAATAAAGGGGAAACAAATGAAAAAAAGAAAAAACGGGTGAATTGGATTCCTAAGGTAAAATAAAAGGAAAGAAAAGACTCAATATTTCTATTTTTTTGGAAGTAACATATTAGGATCATTTAATCCTTTAATAATTTCCACTATTCTTCTCAGACATGAAAGGTATGGAATAAGATAGGGAGGAGAAAGTTGTAAACCTAATTACTAGTAGGGAGACATAAATGATGAAACCCCTAGCGATAACCATTGAGTTAATACCAATACATCAGAATTTTCTTTCTTGATTTCTTTCTCGGGTCCATTCATAAATATTTTTTCACAACCAATTCATAATACCACATGACTGATTAAACTCTTTTAGCCATCAACTAGTTTGAAATGAATCTTTCTTGAGGACAAGCAAACTTTGTGTTAGGGGATGTGATGTGTCTCATATTTTACATATTTTATACCCTATTCTTATGATATTATCGGCTGTTATATGAGCATTATGGCAT
This sequence comes from Simmondsia chinensis, assembly GCA_018398585.1. NCBI lineage: Eukaryota > Viridiplantae > Streptophyta > Magnoliopsida > Caryophyllales > Simmondsiaceae > Simmondsia > Simmondsia chinensis. The sequence goes on from JAGTTD010000004.1 coordinate 13,806,045, forward strand.
GATCCATGTATGTTCAGGTTTGGAACATGTTAAAGCAAAGATAACCTGGGAAGCGGTGAAGAATGGGCGAAAATGGACAAATTCAAAGACCATGTTATGAAACCTGACCATGTGTGATAACAAGACCACTCGGGTCAAGATTAGCCTAATAAAAGTCTTCCCTTGGGCGTGCGGATCGATTAGCCAAGCATTTTGGCAATTTTCCAGGCTTAAAATGACCAAAAGGTTAAAAGAAGAGTCTTAATGACCCAATAATATCCAATACCACCGAGGATTCCACTTGGATCTCGTAGATCACTTCTAGAGCTTTGTTTTTATATGTAATGTGACATGTAATGCCGTACAAATAAAAATTAGGTATGTTTTAAGCTACATGTGCTCGCTAGCAAAAAACACTCGATCAAACTATCAAGCAAGCACCCAGAAATAACTGGGGAGGGCCTATTGTCTTCACTTTTCACTCTACTTTCACATCTCCTCCCTCCCCGAGCTACTAAAAAGGATAGAATTCTCAAGAAGGCCGAAGCACAAATGGTTGAAGTACTGGGAATCAAGCAAGACAGTTAACATCGATCAAAGGAGTCACAATCCATGAGTTTTCTGTTCCCTTTCTTTTTTTAAATTTGTGATTGATAGAACTCTTCTGGAGTAGACTTATAGTTTAGGGGTAAAGGACGGACAGCCACCCAGATCCCGGATTTTTGTTTTTATTTAAGATAATGGCTTATGTAATACTATTTTCCACACCCCTGTGGGGAATTTTATATTTAAGATTGGTTTTCTTTTTATTGGCCTGTAGCCTTGATCTGATTTCAAATTTTATTTGCATGTTATCTTGTGCTTGTATTCTAAACTATAGTATAATAAGTTCTTCATGGGTGTTCATGGTTGAGGTTAAATTAGGTGTGATAAATAAACTTAGTGGTATAATTTATAAAACATATGCTACCCCAACAGTGATTAAATGTGTTATGCCCTTAGACGAGTTTATAACTGTAAGCCCTAAATTAAGTGTTAACCTAAGTTTAGAGCTTCTAGCCTAAATCATTAAATTCATTGTCGTGATAAAATATAATGATGGGATTCGATTTATCTAAACTAAATTCATACCCTAAACTATGTTTAATCATTTGACAACCTTAATTACCATTTAATGTTTGTTTTTTTCATTAAAGATTCTTTTTTTTTTTTCCAAAACACTTATTTTAACCGCTCATTAATTATCGAAATGAAATTGACACGGATTCCTAATGGATACGATACCCGTATACCGAGCGCTGCTACTGTTTACTTGAATGCTTGTGAGTGTGAAGCTTTTAGAATACATTATAACCACATCAAGTGGATTAAGATGAACTTTGATGGCTCGAAACATGGAGACACGACATTTGTAAGCTTCATCATTCGTGATCATCATGGGAATATGCTCCTTGCTAGTTCGAGAGAGTTGGGTAATGTTTCTGTATTGGTGGCTGAAGTAGTGATGGCTAGAGATGCCTTAAACCATGCTATCATGTTTTCATATGCAACTCCATTGGACATTTTAACTACCATGGATGATATCCATCTTATTAGTCAACATTGTATTCAGGTAACTTTCAATCACACTTTCCAGGAGGCAAATAAATTAGCACATGAATTAGTAAATTTAGGTTCAAGAGGGTCTGGCCTTTCAGTGTGGCAGTGCCCGCCGGACAGAGCCCTCTCCTCTCTCATTATATTTGATTCCTTGGGTATTTCCTCAATCGTGGATGGTCCTACAGTTGCTTTGTTGTTACCCTTTTAAAAATAGAAGTCAAGTATTAATTTTTTCGTTATTGAAAACACAAAGTCAAAAGGGAACTAATTCACCTTCCCACAGATGGCGCAAACCTATTATGGGTAAAATTTGGAATGTGAGTCAATGGGTCTCGTGGTTTCGTATGCAAGAGTTCCATTCGAAAGTCAATAAAAGTCTGGCTTATTAAGAAAAATACAAATAACATAATAGCAATACTATAATGATAGTAGTATTAATAATAATAATCATATTATAAGATAGCCTGAACTTTCTCAGTAAATAGAAGTGACTTCCTACACCTTAAATTATACATAACATACCCTTGAACTTTGAAATTAAACTCAACACACTTTCTGAACTTTTAATTTCATAAAATAGCCCTTGAACTATATTATTATGTACAACTCACCCCTAGGATTTATAATTAAGTACAACTCATCCCCTACACCTTTAATTTCATAAAATAACCTCTTAAACTATGACATTAAACACAATATACTCCTTGAACTTTGTTATCACAATGACATACCTCCTATAAATATTTAATTTAATCTTCTAAATTATGTATTAAATAATTCTAGAAAATAATCCTTAAATTACAATATAAGACCTAAATCGTCCCCACTTCAAATTTAATATTTTAACTAAATATAATTACTCTTCATTATCCAATTTTTGAAAAATAACCCTAAATAATGTTATCAAACCAAAATTATATTTGCACATCAAATATTATGCGTAAATTAAACATAATTTGCTCATTTTATCCTAGAAAATTGCTTAGTCAGCTTTGCACGACCATTTAATAACCTAAAATGTACATATGAACAATTTACATTTACATATATTCCAAGTTTATTCGTTCAAAAAAGGAACCACATGTTATTACTTCAATATCAAGTCATATAATAGTTGCATTCGATTTATAAAAAAATCAATTAACTTCAAAATTTTTTTTACCTTCCTTAATATGGAGTTTCTAATCTCAGCACGAGTTCAAAAGGTAATAACATAAACAAAAAAAAAAAAAAAATACTTATCCTTGCTATAGATATATAACGGCCATGATCATGTCTATTCATCTTCAAAGGTAGCGTACAACCTTATTGTATGCTATCCTAGCAGTGATGTCACCACTAGCACCATGTTTCCTTCCTATTCCCTTTGCTAATTGCAGCACTAATCATCCCACTATTTTCAATCACAATAGTAATTAAGCAACCAATACTTTACAAATAATGAAAATAAGCATATAGCATATATAACAACAACAATTCCAGTGCCTCAAGGGCACCCGCATAAGTATGGTCTGGGGGGTAGATGTACACAACCTTCTCCATTCAAAGTTTACCCTAAAGGGAGGTTTTTCTGATAGAATAGCATATATATTTATAGCAAATACACATCAAAAATTTTAGAAATCAACGACATCATAGTCCAACACTTACCAAATTAGACACTTGATTTCTTCTTACTACTGGAATATTCTTGGATGTAAGAATGCTAAGTTGAGTTGGTTCATTATTTGTTTGAGATTGTTGTTATCTATTATCAACTTTCTTAAAAGCCCTCTTTGAAGCCATCCTCATTGCATGTCTTCCATATTTTGGTGATTTTACAAGATCCATATTGCTTCTAGGTCATTCTTGTGGTACTGGCATTGGATAGATCATGGCATCATGCGCACACATTAAAGTTTCATTCTTGTATAGTTCATGAACTAGTTCCTCATATGCAATTTATAGAAGTAAATTGCTGCACATCTATGGCTAGGAATTCTGATCAAATCTCACATTCTATAAGTGCAACTCCTCTAATGTAAATCAAGAAAAGGTTGCCCTTGAAAATAGTGACTAACTTCAACTTTTCGACCCCCTCCCCATGAGCAATTGCAATCCATTACTTGCTTATCAAACATCCGAAGTTTTTTTTTTTTTTTTTTTTGAATTCCAAAACAAATTTCACCAGACTATGTCTGCATCCCATCTCTCTTCAGTTGAAAGCTTCTCATAAGTAACCTTCTAATGCCTTCTAATATAGTCAAAATAGTTTCTCTCACAAATGATATGTAGCTATTGAAGGTCTCAGCAATGTTGCTCACTTTTTGGTATTGTGCTAAATGCATGCTTTAGCCACAAGGATGTTTTAATCTTTGAAAGCAAATTATGCGCGGCTTCACTACTAGCTTTTAGTTCGTTCATTCTTCTTTCAACTTTGATCACTATAGTGGCTCTTGCAGTAGCCAATTTCAGGTCATTCAGTGCCTTTTTTTTAAACTTGTTTTTGAAATTCCCATATAGATGCCTAACACATATCCTCATTTCAACATTAGGAAAGATATCCTCTAGCGCATCCTGTAGTCCCTGTTTAAGCAAATAGTAGTTAGAAAGAGTATGACCGATTTGAAGCTATAAATAAGATCTAGACGTACTTTTTGTTCCCTAATACCGCGCGTGACAACTCATCTTTTGTTGGTTTGAGATAAAAGTCTAGCTATTTACAACTTCAGGTGAAATATAGACGCTTACAATTTACAAAAACCATTTCCAACTTGCTCTACATTCATACTCGCACATAGCATATGAGATAGGGAACATTTTGTGATTAGCATCCTTGCTAATAGGCCAAAAATGTCGGTCACCAATCGCTTTAAATGACCAACATTAGCTATAATGATTGGCCTACATGCTGCCAATAACCTTTTGCTTACAAGCATCTAAACAAACTCAAACCCTCCCAAATTGTTCAATCTCCCTACCATGTATAATCTCTAATGCTTTCTTCTTGGCAACATAATATTGATCTCTAGAAATATAAACATTGTGGTGTCTCTACACAACATCTTTTAAAGCATTCAAATCCCATGTTGGGTTATCTTTAATAATTTCAAAATAATTTGGACACAACCATGTTGAATTAACCTTTTTATTGATGAAATGTCGACTAGAATTATGAATCCCCTTGTATGTTTTTATTTGAAAGCCTTACGATCTCCTGTTGGAGATGCACAAAATCCTTCATCGACAATCCTTTTTGCATGCATTTGCTACCCTTCACTTATCGAGCTGCAAAAAAATTAGCCAATGCTCCTTCAATGCTTGCCTAAATACGACATGTGAGCTAAAAACTCAACTCAACACTTAAGTGGATATTAGCCATATATTTTCTCACTAAATTGTGGAAGCTTATGTCTCTTTCCACCTTCTGCATCTGAATTGCTAAGCCTTAACATTTTATCACTATTAGCACAGTCAGGCTTTCTCTCATCTTCCTAGTTTAACCTCTCTAAATGGATACGTAACTAATTCTTAATTTAATCATTTACATCAGTATTGCGCCAAAATAAATCTTCACCGTCCTTTTTGTCACTATGACTAAAGTGGACGGTTTTGTCTTCATCTAATGCTTTTAATACCCCTAGTAAATTCATTGGTGCCTCCTTAATAGGTTTCTCAAGCCAACAAGGATAAATATCCAAATTACCAGATTCATTCTCACTATTTTAATCATAATGTTGAAGCTTCCTACAACATATATGGAAAAATAAAGGATAAATCATATTTTAGTACCCTGAGGTTTGGTTAAATAATTTTTCAGTCCACAAACTTTGCGAAATAATTTTTTTAGTCCACAGGTTTGGGTGAAATAATATTTTAGTCCAGCCAATATTAAATATTTGATAAAAATTTAGAAAATGACTAACATACCGTCCCCAAAAATATTGTTTACACTAAACAAAAAAAGAAAACTAAATAAAGATCTCCAAGTCCAATCCACCCCACCCCACCACCTGTTAGGAATAGTATCCTAAAATCCAGATTTATTCTACTAATATTATTTTATTAAAGAATAAAATTAAAATTCCAATCATTTCCTTGTTAAATTTGTGTAAACGAGCATTTATACTGCATGTGATGTTCTTTTTGGAAACATCCATGAGATGGGTGTAGTCCTCAAACTACAATTTACACGTTTGTTCTATGTGGTATATGAGATTAACTCACAGATAGACTTGGAACAAATAGTGTGGATTGCTGTTTGAAAGACTCATAGTCAAAGTCAAGTTTGGACCACTTGTATGCTAAGACTATAATGTGACACTTTAGAGGACTTGTCTTGGTCATTTGGATGGTGATCCAAAAGTGTTATGTTAGTATGTTTAATAAGATTGACACACTGAGTTGGACCATGTGAGTTGCTTGTTTCTAGACTACTATCGGAGATGAGTGATTCATGTTGTACTGTTTGAACAACGACTCTTAATCCTGAGAGTATTCTGGACTTGCGCATGGAGCGTTAGTTACTTTGGTGTATTATAAGTAAGGTCTAAACGCATGACTGAATTCCCACGTACAACGGATAGCGGCGTGAAGTGTGACAAGGATCAGGTATTCAATAGGGAATTTACAGTCTCTTATGAGATACAGATGTCCCCTTAGTTGATTCACAAGTATTTGAAGTTCAAAAACTTTGGCCAAAGTATTCTAAGTGTTTGACATTTGGAATTTATACAACGAATATGTTCAAGTATAAATGAATTATTCAATGAAGGGTTAGTCGGTAACTAATGAAGAAGCTGTGAGAAGGATAATGGTAGTAATTATACTTATTCTTCGTCATGGACATCTAGTGGAGGAGTTGCTGTCATCAATACAATCTATTAGGAAAATGTCGAATAAATGGTGTAATTCTGGAGTGCAGTGAGATTTATTTAGTGGAATTAAGTATCATTAAATGGTAATTAAATTATTTCATAAGATGATTAATTTAACCCATTTAGAGCTAGATTTAAATTGTCCCTGAAGTTCCTACGCAAGCCTCTGTATTTATTGCCATCAGAAAAATATTAAAGAATGCATGAGATGAATCATTTATCCATAAGATGGGTAAATTACTTTTGTCAAACATTATTTATGAGATGAATAAAAATTAAAATTATAAAATAAAATAATTTTTTAAAAATTAAAATTTATAAGATGAATTTTTATATGTGGGAAACAAAAACAAACGAACGAAAATTGCACAGGGGGGCGATCGGTGCGAGCAACAACGGACAAACTAGCGCGCGACACTTGTCCATCTAGCTATACGGGCCATCAAGCGCGGCCTAGTAGTGGCTCGCCACTTGATGGCCTCTGATAGGCTACTACACGTGTATCAGTTTCCCCCGGTGAAACGAGGTGTTTTAACTAGTTTTAATATTTGAACGCTGCGCTTCGTTTTGTAATTGCGCTTCCCACATCGATACATTGAGATTTTTTCGCTCCGGTATACTACTATAAATACAGGAACCTATTCAGAGGTTTGGCATTCAATTTTAAAAAAATTATTTTAGGGCTTCTGGAATTGTTTCAGAAACCTAATTGGAGAGAAAATTTTCCGTTAAAATTTTTCTTTCCTAGTTTAATAAGCCCACCCTGCGGGCAGTTCGAGATTATTGCATAGAAGATCGCGAGGTCTCAATTTTTGATATTCTTTTGAAGATTATTATTTGTTTCTATTTTTCTTATATTGGAGCAATTCCAGGTATGTCTTCTTTTCTTCACTTTTAGTTTTTGCTTTTCATTCAGTGAGGCATCAGGTTGTTGCTGCTGCAGGACAATCTATTCAACTGGAAAGTCTACAAGATCTAATCCAAATGCAGGCGCAATGGAGTGGAGTTGATGTGCACTCATCTAAGAAAACTAATGGCAAGCCTCCTGATCTAGGAGTAGTGGAACAAGCTGTTGAGTTTAACCAAGATGAATGTTGCAGCGCAGAGGTTTTGGTTGATAAGTTTGCTGAACAACATCATTTTAGAGCAATATGAGTGGAGGAACTCAGCTCAAAACAAGCTCCCAAGTAATGAATAAAGAGAGGAAGGCCCTATGGATGAGTTGTAATGGCAATCAAGAGGATACATTGGGACACAAAGGGCAATCTAAGCTGATTGTGATCACTCTTGAATTTGAGTTGGCTGAGAAAACAGAACAAGACTTAGGTGTGTGTATTAGTAAAGCTGAAATGGAAGGGTATATTCCAAAGGTGCAAGCAAAGGTGAGACCACCTGAGGTTTCTATGTAAATGCAGCACATGAGGATGGAAGCATTTTTAGCTAATCAAGTTGAGTAGTTCAACAAGGACCACATGAGTAGATCAGCAATTATTCGACTCATGTCCAAAGATGTTAAGATGCTCAAGTTATTCAGCAATTGTTTAACATATGTTCAGCAATTAATTCTGATGAACATCGAATCCAAGCATGTGCATACTTACAAAGGTGTAGTGTGGGTAATCTTGAATGAGGAAAGTGTCAGACAAGGACGTTTCAATGGTTGTTCAGAAGTTGCTGCTGAAGAGGGGACTCAAAGCTGTACACAAGTTGTTGTGGACTGTTGTGCTGTCATTGATGCAACAATTTGCAGAGATTTACTTGAATGCTGGAGGTTAGAGGGAAATATGAACAAGGTTGTTTAAGAATTGAACTTTAAGTGCAAAAGGTGTAAGCAAGAACTCCTCTTTAGGCCCTACTACAAATTTCAAATGGGAATGAGCATAAGCCCTACTATCTGGATGGTTGACAATAGGCTTTTGAATGGACATGTATATTCGTTGTTTGCAGCTGGTGATGGTACATAGAACCGAGAACGTCTGCAGGTGATATCCTTAGTTGTTTCAGCCATGTCGGGTCAGGCAAGAAGGGAAGCTGTTATTGAAAAATGGTTCCGATTGGTGACCAAGTATTCAGCTAATATCAGGATTCAAGATCAATCTATTGTTGAATGTGCAAACTTTTGGGAAAAGAAGCTTAAGTCTTCCATAGAATCAGTGGACCAAGTTGGTATGCAGCTAGTAGGTGTCAAGAAGGCCAAGTTCCTGAAGTGCCACCAATGCAACAAGCTAAAGAAACTTCAGAACAATAGCTGCTGCATTCTCTGGTTACAGCTGCTACATTCTCAGCCATTAGTGCATTTTTGCAACAAGAGGTTCTTTAGTGGGATTATTGGTGTTGGAGTTTGGCTGATTTGGCATCGTATTGGCAGACCTTCTGCAGTATACACTACCATCAACAACGATAGCATAAGCTGCAATTCAGATTCACATTTAAGTGTTCAGATTTCAGGTGTACTCACAGCGCCAAGGAGTACTCTTTCAACTCCAATTTGTTTTTGCAACATCAAGGGTTCTTCAAGTCACAACTCTCTACTAAGATTCTTAAGGGCAAGAATCTCTGAAGGGAGGAGTACTGTCATGACTCGGGATTTGGAGTTAAGTACTAGTAAGTCGTTGGTTGTAATAAACTAGTATAAGTCCTTAGCATTAGCCTAATTAGCCTAATAAGTCCTCTTTAGTACTTGTACAAGTCAAGATTAGTCAAGGTGAGTCAAATGTTAGTTAAAATAGTCTAGATTGGCGACTAAAGAGGGAAAAGTTGGTTAGCTCTTGTATTCCAAATGCAATATATTCCCTCTAGAAAGTATTATAAATAGAGTGATTCATCATGTAAGAAAGATTATTGAATGATAAAACTTGAATTCTCTTTCTCATCTTAAACTCTCTCTCTATTTCTCATCTCTTTTCACTTCTTTCTCATCCCATAATCTACTATCCCTACGTTATGATCAAGCTTCATCCTGAATCATAACACAATTGAGGTGTTTATTAGTTAAATTTTTTTGAGTTTAGCATTGGTGTAGGCTTTTAATCTCAAGTTCGCAGCTTCTGGAGTAGGTGGTTTGGGTAGGCTACGAAGTTATTGCCGGCGAAACCTCGAGTGGGCTTTATGCGCGATCTGGAATGCGAAAGACCCCATTCCATAGTAGTTTGCTAGGATCTAGGTAGGAAATGCTTGAAATCTAAGAGCTTAAATGGTTGATTTTGTGTTCGTAGTCCTAGTTCATCTAGTGTGGGTTACGAACTAGACTGGAATGTGTTTCAGGTAGTAGTTTTTCGAATTTAGTATAAGTTGTGATCTTAAAGAAAAAGTGGAATTTTACCATCCATATGGATTATTGTTTGCTCGGTTATTGCTTTAGTTAGGTTCTCTATTGTAGGTTATTTTCATGCTAAAAAGCACGAAGAGGATCAAATAGGATGAACCCCAAAATTCAGGGTCGTAGCAGTAGCTCAAGCTACCAATACCTTCTGGAAATTCTGACGCTAACTAAACAATTAGATGACTTTTTAACCCCTATTAATCAAAATGTATATGTTTTTCCACCTTCACCCTCATCGAATTTACAAGTTTTTGGTCGAAGGACTGTACGAACTCATAAATGTTTTTTTTTTTTACCTACTTTTACTTCGACTCTTTTTTGTGATACTTATTAGGAAAGGTTTATTGCAGATTAACATGGTGTGGGGTAGGGGTCAGACAAGAATTTCGACGCAATGAGCTTGTGAGGAGAGTGACGCCCCTCGAATACTCTGCCTAACTTTCGAGCTGACATTGCTATTTTCTTTATTACCGATGCGAACTTTCGTGCCCGATTTCGTAAGGTTGTGAACCCGAAGCCCTCTAAGGGGTTTCTTTTTAAATATCAAGGAGAGGTAAGGATGTGTGCTTTTCATGAAAAGTATTATTTTGCAATAGATCATGATATCTAGTTCTTGCGAAATGAGTTCCCGTTGTTTCCTTCCCGCTATGGTTGCTTCGCAGTTTTTATCTAGGCTTTAAACACAGGCATCGACCTTCCCCTTCCTCCTTTTTTAGCCCATGTAATGTCGGACTACTCGTGGGCCCTTCTTAACTAACTGCGAATAGTCTAAGGAATATTTATGGGCTTGTCTTAGCATGCTTTGTGAATGATTTTGAGTTAACCAACCCCGTCATTGACTAGCTATTCAAGCTTAAGCAAACTCAAAATAACGTTGTTTTTGAGAGTTGAAGCGGCTTAGTTTTTATACGCAAGAATCCTTCAAACGTTAAAAATTGGTTGACTAAGTTTGTACGGTTTCGTCTGCCCACTCTGCTTGACTATACGGTAGTTTGGCGTGATCTAGTTCACACTCCCAAGGGCGATCATTCACTACTTTGATAGGGACGCGAGTGAAATTCAATTTTTGGCTACCTAAGCCCTTCTCAAGAAGGAGCTTGTACTTGTTAAGGCGGGGATTAGTATGAAGCCTTTCTTGGGTATTTTTCTATTCTTAATAATAGGAAGACACTTATGGGCTCCCTTATCATCATTCCTTGTTTTTCTTCTCCTCTTCTCTCTTTTCTTTTTCTTTTTTTTTTTACCCTAACTTTTAGCTTCTTCTTGGTTTCCAGTCGACGAGTTAGCTAACACTAACTTTGGTACCTTCTTCACTTCAGAGCCTACCACTAGCAATTGTCATTAGAGTCAGGCCGGTACTGAGCAAGTACTCTCGATGGTGGCTAGTCAAGCGTCACCCGTGCATTCTTCCTTGCAGCGATCTTCAGAAGGCAGACGCATCATGTCCTGAAGCCATCAGTTGAGAGTGACATCTCAATCCCCTTCCAGGGCTCCCCCTTCTCATCGAAGTGCCTATTCTCTCTTAGAGAATTTAGAGGACATATAAGGTCACAGTCGCTCTGGCACACCTTCGGCTTCTTCAGCCCTGATTTCCATGCCTCAAGGTGTCCCAAACCCTATTCGCTCTCTACCCATTCCAGTTGCCACTTCCTCTGAGGATCCCAAAGTAAGGATTGCGCCCTCAGCTGAACATGCAGGTATCCCTTGCATAGTTGTCACCCTGTCATCTGTTTCTAACTTTGAGGCTCTACAGGGTATTTTTGAGATGATCTGACCGGCACTCTGGGCTTCTCAAGAGGGTTCCTCCCCCATGATTGAGGTAAATTTAAAGTATTTGCTTAATTGGTCTTTCTTATATGTGTATACGCTTTTTCTTTTTTATATTTTGTGCTGATGCTTCTTACTTTTTTGCAGTGTGTTGCCGCTTTTACCTCTATGTGTACTGCTGGGATCAAGGGTGAGCAAGCTGTCCATCAACTTCATAAAATACAACAGGATTTCTGGTCTGTCAGGGACGCAGCTCGTGCTTGGGAGGAGGAATTTTAGCACGAGTCGAGGCAGGATAAGGGCCATTGTTTGGAATTACAAAGGCAAGTTCACTAGGTGAATGCTGCCTTACAGGTCAGTGAGGAACATGTTACTATGTTAATGGCCGACTTATCACGTGCTCGTGAGGAAGTCGTGTCTGTTTTTAAATCAAGCACTGAGTATCAAACGACGAAGAACAGTGATTATTGGTCAAGCTTTGAGTGGGGTTTTAATTGTTTGTTGAATAAGATTAAGAAGGGTGGTCCTTCTTATATAGCAGAAGCTTTGGAGAGTCTTGTGTACCAGATTGTTGAAGAAATCTTTAGCAAGTCGGTATCTGGCATAGGTCCTTCTACGGGCAATGGGAACGTGGGGTCCCAATCATAAGTATCTTTGGTTAGTGGATGTTGCATATGGATGATCATCCTTTGTCGCTCCCTCTTTTGTTGTTTCTTGTTTGTATTTATTTTTGTCATTTTCCTTCTTGGGTGTTCTGCAGGGATGTAAAGATAATTAATATTTTATCGTATGATGTACTAGTTGGCATAAGTTAGAGGTAGAAGGGTGATGTGTGCATCCCAATCTCTTCTCCCCTTCATTTTCTTTTCTCTCTTTTTTTGTAGATGTTGACTGGATATGCCCCCAGGGTTGTATTTGTATCTTTCGGTGGGTTTATGTGTATACGCCGTATCGCAAAATCCTGATTACTAGGGGATGGCTGATTTTATGCATACATAGGCGTCTTTATATTTGCAAGAACATGAGCTATGTGTATCTGTCGCTTATTCGCTTCTTGATGTCAATTCTTTTTGTCGCTATGTTCTCGAGCGAATGTTGACATTGCCTTTGTAAACAAGCATTATGCTAGGGTTGTACTTTCAAGTAAGCACGACACAGTCGTCACACAGTATTGTGTCGATGCTTTCAAATAAGTGTCATGTTAATCTTGCACCTTTGAGTAAATGGTCTGATAATGTTGCAACCCCAAATAGGCGACATGATAATGTTGCACCTTTAAGTAGTTGACCCGATAATGTTGCACCGCTGAATAGATGACATGTTAATGTTGCACCTTTAAGTAGGTGACCCGATAATGTTGCACCCTAAATAGGTGACATGTTAATGTTGCACCTTTAAGTAGGTGACCCGATAATTTTGCACCCCTAAATAGGTGACATATTAATGTTGCACCTTTAGGTAGCTGACCCAATAATGTTGCACCCCTAAATAGGTGACATGTTAATGTTGCCCCTTTAAGTAAGTGACCCAATAATGTGGCCCCTTGAATAGGTGACATGTTAATGTTGCATCGTTATGTAGGTGACCCAATAATGTTGCACCCCTGAATAGTTACATGTTAATGTTGCAAATTTAAATAGGTGACCTGAAAATGCTGCACCCTAAATGGGTGACATGTTAATGGTGTTTTTGATGATAATAAGAGTAAGCATAGCAGGTGAATATAATAGTCAAGGTCGAAAGAAACGGCTGGGCCTTTATTTGAAGGTACATGAGTTTTCTCGCTTGCCTGAACAAGTGTAGCGGTGTACCTGCTTAAATTCCTAAAGCGAACTGTGTTTCTTGCTAGTCATAAGGGAATCCTTGCGTAAATATGGTTATCTTTTTCTCCCCCTTTTTTTTTTTTTTGAAGAAAAGGCAGCTGAAATACAATGTCGATGTAGGGAAGATTGGCAATCTATGTGCCCCATCCCCAGACTCTTGGTCTAGCATTATTCGTACCCTGTAATGTGCTGTGAGTCTATTCATTTGTCAAAGTTAGACGCCGGGGGGTTCCCGCTAGGGTGGCTTTGTCATTGGTGCACGAATACCACGCCCAGCTGGCTAGCACCACCATTGAAAAGGTGTGCGAGGCATGACTCCTATGCTCTTGAAGGTCTTTAGGGACAACTGCCCAAGTTTTTAACCATGCAAGCGTAGAAAAATGGGGGAACATGAGTGTTACATATGTAATTTGTAGTGCATAATGTAAGGTTCCTACAACAATCGCCTAAGTTTTTTTAATATGTTACACTGGATTTACATTAAGGCATTACATTTCATCAACCCCCCCCCCCCCCCCCCCCCCCCCCCCAAAAAAAAAACCCGTTTGCCAATTTAGGAATAGTACTTTCATAGGTTGCACGCATTCCAACTGTAGGGCAGCTCTGTTCCATCAATCCTCTGAAGTTGATAGCTACCATCCTTTAACATTTGGGGCACCCTGTAGGGGTTCCAGTTTGGTGTAAAATTCCCCGTGCCAAGTCCCCTTCCACCAACTCCTACCCGTCGCAAAACTAGGTCGCCCAACTTGAAATTTCTTGGCCAGACTGTTTGGTTGAAGTAGGCGAACATTCTCTATTTTTGTGCTGCCATCTTAGTCAGGGCATCTTCCCTAGCTTCCTCGATCAGGTCTAGTGGTCCATTCAAAGCTTCTTCATTGGTCATGGGATGAAAATATCTGACACAAAAGGTTGGATTGTGTACTTCGATGGGTAGGATGGCTTCAGCTCCATATACCTCCATAAAAGGGGTCTCTCCTATTGCCACTTTAACCATTGTTTAGAAAGACCAGAGAATACAAAGGACCTCGTCCACCCACCTGCCTTTAACCTCATCAAGTCGTTTCGTTAGGCCTCTAAACATTTCTTTGTTGGCAGCTTTAGCTTAACCGTTACTCTGTGGGTGAGCCACTGCAGCAAAATGGAGGTTGACCCTAACCTCCTCACAATGAGCCTGGAATTGCGCCTAGTTGAACTGCGAGCCATTGTCAGCTACTAAGACTCGTGGCACCCTAAAATAGATAATGATGTTTTTCCACAAAAACCGCTGAGTGACTTGGTCCGTTATCATGGCTACTAGCTCCGCTTCAACCCATTTACTTAAGTAATCAATGGAGATCACAAGGAATTCCTTTGCCCCGAGGCTATATGAAAGGTTCCCAATATGGTTATTCCCCATTATGCGAAAGGCAGCAGACTAATCAAAAGCGACAGAGATGTGGAGGGCACGTGGTGTATTGGAGCAAATTTTTGACAGGCGTCAAATAGAGGCACTAAATCTTTGGCATCACTTTTTAAGGTAAGCCAAAAGTATCTTGTCCAAAGGACCATTTTGGCCAGGGCACATCCCCCAATATGTCCTCCGCATTGTCCGCTGTAAATATCTTTCACGATGCCACGCCCTTCATCTTTTTGCATGCATTTCAGTAGCGGATGAGAAATAATCGTTTACACATTTGCCCCTCTATGATCCCAAAATACGATGCTTGGCGCCTCAACATTTCAGCTTCAAAGGGATTTTCCTGTTGTATATCCCGGTTCATGTAGTTGGCTATTCGATTAATCCAGCTAGACATTCCCTCAATTCTGCGTACTATTGGAACCGCAGATTTTTCATATGCACTCTGTTAGATTTGTATTAGCACTATCTCCATTCCCATGCTAAGAGCCTAGTACGAGCTACCCAACTTGCTTAACTTGGCCACACAATTCTCCTTCTGTTTGATATATTGTACCTTCACTTTTTCTAGTTCCTCCACGAGTTTGTGAAAGGCTTGTAGGTTCTTGACCATGCCAACATCTCAGGCCTCGTATTCCCCATTTATTTGGCTAACCACTATCTTTGAATCGCTAAAAAGCAGCATGGTGCCAACCTCCGACACGCGCGCTGAACCTTGCCCAGAGATTAGGCTTCGTATTCGGCCTCATTGTTGGTTAATGGGAATTAGAATCATAAAGCGTACAGATGTGTGGCTCCTTCGGGGTCTTGAAGGTATACAGCCACCACAGACACTTCTGAGCATGAAGAACCATCAACAAAGATCTTCCGATCCCGGGGTGCCTCGCTTAATGGGGCAGCTTCTCTAAGGATTTTTTGTGGACTTAGGGTATCCGTATCTTGCCTCCCTCCTTCGTTCCTGGTTTGCCCATGTGGCTTAGTCTCAAAAGAGCACCCAGCAATGACGTCGGCTGGTGCTTGAGCTTTTATGGCCATTTGGGGTAAGTAATGGAGGTCGTATTTGGACAATTCCACGGCCTATGCCAACATCCATCCACAACACTTTAACCTGGATAGCAATTTTTTCACAGGTTGATTAGTTAGCATATTCAGGGTGTGCACCTGAAAATAAGGGCGAAGCTTTCCGCAGGCCATGACAATGGTGAACATCAACTTCTCAATAGGTGGGTGCCGCAACTCTGCGTTCTTCAGCACCTGGCTGACAAAGTATATCGGAACCGGTTCTTTGAGGCGATTCTCTACTAGCATTGCTCTAGTGGTTCTATCCGACACCGCTACGTACGTACAAAGCTAAGGTTTCTCCTGGAAAATGTTTTGCCATAGAGGGAAGGTGTGCTAGATGATCTTTAACCTGCGCAAAGGCCTAATCAGATTCCTTATTCCATAGTTAGTCCCTTTTCTTCTGTAATGCTTGAAATAAGGGTAATGCTTCCCCGACAGCTTTACTGAGGAATCAGTTAAGAGTAGCCAAACGTCTAGTTTGGTGCTTTACCTCGTTAACTGTTTTGGGAATTTTGATTTCCAATACAGACTTCACCTTAGATTTTATTCCCTGGGTGCTGACTATAAACCCTAGAAAGTTTCCCTCGGGTATTCCGAAGGAATACTTGCTGGGATTTGATCTCATTTGGTAGTGTCTTAAGACTAAAAAGCCTCCTCAAAATCTATGACGTGCTCACTTTTGACCCGCGATTTGACATTCATGTCATCAATGTAAACCTCCATGTTGCGTCCAATCTACTTGGTGAACACCTTATTGACCAACAGTTAGTATGTAGCCCCTACGTTTTTCAAGCCAAATGGAATCACTTTATAACAATAGGTGCCCTCATCGATAATAAATGACATCTTTCCCTTGTTGCCTTGATCCATTTTGATATGGTGGTACCCAGAGAAGGCGTCCATGACGCTGAACAATTAGTTCCCCGGTGTTGAATCTACTAATTGATCAATCTTCGGGAGGGGTAAGAGTCCTTCTGGATGTGTTTGTTTATATCCGTGAAATCCATAAACATTCTCTAGGTCCCGTTTGGTTTTTAACAACGACTACACTAGCTAGACACTCTGGATAATCTACCTCTCGTACGAACCCTACTTTTATTAACTTGAGAACTTCCACCCTGATAGCCTCATTCCTTTCTGTACAAAAACTCCTCATTTTTGCTTCCCAAGGATTGCGCCCCAGTAGCACATTTAGGCAGTGTGTCATCACCTCCTGGTCGATTCTGGGCATTTCTTCTGCGTCATATGCAAATACATTATGAAACCATCTTAACTAAGCCGTCAGCTCATGCTTCAGTTCCTCAGGTAGCTAGTGCCCTAATTTGACCCTTTTTCCCTCTCCAATATTCACCTCTTCCAGGCTACCCAATTATGGCCCCCGCTCCCTAGGTTCATTGACTTTAGTGGGATTAAGCTTTTCCTTGTCCACCTCAGGATGGATTCTGCAACCAACGTTATCTAAAGCAGCATGGTAACATTCTTGGGCTACCTTTTGATTGCTCTAGATGGCAATAACATCCCCATTGTCGGCTTCAAACTTCATCAGCAGGTGGTAGTCAATATCACTACTTATAGGTGGTTCAGTGTGGGTCGTCTGAGTATAATATGGTCAAAAACTCTATCCTGGACTTACTTACAGCCTCATCTCCATGGAAAACGGCATTTGCGACAATAGCACCTATGGGTCTGACAGCCTCCACGGTGAATCCTACCATGGGGTAACATACTGGAGTAACTTGATGCAAGGGCACCTCCATTTGTTCAAACCACGAGTAGAAGAAAATGTTGACAACGCTCCCTTGATCAGCTAAGGCCCTGTGAACTTGAGACTGTTGCACATTGACGAAAATTACCATGGGGTTGTTGTGATGTGTATACACATCTCCCAAGTCCTCACTGGTAAAGGTGATCTTCATCGAGGATCTCCTTTTTCTAACCTGCCCTGTTTTGGAGTGTGGCAGGCAACTAGGTGAAATTTGAGAAATCATTGCAATCGTCCATTTTGGCGTTTCAATCATTTCATTGGTGGGTACTACCACCAATACCGGTTGCTCTTATAAACCTGCCGATCTACTACGGTCGTCTTGGATTTGCTTCTATCGAGCTTACATTCGTCCTAGTATGGCCGAAAATTTGGTGAAACTCACACCATTTAGTTTTTGCCCGAAAGTCAAGCGACCATTTGTGTGGATAAGGCATTTTTTGGAAGGGCGATGGTCGAAATATCAGTTTTTGTTTATTTTATACGCCATCCGCCCTGGAGGCCATTGCAATTGAACTCGGGAGCTCAACGCAAGAGAGAGAAGCCTTGACCTCAAGGGATGAGATGGTTCGCATTTTTCTTTTGACTTTCTTGTAACCCCTATTGCAACCTTCCTGCGACACTCATCATATCTTCCGAAGATATATATTTGTTGGCCTTTTCCCATAGTTCATCGATCATTTCTGGTTGTTTCTTTGCCAATGGAAACTTAAAGTCTGAGCTCTTGAGCCCATTAATGAAGGCGCTTATTATTGCTTTGTCAGCTAGACCTGGAATATCTATCAACTCCCTAGTGAACCTTTTAATAGAGTCCCTTAATCATTCCAATTCTCTTTGGTGCAGTTGTATTAATTGAGCCAGCGTTTTCTTCCTTCCCCTATTGCTTAAAAAGTGGCAGGTGAATTTCTCTATTAACTGAGTAAAACTGTCAATAGACCCTGGTGGCAATGAAGCAAACCAGGATTGGGCTACCCCTTTTAGGGTAGCAGGAAAACATTTGCACTGGACCTCTTCTGCAGCATCCTGTATGTACATTCGTTACTTAAAACCCGGAAGGTGGTCCTTCGAGTCTTTGGTTCCATTAAAGAGTTCTATACTCGAGATTTTCACCTTCTTTACAAGAAAGGCCAGGATTCTTTTTGAAAATAGTGAATGAGTGCCTGGAACCTTGGTCGCCTCCTTGGAATTGTCTTCTCCCCATAAGAGATCGAACCCGCAATGCTCGCTTCCATTATGGCTAGCAGAGTCATCCCCCATGTAGGCCCACTCTATTTGCTGGGACCTGCTTGTTCTCTTTTCGAGGCACCCTGGACCTGGGTTTGGCTTCTGTCCGACTCAAAGCCTCTCTTGATTTGGTAAGCCCTCTGACTCACAGCTCGTGGTTTTGTGGCTTTCACCTCGGGGCATAGGAGGGGCTTCTAGTCATTGTTCTGTCAATCTTTCCAATAGGTGGTCCAACAACCCTTGTATCGCATAAAGCAGTTGTCTTGTGCCTGATCCATTTTCCTTGTTAGTTTTTGAGGTATTGGGGGATCCTTGAGGCTCAGCCATGATTGCGATCTTTCCCTAGACAACGCCAACTATTTTTCTCGTAAATTTGAGAGTGAACGGGGTAGTACAAGCTAAACTCAAGCTCGAGGGCCGACCAAAAGGATCACCTTTTTCCTTTCTGTCGTAGTCTTTCTTGATTCTCGAAGTAAGGGTGTGTCCAGGGGTCTCCTTGAGTCTCCCTTTATTTCCTTTATCCTATTTCGCCTGCCATTTAACCTGGATGGTGTCCCCTTATATAGTGTGTGGGAAGAGGGGGCATGCATGTGTGCTTTCCCCTTAAAATACTCACCTTGGAGGCGCCTTTTGATTCGCCTATCTTGGGTTCGCCTGACTTTGGCTCGCCCATTACCTGGCATTCCCGTTACTTGGCTCGCCTATTACCTACCTCGCCCGTTACTTGGCTCGCCTATGCTTTGCTCGCCCTTTATCTACCTCATCCTGTTCTGACTCGCCTATGCCTGGCTCTCCCCTTTTTGGCTCGTCTATGCCTAGCTCGCCCTTTATCTGGCCAAAGATTCTGAACTATTTAAATACTTTTGAAGCAACTAAGGGGACATCTGTACCTCATGAGAGATTATAGATTCCATATTGAATACCTAATCCTTGTCACACTTCATGCCACTACCCAGTGCACGTGGGAATTCAGTCATTCGTTTAGACCTTACTTATTGTACACCAAAAGTAACTAATGCTCTATGCATGAGTCCAGAATACTCTCAGGATTTAGAGTCGTCATTCAAATATTACAACATGAATCACTTATCTATGATAGTAGTCTAAAAATAAGCAACTCATATGATCCAACTCAGTGTATCAATCTTATTAAGCACACCAACCCAACACTTTTGGATCACCATCCCCATGACCAAGACAAGTCATCTATAAGTGATAGGTCATGGTCTTAATAGACAAGTAGCCCAAGCTCATTATTGACCACAAGTTATTCAAATAACATTCCATACCATTTGTTCCAAGTCTATCTGTGATTTAATCTCATTATCCACTTAGAATAAACATGAAAAATATAATCTGAGGAGTCTGTCCATCTCATGGATGATACTTTAAAGAAAATCACATGCAATATATATGCTCACTTGCACAAATTAAATGAGGAAATGACTAGAACTTCAATTTTGTTTATTAATAAAAAAATATTAACAACATAAATTTGGATTTCAGGACACTATTCCTAACAAAACAAATGAAGTTGGATACACCAACATATCACCTCCTTTTCTCTAAAAAGGTGAGTGGTTGATGTCAAAGACGTGCGGTCCAAATTTAGTCTCACTCCCTAGTCGTAGTGAGTCCCTTTTGCACATTTATTTAGACTTCCTAGCCTTGATATCCTTTTTCATTAAATGATTATAGCCATGGGAGGTCCTTTGACGTATTCAGCAATGTCAATTTCATAAGGAGGAATTTCCTCTTCATCAATTAGTTCATGCATGTAGGTTCCATACACGTTTTTCTTGAGGCTTTCTTCTCTCAAGACAACCTTATATCTAGAGGCACATTCCACTAACTATAAAAGCCTAGTTAAATTTTTTCCCTCAAATTTCTTCCTGAGCTCAATATCAAAATTGTTTAAGGTCAATTTGGCATATTCAAATTTCAGGGGAGCCACTATACATTTTAACTTGGCTCTCTTGAATTAATCAATGTAGTCTTCTATAGATTCTCCTGGCTTTTGTCTCATTTGAGCCAGGTCTGACATAGAAGTTCCCAGTTCCATCCTAGGGAATTGGGCATGAAATTGTCCGGCCATGTCTTCCGAATTATAGACGGAATTGGGTGGTAAACTTATGCACCATTGGAAGGCAAACCCTATTAGGGAACTAGGGAACAGCCTAAGTTTCAAATAAGTATTGTGAGTTACCTCTTTGCATTGGTAATTAAGCGTTGCTAGATGCTCGAAAGCAAATATGCTTCCCTCTACTGAGAAGAGAGTAAACTTGAGGATCTTATACCCTCAAGGGAATGGATAATCCCTATCTATAAAGTAAAGGTACAATTTATTGTAAAGGGATTTTTTTACCCTTCTAAGGCATGGCCCATACATTTGCTCAAGGAGGGCAGCTAGTTGGTCTTGGAGGGATAGGTTCAATGCCTGATTATGCACCTGCCATTGCCCCTAAGGGGGTGAATGTCTCTAGGAGGATCAATAGGATACCTGTCCCATGACAATTGGATGGGGGGAAGGATGTTGTCCTTCATACATATGCTTATAGCCTCCCATGTCAATTTGGCCAATTGGTTGATTAGCCATACCATATGGACCAACAAACCTTATGGGGCATGCTTGGGAGCAAACCCATATTAATTGGCTGTTGAACCATTCTAACCTGGTCAATCCCCAAAGTATAATCTTGAGGGTTGAGGAAATTAGACCGCCTCTAGTCTCATAAATGATGGGAGGTCTATGAGGAGAAGATTGATCCACAATGTTCAGCATATGTCCTTTCCCGCCAATCTTGTGGCTTTAATCGGGCCTCGAAATGTCCTCTTTTGCATGGGGAGGGTACGTGTGACCTTGCCCCAGTGGGCATGGCCTAGACATCAGTTTGGAGGTCCCTTGAGATCAAGGTATGCCCTTGATTCGAAGGCCCAACAACTCTATAAGTCACATTATTTCTACGACTTGGATCCATGTCTATGACACCTGGACTAGCCATAATTTGGTTCTATATTCATTCGGGAGTAGTGCTAGTGCCCTGATTCATGTGTAACTATAAGCTCAAAGGAACATCGTAGGAGCACCCAGTGGAAACTGCAGGAGGAGGAACATGTCTTAATTGCTTAATGTCCTCTGTTATGACTTAGACTAAGCCATTGTGAGTTTCAGCCCGCCCTACTAACATAGGCTTGACTTCAACTATCGTTTACCTTGCCACATCTCTTGCTATAAGGCTAGTGGTCAGAGATAAGGTTGCCTTCAATTCAATCAAGATTCTATCTGTTTCCTTATGGAGTCTTTCATTCACTGAAGTCCCAACTTTGTTAACAATGGTCCTCAAAATGGCTGCATTTTCGCGCTTGCTAGTTAGAGTACATCCTATCTCATACATTGTTTCTCTTGAGCTTCTTGTAAAGCCTATTCAAGCCTTTGATTAGTGAGTTCCATCTGATGTTTGAGCATGGCCATAAAACTCTCTTGAGAATAGCCATCAAGCCCAATATGCTCATCTTTTGGGATGTCTTCATCAGCTTTGCTTTCATTGCCACAGTTGTGACTCATTTCATCCCCTCGCCATACCGGACTTTGTTCAAAGAGGTGCTCGAGTAGTGGTCGGTTATGATCGAGCTATGTTTTGGAGTATTAATGTTTTGTTAAGCTTTGAATTGTGCGTTGGTACGAAAGTTAGTTGTGGTGGTTGGTCACCTAAGTCAATTCATTAGTTTACAAGTCAATAGTGGCGGCTGAGGTAGTTTAATTCGGTTAATGAGATTATCCTAGTGCAATGTATCTAGTTTTGATCTAAGAGTAGTATAAATAGATTGATCATATTTTAATTAGGGAATAGGAAAGAAATTTGATCTCTTTTCTCTCTAAAACCTAAATTCTCTCTAATTCTCATCTCTTCAGTTCTCTTCTTATCTTTGTATCAGACTTGCATTTTCTTGCAATTGAGTGCTAATTGTTCGATTTGTTCTTGTTAGACACAAGGAAGCTATGGCTGCAGGAGTTACAACTCGAGCATAAGCTGCTACTTATGCTGGAGTTATTGCAAATGTTGTTGCTGCGGTGGGAGACATTCTAGCTTGTCAGTTTGAGCAATGAAAGTGTGAGATGCAAGAGATGATCATAACTACTCCGGATCAAAAGCTGGATAAGAAATTGGAACTTCATTCGTAGCAGTTATAGCAGCAAATTCATGGATTATAAGAACAGATTAACAGACAAAGCTTACCTGCAAGAGTTGGAGTTTTGTCAGCCGCTAGTCAACACGCAAGGCCACTTGATCCTATTCCACCAGGTCCTATGCGACAGCAAGGATCAGCTGCTAGCCAACACACAAGGCCATTTGATCTTATTCCATCAGGTCCTATGCAACAGTAGGTGACTGAGGATAGTGGTGTTGGCATGAGTGTGTCTAGGAATTCAGGATTCAGACAGCCTCGCATGAAAATTGAACCATTTGATGGGATGCATCCACTGTATTAGATGAGAAGATGTGAAAGATATTTCCATTTCTATCACATAACCAAGGCGGAGAAGGTGGAATTAGCAGTAGTGTACCTTCAAAGGGATCAAGAAGTGTGGTTTTATAGCCTCATCTGCAATAATCCTTCCCTCACTTGGCCTGCATTTATGGAGGAGCTATGTGAGAGATATGGTGATGAAGATCCAGAGGACATTGTGGATAATTTCAATAAGGTAGTGCAGCTTAGTTCAATGAGATAGTATATGGCAAGATTTGAAAATCTGAGAGCAAAGATGATGGCTATCAATTCTGGTGCTAGTGAGGCATATTATGTCTCTAGCTTTATTAGCGGTCATGAGCCAAAAATTAAAAATCTTGTCAAAGCCTTGATCCCTGCTACATTGTCCAAGGCCTATGCAAAGGCTAAATTGTTCAAATCCACTGTGCTAGCAGCTTCTGATGGCCAAAAAAGTAGACTCAGTCCTGCTAGTGCTCAACAACAGTTCCACTGTGAAGTCCAAGTCACTGAGCTTGGAAGAAAAGAAGGCTCAAAGATTATGTTGTAAATGTAATCAGAGGCGTTTCTTTAGGCATAAATGGAATCCCAAGCTCCTTATGTCAATAATTGGACCTGAGGTTGAGGAGGATACTGAGGATTTGTATATGGAATCTGGATTGAACAAACAAGAAGAGGAATTACTAGAGGAATCCATGGAAGATGAGAGGATGGAAATATTTGTTTAGGCTTTGACTGGGAATGGATCTCACAACACTATAAGTATTCCAGGGGAAGCAGGTCACAAGTCTATCTTGATATTGATTGATAGCGGAAGTACTCATAGTTTTATTGATCCCAAAGTTATTAGAAGAGTGGGACATGAAGTGATTAAGACAAGTCCATTAGTTGTGACTATGGCAAATGGGAATTTGATACTCACTCAAACTAAATATCAAGGCTTCAATTGGCAGATGCAGAAGCACAAATTTGTTTATGATTTCAGAATTCTACAGTTGGGAGGCTGTGAGATGGTTCTCGGGGTTGATTGGATGAAGACATCTTGTCCATTAATATTTGATTTCTCCCAATTAACAATCCCTTTTGAGATGCATGGCCAGACTGTTAGATTGTAATGAATTGTAGGACAAGCTTAATTGCAAATGATGGAAGGCACAAGGCTAGAGGATGTGATCAAGAAAGGAACTCATTAGTGGATAGAACAGTTACTCTCCATATCTGCTACACCATATGAGGCTCAGGTGCATTCTAATCCTGCAATTAGCAAATTAATTGAGGAATATAAGGACCTGTTTGAGCAGCTAATCTCTTTACCTCCAAAAAGGACTCTTGATCATGCCATACCCCTGAAATCAGATTCAGATCCAGTTAACTTGACACCTTATAAGTATCTTCATTCACAAAAAAGTGAGATAGAAAGGCAGGCAGAGAGCTACTGAAAACCAATTTTATTCTGCACAGCCATGGCCCTTTTGCGTCACCAGTAATTTTAGTCAAGAAGAAGGATGGAACTTCTAGAATGTGCATCGATTATAGACAGCTCAATTCACTCGTAATCAAGGATAAGTTTCCAATTCTGATCATTGATGATCTTTTGGATGAGCTTCATGGGTCACATTACTTCTCCAAATTGGAGTTGAGACAGGGGTATTACCAAATTAGAGTGTTGGAGCAGGACATTTACAAGATGGACTTTAGAACACATCAGGGGCATTATGAATTTGTGGTGATGCCATTTGGATTAACAAATGCTCCGGCTACATTCTAAGCTTTGATGAATGATGTGTTCAAGGCATTTCTGAGGAAGTTTGTACTGGTTTTTTTTGATGATATCTTGGTCTACAATCCTACATTTGAGGACCATGTGGCCCGTCTGAGACAAGTGTTTAGCATCATGCACAGCCATAAGCTTTATGCCAAGCTCACTAAGTGCACTTTTGCCCAATCTTAAGTGGAATATTTGGGTTATATCATCTCCTATGAAGGAGTATCCACAGACCCTTCAAAAGTTAAGGCCATGAAAGAATGGCCAACACTGATACATTGAAGTAATTAAGAGGATTCTTGGGTTTGACAGGGTATTATAGGAAGTTTACGGCAAGCTGTGGTGTAAATGGTAAACCATTAACTGACCTTTTAAAGAAAGATGCTTTCCGTTGGTCAGCTGCAGCTCAGGAGTCATTTGAGGCATTGAAAGCAGCGACGTGCTCAGCTATGCCTGATTTCAGTGTGAGTTGTGTATTAGAGACATATGCTTGTGGCAAGGGAAACGGAGCTGTCTTATCACAAAGAGAAAGATCTATGGCTTACCTCAGCCAAGCCCTTAGTCCAAAGCATTTGGAGCTATCCATATATGAGAAGGAGTATCTTGCTATTCTTATGGCAGTCAAGAAGTGGAGGCATTACTTAGATGGACATCATTTCATCATTAAAACTGATCATCATAGTCTTAAATATTTGTTGGAGCAGAAAATTACAACAAGAGTTCAACGCAAGCGCCTAATGAAGATGCTTGGGCTGGACTATTCCATTGAGTACTTCAAGGGAAAGGAAAATCTAGCAGTAGATGCTCTGTCACGCAGATTAGAAGAAGTTAAACCTGGATACTATTGTGCTGTATTAGTTGTGTTGCCTGCTTGGCTGGAAGAGGTACACAAGTCTTATGAAGGAGATAGTGTTGCACAAGAATGTGTAACAGCCTTTAACATTAGTAAACTTCCTCCTGCAAAAGATGCTGACATTAAGGTAGCAAATGGAGTCATCAGAGTAAAAGGGAAGGTATATATAGGTTCAACAACTGATTTGAGGAGCCAGATCATTGAGGCTTCCCATGATTCTGCTTGGGGAGGTCACTTGGGCATTGAAGGAACATACTAGAGGCTCAAAAGTTACTTCAGCTGGCTTGGTATGAAGAGGGATGGAGTGAAGTTTGTCCAAACTTGTGAGGTGTGTCAGCGTAGAAAATCAAATGGAAAGTAGTATTAAGGGTTGTTACAGTCCCTACCACTTCCAGATTATGCGTGGCAACACATAAGTATGGACTTGTTAAGTTCGAGATTAAATCTTGAACTTAACCTAAGAAATTAAGAGAATTTGGGATGAGAAAGAAGGGAAGGGGATGAGAAAATAGAGAGAATTAGATGAGAAAAGAAGTTTTAATCACAAAGGATTAATTGATATTTCATTGGATGATCTTTTACAAGCTAATCAGCCACTATTTAAAGAGAAAATAATAAAACAATTAACAAGGACCACACACTCAATTTCCCGCCAAAACACAATTGGCATCCTAACCGCTAACAAACTTTGGCACCCAAAACCAATTTAAACAAATACTACCCGCCTTTTGAATTGCAACTCGATACACATAACAATCCCCTCCCCTTAGAAAATTCTTGTCCTCAAGAAATAAAAGAAGGAAATTGGCTCAACAAAAAATGTTTATCTTCCCATGTAGTGAAAGATTTGTCCAGGTTGCAGCTGACTCGAACTTGCTGTCGGTTGGAAACATTGGGACTGACTTGCTGAACTTCTTCCACTGCTGCAGGTTGCAGGAGCAAGGAGCCATTAGAACCTACCTCTGGGGATGCTGAGGAAGCCTTCTGTCCACACTTAACCTGCTTCTTAAGAAGTGAAACATGGAAAACAGGGTGAATATATGAATCGGTTGGAAGCTCTAGCTTGTAATCCACCTTGCCAAGCTTTTCCAAAATCTTGTAAGGTCCAAAGAACCATGCACAAAGCTTGACATTCTTTCTTACAGCTGCTGTAGATTGCCTATAAGGTTGTAGTTTCAAATAAACCATATCACCCACTTCAAAATTTTTGTCTACCCTCTTGCGGTCAGAATACCACTTCATCCGGGCCTGGGCATGACTGAGGTTCTGCTTTAAGAGCTGCATAAGGTGTTTCCTTTACTGTAATAATTCCGTCAGTTCAACCACTTGTGTCTCTACTCCTTGCAACAGCATTGGATTGGGTGGATCATACCCATACAATGCGTTGAAAGGTGTTGTGCCCAAAGAAGCATGGAAATGAGTATTATACCAATATTCCGCCAATGAGAGCCACCTACTCCACACCTTAGGATGGCTAAATACCATGCTTCTAAGGTATTGTTCAATGCATTGGTTGACCCTTTCAGTCTGACCGTCGGTTTGAGGATGGTAGGCTGAGCTAAGGGCCAATGTAGTCCCCAAGAGACCAAACAACTCCTTCCAAAAGCGACTTGTAAAGAGCTTGTCCCTATCTGAAATTATGAAATGAGGCAATCCATGAAGCTTGTAGATGTTATCAAGGAATACACGAGCTAATTTCTCTGCAGTAACTGGTCGAGCTTAAGGCATGAAATGACCAAATCTACTACCACTCAGATCACCTCTTTTCCCTCGGATTTGGGCAAACCTTCAATGAAGTCCGTACTTATATGCTGCCATATACCCTCTAGAGTAGGTAAAGGTTGGAGAAGACCTTGGTATCTATGATCACCAAGCTTAGTTTGTTGACAAACCTCACAGCCTTGCACAAATTCGGTCACTTCTTTCTTCATACCGGGCCAATTGAAGTGAATCTTCAACTTTTGATATGTTCCCTCAATGCCTGAATGACCACCCCATGCAGAATCATGAGCAGCACTGATAATCTGATGTCTCAAATCAGTATTGATGCCAATGTACAGCTTTCCCTGGATTCTGATTATTCCTCGGGTAACAGACACCACAGCACCAGAAGCCTGATTAACAGCCTTGTTCATGCTAGCAGTTGCTACGCATTCTTGAGCAAATGAATCATTCTCATAGGACTGATATACTTCTTCCATCCAAGCAGGAGAAATTACAGAAATTGCCCTAAGAGAACCCTGCTCGAGGTCCTCAAATATGCGTGACAGGGCATCTGCTGCTATGTTTTCCTTGCCTTTCTTGTACTCGATATCATAATCAAGCCCAAGCATCTTCATCAACCCTTTTATCTATAATCTTGTGACAATTTTCTGTTCTAACCAGTGCTTGAGACTCTGATGATCAGTCTTGATGATAAAATGATGCCCATCCAAGTAATGCCTCCATTTTTCCACCGCGAGTAAAATTGCAAGATACTCTTTTTCATATGTAGAAAGAGCTTGATGTTTTGCACTCAAGGCCTGGCTAAGATAAGCTATGGGCCTTCCTCCTTGTGACAACACTGCCCCAACACCATTTCCACACGTATCAGTTTCTAACACAAAGCTTGAAGTGAAGTCGGGCATTGCCAAAACAGGTACACTGCACATTGCTGTTTTAAGAGCTTCAAAGGCATTTTGAGCTTCCTCCGACCATCTGAAGGCTTCTTTCTTTAACAATTCAGTAAGTGGCTGGGCTATAGCTCCATAAATTTGCAGTAATACCTTGTCAACCCCAAAAAACCCCTTAGTTGCTTGAAGGTCACCGGGACAGGCCAGTTTTTCATGGCTTGGACCTTTGATGGGTTAGTGGAAACCCCATCACACGAGATTACATGACCAAGGTATTCCAAGTGAGTTTGAGCAAAAGAACATTTGGCCAACTTAGCATACAACTAATGCTCACGCATGACCAAGAATACTTCTCTCAAGTGCTTCAAATGCTCCTTGAATGTTGAACTATAAACCAAGATGTCGTCAAAGAAGACCAACACAAATTTTCTAAGAAATTGCTTGAAGACATCATTCATAAGAGCTTGGAATGTAGCCGGTGCATTTGTCAAGCCAAAAGGCATGACTACAAACTCAAAGTGACCATGGTGAGTCCAGAAGGCTGTCTTGTGCACATCTTGCTCATTCACTCCAATTTGATGATAGCCTTGCCGTAAGTCCAGCTTGGAAAAGACATGGGCTCCATACAATTCATCTATAACTGGTATGGGGAACTAGTCCTTAACCATCATAGCATTCAGCTGTCTATAATCAACACACATGCGAGCCGTGCCATCTTTCTTCTTGACAAGGATAACTGGGGAAGCAAAGGGGATGAGGCTAGGCTGTATGAAGTTGGTTTTGATCAGATCATCAACTTGTTTTTCAATTTCTGTCTTCTGAGCATGGGGGTAACGATAAGGCCTAAGCCTCACCGGTTCTGCATCACCCTTGAGAGGGATAACATGATCTAAACTCCTCTTCGGAGGTAGAGATTGAGGAACTTTGAACAAATCTTCAAACTCAGTAACCAAAACCTGCACCTCCGGTTCTGTAATGCTAATTAATTCAGTAAGAGCTATAGAAAATAGCTGGCCTACCCATTGAAACAAGCATTTCATAATTCCTTTCTTCATCCTGCTCCCCTTCATGACCTGCAAGTGTGCTTGTTCTGCTATGCCTTGCAAAGTCACCTTAATTCCTTGTATCTCAATGGAAACCGTGAGGTTAGCAAAATCAAATAACACTGGGCTGTAAGTTCTCATCCAATCAACCCCAAGCACCATATCACACCCTCCCAAAGGAAGGATTCTAAAGTTATAACTGAATTTTCTGTCCTGCATTACCCAGCTGAACCCACGGCATTTGTTTTGAGTGATAACTGATTTTCCATCAGCTACGGTGACAGCGAGGCGGTGAGTTTTAATCACCTCATGACCCACCTTCTTAACCACTTTAGGATCAACAAAACTATGGGTGCTACCACTATCAATGAGGATGATGATAGACTTTTTACCTGCCATTCCTCTGATTCGGATCGTGCTGTGGGCACCATTTCCTGTCAAGGCTTTCATTGATATTTCCACAGCTGCATCATCTATGCTTTCCTCAATGTTCTGATCAGATTCAGCTCCATCAGCCTCAATTTCCTCATCATCAGACTATTCTCCAGCACTAATCCCTTCAGCAGACATGAGAAATTTGGGATTACACCTGTGGCCAAACTGATAAGGTTGGTTGCAACGGTAACACAACCTCTGCTGCTGCTTATCATCAGATCTGTTGAACCGGTTTCTGACAGAACTTTGTTGTTGCTTGGAGCTGCTGCTGCGAGGTCTGACAGCCTCATTTGGAAACAAAATTGTTGATTCATAAAGCTTGGCTTTGGCATAAGCCATAGACAATGTTGTAGGATCAACGGCTTTAACCAAGTTTTTCACCCTTGGTTTCAATCCACTAATAAAAGCCGAAACATAATAAGACTCAGATGCTTGAATTTTAGTTATAATGCTGGCCCGATAGATTCTCAAATCTGGGCATATAATCCCTCACAGATGTCTCTTGCTTCACCTTATTAAATTTATCCACAATATCACTATCATCCTCATCACTATACCGATCACACAACTCCCTAGCAAATTCAATCCAAGTGAGGGATGGATTGCTCTTCATCAAACTATAAAACCATACCTCATGATCACCAAGAAGGTATACAGCAACGATTTGTACCTTCTCTGAATCGTCAATATGGTAAAAGTGAAAGTAACATTCGCACCTCCTTAGCCAAGAATGAGGTTGCTTCCCATCAAATGCATCAACCTGCACTCGAGGCTGTCTGTGGCCACTGCTTCTGCTGTTGGTTACCTCCTCATTACTGCCAAAGCATGGTTGATGCCAATCATCAGGTGGTCTATCAAGATGATCCACATTCAATCCTCTCGGCTTGTGTGTATCATCAACTTTAGTGGATCGCACACCAGGCCCAGCATTCTAGTTGGAAGGTCGAGAAATCACATGCTCATTGCGGCCCTGCCTCTCAGTCACTTCTATCTCAGGGTTTCGATCAGGAACTCTCATATCAACACTAGAATTAACCACTAAAACAAGCGCATTCTGTCTTACTCCATCCTGAGGTCTGATCGGTTGATTTGTTTGCAAGGCACTTGCCGGCAACAATGGATCTGGAACAACGAAAGGAATGGGCCTCATAACTTGCTCTCTAATCTCAGTGAACTTTTCTTCCAGCAGCTGTCTTTGTTGATCGAACCTCTGATTGAATCTTTCCTCCGATTCTTGTGATTGTCGCGAGACTTGATCAGCAATTTTAGCTTCTACCTGCTGCACTCGTTGATCGACCCTCACCTCAATCTACTGAGGTAAGGTTTCAATAAGAACTTGCTTGAATTGAGCAAGCATTGTCTCAAACTTACTGTCCATTTGAGCATTTGTCACCCAATCGCGTCCTGCTGCATCACGACCTCCAACACCCTCAGTATTGGACGATCTAGCAGCTGCTCTTGCTGCTGCCGATCTAGTTGTGACACTACCGATCAAGGGAATTTCGTTTGTATCCATTAATTTGATAGCCGAACGAGGCTCTGATACCAATTGTTAAGTTCGAGATTAAATCTTGAACTTAACCTAAGAAATTAAGAGAATTTGGGATGAGAAAGAAGGGAAGAGGATGAGAAAATAGAGAGAATTAGATAAGAAAAGAAGTTTTAATCACAAAGGATTAATTGATATTTCATTGGATGATCTTTTACAAGCTAATTAGCCACTATTTAAAGAGCAAATAACAAAACAATTAACAAGGACCACACACTCAATTTCCCGCCAAAACACAATTGGCATCCTAACCACTAACAAACTTTGGCGCCCAAAACCAGTTTAAACAAATACTACCCGCCTTTTGAATTACAACTCGATAGACATAACAGGACTTTATTGAAGGGTTGCCTAAGTCTGAAGGGATGGAAGTCATTTGGGTGGTTGCAAATCGATTCACCAAATTCAATCACTTTATTGCTCTAAATCATCCAATCTCAGTGGAAAAACTTGCAAAAATCTTCTTAGACAACATCTACAAGCTTCATGGCTTACCTCACTCAATCATTTAGATCGTGATAGACTGTTCACCAGCCACTTCTAGCATGAATTTTTCTGCTTTTGGGAAGTTCTTTGGCCTTGAGTTCATCTTACCATCCACATACAGATGGACAAACCAAGAGGGTAAATCAGTGTATTAAGCAGTATCTAAGGAGCATGGCATTCGGTCATCCTAAGAATTGGTGTAGGTGGCTATCTTTAGTTGAATTTTGGTACAATACTCATGCTCATTCAGCTTTAGGCACCATACCCTTCAAGGCACTTTATAAATATGATCCTCCTTCTCCTATGGTGTTGCAAAGGGCCACAACTTCTGTTCCTGAAGTATCTGATCTATTGCTTTAGAGGAAACAACTTGTGCAGTTTCTCAGGGATAATTTGCAACTGGCTCAAGCAAGAATAAAGTACTTTTCTGACAGGTAGCATTCTGATAAATCCTTTGAGTTGGGAGATCTGGTTTATTTGAAGCTTTAACTGTACTGGAAATCCACAGTGGCAGTGCCTAAGAATATCAAGCTCAGTGCACGATATTTTGGTCCTCACAAGGTGCTTGAGAAGTTGGGAAAGCTCGCTTACAAGCTAGAGCTACCTCCGGTTTCATATGTTCATCCAGTATTTCTTGTGTCTCTTTTGAAGAAGTATGTGGAGAAAGCAATGGCTTGTTCTTCCGTTCCTCCAGAGGCAAGCACCAAGGGGGATCTGCTGTAAGCTCCAGTTGCTATATTGGGCTCTCGGGTAGTACAGCAATCAGGAAGGCATGTAGAAGAAGTGTTGGTGCAATGGGTTAATTTGGCTAAGGAAGATTCAGCTTGGGAAGATTTAAAGTTCATTCAAAGTCAATTTTCTTCTTTCCATTCTTGAGACGAGAATGTTTTCAAGTGGGGAGCATTGTTATGCTCGAGCTATGTTTTGGAGTATTAATGTTTTGTTAAGCTTTGAATTGTTCTTGACCCGAAAGTTAGTTGTGGCGATTGGCCACTTAAGTCATTTCATTAGGTTACAAGTCAATAGTGGCGGCTGAGGTAGTTTAAGTCGGTTAATGAGATTGTCCTAGTGCAATGTCTCTAGTTTTGATGTAAGAGTAGTATAAATAGATTGATCCTATTGCAATTGAGGAATAGGAATGAAATTTGATCTCTTTTCTCTCTAAACCCTAAATTTTCTCTAATTCTCATCTGTTTACTTCTCTTCTCATCTTAATTCTATCTTTCTACAAGGTTATGATTCAAGATTGTTCTTGAATCATAACATGGCCCTAACGTGGCCAACCTTTCAAGTTCCTCAAGCTCGAGAGCACTAGCTCTCCTAGTTCTAACCACTAGTGAATGGTCTTAGATGATATTGTGATAATCCACGATGGGATTAAAGACAGTAACACCTTGTATAGTGCCTCCCATTATGGTCGCCAAAAGGTGTGTTTGCTCCTTTTTTCTGTTTAGTGTGTGTTTAGTTGCCGTCTGTACAAATCAAACAAAAATGTACAAATGGGACTCGCAATAACTTGGGAACGAGCCTAATTTAAGAATGCACATGTTTTGCCTCAATCAATCACCTTTGAAAAGGGTTGATGCTTTTAATGAATCCGAATTTGGTTTCCAGTATTAATGTGGATTTTACACATGCTCCAACTAAGGAGACTTTATGTTTTGGGTTTGATAATTTTGATCAAAATGTCAACGGATATGGATCTGGCTCAAATGATAGTTGGGGTGATGGAGCTGAGCCCACAGACACCTTACCACGTACACTTAAAAGCTAAGAACTAGGATGGAGATGAACTCAGAGTTAGCAATCCACTTATAGGCCCAAGACAATTAGGTTTTATGCCCGGTATCCTTGACTTGTAATAACTCGAATGAGTTAGAGTTTGATGAGATTTAGGAGGAGCAAATCATAATTGGGTCACCAGATGAAAACCAACACAATCAAGGTCAAGCCTTGCCGTCAAAACCCTTAAAGGATGACTCAAAACTAAAAATTCACCTTGTGTTTCAAGCAATGACACCAATGTTGAGACCAACACAAATCAAGCTCAGGGCCTGGCCGTCAATGCCTTAAACTAATGACTACACTCTTAACCTATCAATTTTTTGGAAAAGATTAAAACAGAGAGTTCGTACCTGAAACCTGGAAATTGTATTTCTTTGAAGGAAAGCAAGTACAAGATATGTTACGCTATGCTAAGGTAGAATAGGCTAAGTTATGCTACTCATAGGATAAAAGCACAAGTGTGTTGTAAAGAAAAACTTGAAAAAGTTTTGTACGATGGTGTTGGACACTTTAAAATGACAATTATGCCACTTATTTATAAAAAAAAAAAAAAAAAGAAAGTAACTATGGCATCTTAATATTTTGGCATATTCGCTCCATGTCTTCCTCAACTCTTCTTTTCAAAGATGATTAGACGTTGATCATGCCCTGAAAACGTGTGTGTGAGCCTCTTTCTACAAGTCCTGCTTCCATGTATTTCACCTAAGATTCTTCTAGATGCCGCACTTTAGTCTGAATATATTTAAGGCCTAAGCTTCTTGATATGCACTCCAAGTAACTACCTCAAGCTTCAAAACTGCCTTTCTTCCAGCCCTCTGGGAAGTCCCTTGAGCTCGAGCCTACTTTACCCCATCAATTGTCCTTAGAGGTAAGTGGGCTCATGACACCATTATCCTTTTATTTAAAGACCAAACATGCTTCGAGGATGGCCCCATGTGGCAAACATGTATCCTTTTATCCCAAAATGACATCGTCCCTACTCCATTGACTTTGGGGTGTAAATAATACTGCCTGTACTTTCGTTTTAAATCCTTTTTTGGGATTATGATGTCACTTTATTTTGTCCTTTTCTATTGTGCCTTTACATGGATTGGCTCAGGCCTCGTACTTGCGGGCTTGTCTGTTTGGTATCACGGTTCTTGTCACTAATAATGAACCAAAGATGTAATGGAGAAGCACTCTCCTACAAGTTTGGTTAACATTTGCAGGTGTTTGTCATAGGAAAAATTCAATTTGTCTGCCCACTTCTTCTATCTAGAGGCTTAGTTTTCACATGTTAGGAATGATGAAACCCCCATTAGACATATTCTAATTACTCATTATTTATAAATGACTTACATTGTTAGGAAAAATGCTAATGAGCAATCAAAACTTCTAACTCAAGATAAGAAAATTGAACCTGAGATAAATATATCGAATCTAACAAATCAAACTCAAGGATTTGGAACCGAGCTACCTCAACCTCGAACCAAGCCAACCTTAAGCTTGACTAGGAATCTCGAGCTGATAGATTCAAGCATGAATAAGAACAATATCAATGGATAACTTTGAGTAAGTACCAGTCGTGTCGTAGAGTACATCACTGCCCTAAGTCTTGTATGCCCCTGTACCTTGTACAATGGGACCGCATGGCACTTTGACTCGAGCTTGTGAATAGTTGTGGAAGCAATTAAGAACTTGAGTTTGAGCTCATATTGTTAATGAAAAAACAAATCTTCCACATTTTCAATGTGGTTGCAATGATTATAAAAACAATTGTTTCAAAATAAATTTTAGGCCAGAATTAGTCCACACTGCACAACGATTCACTAGCAGATGAGGCAGAGTGCATGCGTGTGGTCCACCAAACCCATTCAAGGTCCAACAAGTATAGAAACTGACTCTTCTACTTTTAGAATTTTTATGCAAGATATAGGCTCTAAAACAAAAGCGAAGCGCCCCTTTCCTACAAAATTTACTATCTTCTATTGGAGTTACGTACAATGGGGAATTATCCAATTTCAAGTCATCATATAGGAAGTCAAATTTTGCATGTAATACTTCTAAATTGTCATTTTCCATTGACATGGTATACTCAAATTTAATATATCATTTGACAATTTTGCATTTGTGATGTATATCTAATTGATAAATCATAATTAAGTGTTAAAAAATATACCAAAATATAATTAGTTTCCATAAGGACAGTACTAAATGATTACTTTTTTACAAGTTAAAAAATTTATATCATATTAAATTAATTTATGAATAATTACATAAATTAGTTGAATACATGCACCATTGTTGTATTCCAATCATAAAAGAGTGTGTCAAATGAAGAAAGGCAGCGTAGGCAACATAATTTGAATACTCTGTACCACCCTGTCCCCGCTAGACACGCTCCCTCTCTCTCATTTGCTTTCCCTTCTCTCATCTTTCCCCACCTTTTTTTTTTTTTTTTTTTTCCTCTCCCCTCTCCACTTTTTCTTTTCCCTTTCTCCTTCGCTCCAACCCGCTCCTATGCACGTCTTTCATGGCGTTGGTAAGCTCTCCCTCTCTTTATCTCAATTCAAAATTTTAATTACTTTTGCTATATGATGTGGAATTCACGGACTTGATGATTGATGAAGACACTTTCTTGAATTTTGATATATTTGATTTGTTTTGAGATCGTTTGGATTAAGTCTTTTGAGATGTTGGAAATTTATGATTATCGCGACAGGTGTGCTAATTGGTGGGTACTTGATTATCGAGTTCCCAAAGGATTTGCATATTGCTAAAGGTTTTACATATCTTATGCCTTACTATACATAATTGAACCAGTGTATTTCAATTGATCATGATATGTATTTGGTTAATAAATGCAGTCATGTAATTGGTAGAAAATAAACCATGTCACTAAATGGCTAATATGGCCATTCCATGTGACATGACAAATTTTCCGCTTCAGAAAAAGTTGCCCTATGGGCTTGAATTAAGGATTTCATAGCATAGAGGTATTTTGAAGGTGAAACATTTATGTTTTGGTTTCATTTATTTTACCGTAATTTGTGAACGTCGTAGTGAAGCATGCCTTAATAATGAAAGAGCTTGGAGATCTTGGATTTGATTCCATGGCTAAAATTTTGTCTCTGTTGCTCCTTGTTTTGAATGTTCGTATACATTCAGCTTTGCTAAAATGGAGATAATATGAATTTGTGGATTTTGTTAGATTAACAAGAGATATATAAAACGGGCAACCTGAGTATCAGACATGTCATACATTATTATATATAGAAAATGTTTAGATAAAATATAAGATAAGGTAAAGTAAAGTTCAAGTATAAATAGGTGAACTAGTTAGACGAGAGACCCCTCGTAAAGATATCAACTAGTGGTTCCTTGGTTGGCACATACTAAACCCAAATGTCACCCTGAACTCATGTTTCCCAAACATAGTGAAAGTTGGTCAATATACTTGGTGTCATTGTGACCAGTCGGGTTCATCGAGAGATACATGGAAAAAATATTATCACATCAATTGCACAGGGTGGCGAACACACCAATGTCATGTTGAAGATGACGAGTCCAGTGTGTCTTGGCCACAAAGTTTGTCAAGGCTTGCTATTCATATTTCATAGTAATATTGGAGACCCTAGGTTGCTTATTGGAGACCCTACGTTTAATCGATCCGGTTCTCGGTCGCATGATTTGATGTAGTGTAGTCTTTGGTTCGGCCCAGTTTGGTCAGGTTCAATCCGATCGATGTGCACCCCTGCCAATATCACTATTCGGCATATATAAGAAACCATGATCAACTGTGTCTTTTATCTAGTGTAGGATTTGCTTAACCACCCACCAAGTCGTTCCATGGAACAATGCATAAACTGATTTACACGATTAACAATAAATAATATATCTAGTTGAGTGAAACGAGGTATTGTAATGGACCTATTGCACTCCAATCAATGATCGAGTCAACTAGTATCTATCCATCATGGTGAGAGAGATCAGTTTGGGGTAGGGAACATTTGCTTTACATGAAATTTAGTCTCTAACGAGAAAAAGATGTCCCCTTAATGGATTAGCAAATATACGAACAGATTCTATAATCTTTGACCAAAGTTTTCCATATGTTTGACATTTGGAATTAGTAAGAAAATTGTTTCTATATTATTGAATTGTTTGAGAAGGGATATTCGGGAACTATGGTGAGAGATGTCAAAAAAGTAATGATAGTAGTTAAAGTTACTTTTGTTCAAAGATATCTAATAGAGGGGTTAATTATTACAATAATAGTTATTTAGGAAAAATCTTCAGTAAATATATTTAACTCTAGAGTAAAGTAAAACTTATTTAGTAGAATTAAGTTTTAATAAATGGTAAAAATTGTTATCGTGAGATGATAATCAAATTTTGATCCATTTGGAACTAGAGTTAGACTGTTTCTGAGATCTCTTTGCAAACCTCAACTTAAGCATTGTTTGAAAATTTGTCAAAAGTGAATTTATAAAATAAATTATTTATTTATGAAAAAATTAATTTTTATACTAAACAAATATTCATACGATAATCATATAATACAATAAATTACATCATATTCAAATTTAAAAAAGGGGAGAAAGAGGAATCATTAGTTGCATGCACAAATTAATTTTAGGTCTATTAAGTTGGGCACGTCTATCTTTGAGTTCGATTAGGTTAAGTTCAAGTTGGAACAAATTAGTTTTGGTTCGAGTCATTTAAATAGGTCATTTTCAGCTTTTGGTCAAATTTTGCTTGGGCGGCGTGTTTCAGTTTTAAGTCATCCTAGGTTTCGATGGTTTCAGATAAGTAAAATCAATATAGAATTAAAACTCTTTCCCCACATCCCAAGTAACTGAAGTGTATATTTTTCAGTTAAAATCCAATTTCAAAGAATTACCAGTGAAATTGTAATTCCAATTCACAAGGTGAACCAAACAATAGAGAATTGGAATTTTGGACCCTAATTCCATCCTCATCCCCCAAATATAGCCTCCAATTCCATGCACCAAAGACAACTTAAGGATTGTTTACGCTATTAGCCCCTATTCCAAGGAATTAGGTAGTATAATTGTCAATACAATTCTTTTCCTTTTAATTGTATAAATTAAGCCACAGTACAACTAAAATTGTCTCCATCAATCCCAATTTTGAAATTAATGTTAATTTTTGGCCAACATTTTAACGTTAATTAGCACTTCCATATGCTTTCCACGAGAAGTGTGCGATTAGAAAGGGGTGAATGTTTACAAAGAGTAAATGTATTGTTCCAATTTAGCTTAAATTAACATTAATTTTAACATAAAAATTGATCGCAACAACTTTAGTTGTATAGGTACTAAATTAATTCAATTAAAAGAATACACCAACAACCAACCTAATACCCCAAGGGCTCTCACTTGAGCAGAGCTAGGGGGAGGGGGGAGGAGTGAAATGTTAGGATGTCACTTTAAAAAGAGGCTGTGAACTCAATTAAAGTATAAAAGCTAAATTTTAATAATAAACAAAGTACAGGAATAATGATGTAAACAATACTAACTTATTGTCAACTACTTTGTGTCACATATTATGTCCTCTCTTTTATTTTTTTTTTTCACTTGGATCATTTGACTTAAGAGTGGCAATTTCATAGAACTTAAATCAAAAACCTTTTGGTTAAAGAGCTCATAATATTGTTTCAAGAACTAACTATTTTTACAATTTAAGCTTCTAGATAAAGACATAAATATATCTGTTAATGTTGTGCCACTACTTTAGAAATATAAAAACAGACCCTAAAACAGTTGGGATATTTGGATATTGCAGCAGGAAGCAAATGGAAAAAGAAAGCGAAGGCCGCTACCTAAATTTGGAGAATGGGATGTGAATAATCCAGCATCAGCTGATGGATTTACAGTGAACTTTAACAAGGCTAGGGATCAAAAGAAAACCCACGGAACCGCCGCTGGCAGCATGCCCCAACAACAGATGTTAAACAACCACCCTGACAACAATAACGCCAAGGGCGAAAAGCAGCAAAACCAACAAGTAAATCCCTGTATGTGTGCTCTTATTCATCCTGACTGGCACATTAGGTTTAGATTTGGATGTAAAATACGAGTTTAAATGAATTAAGATGCTTTATACTGTTTATGGATTAGGTAGTTACCGATGTAGTCAAATCCTAACTGTCACTTGGCCTAAACCCTACCCATCTTTAAAGTCTATGAGAAACCGTCCATCAAGCCACACTAAACTTCTCTCCACTCCTCCCCATTACCCCATTTTTTCGGGTTTTGGATTAAAGTATGCAATTTGTTCCAAGATTTAGATCTGTTTCGATTCCATACCAACAATTATTTCATCCACGGATATGAAATTAGATTCAGCTTTTACCAATCGTTTCTTTCTTTTTGGGATTGAGTCAAGTTTGAATTAAGCCAACACGGGTTGAGGAAAATTTATTCCACATCCGATTGATAGAGATAGAGAAGAAAATATCAAAATCTACATTCATAACTATAACCAAAGAGGGCACCAACACGCCGTCACCGGATCCCATTAGAACTCCGAAGTTAAGCGTGCTTGGGTGAGAGTAGTACCAGGATGGGTGACCTCCTGGGAAGTCCTCACCCTCAGGTTGGGGGGCACTAGGAAACAGCCTCTCTTCAGGTTAACACCCTGAAGGGGGAAGGCTAGGTACATCCGCCCCCCAAACCCTGCGTAGGTGAGAGTCCTTGAGGCACTGGGTATGTTCCTTTACATTCATAACTATAGAAGATAATTGGAATTATTGTAATTTCTTTCTCCTAGGATTTATTATTAGTTGTAATTGGTTTATAATATAAATTTACTCTTAGTTTATTATATAATTAGTTTAGGCGTTCCTAGTACATTAGAACTCTACTTCTATATCATTATAAAAACTTATGTACCTAGAGATTATCAACCTATTGAATAAAAATCAGTTCTTTTTTATTTTAAGCGGAGTCCATTTCAGTCATTTGACTATTGAATAAAAATCAGTTTATATGTATCCGATGTACCTCTGCCTTATGCAT
Source organism: Simmondsia chinensis (assembly GCA_018398585.1). NCBI lineage: Eukaryota > Viridiplantae > Streptophyta > Magnoliopsida > Caryophyllales > Simmondsiaceae > Simmondsia > Simmondsia chinensis. The sequence goes on from JAGTTD010000004.1 coordinate 13,846,873, forward strand.
ACATCTGAAAACCCTCCTTAAATATCCATTTTAGTCAATGTCTGGAGCACAAAGGTCTTTATATCTTTCTTATGTGCGTAAAATAGTTCAAGTTGCAGCTTACCTTATATCTGACCACCCTTTTCTGCATATTTTTCGGCAATGCAGAAAAAATGGCTATGTTGTTTCAAGGCTTGAGGGAAGCTCTGCAAAATATCCTGTATTCGCTACGATAGCTGTGAGACTTTGTCCATGCCTGTAGAGTATCAAGAAATGTAACATTACCACCTTCACAATCAATCAGCTGTACCTTCACCGTGGATGTTTTGTGCCATTTGATGTTCAACTTCTGCATACCTTCATGCTATGAAAAAGAAAGTGATAGCAAAATTATAATAGAGAGAAAAACTACTAGAAAGGAAAAACTTGCATTTCCATGGTGTTCAATTTCTTCTCTCGTTTGCATTTTCTTGGCTGGGAGTTTGCAAACAAATTACATAATATATTGGATTGTTGTTCAAAGACTCTTTCATTGAGGACAATCAAGGCATATATAAAAGGGTTTTTTAGATAAAACAACCTTTAAACGTAGTCATTTTTTACTTAATTACCAAAACTTTTTAATTTTTCATAAACAACCTTCACAAGTTTAAATATTTTCAATCAATCACCTACATTAACATCATTAGTATTATGTTTGGGTTACATGTGTCATTTGGCTTAGTTTAGATACAAAATCAGGGAAGCATTACAATTTTTGGTTTTAGCTCAATTGGTAAATACTCAGACACAGCGTCCTTTTAAAGTAGCACCCTGAAGGGGTCAAGCCGCCCACATCTCATCTAACCCTCCCCCACAAACCCTGCATTGGCGGGAACCTTCGTGGTATTGGGTTTGTTGTTGTTGTTAGCTCAATTGGTAAATAATTATACTGCTAATGTGGTTATAGAATCTCTACACATACAAGCATGTCGTGGGATTAGAACATGTACATAAAGTCCATTTAAAAGTAAGCAACACCAAAATGCATGTTTATTTCACCTTTTTGCATAAGAAAATATAAAATCACAAGGGCAGCTTGAATGACAAACTAACAGCGTTAACATAGGTGGTTAATTGAAAAAATTTGAACTTGTAAATATGGCTTTTTGAAAAATGAAAAGTTACGATAGCTAAGAGAAAAATGACTACTTTTAAAGCTAGTTTTCTATATTAAAAAAAAAAAAAAAAAAAAAAAAAACCTATAGAAAAAAGGCGTTTTCATATCTATGGTGGGTTTAGTAAACCCTGATACATGAAGACAACATAAGCATAATACAATATTAAGTAAACAAGAACTTACACTTCCATGGTGCTCAATGCTTTCTCTCGCTTGATAAGCAAATTCATAATTTTGATTCGAAAAACACAACCATGTGACTTTACCAATCTCTGGTGAACACCTCTACACTTCTACACTAATCACAGTGACAGCAGAAATCCCTGTACAGAACTCCAGCATAATTTTCAGTCTAACTTTAACAACAAACTAAAAGAGCCAGGCAGATAATGAGAGCTAAAAGAAGGAATGTTTCCAGTCCTCTACCTGAGAAATGTACCAAATAAAATGAAAAAATCTGAAAACTACAGATTTTTCAGTATAATACTGCAGGCTATAAGTTTCCCCTTGTATGCTGAGCAAAAAGTTCATCTGCTTCAAATGGTTTACTTCGCCTAGGAACATCAGCTAAGCCACAAAAATCTGCCAAATTCTTTCTAATCTTCACCTTCTTCTTCTTCTCCGGGGGCCTTGGCCCTAGAACACCTAAATCAACTGAAGCACCAAATGCCTGCAAGGACTCTACGACTGCATCATAAGCCCTTGTAGAGAGATTTAGACCCTCGTTTTGAGCCCTCAAGTACAAGTCATGGGCAAGCATCGGTTTACCATCTTTAGCAAGAGCTTCAATCAGCATTTCGTAAGTGATTTCGTTTGGTTCAACACCCATGACTCTCATACGATGAAACCATTCATATGCAGTGCTTTCCATTTCATACCGTGCACACCCACTAATGATTGCGTTGAAAGTGACAACGGTTGGTTTATTTCCTGTTGAATGCATCTCTTGTATTATATAATCAACAATATGCAATTTCTTAAGTCCTACATAGACTGAGGCCATAATGGTGTAGGCATACAAGTTTGGTTCAACCCCAACTTTGAGCATGTGTTCCCAAACCCTAACTGCCTCATCAAAGAGTCGCCCTTTCTCGAGAGCACTAAGCAATGCTCCATATGAAATGATTGTCGGTTTCTCTCCCTGGTCCACCATCCTCTTAAATATTTGCACAGCAGCAGTCGTTTCTGATGCCTTCGAGCACGCTACGAGCACAGAATTCCATTCTTTGCTCCCAGGTTTCAGGCCCTTGGATTCCATTTTGTTCAGTAACCTGACCCCCCATCTCCAAATTCCTCTCTTCCGAGCTGCACCTAGTAGGATGTTGAAGTGGGAAACAATCAGCTCATACGACATGTTGTTTGGCTTTGGACCCTTATCTAACAAATCCTCGTAAATCTCGAGAGCTGACCACCATTTTTTAGCTTTGCCCATCAACCAAATGACATGGTTACACACCGACAAACTTATTTTCCCATCCCTTTCCCTTATCCTTTTATACAATTCTTTGGCCACAATATAATGTTCTTCACGCGTACAAGCCCAAATGAGCCGCTCTTGCTCAGCATGACTAGGGGAAAGGCCAGCGTTATCCATGTCCATAACAAGTTTCAGCACATTTGTTGTCAAGTTCTCATCCTTAACAAGCCACCGCCTCATCACTTGGTAGCAAATTCGACGGGTGAAGTTCTTAAGCTTAATAAACTCATTATCCCAATCATCAGCATCGGTTTTCCCTAGTTCACCTTTCATATATTTCTCTCTCACATCGACAAAGAAATTCAGAGCTCCATTCCCATCTTCCATCCTTCGATAAACCCACAATACCGTAGAATAAGATGCAGGAGATGGAGATATACCCTTCTTCTGAATGTCCTCAAAGAGCGCGAGAGCCTCAGCAGCTCGGTCTTCCTCCAAGTGTATACCCATTAAAGTGTTATACGTCACAATATTAGGCGAAATCCCATCCTGAGCCATATTGTTCACCACCTTTTCTACTTGTTCAAACTTTCGAGACTGTTTGACTGCACCAAGGAGGCTGTTATATATGAACGCATTTGGGCCATCGAAACCCTCATCTTCCCCACTCTTCTTCCTAAGCCAATCAACCAAAGCCATTGCTGGTTCTAATCTCTTCTCTTGCCCTAATCCTCTTATGATGGATGAATATACTGGCAATGGCAATCTACCCATAACCTTAAGAACTTCATCTATGCCCTCAACTGATTCTGCAGAATGCAAACTATGTGCTAGAGAACGAGCATTGACCATTTTACCCTCCTCTTCATTTTCACTTGCATTTAAGGGCAGTTTACAAGCCTGAGCATCGTCAAAACCCCAACAATCAACATTTGCGCCTTGCCCTTTATTTTCCAACCCATCAATTTCCTCTGAATCTTCACCATTGATATCCTCCCTAATCTCTTGCTCCTCTGATGACCATGATATACCAAATTTACAATTTGGGTCACCAAAGAGCATAATTTTAACCCTAGGGAAGGCCCTAAAATGCCCGAACCCTATATCAAACTCTAAGCTTCCATGGTAAACCCTATCCCTAAAACCCCTTGGATTCCTTGAACCAAACAATAACCCAGAAGTTCTATCATGAACTACAGATTGATGAAGTGCCCATCTTTTTCTTCTGCTTCTCTCTCTAATACACCCATCACAAGAAGAACCCAGAGGAAACTCAATCCGAGGTACCCTCAAGAAGTCCCCTTTTGTAGGCCATATGCTCAGTGCTTGCATTTCCCCAAAAATTTAGCAACAATATTTGAAACCCGTATATCAGAAACACCATAACAATATCAGGACATGAGAACATAAGCATCAAAGATGATTACCCATACATTGCTGAATCTAATCAGAGAAAACAGATCGAACAAGGAGTAAAAAGGGGGTTCAAAATTATACTGGGATACTACCACAAAGTATAGGAGATCTGCCTTCTATTGCCCCTGCTCCGGCATGAATCGGGAGAAATCCGGAGTGATATAGAAGCTCTTACGGCCACTCATTTGAGTGGATGGGTGTGGGTTTTTGGGGGGGGGGGGGGGGGGGGGGGGGGAGTGGGGGGTTGGTTTTTTCCCCCGGGTTTGGCTGTTGAGGCAAAGGGATTACTACTCGCGGGAGCGGGGCCATCTGTAAAAAAACCAATCCGACTTGGGACGAACCAACTCATATTAAAACTAAAAATTCGAGTTATTTATATTTTAATATTATAATATTTTTTAAAATAATAAAAAAGTTTTAATCTTTTTAAATTATTAAAAAAGTTTCTTAATTTTTATCATATTAATAAAAAGGTACCTAAGTTTTTATTGCATTAATAAAAGGCTTCTTTCTGATTTGAAAATGTCATTTTTAGCCGACAGAGCTGATGTGACAGCTGTATTTTCATTAATACTACAGTAAAATGACAAAAATACCCTTTAATAACCATATTTTATAACAAATTAAGCGAAAATAGATAACTTCTATATGACACAACATCTCGAATTTTGTGCTTATAAAGTCCTAAAAAAGGCTTTGAAATGTACTTTAAGTCATTTTATTGTAGCAGTAATAAAAAGCAATTGCTATGTCAGCTCTATCGATAGAAAATGACACCATCACCCTTAGAGGGGCCTTTTTATTGATATGATAAAAACTTAGGGGCCTTTTTAATAATTCAAAAAGGTCATAGTCCTATTTATTATTTCCAAAAATGTCAGGGCACTAAAATATAAATAACCCAAAAAACTACTTAAGTTTTAGGTTGTTTACACCCCAAATTAGAAGGAGTTGGGACGACACTGTTTTGGGACCAAATGGCACGTGTTTTCCACGTGGGGCTATACTCAAGGGATGTTTATAACGGTGTCTCGAATCTAGTTGCCTGATGAGTTAAATCCGTAATGGGTAATAGCCTCTCAAGACGGTTGATGGCGTAAAGAAGGCTCGAGCTCAAAGGACTTCCCAAAAGTTTGCAAGAAAGGCGGTTCTGAAACTCGAGGCAGTTACGTGGAGCGCATACCAAAAAACGTGAACGAATGTGAGGCATCTAAAAGAGTCTCCAACAAAATACACAGACATGGAGCTTACAGAAAGAGGCTCGAGCACACGTCTTCAGGGCACAATCAACGCCCATTCAGAGTGCCAAAGAAGAGTTAAGGCAGATATGGAGCAGATATGCCAGAATTATAGGATGCAGCAGTTTTTTTTTTCCCTATAAATAAGAGGCACTATTGTCATTATAAACTGTCCAGTACTACCATACAAAACTTCTTCAAGTTTTCTTTACAACATACTTGTGCTTTTTACCTAGGAGTAGAGTAATTTAGCCTAATCTAGAGTAGCATAGCTTGTACTTGCTTTCCTTCAAGGCAATACAAATTTAAGGTTGCATGTATGAACTCTCTGTTTTATTCTGCTCCTAACAATCGACAAGTTGAGATTTAAGGCGTTGGTTTAAGACTTTAATAGCCAAGGCTTGACCTTGATTTGCGTTGTTCTTAACATTGGTGTCATTGCTTGATAAATCAAGAGAATTTAGGTTTGAGTCATCGTTTAAGGGCATTGACAGCCAAGGTTTGACCTTGATTTGCGTTAGTCCTAATCCAATGACTCACACGCTGTTCAATCCGCCTAAATCTTGTCAAATTTTAACTCATTTGAGTTATTGCAAGTCAAGGGTGCCAAATTTAGAAACCTGATTGACTCAAGCTTGTAAATGGGCTACTAAGCTCTTGAGTTTGTCAACACCCTATTTCCTAGCATTCAAGTGAATGAGGTAAGGTGTATGTGGGCTTAGTTTCATCACCCCAAATGCCACTTGAGTTGGGTCCATATCCATTTACATTTATGTTGAAATATTAAACCTAAAAAATCGACAAAAAATACGATTAAAATCTCCTTAAATGGAGCATGTGTAGGATCCACATTAATATTGCAAAAAAAAGTCGTATTCACCAAAAGAACCGACCCTTTCAGAAGTGATTGGTTGAGGTCTAATACATGCAGTTTGGAATTTAGGCTCGCTCCTAAGTTGTTACGAATCCCATTTGTGCATGTTTGTTTGATTTTGTATTTAAGACAACCGCACGCACACTAAACAGAAAAAAGGAGCAAACACACATTTTGGCAAACACAATGGGAGACACTAAGCAAGGCATCACTATGGATGGCAATGGGACAGGTAAAACCCGTTAACTGTGGATATCCGCCCCGTTTAGGGTGGGTATGTGTAAAAGTGAGACGAATAGTGGGGATGGTCTTGGTGTACCTACCCCACATCCATCACGGGTATGGGCCGGCTACGGGTACAATGTTGTACCCACCTCGCCCCGCTCCATACCCGCCCCATCACTCCTTATACCCACCATATCTACTCCATTTTGTATCTAATTAACTTTTAAATTAAAAATAATACGTGATTAAATTTAATTACCTAAATTGTTTACCAATATTATAGCAAAACATAATTTAATTCTTAAAAATAATATTAAAAAATTAATACATATGGGTGTGGGTAATTGCTTGGTACCCATATTAGGGTGGGTATGAGGTGGGTGATGGACACCCGCAAGTAGTGGGGCGGATATGAATATAGGTTTGTACCCTCCAGGGAGGGTATGGGTATCTACTTTATACTCATGGCGGGTAATGGGGCGGATACGAGTATGGATTTGGGTGGTGGGTACGGGTATGGAGGAGGCATCCCCTACCCGCCCCGCCCCATTGCCATCCCTAGGCGTTACTGTCTTTAACCCTATTGTGGAGTCTCAAACCATTCACCAATGGTCAAAACTAGGAGAGCTAGTGCTCTCGAGCATGACAAACTTGAAGGGTTGGCCTTGATTGGGCCCCACTCGAGCACCTCTCACAACAAAGTCTCATATCGTGAAGGGATGAAATGAGTCACAACCGCGACAATGAAAGCAGAGGTGACAGAGACATCCAAGAAGGCGAGCGTGTTAGGCTCGATGGCTATTCTCGAAAGAGTTTTATGGCCAGGCTCAAATGTCGGATGGAACTCACTGATCAAAGGCTTGAGCAAGCTTTAAAAGAAGCCCCAAGAGAAACAACTACTGAGACAGAGTGTGCTATAGTAGCCCAGCATGAAAATACGGCCGCCTTGAGGACTATTATCATTGACATTGGGACCTCAATTAACAACAGGCTCCAAAAGGAAACCGATAGAGTCTTGGTTGAAATGAACAAAACCTTTTCTTCCACCGCTGGCCTTATAGCAAGAGACATGTCAGGGAAATAGTAGTTGAAGTCAAGCTTATCTTAGCAATGCAGGCTGAAACTCACAACGGCTTAGTCCAAGTCGTTATAGAGAATATTAGGCAATTAAGGCTTGCTTCTCCTCCCGCAGTTCCCACTGGATACCCCTGTGACGTTCCTTCAAGCTCATGGATGCCAGTGAACCAGGGTACTAACTCTACTCTTAAGATAACAAGAAACCCAACTATGACCAATCCAAGTGTTATATGCAAGGATTCAAGCCATAAAAACAACAACGTGACTTATGGAGTTGTTGGGCCTTCGAATCAAGGGCATACCTTGATCTTAAGGGACCTCAAAGCCAACATCTAGGCCATGCCCACTCTTAAGACTGGGAGGCATGGTCATTACATAACCTCCCCATGTTAGAGAGGCCATTTTGAGGCCCAGTCAAAGCCTCGGAGTTGGTGGGCAAGGAAAAGTTCCCAATGATGGAGATCAATGTCCGCCTCCCATGCCTCTCACCATGTATAAGACTGGGGGCAATCTAATTTCCTACGCCCTCATGATTATGCTTTGGGGATTGATTGGGTTAGAATGGCCTACCAGTTAGTCAACATGGGTTTGCCCCTAGGCATGCCCCAAACCCAATGGTTTCGTTGCTCATACGTAGTGGCTAACCAACCAGTTGGACACATTGACCAAGGCAGATATAACCTTACGTTTGCAAGTCCGATTGTCATGGAAGCTCAAGGGTATCCTGCTAAGACCCCCTCGAGATATTCAACCCCTTGGGGGGCAATGGTAGGTGTTTGCTCTATTTTGTTTCGAATGTGTGTGGTTGCAGTAAATGTGAAAACAAATAAAAGTGCAAAAATGAACTCACTGCGACTAGGGAGTAAGTCTAATTAAGAACCATATGCCTTTGCCGTCAACCACTCACCATTTTTGGAGAAAAGGTTGTGATATCACTTTGGTTTTACTGTGAGGTCTGCTATGCTTTAATTAAGAAGACTTTGTTAAGTATTTTTTGTGGATTTTACGTATTTTTATGACAGAAAATTAAAGGATTTGGACATAACTCAAGTGGCTATTACAGTGACGGAGCAGGGCCCACAGAAACCATTCGTCATACACTTAAACATCAGGAACTGTGGTGGAGACAAACCCAAGAGCTCAGCAGTCCACTGACAACCCGAGTCAATCAGGATTTCAAGCCTAACACCCTTGACTTATAGTAACTCGAATGAGTTTAGGTGTAATAGGATTAAGTTGGGTCAAACCGTATTCAGGTCATTGGATTAAGACCAACGCAATCAAGGGACAAGCCTTGGCCTTCAAAGCTCTAATTAATGGTGCGAACCAAAGTTCACCTGACTTATCAAGCAGTGACAGTATTGTTAAGGCCAACGCAATCAAGGGACAAAGCCTTGGTCGTCAAAGCCTTAAACTAATGCCTCACATCTCAACTAACGCAATCAGGTGCAAGGATGGATTAAACAATACATTAAATTGTCCAAGTTGATGTAAACTCTGAATTTAAGTGGTGCAAAGCTGAAAAATCTGAAGAAAAACAGCCAAAAATAGCAAAGTGCAGAGAATGAACAATAAGCCTGCACAATTCACTTTAACTTGCAATTTTGTGGAGCAAAATAGACAAATAAGGTGAAAGAACTTCTTGTACACTTTATTAACATGTTATAATTTATGTTAAAGCTGATTTTGGGCTGCCAAGGCTGAAAAAAAATGAAGAAAAACAGCAAAGGATAGCAAGTTGCAGAAACTGAAAACCAACCTGCACAATTCACTTCAACTTGTAATTTTGGGTGGCAAAATTGACGAATCAAGTGAAACAACCTCTTGTACACTTCAATAACATGTTCAAGTTTATTTTGAGACTGATTTTGGGAGTCCATAGCTGAATAAAAATGAAGAAATCAGCAGCAAGTTGCAAACCTGCGGAATTGCCAGCAGCTGCAGATGTGTGGTTCAATGAGCTTTTAGCTTGCAATTTTTTGTATTTTTTTAATTCCAACCTTATGTACTATAAATAGAGATTATTAGGAGGTGTTTTAGCATCATTAAATCCAGAAAAATAAAATACAAAGTAGAGAAATAAGGTAGAAATTCGTAGTAAGAAAGAAGGAGGAGAAAAGAAGAAGTTTGGTTTGAAATTTTGCATTTTCAAGTTCTTTTCTATCCTTGTTTTCATTAAGTTCATGAATTTTGTGTTAATTATGTCTTATATTAAGTTTATCATGAACTAATTTTGTTATTCCAAGGCTACGATGTAGCCTAAGTTGTAATATACGCTTATTTCTAATTCAACGTATTCAATGTTTTGTTATTGTGTTGTTCAATTGTTTATCATTGTTCTTCATGAGTTTTAAATGCTTGATCGCCATTTATGGCCTATAATTATTCATAATAAGTCCGAGAGGAGATTTATGATGATTGCTAAGGTGATAAGCACCACAAATTGGGCGAATGCTCGAGAGATATTAATGCAATTTGTGTGGTTTTTAAGTGAAAATCATAGAGCTTTAAAAAATATTTTCTTATTTAAATTCATGCACGAGAGTGATGGGTTAATATGTAAAAGAGCATGCTAAATGTTGCTCGAGAGAGAATATTGAGTAAATTAGGATTTTCAACTATCAACACGTAATAACAACTTGAATAACCAGAATAGAAATGCGTATTGATGCAACTGGGTGAAATTGAATGTCTTGGATACAACTAAAAATTCAGTAAACTTTTCATAAGAATTTGTAAACAGCTTTTTCTTCCTTTTTATTTTGTGTTATTTCATTTCAAAAACTATAATTTTCGGTCTTTCAAATAGCACTACAGCTACTAATTTTAGTACTCACTCAATAACAATCCTCATGGGAACGATACTCTACTCATTCTGTATTACTTGATACGACTTAGTGCACTTGCTAAGCATACGCAAAGTAAGCATCATGTATGCGTACTGCTTTGGACTAACGTAGAGTCCTTTATTCATAGAAAAAAATAATGGCTGCTCCTAATTTTATGGCAACTTCACCCACGTCAGGCTACTAAGTTGTTCTTCTTCTCGCGCTTATTCTTTACCAACGTGTTTTGAGTTTTGGAGGGAAATCTTTGATGCTCACATCCATAATTTTAGTAGAAGTTCCCTTTGAAGATTCACATTCCCCTGAATTAAACTTAAGGCCCCGTGTAACTGAAATTGCGCTCTAAGTAACTTCCTCGAGCTTGAAAACAGTCGTTCTTGCAACTTTCCTGGCAGCCCCTCGAGCTTGAGCTTATTTCACCCTTTAGCCATCTCAAGCCTCGAGTAACTAATATCCTTGTCAAGGGTAGTAATGTTTTTGAGGAACTGGGCTCAAGACGCCATTACTTTAGTACCAAAGGTCTAACTATTGGGACGGATTTCAAAAAATTTTCCTAATTTAATAAAGTTAACGCAGTGGAAGGGTTTAAAATTCTTAATTTTAAATCTACAAATTTAAATTCCTAATTTAAATACATAGGCCTCTACTCTAATATATTCATAATAATTACATGAACTATAACTAGCACAATAAGATAAATTGTAAATAACTAGAAAAAACGAAAACTAAAAAGAGAAAGAAAGAAAGACGTACCCAGAATTGCTCCAATAAGAATACCAGAATAAATAATTCCTTGAATAATAACGAACTCGGAGAACGCAGAGAAAATTGAGACCCAACTGCCTTCTACACAATGACCTCAAACCGCTTGGGGGAGTGGGCTCAGAAAAATATGAACCTGTAGAAACAAAAATTTCAATGGAAATTTTTCTCTCTAATTAGGTCCCCGAAAGTCAGCACTTTCTAAAATCTTTTATTTTTTAATTGGATGCTAGACCTTAAAACTGATACCTCTATTTATAGTAGGATACCATAGTGAAAAATTGCAAAATAAATGATGTGGGATATGCAGATTAAAACAACAAAGCGCGGCATTTCATTGTAAATCGAGACAAAACGAGTTTCATATACAGCTCAAAATGTGAGCCTTTTATTTAAAAAATCGTGCCACATGTTGCAGTCTCATTAGTCTGTGCACGGAAGCGCGGATTGCCACAGTCGACGTCCTAGCACGCATCGTCCAATTCTATGTATGTGGATCGCGACTTGATATATGCAATTTTTCCTCGTTTTTTGTTTGTTGTGTTTCCCACGTGGGAAAATTCATCTTATGATTTTAAAAAATTATTTTATTTTATAATTTTCAAAATTTATTCATTTGATAAATAATGTTTGGCAAAATTAAATTTACACATCTCATGAATTCTTTAATTTTTTTCAACGACATTAAAAACAGAGGCTTGCGCAGAGACCTCAGGGACAATTTAAATCTAGCTCTAAATGAGTCAAATTAATTACCATCTCATGATAAAATTTAATTACCATTTAATGGGACTTAATTCCACTAAATAAATCTCACTGCATTCTAGACTTAAACCATTTATTCGGTTACTCCCAAATAGACTGTATTGATAACAACAACCCCTCCACTCGATATTCATGACAAAGAATAAATATAACTACTACCACTATCCTTCTCACAGCTTTTCCATTAGTTACCGACTCGCCCTTCACTGAATAATTCATTTGTATTTGAACATATTCATAGTATAAATTCAAAATGTCAAACACTTGGAATATTTTGGCCAAAGATTCAGAACTATAAAAATACTTTCGAATCAACTAAGGGGACATCTGTACCTTATAAGAGATTGTAGATTCCATATTAAATACCTGATCCTTGCCACACTTCTTGCCACTACCCAGTGTACGTGTGAATTCATCATTTGTCTAGACCTTACTTATAGTACACCAAAGTAACTAATGTTTCATGCACAAGTCAATAATTCTCTCAAGATTTAGAGTCGTCATTCAAACAGTACAACATGAATCACTCATCTCCAATAGTAGTCTAGAAACAAGCAACTCACATGGTCCAACTCAGTGTGTTAATCTCCAAGGCAAGTCATCTAAATATCACGTTATATCCTTAGCGTACAAGTGGTCCAAACTTGTCTTTGACTTTGAGTTTTTCAAACAATAATCCATACCATTTGTTCCAAGTCTATTTGTGGGTTAATCTCATAAGCCACTAAGAATAAACATGTAATTGTAGTTTGAGGACTACACCGATCTCATCGATGTTACCAAAAAGAAAATAACATGTAGTATTTATGCTGACTTACACAAATTTATCAAGGAAACGACCGGGACTCTAATTTTATTCTTTAATAAAATAACATTTGCAGAATAAATCTGGATTCTAGGACACTAATCCTAACAATCTCCCACTTGTCCTAAATCTAGTTTATTACAAACTATATATTTATCCCTTCTATGTATGATCCAATGGTCGACTGAGTCAACTATTCTATTTGAACCAACATGCCCTCTTTACAGCTTCTGAAGCTGCAATGTATTCAGCCTCTATGGTGAAGTCAGCAATATAAGACTGCTTGACACTCCTCCCACTGATGGCTCCTTCCCCAAGTGTAAAGACATGCCCAGACGTCGAATGTCTAGAATCTCTATCTAACTGGAAGTCTAAATCAGTTTAGCAAATTAGAACCAACTCATCGCTATGAAAGAGTAGCATATAATCTTTAGTTCTTCATATTAAACTAACTCGACAACCAATGATAACACCTCTACATCATTCCCAATGAGTAGTATATCGTCGACATATAATACTAAGAGAAGCGCTACTTGCTCTTGATGTTGTTTGTACACGCATGGTTCGTCAACCAATTGCTCAAAATCATAAGACTTAATCACCTCTTTGAATCTAATATTCGATGAGAGTGATGCTTGCTTCAGTCCATATATGGACTTCTTCAGTTTGCGTACCATATGCTCCTGATTCTTGCCAATAAAACTGTTTGGTTGCACCATATAGATGTCTTCTTTGAGACGACCATTCAAAAAGGACGTTTTGACTTCCATTTGCCAAATCTCATAATGAGCTGCAATGGATGGGAGTATCCTTATGGACTTTATCATGGCTACTGGTGAGAAGGTCTCACCATTCATCGATTCCTTCATTTTGGATAAAACCCTTAGCAACCAGTCTTGCCTTGATGGTCTCTATCTTCCCATCCACTCCTCTTTTCCTCTTATAGATCCATTTATAATCAACGGGCTTAATGCCAATAGGTACCTCTACAAGATCCTAGACCTGATTAGAATATATACATCCTATCTCAGATTTCATTGCCGGTCAGCATCCTTGTCTTTAATTGCCTTATTGTAGCTAAGAGGATTAGATTCAATGTCACAATCAACTATTAAGGCTCCCGCCATGAACCTGTCAGGTGCCCTGACTATATCTAGGCTCTCTAGGCTCTTGTGTACCTGGAACATTCTTGTCACTATCAGTAGGTGCATCTAATGCATCCACTATGTCCCTAGTTATGTCTAGCTATTCAGAATTAGCGTCATTTTCTTTCATTTCCTCTAACACTGCCTTGCTCTTGCTTTTGTAGTCTGCTACAAAACCCTCCCTAAATATTTCGCATTCGCACTTACAAAAAACTTTTGATCAGAAGGACTGCAGAAAAGACCACCCTTGTCCCTTTGGGATAACCCCAAAAATAGATTGGTATATTAGCTTGATTTATCATGGACCTTACCATCTCTAACAATGTCCTATTCCTTCTTTGCAACACCATTTTGTTGCAGTGCACCCGAAGCAGAAAGTTGAGATCTCATCCTATTTGCATTTAGTAAATCCAGAAACTCAACCGAAAGATATTCACCACCTCGATGTTATCGAAGTGACTTAGCTTGTTTACCTAATTGCTTTTGAACTTCAGCTTCGCACTCTTTGAACTTTTCAAAAGAGTTCGACTTATGTCTCATTAGGTAAACATATCCATACTTTGAGTAATCATCAGTGAACATGATGAAGTACTCACACCCACCTCTTGCTTGAATGTTCATTGATCCACATACATCTATGTGAACCAGTGCAAGCAAATCACCAATCCTGTTGCCTTTACTCTTAAACATAGACTTGGTCATTTGACCTTCTCTGCAGGATTCGTAAACTGGTAATGACTTCTAGTCTAAAGGTTCTATCAATCTATCATTTACCACTATTTGGATCCAGTTTGAATTAATGTGACCTAAGGGTTGGTGCCACGTGTAGGCATTATCCCTTTTAGGGTGTTTTCGCTTAGGAGAATGAACAAGTAAGCTTGTGTTAAATTCATTAAAACAAATATGAGAGTTTTGATCATGAAACATCAGGAATAAACCATTTATACATGTACTTTTGCAAACAAAAAAAATTATTTCTCGTAATAAAACATTCACAACTATAATTAATTGAATAACAATTATCCATAAAATGAGATAAGGAAATCAAATTCTTGCACAGTACAGGTACAAATAGACAATCCTTTAAAAACAAACTCCACTAAGTACTAAACTAACATCTCCCACTTCTATGACCGCTACTCTTGTACCGTCTCCAACCGTCAGATGCAGCTTCCCATCATTCAGCCTCCTGATTGGCTTGTGCCCTTGTAACATATTGTAAACATGGTCTGTTGAACCTGAGTCCACACACCAGGATTCCGGTGGACTCTCAATTGCGCATGACTCAACTAAGTGAGATATCAACATACCTTCACCAGATGGCTTAGCAGTCTTTGCAGGAAGTGCAGCTAAGTCCTTAGTGCAGTCACCTTTCTAGTGGCCCACTTCTCCACAAAGGAAACACTTTCCTTTGATATGCTTACTGTTACTCGTCCCCAATTCTTGGGCACTTCTAATGCCCCACATTATGTCTTCTGTTGCTTGCAGCTCTATCATTAGTTCAGGTAGCGAATAATTTTTATTGTTCATGTAAAAATTTAGTCAAAATTGAGTGAATGAGCTAGACAAAGAATTGAGGATGATATCTTGCTTAGTTTGACTATCAAACTCAGCTTCAAGGATTTCCAGTTCAGAAAAACTTGCTATCAAATTCATGATGTGTTCCTCAATTAGTATTCCTTCGGACACCGTCAAGTTGAGCAACCTCTTTATGAGTTCTTGCCTTAATGCTTTATATTGTTCCTCGAACGTTTCTCTTAAATGTTCAATCATCTGAACTACTGTTTGCTTTTCAAGCATCTGATGCCTGAGCACTTTGAACACTAAGGTCAATCTATAGCAGTTGGCTAACTCATTAGCCCTGTGCCAGTGTTCATAACGCTCTTTTTCAGTAGCTATGCAACTAGCAGTGGGCATTGGTGGACAAGCTTCAGTGAGAACAAACTCAAATCCCTTGTGAGTAATAACTAAGTCCAACTTGTTTTTCCAGGTAATGTAATTTGGTCCATTGAGTACATTATGCATTAGAATCGAGCGAAGTTCACCAGCCATATCCATTTTAAAACATTGTAAATGCAAATATTTGTGTAACTATCTAACAAGAGTCATCTATAATGCAGTGATATTTATTCTTTTATTTTAGCATAAACAATAAGTCAGGTATTCACTAAACTGTACTATCATGCATGCAATAATGACCCAAACATACCACTCCTTACTCCCCAGCAGTGGGGTCGCACGAAATTAGTTTGAGTGAGAATGACTCTCAATTAACATGTTTTCTTATAACTCTTACTGAACATGATTAACTCACCACTTTACCTTAGTCTCTAACATATCACAATAGCGCTCCTTAGGGAGGCTAACATATCACGCTAGTTAAGTGTAAACCATTACCTAAACCTCTATACAAATGCACGTATACTCCACGGCAGCGTGGTTGCATTGTTTCATTGCCCTTTGGTTTATCCTAGTAGAAGTCTAACCCTGTAATCTACAAACTAACATTTTTTGTAGGGAGGTCTTTCGATCTACTATACTGCTAGACTGATAATGGATACCGTGAGGTTTCAACAATTGAACCTCGCTCCCACTTGATTTTTTATAAACTAGTAATTTTTAATTATCTTGCATTTACAAATTGAATTATCTCATAATCCCCTTTAGAATCTCATTCTAAAATTTAAATTAACTAATAAAATTAATTAGTAAATTTTTTTTAATTTTAAACAGTACCAACTCACAAGATAGATTATGTCAAAACCTACCTTAGAATCTCATTCTAAAAATTAACAATAAATTTATTTAAAAAACTACCGTCTTATAATATAGATTATCTCATAACCTACCTTAGAATCTCTTAATAAAAAATTACTTTTTGTTTAAAACAGTACTGACTTACAACTTAGATTATCACATAATCTATTTTAGAATCTCATTCTAAAAAATTAAACTAATTAATGAAAAATTAATTTTTAATTATTATGTAAACCAGTACTGACGTCTACACGTCCAAAAAAAAACTTTTTAATAAAAATTTTTTTTAGTCGCTGCTGTTAGCACAACATTAGCAATTTTCCTTTTTTTAATTAAAAAAATAATTGAATCTAATCTCATTAGATTAATTTACCCAATTTCGCAAGTATTGATTAAGAACCTACAATCTCATTATATGATCAACATGATTAAAAACTTTAATTTGACTAGTTTAAATTAACTCAAAATTCATTATCGATTTAAACAATTTAAACCAGTAACTTAAAAAATCTAATTAACTATTAATTCATTAACGATTTAAACTATTTAAATCGTTACTTTAAACTACCTTTCCTTTTTAATAAAAATCTCTATTTTATTAAATCGCAAGTCTATTTATTTCGATGTTATTGTACTTATTGTGTATATTATGAATGTAATCAGAAGCTGACTCTGATACCAATTGTTTGGACTTATTTCAAAAAAATTTCCTAATTTAACAAAGTTAATGCAGTAGTAGGGTTTAAAATTCTTAATTCTAAACCTAACGTTGATTTAAAATTCTTAATTTTAAATCTATAGATTTCAATTCTTAATTTAAATCTACAGGCTTTTACTCTAATACATTCATAATAATTACGTGAACTATAACTAGCATAATAAAAAAAAACTGTAAATAAATAGAAAGACGAAAACTTAAAAGAGAAGGAAATAAAAGATATACCCGAAATTGCTCCAAAATAAGAAACTCAGAATAAATAACTCCAAGAATAATAACAAACTCCGAGAAGCCAGAGCAAACCAAGACCCAGCTGCCTTCTAAGCAATGACCTTAAGCCGCCCATAGAGTGGGCTTTGGAAAATATTAAACTGTGGATAAAAAAATTTTAACGAAAAATTTTCTCTCTAATTAGATCCCCGAAAGTCAACACTTTCTAAAACCCTTTATTTTTTAATTGGATGCCAAACCTTGAAACAGATACCTCTATTTATAGCAAGATACCGGAGCAAAAAATTGTAAATAAATGATGTGGGATAAGCAGATTAAAACAACAAAATGCAGCGTTTCGTTGTAAAATAATCTAAAATAATGCAT
The DNA here is from genome assembly GCA_018398585.1 of Simmondsia chinensis. Lineage (NCBI taxonomy): Eukaryota > Viridiplantae > Streptophyta > Magnoliopsida > Caryophyllales > Simmondsiaceae > Simmondsia > Simmondsia chinensis. The sequence goes on from JAGTTD010000004.1 coordinate 13,864,653, forward strand.
TTCATATACTGCTCAAACTGCGTGCCTTCTATTTAAAAAATATGCCACGTGTCTCATTCTCATGTGCATGTGCACGAGGGCGCGGATTACCACAGTGGACGTCCCAGTGCACGTTGTCCAATTCAATGCACGTGGATCGCAACCTAATATACGCGATTTTTCCTTTTTTTGTTTGTTTTGTTTCTCACATGTAAAAATTCATCTCATAAATTTTAATTTAAAAAATTATTTTATTTTATAATCTTTAATTTTTATTTATCTCATGAATAATGTTTGAAAATTTTGAATTTACTCATCCCATGAATAAATAAATCATCTCATTAATTCTCTAATATTTTTTCGATAGCAATAAATACAGAGGCTTGCGTAGGGACCTCAAAGACAATTTAAATCTAGCTCTAAATGAGTTAAATTAATTATTATCTCATGATAAAATTTAATTACCATTTAATGGGACTTAATTCTACTAAATAAATTCCACTACACTCTGGACTTAAACCATTTATTCGATATTTTCCAAATAGACTATATTGACAATAACCACCCCTCCACTAGATGCCCATGACAAATAATAATTATAACTACTATCATTACTCTTCTCACAGCTTCTCCTTTAGTTATCGACCGCCTTTTACTGAATAATTTATTTATATTTGAACATATTCACAGTATACATTCCAAATGTCAAACACTTGGAATGCTTTGGTGAAAGATTCCGAACTATTCAAATACTTGCGAATCAACTAAGGGGACATTTGTACCTCATAAGAGATTGTAGATTTCATATTGAATACCTGATCTTTGTCATACTTCACGCCGCTACCTAGTGTACGTGGGAATTCAGTCGTTTGTCTAGACCTTACTTATAGTACACCTAGGCGTGGCCAACGGGCCGGGCGGGCCCGAAAATCGGCCCGAGCCAGGTATGCCCCGAGCTGGGCCACGGGCCAAAAATAACTGGAGGATGGGCCTGACTAGACTAGCTATTGCCCCAACGGCTCTAAATAATAAAAAAAAAAATTATATATATATTTTTTCTATAAATACTTAATCCTCCCCAACCCATTTTCTCACCAAATCTTCAATCCTCTCTTCTTTCTCTATACATTCATCATCTTCCATCTTCTTCAACTTTGCTAATTGCAAAATTGTGCTCTAAAGTTCGAAGTTTGTAAAGTGTTTGGCTGAGGTTCGAATTTTATTGTTCTCTCATTTCGGTAATTTTAGTATCGCAATTTTATTTGGTTTGGATTTTTAGTTATTTAATTTGCATTACTGCTTGCATTTTATAAATACTAATCACTTATACTAATATGGCACATAACTCTTCATCATCCTCTGGAGCCGGTCTTGCTACTTTTAGCTCTTCTCGGCCACCCAGAATCCCTAAAAGGAGTAGAATTGTCATACTTAATATGGAAGAACGAGCTTTTATACAACCAGACCCATCACCCCCATACACTGATAATAGCATAGATTATGACTTTTCACAATAACAAGATTATCATGAGTCGGGTGTTGGTGGGCTTGGAGACTCACAAACTAATGAGGAACCCTCGCCCACCACCGAAGCCCAGCCTAAAAGTAGTACTTCTACTAGTAGGCATACAACTAGTGGGATATGGAATCACTTTACCCTTAATAGGACAATTAATAAAGCAACTTGTAAATTATGTGACCCACCTAGGACTTTTAGCCATCAACCTGGCAGTGGGACAGGCACATTAAACAGATATATACTTAGGTGCCACCCCAAACAATACCTAGATAAGAGCCAACAACGTATAGTACCGCAAGTGACCGGTGCACTTGCTAATTTTAGGTTCTCTCAAGAGGGCAACCGAAAGGGGCTAGCTAAATATATAATTTTGGGTGAAAGACCCATATTTCTTCAACTACCTCCAACAATGGGTAAACCCCGCCATTGTGAGGATTCCTCGGAACACCATAAACCGGGACACTTTTACGTTGTACCACAATATGAAAGCTGGGGTCTTAACACTTTTTGTGATGAACACGAGCATGTTCTCGTTGACATCGGACATATGGAAGTCGAAACCCGGCCAACCTTATATGAGCATAACGGCACACTGGACCGATAACTTCTACATCCTCCAAAAGAGGATAATTCATTTTGGTATTTTAGATTGCCCCCACACTGCCGAGATAATTACCGGTGCGATTATGTCTGTAGTCCGCGACTGGGGCATAGAGCGACGTATCTTTAGTATTACGTTCGACAATGCTACCAATAGCACTGCATCCGTTACACATTTAATTAGGCAAATGAGACCCATGTTAGGTGGGAAGTTTTTCCATATTGGTTGCATTCGTCACATTTTGCATTTAATGGTAATGGATAGTTTAAATCTTGCAAATATATCCCTTATCACCTTAAGATCCGTAATAATATCTATTAAATCATCTGGCACTAGAAAAAAAGATTTAGAAATTTATGTAGGTTGCATAACATAGAATATAAACAATTCAAATTAGACTCCCAAGCTAGGTGGTCGTCTATGGTAGAAATGTTAGAGCGCATTCTACCATATAAAGACGTTCTGATGGAATTCACATGGGAAAATCATTCAGAATGGAGCAATCATAACCTGGACGGTATACATTGAGAGACAATAGATCAAATTTGTAACTTTTTTAGCATGTTTAACGAGGCCAAGACATTTTTTTCGGGTTGCTACTATCCGACCATGCCTCAAGCAATATCAAGATTGCTTGATATTGTAAGTTGGATGGCGGGTAATGAATCCAATCCCATTTTGTTCGAATCGATTAAGGCAATGAAAGAAAAGTTTGCTAAATATTATTCTGAACTACCTCTTACATACTGCGTTGCAACTATTTTAGATCCTCGATGTAAACGCGGGGGTTTAAACTTGTTTTGCCAACATTTTTTCAAATATTTGTATCCTAGTCGCAATATCGACACTATCATTACCGAAGTCGATAACAACTTGCATAATTTATTTTCCCAATATTCCCAGAAATTAGCATCCAATAATCCATATCCTAGTGCCGCTGCAGTAGGATCTTCCACATCTAGTGGAAGTAGTTTACACACGTCATATTCGTGGAAGCTGTTGGAGCAATTTACTCCCACAGTAGCCCCCACGTCATGCGACAAGCTAAATTATTATTTGTGGACACCATTGGTCCATATTTTCGGGCCGCTGGCTAACCCGCATTTTGACCTTTTACATTGGTGGAACACAAGCCAAGCCCAGTACCCCGTGCTTTCCACCATAGCACGTGATATACTAAGTTATCTGGTGTCTTCAGTAGCATCGGAGTGTGCTTTCAGTCTTGGTGGCAGGTTGCTTGGAACGAAGAGGGCGAAGCTATCGCCATCAAGCTTGGAGATGTCTGTGTGCTTGAAGAATTGGTTGCTAGCTGAGGCAAGGGATCAACAGAGAATGAAGCTGGATTCATCGAGCGATGAAAAAGACGACCGCACCACTGATATGTCAAACGATGGCATATAAACCCCCCAATACGACTGATATCAACACTTTTGTATGTCAATTATTTACTTTTAAATATTTACGTCAAAAGACGACCGCACCCCCCATACGTCAAACTTTGTATTTTGTGATAAACAAATTTGTACTTTTAAATATTAGGCTCCAACTGCGTTGTATTTATACTTGTTATGTTATTTATTTACCATTATTTTTTTTGATAAGATATTTACCATTATTTACTATTACTTATTGTATATTTTATTTTATTACATATATTTAGCATTATTTTTTTTTGAACATGTATATTTGGCATTATTAGTGCTTAGAAAAAAATGTATTTGTATCTCATATAATTTATCAATGAACTATAATAATTTTAGTACAAAACGACTTTGTATTATTTAAATTTTGCTCTTTTTTTTTAAAGCCGACGGAAGCTGGCCTAGCCCGGCACGACTCCTAGACGGGCCGGACCAGGCCCGGCCCTCTACAGTGCCGAGCCAGCCCGGCCCTCTACAGTGCCGAGCCAGCCCGACCCTGGCCCAGGCCAGGCCCGACCCGGCCCGTGGCCACGCCTAAGTACACCAAAATAACTAACGTTACATGCACAAGTCCAGAATACTCTCAAGATTTAGAGTCATCGTTCAAACAGTACAACATGAATACTCATCTCTGATAGCAGTCTAGAAACAATCAACTCACATAGTCTAACTTAGTGTGTTAATCCACTACCAACAAGCTGGCTTTTAACGACCCAAAATAAGGACAATAATTTTTTTTTTTTTTTTTTGTCGTTAAAAGTGTGTGCATATTTCCTAGTTGAGACCTGATTAAAACACCGTTGTTAAAAGGTGGTGCATGATGTGTTTATAATGATAGGCTCTAAATAAGGTCATTAATTTTACCCACAAACCTTCATTAATAGGCTCAAGTAAGGGGTAAAAATTTTGTCAAAAAAGTTTAAATTCATTAAATTTTAAAAAAATAGGCACTTTTTTTAAAAATTTATTATTACCAATTTTTTTACTCTCTTAAATTTTCTAATTGACATTTAACCCATCCATACCGTAATTCAATTTCGAGAATCAAATAATATCCCAACTAACACTTAATTTGATAATTTCCCTTTTTAGTATATTTTAATTGTACTATACAATTTTTAATTTTATACAATAAAATATAATTTTTTAATTAATTAAAAAATTTAATAAGTGCAATAATTTAACAAAAAGACATTAAGCCAAATTTGGAAAAAATCAGTTCCCTCCCTCCTTCCCCTTCATATCCCCAAGCACTCAGCTAAGCTCACTGTCAAAACCCTGACAATTGCATCTAAAACCAGCACACAATGAACAACAATGAACGATTCTGTACTGGTTTTTCTTGAATTAGTGAATCAGCGAACCATCGTACCAGCAACAGCATCGAACTAGTGAACAACAGGTGATTAACAACCCCGATTCCATTATTTACTGTATTTACTTGTTAAACCAAGATTTTGAACATTTTTTTGTTAGAATAACAAAGATTTTTAAAGCGAATTTGTCTTGTTCGTTGGTAGTTCGTGTTGTGTTCGCTGAATTAATAAATTAGTTGGTAGTTCATATTTGTTATAGCCCATATCTGTTGTTTGTTGGTAATTAACAACCCTAATTCGATTCTTTGCTGTATTGACCGACTATACCTAGAGGTGGCAAAGACAACCCGACCCGTAAAATAGATCTGAAAAAATCAATGACCCGACCTAATTTAACCCGAAGATCAGATGTAATTAACTTGACCCAAACTTAGAATGACCCGACATGGACTCACCCGACCCAGTCTTAATCCAACCTTAAAAGGCCCGATAAGAATATTGACCCGACCCGACCCACCAATGATCCAATGTAACCCGACCCAAAATGACCCATACCCAAGTAGACTCGAACCTATCTAAACCCGAGTAAAAACCCAACCCGACCTGTAACCCGAGTTAATCGTAGGGCTTTTAAACTTGAAAATTATTGTTATTACTACGGAGAATTACGATTAAAGAGTTATTGTTTTGACCTGAATTAACCAAAATCATTATTTTAACACAACACACCAACAAACATAGGAGCAATGCTTTAGCCTGAATATAGATTAATAAGACTATGTTTGGTTCATAAATCTATCTTTATATTTATATATATTTAATTTAAGTACAAGCCTTCTCCTCTCCCAAAATTTTTTAAAACTCAAAGCAAAAATTCCAAATATCACCTAGATTTTAACTAAAAAGGATAAAATAATGGGGCAAAAAAATTTAAAAAAAAAAAAACTCACCATAACTAACACTACACCCATTATTTTGTTAGGAGGGAGAGTGGAGGGACGTGAGTGGTTTCCCATTATTTGGCCGGTAATTGCGTAGACGCAATTTATCACTTGCTATGCTATCCATATTTTCAAAAATAATTCTTTTTGTAAAATACTTTTCATAAATATTTTCAATCCAAATTTTATTTTAATTTTTTTTTAGTTTCTGTGGTTAAAGAAAATTATTTTATTCTATGAATTTATATAAATTTACGGTTTATTAAGTTGAAATATAAAAAGAGACATATATGATGTGAAATTCTAAGAAAGATGTTTTTTCCAAAATGAATTGTCTGATTTATTTTCAATCAAGATTTCATTTTTTTAGTTTATCTAGTTAAAAATGGTATTTCATTATGTGAAAATTATTTCATTTTATAAATTTATATAGGGTTCACGCTTATTTAAGTCGAGATTGAAAAAGACTTACATGATGAAGGAAAGATGTTCTAGAGAATATGGATATCATTCACTAGTAAAGAGATTAAATGTACAAAACTTATATGATATTTATATTCCCCAGTTACATTGAAGTAGTGGTAGTGGATGAAAAACAAAAAAAATAATAAATATTATATTTTATAATATAGAAGAGATCAAGAAAAAATATATTAAAAAGTAAAAAAAAAAAAAAAAAATCATAGGTATAATTATAATTCATGACCTGATGGGTCAACCCATAATTAACCGAGACTAGTATAACCCGACCCAAAATTGACCCATACCTGAGCTGACTTGAAATTGAGTTGACCCAGACGCGAAATAACTTGAACCTGACCCCAACCTGACCCGAGCATAGTCGAAAGTCGAAGATGACCCGAACCCGATTGGATTGACCTAAGCCCAACCTGACCTGAGTCCATTTGCAAACCCGAGACGACCCAAACACATATGCGTTCACCTGAACCCGACCCAGTTGACCCAATTTGCCACTTATATGTACCCAAATTTTGAATGATTTTTTGCTAGATTGACAAAGCTATAAAGCAAATTTGTCCCTTTTACGTTGGTAGTCCGTGTTTGTTATAAGCCTATGTCTGTTGTTCGTTGGCGATTAACAGCCGTAATTCGGTTGTATACTGTATGGACCCACTATACCCAAATTTTAAATGATTTTTTGCTAGATTGACAAAGTTTCAAAGCGAAGTTGGCCCTTTTATGTTGATAGTTTGGGTTATATTTGTTGAATTAATAATTACTTGATAGTTCATGCTTGTTATAAGCCCATGTCTATTGTTCGTTGGTGATTAACAGCCGTAATTCTGTTCTACACTGTATTGAACCACTATACTCAAATTTTGAATGATTTTTTGCTAGATTGACGAAGTTTCAAAGCAAACTTGTCCCTTTTATGTTGCTAGCTCGTGTCTGTCATAAGGCCATGTCTATTGTTCGTCGATGGTTAACAACCCTAATTCGGTTCTCCACTGTATTGACACACAGTACCAGATTTTGAATGATTTTTTGCTTGATTGTCAAAGCTTCAAAGAGAATCCATCTCTTTTATGTTGCTTTATGCTTGCTGAATTAACAAATTAGTTGGTAGTTCATGTTTGTTATAAGCCCTTGTCTATTGTTCGTTGGCAATTAATAGCCCTAATTCAGTTCTTCCCTGTATTGACACACTGTACCTAGATCTTGAATGATTTTTTTTGTAGATTGTCAAAGCTTCAAAGAGAATCTGTCCCTTTTATTCTGGTAGTTCGTGGTTGTTTGCTGGATTAACAAATTAGTTCGTAGTTCATGTTTGTTATAAGCCCATATCTATTGTTCGTTGGCGATTAACATCCCTAATTCAATTGTTCGCTTTTTTGACACATTGTACCTAGGTTTTAAATGATTTTTTGCTAGATTGTTAAAGCTTCAAAGAGAATCAGCCCCTTTTATGTTTGGTAGTTCGTGTTATGTTTGCCGAATTTACAAATTAGTTGGTAGTTTGTGATTGTTATAAGCCCTTTGTTGTTGGTTGGCAATTAACAACCCTAACTTTTCAATGTAAATTACTAATTCGAACACTAATATGTTCGACATTTCTTTTGGAGTGTGTGATTAGTTATATATTAGGTTTATAAGCTGTAGAGATATTTATTTTGAGATTGTTTTTAACATTGCCGTTGTTGACATTCAAATTAAAAATTGAGTTTAAACATCTTACACTAATTGAACTATGCTTTTTAGGTATATTCTTGGTATATCTTATGAGAATATGGTGCCTAATAATCAATGGATGCATTTTGTTCATGATTGGGTGAGTTTAACATATTGAAATGGAGTTCAAGATTTTTTAGATTATGCCAAGGAAAGGAAAGGGAAAACTTTTGCTTGTCCATGTACTAAATGCAACCTAAGTGACTCTGGAGATCGCGAATGGGTAAGAGGTCATCTGCTTAGATATGGAATAGTGCCAAGTTATACTTTTTGGTATGACCATGGTGAGGGTCAAGGTGAAGTTGAATCTGATTCTGAAGGTGCGAATGATGTTGATCTTGAACGTGATGTGGATGGTGCTGTGAATGATATTTTTAGAGATAAATTTCCTTACTTTAGTGACATGGATTCTAATAATGCCAACATTGATTCTTTAAGTCATATTGTGCATGAAAAGGAGCCAAATGAGGAAGCTGAGAAATTCTATAGGTTGTTGAAGAGCTCTGAACAACCAGTACATGCGAGGTCGAAGATCTTTCAATTGTCTGCATTGGTGAAATTGCTTTATATAAAGACCCAATGCCGTGATAATCTTCTTCTTTTTCTTCCCCCCCCCCCCCCCCCCCCCCCCCCAAAAGTTTCCATTTATCTATGTTGAGAGTTTCATTAAAAATTCGTTGTTGGATTATTTGGAATTGTTGTGGATTTGGACTTTGTGATTGAGTTTTATGTGGAGTTTGAGAATGTTCTGAATTTATCTCAGATTGTATACTGTAGAGTTTGAGTTTGTTATTATTTTTGTATTCATTAATAATACAATATTCACTAAGCTTCTATTTTTCCAAGCTCTAGGCCTAAGGTCTCTTAATGAGTATTTTTATGTTGCTAAACTCTAGTGTGTTAGGCTTTATGGGGCATTCGTGATGTATGAGCAAGGAGGTTTGGGATTGGCATTTTGAAGTAAGTGTGGGTAGTAGTTTCACTTTGTTTTGAGCTTGCATCTTACTAGGTGTTTCGATATATCATGGCACGTGGGCCGTATTTTGTTTTATTTTGGTTTTGGTTGTTCGTTCTCCAGGGGCCCTACTTCGTAGGTGTGCCATGTTTTGTATTGCAAGTCTTTGCTTTTTTCAAAAAAAAAAAAAAAAAAAAAGAATTACTCTTCAGTTGTTTGAAATTATTGATGTGTTTGGACTGTATGATTAACTTTTATGTGAGTTTGAGATTTGTGGATTTAGGACTTTGTGTTTCAATATAGAGTTAAGAGTTTGCAATCATTTTGGTATTCATTAAAAACACATTATTGAGTTATTTGGAATCATTATAGAGTTTGGACTATGTGATTGAATCTTAGGTGGAGTTTAAGAATGTTTTGAATTTGAAACACTGTGATCGAGTTCTATAATGTGGAGAATGGGTTTGCGATTGTTTTGTATTAAAAAGCATGCAAACTATTGGTGCTCGTTCTGTGGTGTGTCTGTACTAGTGATTATTGATGCTCAGATTTCTAACACGAGTATTTTTTTTTTTTTTAGGTCTTGGAAGACTGCACTGCAAATTCTTATTTTTTTTTTTAAACTTTTATTTGTGAACTTTTGTCGGATTTGTAGTTTTTGCTAAGTTGTTAGATGACAAATTTAACAGTATGTTTTTAGTGTTTTTTGAATATAAATTAGCTTTTGTGAGTACTTGGATATTTAAGTTTTAATGACATCTTTATTTTTATTGGAAATCATATGATATGTACGTTATTTCTGTATGGTTATGCTACACTATTCTACAGGTGTTGTAACTGAAATGAAATGTCGTTGTACTACATTTATGTACATTGTCCTTATATGGATGTACAAATGTGGTAAACAATCAAAAAATTATCTTCATATTGCATAAATATACAGGTATTTATGATGTATGCATTGTGCTATATGAATGTACATGGTCTTTAATGTTGATAAATTTTTTTGTTAAGAGTTGTCTTTGATGGGGGAAACATTTGTAATGACAGCTTTTATTGTCATTAATTGATAGATAACATTTTAACTATGGTTTATTGTTTTTGCTATTTTTTAACGACGGTTGATATTGTCGTTACTATTTTCAATTAGTAGTGCAAAAAATTTTAACGACGATTTTTGTCGTCGTTAAAACTTTTTCCTGTATGGCGGTAAATATTTGTAACGATGATAATTATTGTCGTTATTAATAAACTCTTTAACGACGGTGCCACCTGACATTAAAGACTTTACTTTTAACGATAACTTGTATTGTCGTTATTGTGTTCACTTTTAACGATGGACATAATATACCGTCATAGATACTTTTTAATGACGGATCGATTTAGCAGTTGTTGATCCCAAATAGTATTAATGTCAAAAGCAATAACGACGATGAATGACGGGAAGTTTCTCCTGTCGTTAATACTAACGACGGCAAACTAGGCTTTTAACGACAATAATCACTGTCAGTAATGACCCCTTTTTTTGCAATGTTATTAAACTCACAAACTTAACACTTTTGGATCACCATCTACATGACTAAGACAAGTCATCTAAAGTGTCATGTTATAGTCTAGCATACAAGTGGTCCAAACTTTTCCTTGACTATGAGTTTCTCAAACAACAATCCATACCATTTGCTCTAAGTCTATTTTTTGGTTAATATCATAAACCACTTAGAAAAACATGTAAATTGTAGTATGAGGATTACACTGATCTCATGGATGTTACTAAAAAGAAAAATCACATACAGTGTATATGCTCACTTACAAAAATTTAATAAGAAAATGACTGGGACTTCAATTTTATTCTTTTATAAAATAACATTTGCAGAATAAATCTGGATTTCAGGACACTAATCCTAACACTAACTCCCCTTGAGGAAAACCTCACTTGATGACCATGTGGCACTTTACTCAAAATTGGTGTCATCCCAGCCTTGTTAAAATTAGGGTGTAAACAATAGCTGCATAATCAAGCATTGAACCTACCCCTTCAAAACCAAGTGGCTGCCCTCATTGATCAAATATATGGGCTAGGCCTTAAAAGAGTCAACAGACCCCTTTATAATAAGTTGTACCCTAACTTTATTGATAGGGCTTATCCATTGCCTCGAGGATGTATGATCCTCAAATTTACTATCTTCTCTGGAGAGGATAATGTATTTGCTCTTGAGCATTTTGCAAGGTTCAATTGCCAATGCAAAGAGGCAGCTGACAACCCTTATTTGAAACTTAGGTTTATCCCTAGTTATCTGACATGGACTGCTTTCCAACGATGTATACATGATCGCGGATGATCCAGCACAAGTCTCATAAGCTAACTTAAATGGAGAATAAAGTGCCTAAAGAATAGGGGGCTCAACAAAGTAGCACTCCAATGTGCCCCATTTTTAGCAACAACCCTAGTAGTTACATTCAGTTTCATGTTAGTGGCATATATTTAGGAGTTTGTTTTTTCAAGTAGTTACCATGTAAAGTTATAAATAGTTGTTAGTTGAACGAGAGCACTAACAGGTTTTTCCTATGCATTTCGTCTAAAAAAATATCTAATTGCTTGCACTTTGATCATGTCGCTCATGGTGAGTTTCAATCACAAAACTTGTTGACGGATTAAGTTTGGTATCAGAGCACTAGATCCTAACCATGTATGGTGCAAACGAAGAGTGGTTACAAAGAGACCGGTGAACCGTTCTCTATTTTGCAAGTTCATCACAAACCCACAGAGAAGCAAAAGCAATCTTTGATAGCCATGTCAAATGAGAACAATGAGCCCATTGCTGCAGCTGGCTTGACTGTCCAAGTATCAAAATTAACAGCAGACATGGAGACCGTGTTGAGTTGGATCAAATCCCAGACCACAGCCTCATGCTACTACATAATTGGGCATAAGCAGCAGTTTTTTTGCAGCGGTTCTGAAACAGTTGCATGAAGTTATTTTATGCAGCGGTTTTACAACGTTTACAAAACCGTTGCATTACATAATATATATGCGGTGGTTTATGTTGCGGTTTATAACCTGTCGCATTAGGCCACCATTATGCAGCGGTTTTGACCATTTTATGCAGCGGTTTTAAAACCGTTGTATAAGCTTAGTCATATGCAACCATTTTACAAAACCGTTGCATAAAATCTAAAAAAATTTGTTTTATTCACAAGGCAACCAATAATATTGCGTTTAAAATTTTTAGGTAAATTAAATATTAGTATATTTAGATATGGTATAATAACGTTTTATTTCATAAACTTCGTGAAACAACTAAATACAACTACATAATTTGCTTATTTCTAATGACTCATCAAGATAGATAATAAAAACCTTCGTAAATGGTATAGCAATTATCATGGGAAATATCAGTTCTCATGGAATATTAAACCATATGTAATTTATGACAATACTTATTTTCCATTGTAAACTGTGAGTTTCTACATATCACAATAAGTTACAATACAAGGGTTCAAAGCATAGTTGTTAAAATAGCGATTCAACTCATAGAATCGTATGATTTTACGATTTTACTTTACCCTACCGATCTAAATCGCTTAAAAAATCATACTCAAGTAGAATTGGCCTAGAATCGCATTAGAATCTGGAAAATCGTGAGTGTATCATGTGCAAGGCAGGTGAAAAATTAAAAACTATTAAAAAAAATTAGATGTCCATGACCCTCGCTCCCCTGCATATTGCACGCCCCAAACCCTAACTCCTCTCTCTCTCCTCACTCCCCCTGCTTCTCCTTCTCCTCCTCCCGTGCTTCGACCACGATGACGACGACGATGACGACGACGGCACTCTCCTCTCCTCCCCTGCTTCGACGGCGACGACTTCGATGACAACCACTGCACTCCGGCACCATCCAACCACTGCAGGAGGCTCATCGGTCCAGCCTCCGGTCTCCGGTGCTCTCCGCCTAAGTCCTTTCTCTCTTTAAAAGGTTAGTTTCAATGTCAAAACTCGAATAATTTAGATTTTAATGTGTTTTTCTACATTTTTGTATAATATACTAAACCCTAACTTTTAGGCACTGGGACTGTTGTTGTTATTGTGGTTATATATTAAGCCCTAACTTTTAATATTAAGCTCATCTTTGATCATCAAAAGGTGTTTGTTGATTTGCCTCAAAGAATTTTTTAATATAGTATACCTATTAAATCTTTTATGTAGTTCCATTAGTGTATTGTTGTGATGTCTTTATGGGTTAGTTAGTATATCTTGATGATTTTCACACATTCATGACTCCTAGATAGTGCCTATAAGGTGTTTGTTGATTTGCCTCAATGTATTTTTTAATATAGTACATTTATTAAATATTTTATGCAGTTCCATCATTATAATATTCTATACTTATACCTAAATAGCAATTTGCCAATTGATATTGATGCAAAAGACTTAGAGGAAATGCCTATTTTTTTCACCCTTGTTTAAAGGGTTATTAATACTGAAGGTCCATATACTTTGCCTATTTTAATAACAATGCCTATTTCAAGTTACATTGTAAAGGTCCAAAGTGGTGGGACGATGAAAAAAGTTACAAAATTTAGGTAAAATCAGATTTTTAGTAATTCATGTTGGAAATTAGAGCTCTAGGTTAATGTTTATGGCCAAACCTGATTTTGGGTAAAATTCTGGAGTAAATTGCCTTTTCACTAACTTTTACCGTTATTTGAAGTAAAATGAACTGGTTATGGAATTTTCATGTGAACGTTATTACCAACATTTGTGAACGAGCTTGGCTTAAATCGTACACGTGCATATATCAATTGTCTAAGTAGATCTCGACATATTAAGTTTCTTCTTGGCTGGTGATGCTATTGATTTTTATGTTTATATGGTTTCATTGGCATATCTTGATGTCTTTACACATTCATGGCTTTTGGATAGTGTTTGTAATGTGTTTGTTGATTCACCTCAATGAATTCTCTTACACATTCATTAACAAAGTCCAACTACTGAACATTAACCCTACTAGTGCTTGTGTGTTATGATTCAAGATCAATTCTTGAATCATAATCTAGGAAAAAGTTAGAAATGAAGATGAGAAATAGAAGAAAGAGATGAGAAGTAGAGAGAATTTAGATCAATATCATTCCATGAATAAAGATTACAATTGATGAATCCCTATTTGTACTAATTCAAGCTTAAGGAGAATATCTGACTAAATTCACTTCGCCTAGACACAATCCACAATTGCCTAACTCAAGCCTTAACTGACATTAACTAACACTCTTAGCCAACATTCCCTAAAACACTTAACTACCTTACACGGCTTCAACTAAAGGCTAATGTGTTATGATTCAAGCAAATCTTGAATCATAACCTAGAGTTTTTATGATTTTATATTGAAATTGAAGAGAATTGAGATGAGAATTAGAAGAATAAGATGAGATAGATGAGACTAGAAGAGAATAGAGATAAGAAGAAGGGAGTCGAAGTAGAGAAGAGGCAAGAGATAGTGAAATCTAGAGAGAATTTAGAGAGGAAGATCAAAACCTTCTTCGTTAACATATGAATCTTACAAGACAAGCTCTCTACTTATACTACTTACACTAAAGATTAAGAACAATGCACCTAGACATACAAGCTAACCGACATTCATCTAAGCAGTTGCAATATTTGACTAATTCTTGGACTGAATTCTTTCACTCCCTTGAATTGACTAATTATTATGTCATGATTCAAGATAACTCTTGGATTGCGGCATAGGATATGTGAAGAATTAGAGTCAAGATGAGAAGAGAATTAGAGAGATAAGATAAGAATTAGAGAATATTAGGGTTGAGAGAGAGATGGAATCAATTATCATTCATCAATAATGCCAAATTACAAAGCATGACAAGCTACTTATATACCTCTTTGTTAACAAGAAAATATCTAACAGAACACTTCACCTAGACACTTCAACAACTCCAACTAACCATCCCTCCAATATTAACTGAAACCCTCTCTTCAACTATTGATTAACGGCTAATGAACTTATTAGACTATTCTAATGAATTAAGCTTCTCTTTTACAACTTTTTACAAACTTCATTACAATCTTCACTTATTAGTATTAAATTCCATGTGTTCCATCTTCTCGCATCGTGACATATTACTACTAATGGATTGGAAGAGGGAGATACAAGTTGGATGTAATTTGTATGTGGATTGAATGCTAACCCATTTTCAGATTAAGCTTACTTATTTTCTCCCTTCTTTTTTTTTTTTCTTAAGCTGTGAATATGGAAGAGGGAGATACAAGTTGGATGTATATACCTAGGTGGATTGAGGAATTTGACTTGCGGTTGAATGACTTTCTTACTGAACAATTTGCAACCAAGGCTAAAGGCAAAGGCAATAGAAAACAATTACAATGCCCTTGTAATCATTGTGTGTTTAGATTTTGGGGAACTAGAGAAGAATTGTATGATCATTTAATTGCCGATGGATTTGTCCCTCGTTATGATAATTATTATCATGGGGAGAGGTCTTCATTGAGTGTGGATGACATAAATGACGACGATGATGAGTCTTCTAGCCATGATAATGTTGAGGGCTCATTACATGAAACATTTATACATGTGGCTGATGGTTGTGATTTGTCACACAAGGTCACTGATGAGATGACAAAAGACGCTAAGAAATTTTATAGATTATAAGTAGAAGGGAAGATTGAGCTTTTCCCGGGTTGTGAGAACTTTTCTAGATTGTCATTTACGATTAGATTGTATCTTTTCAAGTGTCAACATGATTCCGAAATGCATTCTAGTCATGATGCATTCTAGTCATGATATTGCTTTAGGGATAGAGACCAATGTCCAAGACCCTTTTAATTTAGATGTACATGATTCCGAAATGCATTGTAGTCATGACGAAGTTAGTTTGGCTAGAGATGATGTTCCTGAAATGGCCATTGAAATGACAAACATATTGGACGGTTTACTTATGAAAGATGAGCAAGAAGAGGAAGAGGATGATGAAAATGAAAAAGAGAAGGATGAGGATGAGGATGAGGATGAGGATGAAGAAGATGACTCGGATTATGATAATACAGACTGGGATTACGTATGATGTGTTTATTTTTTTTATGCATTTTAACAGGTGAGCGTTTGTTTTTTAATCTGTTGATTGTTTTTCGCTAGTTTGTCATGTTACTGTTTAAATATTTATGTGTTTTGTGTTACTTCTACACAGCAACAATGCAACATATTGGTGGACATGTTGCCTTAGTTCTTTTATTTTTAATGATACTAATTATTCTCTCTCTCTCTCTCTCTCTCTTTTTTTTTTTTTTAATGTTTCAGGGTATAAAAGATGAAAGGAAAGATGCAAACTTCTAAGAAAAGTACATCAAATGGACCAACGTTTTGTACACTTGGGTCCGTAGCAACGACATTAAGAAAAAAGCAACAACAGAAAAGAGCAAACATTGAGAAACAACAAAGGAACGAGTTTCAACATATTGAGAATAGAGAAGGAGATGACTTCTCAGACGAGGAGTACGCGTGAAATGATGACCTGGGTGATGATGATGCATTTATTGAGAGCGATGAGGAAGATGATTGAGCATGCTTTCCTTCACAAGGCCAAGATCCTGTAGTGGCACAAGATCTTAGGAGGTCCTTAATGATTTCATAACGCCGTCAGAAAGAAGTAAGAGAGCTAAGTACATACAGAGACATCTATACTCATTGCTGGACAAGGCTTGTCACACTGCTAATACGTCAGGTATATCCCTTTTTGCCATTTATCTTTCATAATTCAATCTTATGTATCCTTTGGTTTAATGTTGTTATGTGTTATGATTGAAGCCAATCTTGAATCATAACCTACATTTTTTATGATTTTATATTGAAATTGAGGAGAATTGAGATGAGAATTGGAAGAATAAGATGAGATAGATGAGACTAGAAGAGAATAGATATGAGAAGAAGAGACTAGAAGTAGAGAAGAGTTGAGAGATAGAGAAATCTAGAGAGGAAGTTCAATATCAATCATCAACATTATGACATTACAATGCATATCATCCTACCTGTACTAATTCCAACATAACCAAGAATCTTATTAGAGAGGATTGAGACATGAAGAACTCTTATTGCCTCTGAAAAATATTTGAAATTCAGCTGGAAATGAGCAAAATGGGATCATCACTGTGAGCATTATAGAAAAATATTGCATATATCTTACTACTACTAGAATCTCACATCACAATTATAACATTATGTTTGCTCAGGATCAGTCCCATTAGAAAGACCAGCGGATGGCCTAAACGAACAAGCAAGCAGATCTTCATCACAAACGCTTGTTAGGCTTGAACACACATCCTCACATAGCAGCGCTTAAGGCACTCCAGAGAATAATGAGGTCGAAGGTAGTACTGATAAAATTTATGATCAGTTATGTGATAGGTTTTTAAGCGAGTGTTGTTGTACATGACTATATGTATTTTGTAACTTTCTTGGTCTGTGTTCAAATCTTCTACTCCAGTAAAGAAGCACAGAGGGCGAAACATGATGAAGCATGTACACGGTAGAACACTAGAAAATCGGGTACCTATCTTTCTAAATGAGCACAATCAACCAATTGGTCCAGATGACAAAACATTAGATGAGTTCAGCAGCTTCTTGTGCACCTTAGGGTGGGACCCTACCATTGCACCTCTAAATTTTTTCAATTGGAGAAAAGAGCCAAAGGAGAAAGTATGGGAGTATGTAACGGTATGGTTATTTCAAATTACAATTATATCCTACTTTTATGCTTTCCTTTACTTCTCTAAGATGTTTCATTGTGATTGCAGAAGAAGTACATAATCCCCCCGCAAGGTAGGAAATGGGTTATGTCGACTGTGAACTCGGCCAGTAAGTCTTTTAAATGTGAAGTGAAACAACATCACTTCACCAAATTTGCAAACAATGCCACTCATTGGACAAATCGACTAGCATCCATTCCTGATAATCAGTTGAAAAATCTATTTAGATATTGGAACTCCTCTACTGCCAAGGTGCGTGGCATGAATATGTACATTGCATTGCATATGTTATTGTATGTGTTGATAATTATACTCACAGTACGTATAAATTTAGAGAATTGCTGAAATTAACACTCGGAATCGGAATAAACAAAAGTACATGCACACTGCGGGAAAGAAAAGTTTTGCAAGGGTCACGTACAGATTGGTAATTCACTTTCTTTTCGATATATATATATATATATATATATACATTCATGTTTATTTCTTGCATCTAATTTTTGTAATTGTTTTTGTTTTTAATTTATTGATGTATTCAACTCTTACCCTTTTTACAGACACAAGAACATCCAAACAAAGAGAAACCATCATGGAGTAAATTATTCATTAAGACACAGAAGGGGAACCTTATGAAAAAGTATAAAGATCCTGTACAGCCTACAATAGCAAAAATTGTAAGTTTTAGTTTGCTTTTACTATTCGCGTAAGGTATAAAGAGTATGAAGGCATTTTCATATACATTTATCAATTGGGGATAAGATTGAAGCAATTAAATTGGATTTATGTGAGATAGATTTGACGATGATGGTGGGACTGGCTTGATTGTTGGCGTGTTTGATGTTTTGAATTAGAAAATTTTGACGAGTTATCTACAATCCATGTTGCTATTTTGAAGCATGGTGTAATGAGTTTGTTTTATTATATTGGGTGGTAGATGTTTTAGATAACATTCAATCATTTGTGCGTCACTTTTTATGTAGGAAAAGTAACATGTGGTGTTTCGAGTAACTTACTATTGTTATTGAAAATTTTTGATGCCTCAAACTAATGATGTGTCAAGTACCCACTCCTTACATAATATTTGGGGTAATGGGCCGTGTTTTGAATAACATGCAATCATTTGTGTGTCACTTTTTCTAACGAAAAGAACATACAATTTCCTACATTTTTTTATTCCTAAATGAGTATATTTAATCTTTCATACTAAAAATTTTTGATGAATTGTCTCCTACCCAAAATAGGCATATATGGGGTTTTATGATACTCTAAACTACCATTTTTTGTTTTCTTAACAACAAAAAAGGAATCAATTAAGGATAGAGGATTAGAGATGAGATTCAAGTAAATAGTTGAAGATAACAAGTCAAGATTGAGAGAAGAAGTTGAGAGTTGAAGAAAATATGTAGAGAGAAACTTGAGAGAACTTGGAATCAATTCATTATCATTCAACATTTATTACAATACAATTCATCCTACTTATACTAATTCTAACATAACCAAGATACATAGAACTCGAACACTAAAGCTACTAAACATCATCCTAACAACACCTTATAGCATCTAATAGCTAAACATCCCTTATTACATGACATACCCAAGACTTATACTATTAGAATAATATCTATATTCATAACATAATATTAGCACTTAAAGCAACTAACATTTGACTGACTTAACCACCATTCTTGACTTAACATTTGACTCACTTAACCACAAACATCAGCTTTATCTAAAAATTTAATGTGCTGAACTTCAGATCAATTCAATAGTAGCTCTAAATTGGTGTTTCCTTATTGTATCATTTTTTGCTTGATACTTGATTGTCACCCTTGAACTCTAGTGCATTTATGGATAAGGAAATTTTTGGAGTGGGGGGATTCTTTTAAGTGATTTGAGTGAAAAAACATAAGATACATTTAAGTACTATAAATTAAATAGAGTTATTAACTTTATTGGTCCTGAATTTTTCTAAATTCATTTAAGTGATTTAATATTGAGTTGGTTTATGGCATGACATTATAAATAAGGTATAACTTTTTACTTCATTTCCTTGATGAAGAAACAAGTTAAGGAACATCAATCCAAGATTGATTCCGAGGGAGGATCAAATAGCCAACGTATGGATGCATTTGATGAAGTAATGGGTGATGAGAATCCGGGTCGTATCCATCTATTTGGGAGGGGTGTTACCAAGAGAGATCTTAAAGAGAAGGTTCAAGTGGGTGGAGTTCAAGTTCCAAAGAGGTTATAGAGTCCATGAAGGCTGACATTAAAGCTAAACTGACGAAAGAAGTTATGCACGAACTAGTCTCTAGACTTGCCGTAGTAATCTCAAGTTTGAGCAATCTTGATCCCCATGTACTTCAAACCTTGGTAGAAGGATCACCTAGAAATGGTCATAGTACTACTCAAAATGTTGCTTCTTCATCAGGTGATGCAAATGAGTTATATTAGTGCTTTAGTATTATTTTTAATTCAAAAATGATCGTATCTCTCAATGATTCTTCATGTAAAACTGAAGAAATCATTTGTTCCTACATCTCTCTCATTGTATATGACTTTAATACTGCCAGTTATGCTCATTTTATATGTTTTTGGTGTCAGGGTGCTGAGGATCTCGATAATGTTGATGGACATGCGGCCAATAAAAGAACATAGTGTGGAGTTTATGGTTATGAAGAATGTACTTGATGTGGCTGAATGTAAATTGTGTTTTTTTGATATTGACTTGGTAGTTATAGACTTTTGTGGGTGTAGGACTTTTTTGGCTTTAATATGTAATGCTTGATATATTTTAAGGTCTAGACTTTTGTGCTTAGCAGCTATGTATTTGATTCAATGGTTTCTTTTGATTATCAACTATGTAATTTGTATTTGGATTATTATTAGCTTTGATGTTGAGCAAGATCTTTTGAATGTATGGATGTGTTAAGATATGCTTATGAATTAAGAGTTGTTGGTTTAAAAAATTCTTGCAATATATGTCAAAATTGAATCAATAACTACACTAGTTTTTGTACAAACCGTTGCATTAGTGATTTCAAACAGCTGCATTAGTTCATCAATAAACCGCTGCAAAAAATAGTATAATCGTTGCATTAGGTATCTATAAACCGCTGCTATAGGACGAAAAATCGCTGCATTAGGTCGTCATAAACCGCTGCATTAGCTCATTATAAACCCTTGCATTAGGTGAAATTAACCGTTGCATTAGGTCATTATAAACGGTTGCATTAGGTGAAAGCAACCGTTGCGTTACATATCTAAAAACCGCTGTTGTAGGTACATATAATCGCTGCATTAGATAATCAATAAACCGTTGCATGAGGTAAAAAATCATTGCAATATATCTCTAATAAACCGCTACTCTAAGTCATCATAACCATTGCATTAGATGTCCCATAAATCACTGCTATAAGTCAAAGTAACCATCGCATTAGGCTTCCAATAACTGTTGCAATAGATCAAATAACCGTTGCATTAGGTTTCCAATAACCATTGCCATAGGTCAAATAACCGTTGCATTAGCTACCCAAATGCAACGGTTATTATCCGCAACTATAGTAAAAAAAACCACTGCAAAAGGCTAATGCCACGGATGCATATGCAACGGTTTATGAACCGTTACATTAGATTTAATGCAGCGGTTTTATCCTATTTGCTGCGGTTTTAAACCGTTGCATATGACCCAATATGTAGTAGTGTCACCATCAACAGAAACATAGGAGGATGTTTGACCTAAATCAAGGATAACCTCTACTAGGAAACATACCGGAGGTCTGCCGGTTCCAACCAAGATGTGTAAAAAGTATAAGAAGAACAAATCTAGAGAATAACTCGTACTCCTTTTATTTAGATAATCTCAAATGATGTACAATCATGTGCTTAAATAGAAAAGAAGAGGAAAATAAAGAGACATCAAATAAAACTTAGAATCCTATGCTTACATGAAGAAGAAGAGCAAAACTGAATGAATGATGATGGGGCCTTCAATGGCCGATTGCAAGGCCAAGCAAGGAGGAAAGAAAAAGTCTTCAAGTCTTCAATGTAGGAATTCAATGCCTTGAATGAGATTTGTCTTCACTTGAATGTCTTGGGAAAAACATATGAATTTTATTAGAAATAAACTCTGATGATGACTATTGGGTTCACAGTTCTCAACTATGGTCACAACAATAGGCACCTATTAGAGCACTTAAAGTAGGAGACTCTTCTCTCTATCTAAGCCCCCGGTCGCAGAGTCACGCTTCATGACACCTTACGTGCGAGAGTTCCCAGGAATAGGTTTATCTCTATAAACCTTTTGCCCAAATACCAGTTGTTGGGATAAATTTTAAAAATTCTCCCTAAAGTTTATGCAGCGGAACAGGTTTAGAATTCATAACTCTAAACCTAAGGTTGATTTAAAATTCTTAATTTTAAATCTGCTGACTTAAATTCATAATTTAAATCAACAAATCTAAATCCTTAATTTAGATCTACAAGCCTTTTACTCTAATACATTCATAACAATACATAAACTTAAACAGGTATAGTAACAAATACTGTAAATAAATAGAAAAGCAAAAAATAATAAAGAAAGAAGAACATACCTGGAATTGCTCCAATAATAAAGAAAACCAGAAAGACAATAATATTCTTCAAAACCGAGACCCCGAGACCTTCTATGCAATGACCTCGAACTGCCCGGAGGGTGGGCTCGAAAAAATATTGAACTGGGTCTCCGAAACAATTTCAGAGACCCTGAAGAAATATTTTGAACTCCAACACCAAACCTCGGAATAAGCCCCTCTATTTATAGAAATATACCGGAGCGAAACAATCTAATTATAATCGAAGTGGGATTGCACAGTTTAAAACAAAACGCATCGTTTTAATTAAAAAAACAGTTCAAACACTGCGTTTCAAACACTATTCAGAAACGTGCGTGTTTTTAATTCAAAACGAGTGCCACGTGTCACACCGCCATTGGTCCAAAGCATGGCACGCAAATTCCTCCCTTGGACAGCCCAGCACGCGACACGTGTCGTTCGTTGATTGGTTGCCTGGGCGCGTTGTGGATCCCGGGCTGTTTTAAACGCGATTTATTTATTTATTTTTTTGCTTTGTTTCCCACATGTAAAAATTCAACTTATGAAATTTAATTTTCGAAAATTATTTTATTTGTAATTTTTAACTTTTATTCATCTCATGAATAATATTTGGCAAAATTAATTTACCCATCTTATGGATAAATAATTCATCTCATGAATTCTTTAATATTTTTCTAATGGCAATAAAATACAGAAGCTTGCGCAGGGACCTCAGGGACAATTTAAATCTAGCTCCAAATAGGTTAAATTAAATTATCTCATGATATAAATTTAATTACCATTTAATGAGACTTAATTCCACTAAATAAATCTCACTACACTCCAGCCTTAAATTATTTGTTCAATATCTCCCTAATAGACTGTATTGATGACAACAACCCCTCTACTAGATGTTCATGACAAAGGATAAATATAACCACTACCATTATCCTTCTCACAGCTTCTCCATTAGTTACCGACTCGCCCTTCACTGAATAATTCATTTATACTTGAACATATTCACAGTATAAATTCCAAATGTCAAACACTTAGAATACTTTGGCCAAAGATTCTGAACTATTCAAATATTTGCGAATCAACTAAGAGGACATCTGTATCTCATAAGATACTGTAGATTCCCTATTGAATACCTGATCCTTGTGACACTTCACGCCGCTACCCAGTGTACGTGGGAATTCAGTCATTCATTTAGACCTTACTTATAGTACACCAAAGTAACTAACGCTCCATGCACAATTCCAGAATACCCTCAGGATTTAGAGTTGTCGTTCAAATAGTACAAAGTGAATCACTCATCCCCGATAGTAGTCTAGAAATAAGTAACCCACATGGTCCAACTCAGTGTGTCAAACACACTAACCTAACACTTTTGGATCTCCATCCACATGACCAAGACAAGTCATCTAAAGTGTCACGTTATAGTCTTAACATATAAGTGGTTCAAACTTGTCTTCGACTATGAGTCTTTCAAACAACAATCCATACCATTTGTTCTAAGTCTATCTGTGGCTTAGTCTCATAAACCACTTAGAACAAACATATAAATTGTAGTCTGAGGACTACACCCATCTCATGGGTGTCTCCTAAAAGAAAATCACATGCAGTATAAATGCTCACATACACGAATTTAAATAGGAAACGACTGGAACTTCAATTTTATTCATTAATATATTCAGAATAAATCTGGATTTCAGGACATTGTTCCTAACAATCTCCCACTTGTCCTAAATCCAATTTATGACAAAGTCCATACTCACCCCTTTTAAGTTTGAACCAAAATTCTATTGAGCCTAACCCTTAGTAAGCACAATTACTCCATTGTGAAGTCAGCAATACAATACTGCTTGACATTCCTCTCACTAATGGCTCCCACTCCAAGGGTCAAGACATACTTAGACTTCGAACTTCTATCATATTAATCTTACGGGAAGTCTTAAATCAGTATAACCAACTGGAATCAGCTCGTCACCTTGAACGATCAGCATAGGATCTCTAGTTCTTCTGAAGACCTAGAGAATACACTTCACTACCACCTAGTCCATTGGACCCAGATTAGACCAACACATGCATACTATCCCATAGCATGGCAGACATTAAGTCTCATGCACAACATGGCATACATAAGGCTCCCACTACCAAAGCATATGGAATATTCCTTAATTGCTTCTCTTCTTGAGGTGTCCCAGAACACTACTCAAAAGAGAGAGGGACTCCATGCTATACCTTGACAACGTCTTGTCAATATAAGTGGCTAGAGAAAGACCCAACATCCTACTCTTATGACCTTGCAGGAGCTTAATCTTAAAAGTAGAGCTGACTTCTCCTATGTCTTTCATATTGAGCTATCATGACAACCAAGTCTTTACAGCTAATGACACCCCTACATCATTCTCAATGAGTAGTATATCGTTGACATACAATTCTAAAAAAGTCACTACTCTCTCTTAATGTCATTTGTACACGTATGATTCAAGCAACTGATTGCACCAAACTAAAAGACGTAATTGCTTCATTGTGGCTAAAAGGATCAGATTTAATGCCACGGTCAACCACTAAGGCTCCCGGTATGAACTTGTCAGGTGTCCTGACAATCCTCCCACCACACCGAAGCTCTTGTATACTTGGAACATTTTCGTTCCTATTAGTAGGTGCATCTAATGCATCCACTGTGTCTTAAGTTGTGTCTAGCTATTCAGAATTATTGTCATATTCCTATAATACTATTTTATTTTGTCTTTGTAGCTTACTTGCAAAATCCTCCTCTATGTATTTCACATTGTTCACATATATAAGGAAAAACAACAAGAATAAATCATAAACACATGCTCCTTAGTAAATAAAAATTTTATTTCTTGTAATAAAGGTTCACAACCATATTAAAAAAAATGAATAACAATTATTCTTCAAACCACATAAGTCAAATTCTTGTCCAATGCAGGTATAAATAAACAGAATCTTTTAAAACAAAAAACTCTAACACTAAAGACTAAGCTAACGCTTCCTACTACTAAGACTGCCACTCTTGTATCGCCTTCAGCTGTCAGGTACAGCTCCCATCATGTAGCCTCCTGGTTGGCCTGAGCCCCTGTAACATATTACAGACTTGGTTAGTTGAACTTGAGTCCACACACTAGGAATCTGGTGAACTCACAACTACCCAAGACTCAAATCAGTGAGATATCAACATATCGTCACTAGATGGTTTAGCAGTCTTTGCAGGAAGAGTAGCCAAGTACTTTACGCAGTTTCTCTTCCAGTGGCCCATCTTTCCGCAAAAGTGACACTTTCCTTTTGCTGGCCTTTTGCTAGGATTAGTTGCTACATTGGCAACCTTGCCTTTACCTTTCTTTCCAGTTGGTCCCTTATTCTGCTTGCTCCCATTGGTCCTCGATACCTGAGTCAAGTGGACACTTCCCTTGGCTCGCATAACACCCTCTGCTACCTGTAGCTCTTTCATCAGCTCAGGTAATGAATAATCCTTATTATTCATTTTGTATTTCAACCTGAACTGAGTAAAAGAGCCGAACAGAGAGCTGAGGATGATGTCTTGTTGAGACTGACTATCAATCTTAGCACCCAGAATCTCCAACTCAGACAAGCACGCCATCATTTTCATGACGTGCTCCTGACCTGGGGACCCTTCTGACATCCTCATGTTCAAGTGCTTCCTCATCAGCTCTTGCCTAGCTGCCCTATCTTGACCACCGAACATTTCCTTTAAAAGTTTGATCATGTTAGCTGTTGTTTCCATCTCAAGCATCTGATGCTTGAGTACATTGGTCACAGAGGCCAAAATGTAGCATTTGGCTAACTCATTAGCCTTATTCCAGCATTCATAATGCTCTATAACAGCAACTGTAGAGTTATTAGCGGGCACCGTAGGTCGAGCTTCAGTGAGAACAAACTTATGACCCTCATATATTAACACTATGTCCAGGTTTATTTTCCAAGTGAAGTAATTCGGTCCAGTTAAAGCATTATCTTTCAGAATTGAGTGAAATGCACCAGTCGCTGCCATTTCAAAAACACTGTAAATGCAAACAATCGTGTAACTACCTTATATGAGTCATGTATAATGCAGTGATATATATTCTTTCAATTTAGCATACACAATAAGTCAGATATCCACCAAAATGTACTATCATGCATACAATGATAACCCAAACACACCACTCCTTACTCCCCGGCAGCGGGGTCGTACGAAGCTAGTTCAGGTGAGAACTATTCTCAATTAACCTGTTTTTCTTGTAACTCTTACTAAACATGATTAACTTACCACTTTACCTTAGTCTCTAACATGACACAACAGAGCTCCTCGGGGAGGCTAATGTATCACGCTAGTCAAGTGTAAACCATTGCCTAAACCTCCATACAAATACACAAAATACTCCACTGCAGCGTGGTCGCATCGCTTCTTTGCACTTTGGTTTATCCTAAAGAAGTCTAACCCTGTAATCTGCAAACCGACATCCTCCGCAGGGAGGTCTATCGATCTACTATACTGCTAGACTGGTAATGGAGACCGTGAGGTTACAACAATTGAAAACTCGCTCCCACACTATTTTTATAGCCAGTGATTTTTAATTAACTTGCATTTACAACTTGGATTATCTCATAATCCCCTTTTGAATCTCATTCTAAGATTAACAAAAATTAATTAATCCATTTATTTAAAATACTATCGTTTTACAGTATAGATTATCTCATAATCTTACATTAGAATCTCATTCTAAAATCCAATTAACAAAATAAATTAATTAATTTTAATTAAAATAATACCAACATTTAATTTAGATTATCACATAATCTACTTTTAAAATTTTGATTTCAAAATTAAATTAAATTTTTTTTTATTAATAGCGATTTTGTGCTTAGACTATCACATAGTCTCCTATTTAGAATCTTATTCCAAAATCAAACAAGCTTAGACTATCCAATAGCCTAGTTTAGAATCTTATTCTAAAATTTAATTAACAAAATTTAAATTTTATTTTAAAATTAAAGTTAACTTAAACTATCTTATAGTCTATTTCAGAATCTTATTCTAAAATAATTTTAAATAACTTTCATCTAAAATACTCTGATTCACAACTTAGATTATCACATAATCTAATTTAGAATCATATTCTAAAAAGAAAATTAGTTAATAAAATAATTACCTTAATTATTATGTAAATCAGTATTGACGTCTACACGTCAAAATAAAATAAAATAAAATAAATTAAACTATTTTTTTTAAAATAAAAAAAACCTGACGCACATGTTGAAGTCAGCTGCTAACGTCAACGAGTCAAAAAAAAATTTTATTTATTTATTTATAAATTATAAATTAAAATAATCTAATTTAAAGTAAATAATTAAATCTAATCTCATTAGATTAATTTTATTTGATTTTGTCATCTAATCTCATTAGATCAACTTTATCCAAATTTATAAAAATATTTAAATCTAAATATTGTCTGATTTCATAAATCATGACTGAGAATGTACAATCTTATTATACGAATAACACAATCGCAAAATTTGTGGGTTGTTCCGAATTAACCATTAATTCATTAACGATTTAAACAATTTAAATCAATACTATAAATAACCTAGTTAACTATTAACTCTTTCGACCGATTTAAACAATTTAAATCGATACTTTAAATAATCTAGTTAACTATTAAATATTTTAACTAATTTAAACAATTTAAATCGCTACTTTAAAATAATCTAATTAACAATTAATTAATTTGATGATTCAAACAATTTAAATGAAAAATACAAACAATTATCTCAATTAATTATTAATTCTTTATTGATTTAAACAATTTAAATCGAACAGTCAAATTAAACTAACTTTCCTTAATAAAATCTCTATTTTCTTAAATCGCAAATATATTTATTTCGATCTTATTACACCTAGTCAAGTATATTATGAATGTAATCAAAAGCTGGCTCTGATACCAATTGTTGGGTAAAACATATGAATTTTGTTAGAAATAAACTCTGATGCCGACTATTGGGTTCACAGTTCTCAACTATGGTCACAACAATAGGCACCTATTAGAGCACTTAAAATATGACTCTTCTCTCTACCTTAGCCCCCGGTCGGAGAGTCACGCTACATGACACCTCACGTGCGAGAGTTCCCGGGAATAGGTTTATCTCTGTAAACCTTTTGCCCTAATACCGGTTGTTGGGATGAATTTCAAAAATTCTCCCTAAAGTTTACGTAGCGGAACAGGTTTAGAATTCATAACTCTAAACCTAAGGTTGATTTAAAATTCTTAATTTTAAATCTACTGACTTAAATTCATAATTTAAATCAACAGATCTAAATCCTTAATTTAGATCTACAAGCCTTTTACTCTAATATATTCATAACAATACATAGACTTAAACAGGTATAATAACGAATACTGTAAATAAATAGAAAAGCGAAAAAGAATAAAGAAAGAAGAACATACCTGGAATTGCTCCAATAATAAAGAAAACTAGAAAGACAATAATATTTTTCAAAACCGAGACCCCGAGACCTTCTACGCAATGACCGCAAATTGTCCGGAGGGTGGGCTCTAAAAAATATTAACTGGGTCTCCGAAACAATTTCAGAAACCCTGAAGAAGTATTTTGAACTCCAATACCAAACCTCGGAATAAGACCCTCTATTTATAGAAATATACCAGAGCGAAAAAATCTAATTATAATCGAAGTGGGATTGCACAGTTTAAAACAAAACGCATCGTTTTCATTAAAAACAGTTCAAACGCTGAGTTTCAAACACTGTTCAAAAACGTGCGTCTTTTTAATTCAAAACGCGTGCCACGTGTCACATCGCCATTGGTCCAAAGCGTGGCATGCGGATTCCTCCCCTGGGCAGCCGAGCGTGTGACACGGGTCGTGCGCTTATTGGTTGCCTAGGCGCGTTGCGGGTCGCGGGCTATTTTAAACACGATTTATTTATTTATTTATTTGTTTTTGCTTTGTTTCCCACATGTAAAAATTTGTCTTATGAATTTTAATTTTCAAAATTATTTTATTTTACAATTTTTAAAAATTTTATTCATCTTATGAATAATGTTTGGTAAAATTAATTTACCCATCTTATGGATAAATAATTCATCTCATGAATTCTTTAATATTTTTCCAATGGCAATAAAATGCAGAGGCTAGCGCAGGGACCTTAGGGACAATTTAAATCCAGCTCCAAATGGGTTATATTAAATCATCTCATGATATTAATTTAATTACCATTTAATGAGACTTAATTGCACTAAATAAATCTCACTGCACTCTAGACTTGAATTATTTATTTGATATCTCTTTAATATACTGTATTAATAACAACAACTCCTCTACTAGATGTCCATGACAAAGGATAAATATAACTACTACCATTATCCTTCTCACAGCTTCTCCATTAGATACCGACTCGCCCTTCACTGAATAATTCATTTGTACTTGAACATATTCACATTATAAATTCTAAATGTCAAACACTTAGAATACTTTGGCCAAAGATTCTGAACTAGTCAAATATTTGGGAATTAACTGAGGGGACATCTGTATCTCATTAGAGACTGTAAATTCCCTATTGAATACCTAATCCTTGTCACACTTCATGCCGCTACCCAGTGTACGTGTGATTTCAGTCATTCATTTAGACCTTACTTATAGTACACCAAAGTAACTAACGCTCCATGCACATGTCCAGAATACCCTCAGGATTTAGAGTTGTCGTTCAAACAGTACAACGTGAATCACTCATCTCCGATAGTAGACTAGAAATAAGTAACCCACATGGTCCAATTCAGTATGTCAAACACACTAACCTAAGACTTTTGGATCTCCATCCACATGACCAAGACAAGTCATCTAAAGTGTCACGTTAAAGTCTTATCATACAAGTGGTCCAAACTTGTCTTCGACTACGAGTCTTTCAAACAACAATCCATACCATTTGTTCCAAGTTTATCTATGGCTTAGTCTCATAAACCACTTAGAACAAACATGTAAATTGTAGTCTGAGGACTACCCTATCTCATGGGTGTCTCCCAAAAGAAAATCACATGCAGTATAAATGCTTACATACACGAATTTATCTAGGAAATGGCGGTAACTTAAATTTTATTTATTAATATATCCAGAATAAATCTGAATTTTAGGACACTATTCCTAACACTGCTAACATCTCGACCTCATTAAGGATATCTAATACATACTTTCTTTGATTTAACAAAATCCCTTTAGCGGACCGAGCAACCTCTATACCCAAGAAAAATTTAACCGGTCCTAAATCTTTAATCCCAAAAGATTTATTCAAGATACCCTTCATTTCCCTTGATTATTACATCATCTACATAAATTACTACTGCAGTGTAAACCTCCCCTTGAAGATATGTAAAAAGTGAATAATTCATCTTACATTTCCTAAACCCAATATTAATCAAGGTGGAAGTAAATTTCTCATTCCAGTTTCGGGAAGCTTGTTTTAGACCGTAAAGGGACTTACGTAACTCAGAACCTAAGGAAAGTTTCATGTAAACCTCTTCACTGAAATCTCCATGGAGAAAAGTGTTGTTTACATCCAACTGACGAATAATCCATCTTCGGGAGGATGCTACTGCCAAAACACAACGAACAGTTACTAATTTGGCAACAGGAACAAAAGTTTTGTGATAATAAATACCTTCAACTTAGGTATAGCCCTTGGCAACCAATCGTGCCTCATATCATTCTATCGACCCATTTGACTTGTACTTCACCTTATAGACCCATTTTGAATCAATGGCCCTCTTCCCTTTTGGCAATTGCTCTAGAGTCCAAGTGCTATTTTGCTCCGAAGCAAGCATCTCCTTCTCCATAGCTTCTCGCCAGTGCTTGTGCTGAACAGCTTGTTGGAATATTTTAGGCTCATCGCTTGAATCGATGGTATTTAAAACATTTGTGTGAGCATTAGAAAATTGTGCATTACAAACATAATTTGAAATAGGATAAGCTATACCGAATTGGCCGATGGAGCGGTAGTGAGAGTATGGGCTATAGAACATGGCATCTCACAAGTATAATATTGGTACTTAATCGGAATCGAGTGAATACGACCACTTCGTCTAGTAACAATATCGGGACTCGAAGTAACCCCATCATTCCCTCCTAAGGGCTACTAGTGGTTCAGACCACCAGCCTCTTCGGCAACACCGGCCAACCTGTCATCAGCAGGTGCGGCTGCCTCTCCTATGATAGGCGAGCGGCCGGCTGAGGAATGCAGCACCAGAACCGGCTCATTGTGAATCGGTTCCACATCCCAAAAATCATAAGTTTGTCCCGGAGAAAATCCATCTCCATCAACTCTGTTTGGACCATTACGAGGTTTTAGATAAGGAAAAACATCTTCATAAAACCTAACATCCATTGAAACCACAACTTTGTTGTTTTTGACGTAAAAAATTTTGAACCCCTTTTGATCATGAGGGTAGCCTATGAAAATTCCCAGCATGGCCCGACTTTCCATTTTATCTCTCATTTTATTGTGAAAATAGCAACGACACCCAAAGACTCGCAAATGATTGTAGGAGGGCCATTTTCCCATCAAAATTTCATATGGGCTCTTATTGTTTAGAAAACTAGATGGAGTTAAATTAATAAGATATGCGGCTGTCAAAACACAATCACCTCAAAACCTTTTCGGTAAGCCTGCCTGAAAACGAAGAGCTCCACCAACTTCCAAGAGATGCTTGTGTTTCCGCTCCACAACACCATTTTGTTGAGATGTCCCAGTCAATGTTGTTTGGAATTGAATCTCGTGTTGTGCATAGAACTCCAACAACGGCCCGTACTTGAATTCTTGTCCATTATCCCTTCCCACTTGCTTTACTTGAAAACCAAATTGTGCACTAACCATTCTACAAAAGTCCATGAGAATTTTGTGAGCTTGGGATTTCTCCCTCATCAAGTAAACCAAAGTGCAACGACTGAAATCATCTATGATTGTAAGAAAATAACATGCTCCCGTCAAAGATACAACACGATACAGTCCCCATAAATCACAATGTATAAGATCAAAACAAACACTTGTTCTAGAATTCGACAAAGGAAATGGCAAATGTGCCTACTTGGCACGGTGACAAGAATCACAAATAAAATCTATCTTTTCAACATTTAAATGTGGAAATTTAGACAATCTTGAAAAAGGCACATGCCCCAAGTGATTGTGCCATAAAACAACTTCTTTATTCTCTTGAACAGAAAAGGAAGTGGGCCCACTGATGCTGCTGACGGTATCTCCTAAAGTATTACCCATCTCTAAGGCCTACCCGCTCCAATCAGCTTCTTCGAGCATAGGTCCTGTATGTAATAAAATTGAGAATGAAAGGTTAACGCACAATTTTCATTTTGAGTCATTTTGCTCATAGATAGCAAGTTATATTGAAAACCAGGCATGTACAACACATCATTGAGCACGAGATTTCCTAATATTCGAACCTTCCCGATATGGGTAACCAACAAACTTGATCCATTAGGTAATCTAACGGGCCCAACAGATTTGTTATCAATAACATCAAACATCAAGGATTGAGAAGAAACCATATGATCTGGGGCCCCACTATCAATAATCCAACTGAAAGATGAGGTAGCAACCTGACCTGTTAAGTTCACACAAGGAGACACAGACATTGGTCCAAGTAGAACTAACAGTTGCTGGTATTGACATTGCGAAAGCCCAACAACCAGGCTGTCACTGGTCGGTTGCATGGCTGCGGTGGCAGCCACGTTTCTTCCTCCTGTAGTCTTGTTCCTCCACCCCAGAGGATAACCAATTAACTCAAAACACCGCTCCTTAGTGTGCCCTTGTTTCTTACAATGCACACAAGTAGAACGATTAGAACGACGTGGTAAATTATTCGATGCCATGGCTGCTATAACATTACCCACGGCTGCTGTTTTTGTAGCCAATACCGTTGCCTCGGGTACAATAGTAGTCCCGGCCACACTTTGCTGTTTTCTTCCTGACATAAAATACCATATGCATTTCCTAATGTAGTTAAGGGCTTAGTGTTCATTAACTGTGACCTAAAAATAGAAAAAGAAGCATCGAGTCCCATAAGTAAATCTAAAAGCTTGCCCCAATCCATAAGTACAGGGGGGAATAACAACCAACGTATAAAGTTCATCCTATAGGGATCTTAATTTGGTAAAATAGTCAAAAATAGAAATATTTTCTTGTTTCAAGTGTGCAATTTCATTTTTAATGTCATAAAGACTGGGAACATTTCCTTGTGAAAATCTTTCATTTAAGTCCAACCAAATATCACGGGCACTTTCAAATTAAGCGAGGCTAGCATTGATTTCTTTTGAAACCGAATTCGTACACCAAGATGAGAATATGGAGTCACAAGCACTCCAGTTTTTAAAATCTGGAGAATTTTCATCCGGTCTAACAATACTTCCATCAAGGAATCCAATCTTACACTTAGCCTTAAAAACCTTAAAAATCGAGCGTTTCCATGCGGGAAAATTAGGATTGGTTAAAACGTCCTGAACAAATATGAGCCCTGGATGATATGAGGGATGTAAGTAATAGGGAGAGCTAGCATCTAGAACTCCCCCTGAAATGACCGCCGATGCCACAACTTGATTGGTATTTTCTCCCGACATTATCGAAAAAAAAAAAAACAAACAGCACAAATTAAGCAATAGTAAAGGCAAGAAAAATGCTCACAAAAACCGTGTGGTTCCCGGTTGCAACGACTGCAAATGGCTAGGTGAATTAGGTCTTCAAGATCGAGCCCGCTTTGATACCATGTAAAAATTTAAGAAGAACAAACCTAGAGAATAACTCTTACTTCTTTTATTTGGGTAATCTCAAATGATGTACAATCATGTGCTTAAATAGAAAAGAAGAGTAAAATAAAGAGACGTCAAATAAACCTAGAATCTTATGCTCACATGAAGAAGAAAAGAAAAACTGAATGAATGATGATGGGCCCTTCAAGGGCCGATTACAAGGCCAAGCAAGGAGGATAGAAAAAGTCTTCATGTCTTCAATGTAGGAATTCAATGCCTAGAATGAGATTTGTCTTCACTTAAATGTCTTGTGAAGATGCTAAGGAATATTCCTTTCTAACTATGTACAAGTAAGAATTAATACTAAGTAATACAATGTCATACATACAAAATACAAGTACTAGGATTTTAACAAGATGAATGAGAGTAATGATGACGCTACAAGCATCATGTCTACAGTGGCAGAGGATAGGCAACAACCTTTCAGGTCAAGGCCAAAATTGATATTCCAGTTTTTGATGGTAGCATCGATGCCAAGAAAGTGGATGCATGGTTGGACCAGCTTGAGACTTATTTCACTATTCGGAGATACAATAGTGAATAGAAAGTCTTATACGCACAGCTCAAAATGACAAGCCATGCTAAGGCATGGTGGAAGGCCTACAAAAGGGACTCTGATGAAGAAGGGATCAAATGGGGCTCTTTTGAACGTCTCTTTTGGAACGAGTTCTCTCCAATTGGTTGTTTACAGGCTCGATGGAAATATTGGCAAGACCTGCATCAAAGGAGAGACCAATTTGCACAGGTGTACACTATGGAGTTCTGGAGACAAGCTGTATCACTGGGCATTTCCGTGGTTGATCTTGAGACGGTCATGAAGTATGTGTCAGGACTTCATGAGCATATAAATGCAGAATGGGTTTTTTCAATGTGCATAACATCTTTAATGCTGGCTCCATTGCCATGATGATCGAAAAAAGAACAAAAAAGAGAGGAGAAAAGGCACCACAAGGCGGGTCTTTTAAGGAGACGAAGAAGAAATATTCAAGTGAAGGAAAAGGCTCATCCGCTTCACTCAATTGTAACACTTTTTGTGAGCACTAAAAAATCACAGGGCATAGAAAAGAGAAGTGTTGGAAGGTTCATCCGGAGCTTAAGGTGAAACGATTACATAAGGGAACTAACAGTCAAAATGCGGTGGTAATAGTAGTTAAGAAGATTCTATCAAGCTTGCTTGGATTGACAAGGCAGACATGAAGCTATCTCTAATGGCCAAGCTAAAGGATATAGTTTCGAGTCCATCAGTAGATGGAGCCAAGGAACTCTTCACATTACGTATCTAGGTAAAGAAGGAGGTAGTTGAAGCCATTTTCGATACAAGGAATCAGAAGAATCTAATTTTAGCAAGTTTCTAGAGACAGCTGCACATCCGCAACCCTATACATTGGGATGGATACAAGAGGAGACGGAGATGAAAATTGATTGCCAGTGCAAGTTCTGCTTCGTCATCACCAACCAGTATATAGATGAGGTGACTTGTGAAGTAGTTCCACTTGATATCTATCATGTGGTCTTCAAAGATGCATTTCCTTGGGACAGGGATGCAATCTATTATCGATGGGAGCAAAAGTACCAGCTTGTAAAAGACGAACTCAAGTACATTGTTCGAGGTGAGAAGGTTCATCAAAGCATAGAGTTGGTGACTGCTTGCTAGGTAAAACACATGGTGAATGCTGCCAGAAGATTCGTCTTGGTGACGATTCGACGGGCAGAAATAGAGCCAAAGTCTTTTTTTAAAACATTGTCTTGCAAGGAATACAAAGAAGAGTTAGAGAACTTTCTTGTAAAGCACTCTGGCTTATTTGAGGAGGCTCAAGGGCTACCACCCAAAAGAACGATGGAGCATGAGATGCAATTGATCTCAGAAGCACCACTGCCTAACCTCGGCATGTATCGAAACTTGGTGATGGAGAATGAGGAGATCAAGCATCAGGTGATAGAATTGCTCAACTATGGTGTGATCAAGCCAAGCAATACCCCTTATGGATCCTCATTAGTATTGGTTCCAAAGAAGGACAGAGGATGGCACATGTGCTTAGACTACTGTGTCCTAAGCAAAATCGTAATAAAGAACTGGTACCCTCTACCTAGAATCGACGATTTGTTGGACCAATTGAAGCATGCTATAATGTTCACCAAGCTATATTTGAAGTAAGGGCATAATTAGGTTAGAATCTGGGAGGAGGGCAGTTGGAAGACTGCATCTAAGACACGATAAGGCTTGTTTAAGTGGATGGTAATGCCTTTTGGTCTATGCAATGCCCTTGCCACATTCATGAGGCTAATGAATGATGTTTTGTGGCCTTTTCTAGTTGATTTCGTGTTGGTATATCTAGATGACATCCTCATCTATTCTTGCTCCTAGAAAGAACACTTGGAGCACTTCCAGAAGGTTTTGAAGCAGCTTGAGAATCACTAGTTGAGGTCGAATCGCAAGAAGTGCGAGTTCGGTAAGAAAAACTTGGTTTATCTTTGATTTGTAGTTGGTGAAGGCGAATTACAGATAGATACCGGCAAGGTGAGAGTGATTCAAAAGTGGCTAAGGCTAAAGTTAGTGATAGAAGTTTGGAGTTTTTTGTGAGCTTGTCAATATCTTCGTAAGTTTATACGAAATTTCTCTGTTTTGGCATCTCCTTTGCATATGTTAACAAAGGCTAACTGTAAGTTTGAGTGCACCTCGAAACATGAGGACATGTTTCTTCTATTGAAGAGGAAGATAAGCGAGGCACCTGTCCTTGCATTGCCAAACTTGCAAAGACCTTCTGAGTTGGAGGCAGATGCTTTGGGTTATGCCATGGGAGGCATGTTAATGCAAGATGGTAGACCCATAGCATGCCACTTAGAGATGTTCCAAGGAGCCCAAAAAG
Source organism: Simmondsia chinensis (assembly GCA_018398585.1). NCBI lineage: Eukaryota > Viridiplantae > Streptophyta > Magnoliopsida > Caryophyllales > Simmondsiaceae > Simmondsia > Simmondsia chinensis. The sequence goes on from JAGTTD010000004.1 coordinate 13,901,630, forward strand.
AACTCTCCAACATATGACAAAGAGCTTCTAGCCTTACATCAAGCAGTGAAGCATTGGAGGATCTACATCCTCGGGAAGGAGACTGTTGTGCACACTGACCACCGTCTGCTCCAGTACCTCCAATCTTGGTTCAAATTACAAAAGCTCATCACATCGAGTGGATGATGTACTTACAACAGTTCAACTTGGTCATCAAGTATATGAAGGGGGCTCAAAATAAGTTGGCCAATATGTTGTCAAGACATCCAATTGCATCTCTTTGTTTGTCTGTGGTCATGCAGGTGCAACCAAACCAATATGTAGAGTATGCTACTATGTACGCCGAAGATCCAGACTTCCAAAACTTCATACCCGAAGCAAAAGCTAGAAGATCCACCTGGCATGGGGGGCTCTTTTTGAAAGGGAAACCACTTTGTGTGCCATAAGATGTGGATTGAGTATACTGGATCTGAAAGGCACATTCTTCAAAAGTAGTAGGACACTTTGGGGTGAATAAGACAGTACAAAACCTACAACCCGGCATGTATTGGCCTTGGATACAACAAGACGTAGCACAATTTATTAAAGGTTGTGTTCTTTGAAGCTCTTCCAAGCCTTTAAATCAAAAGCTTGGGCTTTATACACCATTCCAAGTTCCAACACAACCATGGTAGAGTATCCCCATGGATTTTATTGGAGGATTGACCAAGACAGGACGAGAGCACAACTACTTATTTGTGGTGGTAGATCATTTTTGAAACATGGTGGTACTAGTACCTTGTAAGAAAACAATTACTAGTGAGGCAACTACAAAATTATTGTTTTAACACGTGTGGTATACCTAGCTTAATTGTATCCGACAGAGATAGTCAATTTTTAAGTAGCTTCTGGCATGCACTATGGGCCATTTCCATCACCCAATGACTTGGGATAAGAGTCTCCCATACCTACAATTTGCTTTCAACAGAGCAATACATAGATCCACAAGGAAGTCACCTTGTGAAGCTTGTTTGGGTTATTTGCCATCCAATCCCTTAAATCTAGAATTCACCATTGGGTCAACACAATAGTCTACTAAGGAAGGGAATGACACAGTAAGGCCCTAGCGATTCATAGAATGAATTAGTAGAGTGCATAGTGTAGTGGAGCAGTAGTTACAGAAGTGATGTGTAATTTGCGTATACCTTAGCAAGTGCACTAGTTGTATTAAGTAATAAAGAAATGAGTAGAGTATCGTTCCCATGAGGATTGTTATTGAGTGAGTACCAAAATTAGTAGTTTTGATGCTATTTGAAAAACTGAAAATTGAGATGTTGATATGAAATAAAATAAACTAAAAGAAACAAAATATGTTATCTGATTTTTAGGTAAGGCTTACTGATTTTTAGTAATAACATCCAAGGCATCTTATTTCACCCAGTTGCATCAATACGCCTTTCTATTCTCGTTATTCAAATTGTTATCACATGTTGATAGTTGAAAATGCTAATTTACTAAATATTTTCTTTCGAGCAACATTTAGCATACTCTTGTACATATTAACCCATCACTCTCATGTATGAATTTAAATAAGAAAAAAGTTTTTAAAGCTCTATGATTTTCACTTAAAAACCATATAAATGGCGTTAATCTCTCTTGAGCATTCGCCCAATTTATGGTGCTTATCACCTTAGAAATCATCATAAGTATCCTCTCAAATTCATCATGAATCATTATAGGCCTTAAATGGTAATCAAGCATTTAAAACTCATGAAGAACAATGATAAACACTTCAACAACGCAATAACAAAACATTGAATACATTGAATTAGAAATAAGTGTATATTACAACTTAGGCTACATCGTAGGCTCGGAATAATAAAATTAGATCATGATAAACTTAATATAAATCATTATTAACACAAAATTCATGAACTTAAAGAAGAAAAGGATAGAAAGAACTTAAAATTACAAAATTACAAACCAAACTTCCTTCCTTCCTTTTCCTTCTTTCTCCCTCACGTTTTTCTCTTCTTTCTTACTTTGTATGAGAATTTTCTGCTGGTGAAGGATGCCTAAACAACTCCCAAACACTCCTATTTATAATACATAAGGTTGGGGTTACTTAAAACAAAAAAAAATTGCAAGATGAAAGCTGATTGCAGCACATCCTGCAGCTGCTGCCCATTTCTGCAGTTTATGAATCAAGTTGTTGATTTTTCAATTTTTTCTTGTTTTGCACCGCCCAAAATCAGCTCTAACATAAAGTGTAACATTTTAGTAAAGAGTAAAAGAAGTTCTTTCACCTTTTTTGTCCATTCTGCCACCCAAATTTGCAAGTTGAAGAAAATTGTTCATGGTTGTTTTACATTCTCTGCAGCTGCTATTCTTGCTTATTTTTCTTCATTTTATTATGCTTTTGCCACCCAAAAATGAGCCTTGAAATCATGATTAGCATGTAATTTAAGGTCAAAAAGCATCCTTGCACTTGATTTGTTCATTTTGCCACACAAAATTGCAAGTTGAAGTGAATTGTGTAGTCTTATTGTTCATTCTCTGCACTTTGCTGTTCTTGGCTTTTTTCTTCAGATTTTTGAGCTTTGTACCACTTTAATTATGATTTTTCATTAACTTGAACATGTTAATGTATTTTTTTATCCATCATTGCACATGACTTGTGCATTTGGCCACCCCTTTGTCAAGTTGAATTGAATTGTGCATGAACTTATTGTGTTCTTGCTTTAGCCATGTGCATTGTTATGTTTTGCCCTATTTTTGCTTTTGTTTGGTGAATCTTGCATTCACTTGTTGATGTTGATGATAAAACCTAACAAGATTTAGCACAAAATGAGTGTTTTTGCAAAGAAATAGCAATAGAAGCGAAAAAGAGCAAAATCGAGCGATAGCGATAAAATTTTAGGTAAAATGGTTAGAAAATGAACCGAAATAATATAAATAATTATATACTAAATTAGACTTATCAAAATACCCCAAACTTAAATCTTGCTCGTCCTCGAGTAAGGCTAAATGTTAAAGCATAGGATCTCATGTTTTTTAAGAATTCTTCCACAATTCAAAGCAAGTATACTCTTATTAGAAAAGAATGGCCAAAGCTCAAAGTTTAATGTTCTAAAGGCAAAATCATCTTTTCTAAGGAAAAACCTGCCAATTACTTAGGTAACTGAAGTCAAAAATTAGCTAAGCAAATTAAGTTTATCCATTCTTTTTAATCTCAAGACATTCAAACCGAGTAGAAGCCAAAAATCACGCCACTCATAACAAGATTTATCAAGTATGCCTAGAGCTAAATTATTCACAAAAAGTGTCATTTTCTTTTTCTTTTATTTTTTTTCCTGAGGAATTTATTTGCTCAAGTCAATCTCGGCTTATGAGTATATCTTCAGCGAGAATCAAGCTCCAACTCTTGGGCGATGACCCATATGTAAGAGAAGCCACTACTGAGATGCCTTCATTAGGACTTTTCGAGGTAAGAGAAGCCACCACTGAGACGTCCTCATAATGGGTAGCACATATCTTAAAATGTTTATAAATGGGATAGCGGTGCTAAAGATGATTTCCTCTTTTTTTTTTTCCTTTTTCTTTTTTTTTTTCTTTTTTTTTGGGTGCTTGGTTCCTTGTTAGCTTTCTAAGTACTCCTTGTAGTGAGCTTTCAATGCGGCAACTCCCGTTTCAGTTGGCCTAGGGTACCAGGTGTTGAAACACCCCTGTGGATCTACTTGCTCGAGATACCAAGGCACGAAACCATCACACCGTAGCACATATCCAAATGATAAACGCTTTTAACAGGATAGCGGTGCTTAGTGATTCTCTCCCTCTATTTTTATTATATTTTTCTTTTATTTAGACTTAGGCATGACTCTTCAAAATCTATTATGTAAATGATAATCTTAATGCAATTTATTCAAATTTGAGCATCTTTTAATCAAAAAGAAAAGTAAAACAGCCATGCTGACTAGTGAAGTCAAATACCATGGTTTTATAAAGATAGTGCCTTAGATTAGATAGTGTTTTGCTGTTAGAACACAAAAACAATTGATTATCAAGTTATTCAAATCTAATTAAAGTAAACGAGCTAAAAAGAGTAGAAAAATTGCCTAAAAAGCATGATGATAAGTTCTCTCTTTTTTTTAATGAAATTTTTGAAAGACTAATGATTAAAACTGTTGAAAATAGACAATCTTTTTGTTGACCCACACTATTTAAATCCCCATACAAAGGCTCCGAACTCTGGGAGGCGCTAAAGCCGACTCTAAAGCATAAAATAGGAAAACGTTTCAAAAAAAATTTGTTTCAAAACTCTAAAAATTGCTTTTCTCATCTGTAAACTTAGAGTTAACATTGTTCTTAATGTTAAAAGAACTATAAAGAATGAAGCAGTAGGTGAGAGATACTTCCCAGGTTTGAGGATTGGCTTTTGATGGCTAATGTCGTGATCAAGTTACCTCTAAATTTGTTTCAAAAGCCTGTTGAACAAAATGTACAAAAATATTAGAAAATAATAAAAATAAAATAAAATTGAAAGAAAAGAAGTAAGGAAAGGAAAACTTGGGTTGCCTCCTAAGAAGCGCTTTTAGTTATATTCGCTAGCTCGACTTTCTGATGATGATCTATTCCGTGTCTTGAAGGCGAATGGAGTTTCCTCCCTACACCGTCAATGTCAATTTTCTTCCATGGATCTTTTTGTTCTCTTCTTTACCCGACCACCTCCACCTTCTCGAATCTTGAGATCCTTGAGTCTGATTTGTCACAACTTGAATTTTCTTTTCCGATCTTTTCTGCAATTTTTCACTGAGGCATCCATGGTTCCAAAAACCTATGACCATTTTAGACAAGCTCGACATTTTATTTCAATAAATGGTGGTGGTAGGCTGGTAAAAATAGGTTTGGTTATTGTTGGCCTTGAGTTGACTAAGGGGATTATGCCACATTGAGGTGGATCTTCTAATGTGTTCTCATTCCTCAATGTTGTGGCGTTAGTTTGTTCCCCTAGGTTGGTGATGTTATTGCTAGGCAAGGAATCTTTGGACCTCTCAAAAAGTTCCTCTAATATAGTCCCTACTTGAGTTTCTAAATTTTGGATGGATGCTTCCTGATTTCGGATGGAAGCTTCTTGATTTCTAAAGTTAGCCCTGATTTTTTGAGTAAAAAGTGTCCATTCATGCATGGACTTCCTAAACATCTCTTCTAAGTCATATTTCTTTTCTTAATGTGGATGAATGGGTGGCCAAGGTTCTTCGTGATGGTTCCATGAAAAATTAGAAGCGTTCATCCATCCTTGACTGTAGGTACTAGAGTAGGAATTGTACTGGGGTTGGTTATAATTTGACATGTAGGTATTTTGTTCAAAATCCCATAAGGAAAAGCTTTTACTCATTTGACATTCCATACTAGCATGGTTACCTGCACAAAATTCCCATCTACGAGTACGAGTAGCAATCATGTCATCTAATTGTGTTTGAATTAGTGTAAGTTGAGAAGATATTGTACTAATTTCACAAATGCTTAATTGTCTCCTTGGTACAGCTGGATATTGAGGTCTCATAAAGTTGTAGCAATCCATCACTTTTACTTCTCTTTCTTTCTTTTTTTTTTTTATTTACAAAATACAAAAAAAAAAAAAAAAAGGAATGAATAAACAATTTGGGGAAAGATACAATTAATGAGAAAACTTTTAAAATTATAACAATCTTTGCAAACCAAGTTTTTGAAGGGGTAGTAATACTAATATTTTTGAAAATTTTAAAATAACAAATTTAACTTTTAAAACCCTAACAAAGTGAACCTATAATCAAAATAAAAATCAAAATAAAGACAAAAAAAAAAAAAAACACAAAACTAACAATTTTTTTTAAACTTTTTTTTAGGTGGTATATACGAATTTATTTATTTATTTATGTATTTTTAAGAATTATCCTTACAAATAAAATAAATGAATGAAAATAGATTTATATTTCAAATTTGAACAAAATTTACAAATTATTAACAATTTGAAATTAGCACCAAAACTAGTTGGTATCGATATCACTCAAAAAGAGACAATGCTAGGCAATGGCGCCAAAAATTTGATGCTTACTTTGCGTATACTTTAGCAAGTGCACTAGTCATATCATGTAATAAAGAAATGAGTAGAGTATTGTTCCCACAAGGATTGTTATTGAGTACTAAAATTAGTAGTTTTGATGCTATTTGCAAAACTAAAAATTGAGATGTTGATATGAAATAAAATAAAATAAAAAGAAACAAAATATGTTATCTAATTTTAGGTAAGGCTTACTGATTTTTATTAATAACATCCAAGGTATCTCATTTCACCCAGTTGCATCAATACGCCTTTCTATTCTCGTTATTCAAGTTGTTATCACGTGTTGATGGTTGAAAACGCTAATTTACTAAATATTCTCTTTCGAGCAATATTTAGCATGCTTTTTTACATATTAACCCATCACTCTCATGAATGAATTTAAATAAGAAAAGAGTTTTTAAAGTTCTATAATTTTCACTTAAAACCACACAAATTGAGTTAATCTCTCTTGAGCATTCGCCCAATTTGTGGTGCTTATCACCTTAGAAATCATCATAAATCTCCTCTCAGACACATCATTAATCATTATAGGCCTTAAATGGTGATCAAGCATTAAAAAATCATGAAGAACAATGATAAACACTTCAATAATGCAATAACAAAACATTGAATACATTGAATTAGAAATAAGCGTATATTACAACTTAGGCTACATCGTAGCCTTGGAATAACAAAATTAGTTCATGATAAACTTAATATGAATCATTATTAACACAAAATTCATGAACTTAAAGAAGAAAAGGATAGAAAGAACTTAGAATTGCAAAATTACAAACCAAACTTCCCTCCTTCCTTTTCCTTCTGTCTCCCTCACATTTTTCTCTTCTTTCTTACTTTGTATGGGAATTTTTTTCTGGTGAAGGATGCCTAAACAACTCCCAAACACTCCTATTTATAATACATAAGGTTGGGGTCACTTAAAATAAAAAAAAAAAAAAAAATTGCAAGATGAAAGCTGATTGCAGCACATCCTGAAGCTGCTGCCCATTTCTTCAGTTTATGAATCAAGTTGTTGATTTTTCAATTTTTTCTTGCTTTGCACCACCAAAATAAGCTGTAACATAAAGTGTAACATGTTAATAAAGTGTACAAGAAGTTCTTTTACCTTTTTTGTCCATTTTGCCACCCAAATTTGCAAGTTGAAGTAAATTGTTCATGGTTGTTTACATTCTCTACAGCTGCTGTTCTTGCTTATTTTTCTTCATTTTTTTTTTCTTCTTTTGCCACCAAACACTGAGCCTTGATATCATGATTAACATGTAAGTGAAGTGTAAAAAGCATCCTTGCACTTGATTTGTTCATTTTGCCACACAAAATTGCAAGTTGAAGTGAATTGTGCAGGCTTATTGTTCATTCTCTGCACTTTGCCGTTCTTGGCTGTTTTTCTTTAGATTTTTGTGCTTTACACCACTTAAATTCAGAGTTTACATCAACTTGGACATGTTATTGTATTTTTTAATCCATCCTTGCACGTGATTTGTGCATTTGGCCACCCCTTTTTGCAAGTTGAAATGAATTGTGCATGAACTTGTTGTGTTCTTATTTTAGCCATGTACATTGTCATGTTTTTCCCCTTTTTTCGCTTCTGTTTGGTGAATCTTGCATTCACTTGTTGATGTTGATGATAAAACCTAGCAAGATTTAGCACAAAATGAGTGTTTTTGCAAAGAAATGGCAATAGAAGCGAAAAAGAGTAAAAGCGAGCAATAGCGATAAAATTTGAGGTAAAATGGTTAGAAAATGAGCCGAAATGATATAAATAATTATATACTAAATTAGACTTATAAAGAAGACTCAACAAAAGTAGAAGTAATGCCATGATTGTCAGCGAGTTAAAGGAGATTTTTAGGAGTGGGATCTCATTTGGCTGCAACTCAGGAAGGAGCTTTTGAAAGGAGAGGGCAAAAAGTTGAAGCCAATTTGCTATAGACCTTTCAAAATTCGTCGAACGATTGGTGATAATGCATTCCAGCTAGAGTTCCAGCATACATAGAGATGTATTCAGTGGTTAACATTTAGAATCATAAGACCTTCGAGCCATTTATGCTACATGACGAGCCGGGAGAAGTTTCTCCGCCTTCAGTAGAAGATCTGGTGATTAATCAAGAGAAACCATTGGTAGAAGATACCTTCTAGAAAATAAGACCACTACAACTAGAAGAGGCACTAAAGTGATCTTCCGCAAAGGAAAAGAGGGACAATGTCCAAGCAAGGCCAAGTAGTTCACAAGAGAAGTGGGCAAATTCGACTTCCATCATCTGCAGTTCTAGCTTCAGCAGAAGCTAAATCCCTTTAAGGGAGGGATGCATGATCCGGGATGATCCAGCACAAGTCATATAAGCTAACTTAAATGGAGAGTAAAGTGCCTAAATTATAGGGGGTACTTAACAAAGTAGCAATCCAGGGTGCCCATTTTTAGCACCAACCCTAGTAGTTGCATTCAGTTTCTATGTTAGTGGCATATATTTAGGATTTGTTTTTTCAAGTAGTTACCAAGTAAAGTTATAAATAATTGTTAGTGGAAAGAGAGCAATAACAAGTTTTTCCTATGCATTTCTTCCAAAAAAATTTCTAATTGTTTTCACTTTGATTTTGTGGCTCGTGTGAGTTTTAATCATAAAACTCGCCTACGGCTCAATACATTTACTACCTAATTCCATCTATAGTTGGGATGGCATGAACAGACAATTTAAGGCCTAATTTCACAGGATGAAACTAGGGATTTCTTTGTCAAACCTAGCTTGAATGAGACAAAGGCCAGGGAAGTTTGTAGAAGACTACATTAATCGGTTTAAGAGAGCCAAGTTAATATGTATAGTGGCTCTCCTTGAAGTTGAATATGCCAAACCAGTCTAAAATGGTTTGGATATTGAATTCAGGAAGTAATTTGAGGGATCAAATTTTACCACTCTTCTATAGTTAGTAGAGTGTGCCGCTAAATACAAGGCTGCCTTGAAAGAATAAAGCCTCAACACAAATAGCATGTACGGAACATACATGCATAAGTTGATTGATGAGGAGGAAATTCCTTACTATGAATTTAATGCTGTTGAATACATTAAAGGGCTGCCTATGGAATGTAATCTTTTAGTGGAAAAAAGATATCAAGGCCTGGAAGTTTAATCAATCCAATACTTGAGAAAATATTCATTTGACCTCTCAAGAGCCGACATAATATTTAATTGGTTTGAGGCAAACAACAAACTCAAGGTTAGAGGAAAAAACAAGAAACAACAACAACAACCCAGTGCCTCACGGGCTCCCGCATAAGTGGGGTCGGGGGGGGGGGGGGGGGGGGGGGGGGGGATAGATGTATGCAGCCTTCCCCCTTTTGGGGGTTGCCCAGAAGGGAGGCTATTTCCGAGGACCCCTAACCTGAGAGGGAAACACAAGGAACTTGATCCTAATTTGTTGAAAGGGAACTTGTACTAGAACTGGCATGACTCTTTCACCCACTCAACTACGAACTGTGTCATCTTTAGAAATGTAGTCTAGGGCTCTATTGAAACAAGAGAACTTATTTTCCCTGATGAAGGGCCAACTAGTGTTGATATAGGCCTATTTCTTAGTCCTGTACAAGTGAAAGTTGTCGAGGTAGGCAAGTCTTGAGACATTTGTAGTAATGAAACTAATTAAATCTCCTCGCAAGATGGATGATGATAAGGAGAGGATGGTCGTGGCCAATGCCTCATTTGAAAGACTATTAGAGCAAGGAGACACTCAGATTCACAAAGACTTATGTTGAATTGAGAACGAGTTTTTTAGATGGCACATCACAGTGGAGCACCCAACTTTGTGATTGTGCCACCTTTTAAAGGATCCTAAAAAGCCAATTGGAAAAAAAGAACCATTATTCTCTCGAAGGAAGAGGATAGATATATGGGAATGTCCACTAGTGAACACTGGCAACTAGTCTTTGCTATCAGAAAGGAAATAATGAGGAAGTTCATGAGGCTTACTCATTCCCTTTGTGGAGGTTGTGGCCATATATTGGTGTCTGAAATGAAATAGCTGGAGTATATCCAAAGAAAATACTAACATCCTCAAGGAAAACCTCATCCTTTAAGCTAACTAAAGGTCCTATATTGAAGGCTCTATCAATCCTGAGAACCAGTCATCCCAAGAGAAATTTGAAGTGCCAGCTGATTCAAGTGGATGCCACTTAGGGACCATGAAAGCCAGAACAATAGCCCTCAAGGGTATGTTTTGATAACATTTGGAGGAAGAACTAGCTTGGACAAGAGAATGCTAGCTCTTCCAAACTTACTCAAACTCAAAAGAGGAAGCTGCTTCGTGAGGAGGAAGCAAAGAGAAGAGCTCAGCCTTACTCTTGGACGGTTAGGGATCCTATTGAGAAGGATTTAGGCCATTAAGATAAGAGGGCCAGTTTCCCAAAACCTAAGGATCTTGAAGATCTAAAAGGGAAGGCAAAAATAGGAAGCACAAAAGGCTAAGAACAAGCCGCATAAGAAGCTAGAGACATGGACCAGTCCCTCTTCTTTAGAAGGATATGGGTCTTGGTTGGAGCAACTTGCCAAAGAGTCATGGGCTCGTAAGATATCCGATGATGAGGAGGATTGCAATCCCGTCAGCGTTAATTTAGTGGAACCTTTTGACCATTTCAACCCCACTTGGTAATACCTTGAGAACGATTTCCACAAGAAAAACTGGCCTAAACCAATGGAGAAATCTAAGGCCCCTGAGTTTGAATGCAAAGGTTAGCATCAAGACAAAGACATGAAAATTGGAGAAAGTTCTGAGAAGCAGAAAGGTTAGGGGTTGTGTTTGCTCTATTTTGTTTCAAGTTCCATGTGTGTTGTCGCCATAAATGTAAAAACAAAACAAACGTGCAAAAGAGACTCATCTCGACCAGGGAGTGAGCTTAATTACGAACCACAAGTCTTTGACCTCAACTACTCATCATTTCGGGAGAAAAGGTTATGATATGTTAGAGTATTTGACTTTGATTATACCGTGAGTTCTGCTTACGCTTCAATTAAAAAGACTTGGTTAAATATTTTTGTGGATTTTTTATGTATTTTTAAGACAAAAGTTAAATTATATGGACCTAGCTCAAGTGGCAGTTACAGTGATGGAGCAGGGCCCAACAAAACCTTTTCTCTTACACTTAAAAGTCAGAAACTGAGGTAGAGACAAACCTAAGAGCTCAGTGATCCACTTACAATCCCAAGTTAATCAAGTTTTTATGCCTGACAACCTAGACTTATAATAACTCGAATAAGTTTAGGTCTGACAAGATTAAGATAGAGAAAAACTTATTCAAGTCACTGGATTAAGACCAACGCAATCAAAGGACAAGCCTTAGTCGTCAAAGCCTTAAATTAAAGCCTCAAATCTGAACTTGTTGATTTGTCGGAATAGATTAAAATTGGGAAGTCATACCTGAAGCCCTAGAACTGTATTACTGTAAAAGTAATACAACAGAGATCAACGTTATGCTACACCTAGCTAAGTTACGCTACTCCTAGGGTCTGTAAAAGAAAACTTGAGGAAGTTTTGTAATGAGTGTATGTACTACTTTAGACAGACACATAGTTCTTTATTTATAGAAAATAAGAAATAATGAATGCTCCTTCTTTTCCTACAACTCCACCCACATTTTGCCACTAAGCTTTCTCTTGCATGCGCGAATATTCAATGAACGTGCCCTGAATTCAATTTTGGAGGAGATTGGTGCCCATATTTGAATTGTTAGCAAAAGTCCCCTCTACAAACCCCGTGTTCTCTTGGATTAAGCTCAATGCTGAAGTAACTGAAATTGTACACTAAGTAACTGTCTCGAGCCTGGAAACCATCTATGTTGCAACCTTCCTGGCAGCTCCTCAAGCTCAAGCTCCCTTCACCCTTCAGCCATCTCGAATCTTGAGTAGTTGATACCCTTGTAAGGGTAATTACCTTCTCTGGATGCTGGACTTGAGATGCTGTTATCCTAGTTCTCAAAGACCCGACTTCCCTCAAGAAGGCCCTCACGTGTTGACCACATGGCACTTTATTCAAAACGGAGTCTTCCAAACCCCCTCGAAATTAGGGTGTAAACAAATGCCCCCTCTCACCCGTTGGTAAATTTAAATTTAGAACAGGTAAAAATTTGCCAAATTCGACCCTTAACGGCTACAAGAGCTCGAGAGAACACTGTCCGTCACTTGCCTTTCTTTCTCGCATGTCTATAAATATGACAATTAGAGCTTGAAATTTTCACTTTCTTGCTCTGTTCTCTCTTCTTTGTTGTCATCAAGCGCTCTTGCATTTTCTTGCTCTCGATCTTGAATGTCTGACTCTTTATTCATTCGGCTCTTCATCCTTTGCTTCCTTTTGCTCTTACTATGGCCCAAATCTCATTTGTCATCTCTGGCCCTCCTCCTCGGCAAGGAAGTCCTATTGAGCAACTGACATGCTTTCTCCAATATTCTTATTGACTTAGTGCTGTTTGACTCACCTCATAGTGCTCCAAGTGTCTACTTGGCGTGCCTTCACTTACTTGAGTAGAGGACTCAGCATACTCGATGTCGTGATCTAGAACCTTAGTCTTGATAACCATGATTTCTTCACACCAAGTGTACCTAGATGCCAACTGAGCCAAGTGATTGGCTGCCTTATTCTGTTCCCTAGGAATATGTTCAAATTGCACACCATCGAGTTTTCTCAATATCTTTTGTACTATTGATAAGTACTGATTCAAGGTATCACTCAAATATTGAAATTCCCTTTTCACTTTGGCAAATTACCTACTTGAATCCCTCTGGCTGATGATATTGAGGACTTGCATTTCCAAAAGAATTTGAAGGCCAATTATAAATGCCTTTGCCATGTAGTTGGAACATTTACCTACCAAGGTGGCAACCAATTGAGTGATGATCCCGTTAGGGGATTCTATCACGGTTTGAACTCCAGCACTTAAATTCGTCCTCGAACCATCAAAGAACAGTTTTCAAGGAATTAGTTCTACCACTAGAAGCTGTTTTGGCTCATCGTTTAAGCTAGTATGGATATTTGGGTGGTCAGCTAAAAAGTCTACTAAAGCTTATCCCTTTACTGACTTTCGTGAGACATAAACCAACTCAAACTGAAGTAGAGCTAAGTTTCACTTATTCAGTCTCCTTCTTAGAAATGGTCTATCTAGCATGTACTTGAGGACATTTGTCTACGCAACCACATGTAGAGTAACACCAAGAAACAATGTCCCAATTTTGTTGATGCAAAAAACGATGACCGACACAATTTTTCAATTGAGGAATACTTTATTTCACATTCACTTAGGCAATGGATAAGGTAGAACACAACTTGTTCAAAACCTTACTCATTGTCTTGTACAAGCAAACAACCATTAGATTCCTTAGAAGTAGGGACATAAATCTTCAAAGGCTTGCCCTGCTTTGGTGGAATAAGTACTTGCAGCCTAATCAAGTATTCCTTGATGGTCTCGAATGCATCCTGATGTGGCTCCTCCCACTTGAAGTGCTTTTCAGACTTGAGTCTCAGCAATGGAGGGAATACTTTTGCTTTCCCCACGACATTTGAGAAAAAATGCCTTAGGAATTAACTTGCCTAAGGAAGTGTTGAAGCTTCTTTTTGTTTGGAGGCGGTTTGGCCTGTTGGATGGCCTTAGTCTTATTAATATCTACCTCGATGCCCCTTTGGTATATTAGAAAACTAAGAAAGTGCCCAGCTCATACACCAAAAGAACATTTTAATGGATTCAACTTTAGGTTATGGGCCCTCATTCTAACAAACGCATCTGTTAAGTCCTCCAAGTGTTTGACTTGGGATTTTGATTTGACCATGATGTCATCTATATAGATTTCCATGGTCTTGCCAATGAGGTCATGAAAGATCTTGTTCATAGCTCTCTAGTAGGTGGCTCCAGCATTCTTCAAACCAAAGGGCATAGCCATCCATTCAAACGTCCCTTTTGACCCTGGACACCTGAATGTTATTTTGTGGATATCCTTCGAAGCAATCATAACTTGGTAGTACCCACAGTAACCATCTATCAAGGATAAAACCTCATGCCTCGAGGTTGAGTTAATGGGCACATCAGTAATAGGCAATAGATACTCGTCCTATGGGGTGGCTACATTTAGATCTCTGAAATCAATATAGACCCTGATTTTGCCATTGTTTTTAATGACAGGGACAATATTGTCTAACCACTTAACATACCTAGTTGTTTTGATGAATTTGGCCTTTAAGAATCTCTCAATCTCTTCCTTAACCAAATCAATAGCCTCTTAGGACATCCTTCTTTGGGCCAGAATGATGGGCCTCGAGCCGGGCTTAATAGAAGCCTACACTCAACCACTTTTCTATATAGGCCAGGCATTTCAGGCTGGTCCCAAACGAAGCAGTCCTTGAATTCATGAAGCAAAGTTAGGTACTGCTCTCTCTGATCCTTAGAAAGCTGAGCGCTCAGATAAGTAGGTTGTGGGTTTTCTGTTCAACCCCAATTAACCGCGAGGAGGGGGTCTTGGACATCAGCCCTTAGATCTTGCATTTTAGCTGGTGTTGTTCTTAAATCGAAGAGCTCCAGCACTTTTTCTTCTGATGTATGGACTTGGAAACCATTTAATGGTTGTTCAGTCCAAAGCTGATCCTCAGTGCGCCAGGCCACGAGCCTTGCTAATTCTAAGGAAATGGCCTCTTGGGCCATTACTAGGAGGTCTTGGTGCCTTCACATCAGGATTTTGGAGTGCCTTGGAAGTCTCTGTCATCAAGAAGGGCCATCATGCATCCCCAGAAGTTAGAGTCTTCAGACTTGACATCTGCTTGACCAACCTCAGCTTCAGTCAGTGGGCTGTCAAGGATAGCTATTGTGTCCTACTGTTGGGCAGACTGTGGAGAGGTCCTTTCAACGTCTAAAGGTCCCACGTCATCGTAGTAGAATTTTGCTTCAATGCAGTTGGAACAAGCCATGAATGGCTTGTTATCTACCATATCAACCTCATATTTGTCATGGTTCCAGAAGATTAGCAACTGGTGAAGTGAAGATTGAATACAATAATTAGCATGCAGCTAGTCTCTGCTAAGCAGAGCATTATAGTTTGAGGTAGTTTCCACCATAAAGAAAGCTGTCAGCTTGTTTAAGCTGCCAACATTTAAGTCAATGGGGATGACTACTTTAGATTTGGTAGTAGCTCCAGAAAAGCCACAAGATTGCCACATCTAAAGTGATTAAGTTTTCTTGAAATGTACCAATGACCCCCAACGTATATGAAGGTAACATGTTGATGGCTGGGGCATTATCCACAAAGACCCACCAGAATTCCATCAAATTTGGCTTTGATGTGTTTGTTGGCAGTGTTACGCCCATCAAACATCATCTTCATTATGTTTGGTGTGTCATCAGGCAATTTGGATATTGTATCATTAAATTTAAAAGACAAAGGGTTAAGTGTACCTATAGTGGCCGCTGCTTCAGCCACGAGCTACACTTGAGGCTCTTCATCTTATGCTATCACATCACCCTTGAGACCTTCTTGAGCATCAACTGCCATGAACTTTAAGGGAAAGAGTAAGGCAGTTTTGACATCAACCTTTTTAGGAAGCGTCCTGAATCATATCTGGACCCCTTGGTCTACTCCCTTCTCAAGGCTGTCATCTATGGATGTATCCTGATTCTGCTGTTGAGGACTACTATTAGATAGCAAGTCCTACTCTTGAGGTTGGTCCTTGAGATAAACCTCTGGGGTTCGAGATTCCTCTATAGGCTGGGCAAAATCTTCTTCATGGAAATCATTTTCGATGTCAGACCATGTTGGGTTAACATGGTCCAGAGGTTCCAATAAGTTAATGCCAAGAGGGTAGTATTCCTCGTCATCCTCAGCAAATTTCAGCACTAGGGGGTCGTTGGCAAGCTGATCCCACTAAGATTCTCACCCTTTAGATGATGAGGAACAAGCCCACCTCTCGAGCTTCTTGCGAGCTAGCTCTTTCCTGTATCAAAAAGTTTGGACTTAGCCATATCACTAAGATCCTTGTGCTCTGTTTGCTTGCCTTTTTAGACCCTGGCTTCTTCTTGAGAAAGCCTGGCCAAGCACAAATCAAGTGCAATCCTTTGCTGAGCTTTGTTTTTGAGTAGCTGCCTCCTTTTCTGGGTTCGAGTAAGGTTAAAAGGACTAACTGCCTCTTAATCAAGGTGATCCCCCCACCAGACATTACCAAACTTAACACCATAAGGCTGATATCCTGACTGCCATGGTGCCAGACTGGTGTCCATGTCCAGTAAGGTGTACTTTGGATTCCTCTGTAGAAGCCCTGTTCTCATGATGATCTAAGTCTTTGATAAAGAATCCTTGTTAGGATCACTTTTTCGAGGTTTCTCAGATGGCATCTTTAGTTCCAAAAGAGGGTTATGGGGGAATACACTAAGGAAGCAACCTCAGTTTCTGCATCAAAGCTTGTGTTTTCCCACAGCATTGCTGACATGCCGTACATGAGATCCTTTCCAGATCGTGAGATATTTTCTCTCGACTACTTGGATTTTGAGAGGATGCCCGGTTGCTACTAATCTCCATAGCCAACTCTCTGTTAGCGTAATGGAGGAGCTATTGTGAAGCTTGATCAGCAAATTCTTAAAAATAGCACACCTGTATGTATGATGGTGTTTAGTGATATGCGAACGACATATTTCATCATCTAGTGTGTGAACCAGTCTTGGGAATCCCAATACTCCTTCTGTGACCAACCGCTCCAAAAGGTGGTTAGCCACCCGTGCCTTCTGAAAGCCATTGAGAACCATTTTCCTCATGGGAGAAAGGGCTAGTCTGGACACAATAGGGCTTATCTTTGTCAACGGTCTCAACAACACTAACTTGAAGAGGACTAGGGACAGGGTCTTTATCCTTTCCCATTTGCCCTTCTCCCAGGAAGATCAATTCCCTTACTTCTGTGGCATCCTGAATGGGTCAATGAATCATGCCACTTAGAATATACCTTTCTATTATTAGAATTGAGATTGGGGTTTTCTGTGTTTACCCCCAATCTTGAATTTGTTATTTGCCTCAAGCCAATCGAATATTACATCGGCCCTAGAGAGGTCAAATGAATATTTTCTCAAGTTTTGGGACTGATAAGACTTCCTGGCTTTAATATCCTTCTTGATCAAAGGATTACAAACCATAGGAGGTCCTTTGACATATTTAGCAACGTCAATCTTGTATGAAGGATCTTCTTCCTCCTCTATTAAGTCGTGCTCGTAAGTCCCATAAACACTATTTTTCTAAGGCTTTCTTCTTTTAAGAGAGCCTTGTATCTAGCGGCACATTCTTTCAGCTGAAGAAGCATTGCGAAGTTAGTTCCTTCGAATTCCTTCCTGAATCAATATTCAAGCCATTTAAGGCTAGCTTAGCATACTCAAGTTCAGGAAGGGCTAAAGTGCATTTTAACCTGGCACCCTTGAACTGGTTAATATAATCTTCCATTGATTCTCCCAGCTTCTGTCTCATTTGAGCCAAGTCTGACACGGAAGTTCCTAATTTCATTCTTGGGAATTGGGCCTGGAATTTCCTTGTCATATTGTCCCAATAGTAAACAGAATTAGGGGGCAAGCTAATATACCATTTGAAAACGGTCACAGTTAATGAGCATATGAACATCCTTAATTTGAGATACTGATTATCTGCCACTTCTATACATTGGCAATTAAATCTTGCCAAGTGTATGAGGGCAGAAATAGTTCCTTCCCCTGAAAAGAGGTTAAACTCGGGGATCTAGTATCCTTGAGGAAAAGGGTAATCCCTGTCTATGTAGTCAGGGTAAGGTTTACAATACAAGGGTTACATATTGTCATGATTTTAGAAGATTGGCATATGGAATTGAGTACTAATAAGTTAAGATTCTAATCAAGGTTGTAATAGAGTAGTTTAAGTCATTAGAATAGTCTAATAAGCACTTTGTTTGGTTACATTATCTGTTAGTCAATATGTGAAAGAGAGGGAATGTCGGTTAATTATTGAAGGAAAGGTTAGTTGGCAGTTGATGAAGTGTCTATGTGAAATGTATTGTTAGATATTTTCATTGTAACTTAGAGGAATATAAGTAGCTTGTCATGCATTGTAATAACTCATTGATGAATACTGAAATATCTCTTCTTTCTTCCTAATTCTCTCTACTTCTCAACTCTAATTCTCTCTATTTCTCATCTTGATTTCACTTCTTTTTCATCTCAAATTCTTCTATCCTAGGTTATGATCCAAGATTCACCTTGAATCATAACAATTGGTACCAGAGCTTGTGAATTTGCTTCTGATTGAGTTGATTAAGTTCAATTTGATTGCAAAGCATTAGATCAAGTTAATTGATATCAAGTTCTTGATCACGTTGTGCTGACCAAGAAATTGTGCTTAAATTGTTCTTGCTTTTAGTTTCTGCTGCATTGATTTTAGGTGTTGCTGTTCAGATTGCGGATCAATATTTTAGATTGAACTTGCTGAATTATCTATAGATCGAGCTACATTATTGAGATCTTGCAAGTTTAAATTTATGCTTTTAACAAATTTGTTACTTGAGCATTGAATTAGTTATTCATTACACTGGATTTGATTTAGTTGATTTCTGTTCAAGTCCTGCTATTTAGATTGTGTTGGATCAATATTTCAAATTGAACTTGCTGAATTATCTATAGATCGAGCTACATTCTTGAGATCTTGAAAGTTGAAATTACTACTCTTAACAAAAATGGATGCTGATGCATTCACTGATTCAATTCAGTAAATTAAAGGATAATGAAATTGAGTTGTATTGATGCCAATTTTGCAGTTCAGATTGAACTGATCAAGAATTCAATTCAAAATCCTACTGTTAGTGTGATCTTATAGCTGACTCTTGTGATCTTGTGAGGTGTTTGACAAAATGACACAATATGCAATTCCGCATTGGTTCAGTTTAGCTTCAGTCAAGTCAGACCTTCCAATGATGCTAGGCTTTTGATTAAAGTCTCGAAGCTTCTTTACCCTATAAATGAGGATATTCTTTACCAAGTCTTTTATCCTTATGGTCCTCTTGAAAGTATCAAAGTGGTCTCATCTTCCATTATTGAGGTTACTACTCGTATTAGCTATTAAACGAGAAGGAATGCCCATTTAGCCTTCAATTCATTACACGAGAGACAAATATACGATGAATGTTGTGTTTTAGACATAAACTACCGCAAGATGTGTAATGATATGAAAGGGGAGCTAGAGGTGATAGGACCCACTAATTGTCAAGCTAAGGAGCCAAAATCTATGTCGTTAGATCAAACCTTCTCTTAAGAAGAATGACATTTCGAGATTTGCAAGTGTTAATGAATCAAAGGTTGAAGTAGTTGAAGTGATTGAGCCTTTAAGGAGGCAATATCAACATCATAAGGTGAAGGAGAAAACATCTCCTTGAGCTTTTGTGACAATTTTATAGCCTCAACAAGTGGGACCGAAACAGATGAAAACTCTAGCAGTGAAGTTTATATTTGTTTAGCAGCCTAAGTTGCAAATTCAGTTAGTTGGATTGGAAGCACAAGTTCAGAACATTCAAGGGCTTGACAGGGTGACAAATCAAACAAAGTTTAGACCATTTGATCCATGAAAGGAGAAATTTAACGTCACTTGGGAAGGAATGCAGCAATGGCAGCAGAAAATAGAGCAGGAATGGGAGCAAAACTCAACTAACAGTGTAGGATTCAGTTAGGAACCGGAAGCTACAACTATAAATCAAGAAATTAATGTCACACGAGGCTTTGAGACTCAGAATAAACTTGGTTTGGCTGAATTTTCGAAACTCAACTTTGCAGTGACAGCAACAATTCAGAATGAAAGTGTACCATTGTAAGTTGAAGAGCCTTTGAATGTTGCAGCTAAGGAATTACAAGTGCACATTGATGTTCTAAGCCTCAGACTGTTGCATTTGAAGCTGATATTATAGCCTATCATTGAGATTAAGTTAGCAATTGGTCTTAGTCACAAGAAGTGTTTTGCAAGCAAGATATTAAGAGCATTGATCAAGCCAATCTTAGTCTACATGGAAAGACCTCCAGATTTTCTTCTTCTCAAGTCAAATAGAGTGGTTCTTGACAAGCTTTACATGCTCTAGAACATGAAATTGAGGCTGCCTAAGATGGTGATGTGGTCAATAGATAGGCTTAGGGCTTGTTCATGGATCAAAGGGACAATCAAATTGGAAGAATGAAGAAAGTATTCTATCAGTAATGATGCCAAATCAGCAAAAAATCAACTTGTTCTTACTACAGTGCAAGGAAACTCAGCTCAAAAGCATTTTGTTACTTCTCCAGCGCAAGTAAAAGTTCAAGTTCAGCTGGGATATCTGTAAGATCAAACTAAATTGCAAGCTAAATAGAGGACACTTAGGGTTAATTCATATGTGATTAATAAAGGAAGGCCTCTTGAACCTGGAATTAGAAGGCTTACTGTCAAGA
Organism: Simmondsia chinensis; assembly: GCA_018398585.1. NCBI lineage: Eukaryota > Viridiplantae > Streptophyta > Magnoliopsida > Caryophyllales > Simmondsiaceae > Simmondsia > Simmondsia chinensis. The sequence goes on from JAGTTD010000004.1 coordinate 13,922,116, forward strand.
ATCCAAAGGTGGGACAACATGTGGAGCCATTGGATGCATCTCATAGACAACAACTTGATTCTTGGAGCAAGAGGAGTGGAAGAACTCATCTCAAAATTAGCTCTAAGGTTAGAAGAAAGGAGAGAAAGGCCCAAAGGATGGGATATAATTGCAATCAAGAGTACATGTTTGGACACAAGAGGCAATCTAAGCTGATTTTGATTGTTGTTGAAACTGGGTTAGCAGAGAACACAAAATAAGACTTGGGTGTGTGTGTTAGTCGAACTGGAAGTACAAGGCATTGTCCAAAGGTGCACCTGAATGTGAGACCACCTGAACCTTTATGGCTTGGGCTGCTACAGCGAGGAGAAGATTTGATGGAAGTAGCAAGTTTCCTTGGGGGAAAATGACGTAAATTGGGAGATGATTGTGGAAGTAAGGAAGTCGTAAGCAGAACAATAGTTGTTCTTGTTATGTTTGATAATGATAAGCTTTACAATTTGCATCAAGGGTCTAATCAATTGAACTATGGACCCAAGCGTGTGCTTACCTACAAAGATGCAGCGGTTGTACTACAGTGCTCAGCTACTACATTTAATGATCTTCCTTAGCTGGATAGAGTTCACAAATTTCAACCCCAAGGTTCAATAGCTCAAGAGTATATGTTGGATTTGTGCACAAGGAAGCATTCCACTGGTCGGGTTTAATCAGAAGTTATGTGGTTTGCTAACAGTAAGAGCTGTGGTATGCATAGACATGAAGAGGAACTGTTGTATGTTGAAAAGTTATTTGGCTTTAGACTCTATTGTTTTGTTATTGCAGTAGTAAATTGGAAAGACATGAAGAGGAATGGTATGCAATGTTGTGGGACTCATCGAGGCTCTAAGACTTTTGTTGCTGTAGATTCTTCAAGCTACAAATTCTACATCAATCGATTTGAAGCTACAACTTCTCTACTGAGATTCTTGAGGACAAGAATCTTTAAAAGAGGGAGTATTGTCATGATTTTAGAACTAGGGGCATATGGAATTGAGTACTAATACGCCAAGATTGTAATCAAGGTTGTAATAGAGTAGCTTAAGTCATTAGAATAGTCTAATAAGCACTTTGTTTGGTTACATTAGCCGTTAGTCAATATGTGAAAGAGAGGGAATGTCGGTTAAGTATTGGAGGGAAGGTTAGTTGGCGGTTGATGAAGTGGCGAGGTGAAATGTATTGCTATATAGTATAAGTAGCTTGTCTTGCATTGTAATAACTCATTGATGAATACTGAAATATCTCTTCTTTCTCCCTAATTCTCTCTACTTCTCAACGCTGATTCTCTCTATTTCTCATCTATAATTCTTCTATTCTAGGTTATGATCGAAGATTCATCTTGAATCATAGCACATTTTCTCAACGAGGGTGGCTAATTTTGTTCAGGAGGGGTAGGTTAGGCACATAATTATGAGGTTGCCATTGCCTCCCAAGTGGGTAAGGATCTCAAGGGGGATCTGTGAGATACACCTGAGAACCTATCACAATTGGGCATGGGAACGGTTGTTGCTCTATGAGTTCTAGGTAAACCCATTGATCATAATGGCCATGCACTTAATTCACCAAGAAGTATGCGTTGGGACGAATTTGAAATTTTTTTCCTAATTTAGATTAATGTAGTGAAAGGGTTTAAAATTCTTAACTTTAAACCTAAGGTTGATTTAAAATTACTACTTTTAAATCTATAAATTTAAATTTCTAATTTAAATCTACAGGACTCTACTCTAATACATTAATAATAATTACATTAACTAAAACTAGAAAAATAAGAAAACTGTAAATAAATAGACAAGCAAAAACTTAAAAAAAAGGAATAAAAGACATACCTGGGATTGCTCCAATTAAAGAAAATTGGAAGAATAAAAACTCCGAGAAAGCCTAGAAAACCGAGACTCGGCTGCCTTTTATGTAATGACCTCAAAGCTTCGAAAGAGTAGGCTCTGAAAAATATTAAACTATAGAAAGAAAAATTTGAAATTTTCTCTTTAATTAGGCCTCCAAAAGTCAATACTTTCCGTAATCGTTAATTTTGAAATGGATGTCAAACCTTGGAATAGGTATGTACATTTATAATAGGCTAAAGGAGCGAAAAAGGACCAATAATTTGATGTGGGACGTGAATTTAAACAAAATGCAGTGTTTATGTTAAATATTAGTTAAAACGCACCGTTTCGTAAATAGTTCAAATTGCCTTTTTTTTAAATAACGTGTGCCACGTGTTGAGGCTTGATTGGCCAGCCCTCGAAGGCGAAGATTGATGCCCTAGCAGCCCAGCACGCGACACGTGGTTGGCTGATACAAGTATACACAGATCCCTGCAGCGTTTTGCAATTTTTTTATTTTGCTTTGTTTTCCACATGTAAAAATTCATCTCATTAATTTTAATTTTAAAAATTATTTTATTTTATAATTTTTAAATTTTATTCATCTCATGAATAATGTTTGAAAAAAATTAAATTTCCCCATCTAATAAATAAATAATTCATCTCATGAATACTTTAATATTTTTTCGACGGCAATAAAAATAGAGACTTGCGCAGGGACCTCAGAGACAATTTAAATCTAACTCGAAATGGTTAAATTAACTACAATCACATGATAAAATTTACTTGCCATTTAATGGGGATTTAATTCCACTAAATAAATCCTACTACACTCTAGACTTAAACCATTTATTTGATAACTCCCAAATGGATTGTATTGATGACAACAACCTCTCAACTAGATGTTCATGACAAAAAACAAATATAGCTACTACCATTATCGTTCTCACAACCTCTCCATTAGTTACCGACACGCCTTTCAGTGAATAATTCATTTAAACTTGAACATATTCATAGTATAAATTCCAAATGTCAAATACTTGGAATACTTTGGCCAAAGATTCTGAACTATTCAAATACTTTCGAATCAACTAAGGAGACATCTGTACCTCATAAGAGATTATAGATTCTATATTAAATACCCGATCCTTGTCACACTTGGCCCCGTTACCCAGTGTTCATGGAAATTCAGTCATTTGTTTTGACCTTGCTTATAGTACACCAAAGCCACTAACATTCCGTGCAGAAGTCCAGAATACTCGAAGGATTTAGAGTCGTCATTCAAACACTATAACATGAATCGCTCATCTTCGATAGTAGTTTAGAAGCAAGCAATCCACGTGGTCCAACTCAACATGCCAATCTTGTTAAACACACCAAAATAACACTTTTGGATCACTATCTGTATAACGAAGACAAGTCATCTAAAGTGTCACGCCATAGTCTTAACATACAAGTGGTCCAAACGTATCTTTGACTATGCGTTTTTCAAGTAACAATTCATACCATTTGTTCCAAGGATATCTATGGGCAAATCTCATAAACCACTTAGAACAAACATGTAAATTGTAGTCTGAGGGCTACACCCATCTAATGGATGTTACCCAAAAGCAAAAAAAATCACATGCAGTATGTATGCTCATTTATTCAAATTTATCGAGGAAACGACTGGGACTTCAATTATATTCTTTAATAAAATAACATTTAGAGGGTAAAGTTTGGATTTCCAGAACACCGTTCCTAACAGTCTCCCACTTGTCCTAAATCCAAATTACTATACACCTTCTACCCATCCCTTCTATGTATGATCAAAAAGTCTACTGAGTCAAAGTCATTGTGAAGTCAATTACTCTATCTGAGCCAACATGCCTTCTTTGCAGCTTCTAAAGCTGTAACATAGTCGGTCTCCATGGTGGAGTTAGCAATACAAGATTGCTTGACACTCCTCCGACTAAAGGCTCCTCCTCCAAGGGTAAAGACATACCCAAACGTCGAACGTCTGGCATCTCTATCTAACTAGAAGTCAGAATCAGTATGGCCAACTAGAACCTGCTTGTCACTTAAAAAGGTTAGCATATAATCTCTAGTTCTTCCTGTCAAACTGACTTGACAACCAAATCATTACAGCTGAAGACACCTTTACATCATTCCCAATGAGTAGTATATCATGGACATACTAAGAAAGTCACTACTTTCTCTTGATGTCGTTTGTCCATGCATGGATCATCAACCAATTGCATAAAACCATAAGACTTAATCGCTTCATTGAATCTAATATTCCACGACCGTGATTCTTACTTCAGTCCATATAAGGACTTCTTCAGTTTGCGTACCATATGCTCCTGATTTTTGCCAATGAAACCTTCTAGTTGCACCATATAGATATCTTCTTCAAGATGACCATTCAAAAAAAAAAAAAAAAAAACAAAACAAAAAAAGGCTGTTTTGACATCCATTAAAACTCATAATCATAACGCACTGCAATGGATAAGAATATCCTTATGGACTTTAGCATGGCTACTGGAGAGAAGGCCTCATCATAATCGATTCTTTCCTTTTGAGCAAAACTCTTAGCAACCTATCTTGCCTTGAAGATCTCTACCGTCTCATCCACTCCTCTTTTCCTCTTGTAGATACATTCACAACCAATGGGCTTAATGCCAACAAGTGTATCTACAAGTTCTCAGACCTGATTAGAATACATAGATCCTATCTCATATATCATTGCGAAGACCCACTGGTCAGCATCCTTGTCTTTAATTGTGTCATTGTAGCCGAAAAGATCAGATTCAATGTCACGGTCAACCATTAAGGCTCCCGCCATGAACTTGTTAGGTGTCATGACAATCCTCCCACTTTATTAAGGCTCTCATGCACTTGGAACATTCTTAACCTTATAAGTAGGTGAATCTAATGAGTCGACTATATCCCGAGTTGTGTCTAGCAGTTCCAAATTAGCGCCATTTTCTTTTAATTTTTCCAACACTACTCTGCTTTGCTTCTGTAGTCTACTGCAAAATCCTCCTCTAAATATTTCACATTTGCACTTGCAAAAATCTTTTGATTCGAAGGACTATTGGAAAAAGACCACCCTTATTCATTTGGAATAACCCCAAAAAATGATTGGTAAAGTAGCATGACTCATCATGGACCTTACCATCTCTAACAATGTCCTATTCCTTCTTTGCAACACCATTCTACTGTAGTGCACTCGGAGCAGAAAGCTGAGATCTCATCCCATTTACAGTTAGGAAATCCAAAAACTCACCCGAAAGATATTCTCCACTTCGATCTAATCGGAGTGACTTAACTTATTTACCTAATTTCTTTCAACTTCAACTTTGTACTCTTTACACTTTTTAAAAGAGTTCGAATTATGTCTGATTAGGCCAACATATTCATATCTCGAGTAATCATCAATAAACGTGATACAGTACTCATCCCCAGCTCTTGCCTAAACATTCACTGATCCACATACATCTGTGTGAACCAGCTCAGGCAAGTCACCAACTCTGTTGCCTTTACTCTCTTAATCATGTTTCTTTCTATGCAAGATTCGCAGACTGGTAATGACTTCAAGTCCAAAGCCTCCATTAGTCCATATTTCACCAGTCTTTAGGTCCTCTTCAAATTAATGTGACCTAGACATTGGTGCCCTGTGTAGGCATTATCCCTTTCAGGGTGTTTTCTTTTAGGAGATTGAACAAGTGGTCTTGTGTTAGATTCATTGAAACAAATACGAGAGTTTTTATCGAGAAACAACATAAATAATCCGTCGACAAATATACCTTTGCAAATAAATAATTATTTCGTATAATAACAGGTTCAATACATAAATTAATTGAATAACATTTATTCACTAATCGAGACACATAAATCAAAGTCCTGCGTAGTGCAGGTACAAATAAATAATCTGTTAAAGTCAAAACTCTCCCACTAAATACTAAGTTATGAATTCCTACCCCTAAGACTGCTGCTCTTATACCGTCTCTAACCGTTAGGTACAGCTCCCCATCATGTAGCCTCCTAGTTGGCCTAAGTCTTTATAACATATTATAGGCTTGGTCAATTGAACTTGAATCCACACACCAAGAACCTAGTGGACTCTCAACTGCGCATGACTCAACTAAGTGAGATATTCACATATCTTCACCAGATGGTTTAGCAGCCTTTGCAGAATGAAAAGCCTAGTACTTAGTGTAGTTCCTCTTCCCGCAAAAGAAACACTTTCCTTTTGTAGGCTTCTTTATGGACTTCGTTGCTACACTAGCAACCTTGCCATTTCCTTTCTCTCCAGCAGGTCCCTTGTTAGTAATAACTAAGTCCAACTTGTTTTCCAGGCAAAGTAATTTGGTCCAGTGGGTACATTATGCATTAGAACCGAGTGAAGTTCACCAACCGTATCCATTTTAAAAATATTATAAATGCAAACATTTGTGTAATTGTCTAACATGAGTCATGTATAATGCAGTGATATCTGTTCTTTTATTTTAGCATACATAATAAGTTAGGTATCACTAAACTGTACTGTCATGCATGCAATGATGACCCAAACACACCACTCCTTACTTTCTGGCAGCGGGGTCGTATGAAATTAGTTTGGGTAAGGACTATTCTCAATTAACTTGTTTTTCTTGTAACTCTTACTAAACATGATTAACTCACTACTTTACCTAAGTCTCTAACATAACACAACAAAACTCCTCGGGGAGACTAATGTCTCACGCTAGACAAGTGTAAACCATTACCTAAACCTCCATACAAAAACACGTAATACTCCACAGTTGCGTGGTCGCATCGCTTCTTTGCACTTTGGTTTATCCTATTAGAAGTCTAAGCATGTAACCTGCAAGTTGACTTCCTCCGCGGGGAGGTCTATCGATCTACTATACTGAGGTTTCAACAATTGAACCTCTTTCCTACTTGAATTTTAAAAGCTAGTGGTTTTTTTTTTTTTTCCCCATTAACTTACATTTACAAATCAAATTACCTCATAACCTCATTTAGAATCTCATTCTAAGATTAAATTAACTAACAAAATTTATTAATTAATTTTTTAGTTTAAAGCAATACCGTCTTCCTACTTAGATTATCTCATAACCTACTTTTGAATCTCTTTCTAAAAATTAACTAGTAAAATTAATTAATTAATTATTTTAATTTAAAACAAAAATACCATTTTACTACTTAGATTATCTCATAACCTACTTTAGAATGTCTTCCTAAAATTAACTAATAAAATTAATTAATTATCTATTTTAATTTAAAATAATATCATTTTACTACTTAGATTATCTCATAATCTACTTTAGAATCTCATTTAAAAAATTAAATTAAATAATAAAAAATTAATTCTTTATTATTATGTAAACCACTAACGTCTACACGTTTGAAAAAAATAAAATTGATTTATTCTTAAATCTACAAACCTCTACTCTTATATATTCATAATAATTACATGAATTATAACTAGCATAATAATAAAACTGTAAATAAATAGAAAAGTGAAAACTTAAAAAGAGAAGGAAAGAAAGACCTACCCGAAATTGCTCCAAATAAAGAAAACCGGAAGAATAAAAAGCTCTGAGAAAACCGAGGCCCTCCTGCCTTCTAAGCAATGACTTCAAAACACCCGGAGAGTGGGCTTTGAAAAATATTAAACAATAGAAAAAAAAATCATAACGGAAAATTTTCTCTCTAATTAGGTTTTAAAAAGTCAATAGTTTTAGAAACCCTAAATTTTGAATTGGATGCCAAACCTTGGAATAGGCACCTATAATTATAGTGGGCTACTGGAGTGAAAAAGAACCAATATTTTGTTGTGGGAGCGAAACATTTAAACAAAACGCAGTGTTTAAATTAAATATTAGTCAGAACGCACCATTTCGCAAATAGTTCAAACTACTATTTTTTAAAATATCGCATGCCATGTGTTAAGGCTTAATTGGCCAACGCCAAAAGGTGCAGATTGAGGCCCTAGCAGCTCGCGTGCTAGTTTGCCAATACGCACATACACTAATCCCTGTTGTGTTTTGTGATATTTTTTTATCTTTTTTTTTTTGTTTTGCTTTAATTTTCACATGTAAAAATTAATTTTATGAATTTTAATTTTAAAAATTATTTTATTTTATCATTTTCAATTTTTATTTCATCTCGTGAATCACAGACCCTACTTATACGAGAGCCTTTAAGGCATTAGGTCTATTGTTGTAGTTGTTGTTTTATTGATCTCATGAATAATATTTGGCAAAATTAAATTTACTCATCTCATGAGTAAATAATTCATCTCATGAATTCTTTAAAATTTTTTCGACGGCAATAAACAGAGGCTTGAGTAGGGACCTTAGGGACCACTTAAATCTAGCTCCAAATTGATTAAATTAATTAAAATCTCATGGCAAAATTTATTTACCATTTGATGGGATTTAATTCCACTAAATAAATCCCATTGCTAGACTTTAACCATTTATACTATAACTCCCAAATGGACTGCATTGATAACAACAACCCCTCCACTAGATGTCCATAACAAAGAATAAATATAACTACTGCCATTATCCTTTTCACAACTTCTCCATTAGTTACCGACTTGCCCTTCATTGAATAATTCATTTATACTTGAATATATTCATAGTACAAATTCCAACTATCAAACACTTCGAATACTTTGGCAAAAGATTGAAAACTAATCAAATACTTGCGAGTCAACTAAGGGGATAGCTGTATCTCATAAGAGATTGTACATTCCATATACCTGATCCTTGTCACACTTGATACTGCTATCCAGTGTATGTGGGAATCTAGTCATTCGTTTAGACCTTAATTATAGGACACCAAAGAAATTAACGTTCCATGCACAAGTCCACAATACCCTCAAGATTTAGAGTCATTGTTCAAATAGTACATGAATCACTCATCTCCGATAGTAGTCTAGAAACAAGCAATCCACATGTTCCAACTCAGTGCGTCAATCTTATTAAATATACTAACATAAAACTTTTGGATCACCATCCACATGACCAAGACAAGTCATCTAAAGTGTCACATCATAGTCTTAGCATACAAGTGGTCCAAACTTGTATTTGACTCTGAGTTTTTCAAACAACAATCTGTTAACTTCCAATCCTGAAATTGAGAGTTAACCTTGTGAAAGAGAAAGATAAGATGAGAAGAGAAGTGAAAGGGATGAGAAATAGAGAAGGAGATGAGAATTAGAGAAAGATTATCCAAAAGGAAATCTGATTTTTATTGATTGAATGAAGAGATTACAAGATTAGAGCTTATTTATACTAGCTCTTGATACATTGAACCAATATTCTCCTAATAACTGGCTTAAACCCAATCTGGTGGCAAAAAAACAGAACAAGCCACCACACTTGACTTAGTTTGACCTCTAACCGACTTGGCGCCTAAATGACCCTTCAAACTAACAATTGAACTCAACTCAAACGCAACACTTAAACTTTACAAACATTACATGAATCAATTACAACCAAAATTAAGGAATCACAACATTCCCCTCCTCTTGAAAAGCTCCTTGTCCTCAAGGAGAAAAGCTTGGAAATTGACTCTTTAAAAATGCAAGTCGCTCCCAAGTAGCAAAATTCTTATCCAAATTTTGCCATTGCACCAAAACTTAATGAATATCCTTGTCTGCAACCTTCATCTTCCTGTTGGCCTTAACGGCAATTGGCTACAACAGCAACGAGCCATTTGTTCCAACTTCAGGTGCTTCCCGTGAACTTTTAGCTCCTTTCTTCACCTGCTTTTTAAGTAATGACACATGAAATACTGGGTGAATGTATGAGTTAGGAGGTAAGTCAAGTTTGTATGCCACTTTGCCAATCTTTTTCAATATTTTGTATGGGCCAAAGAAGCAAGCACTTAGCTTGACATTTCTCATGGCAGCCAAAGAGGACTGTCTATAAGGCTGTAATTTGAGGCAAACCATGTCTCCAACTTCATAATTTTTGTCTACCCTCTTTTTGTCAGCATAAAACTTCATTCTTGCTTGTGCTTGAAGAAGATTATCCTTGAGAACTTGCATCATGTGCTTCCTCTGCTATAAGAATTCAGATGCTTCTGGTACTGAAGAAGCAACTTTATGCAGCATAAATGGTGTTGGAGCATCATAACCATAGAGAGCTTTGAAGGGGGAAGTGCCAAGGGATGCATGAACATAAGTATTGAACCAATATTCAGCCAAGGAAAGCCATCGGTGCCACTCTTTTGGTTGTGAGAAAACCATGCTCCTGAGGTATTGCTCAATACATTGATTGACTCGTTCGGTTTGTCCATCTGTTTGGGGATGATAAGATGAACTAAGAGCCAATGTGGTAGCCAACAACTTAAACAATTCCCTCCAAAAGTTGCTTGTAAAGATCTTGTCCCGATCATATATAATGGATTGAGGCAATCCATGTAGCTTGTATATGTTGTCAAGGAAACTCTTGGCCAATCTCCCTACAGTAATAGGTCGGATGAGTGAAATGAAGTGACTATACTTGGTGAAACGATCTACCACAACCCAAATTACTTCCCTGCTATCAGACTTTGGCAAGCCTTCTATAAAAGCCATGCTAATATTAATCCAAGCACCCTCAGGAATGGGAAGTGGCCGTAAAAGACCCTTGTACATGTGATCTCCCAACTTCGTTTGTTGACAAACTTCACAAGTTTTCACATAATCAGCTACTGTCTTCTTCATACCGGGCCAACTGAAATAAGCATTGACCCTTTGATATGTTCCCTCAACTCTAGAGTGACCTCCCCATGGTGAATCATGTGAGGCATAAACAATCCGATCTCTCAGATCTGTAGAGGAGCCAATATAGAGCTTGTTCTTCAATCGGATGATGCCTTTATGTATTGATATCTCAGCATTACTGTCTTCAGTTTCAACATTCTTCACACAGCCAACAGCCACACATTCTTGTGCAAAAGGATCGTCTTCATGAGACTTGTAAACTTCATCCACCCATGATGGCAAGACAATGGATATTGCAAAACAAGAACCAACTTCACAATCCTCAAATCTTCTTGATAGAGCATTAACAGCCAAGTTTTCCTTCCCTCCTCTGTACTCAATAGCATAATCAAGGCCTAGCATCTTCATTAATCCCTTCTTTTGGATTCTTGTCACAATCGTTTGCTCCAAAAGATGCTTGAGACTCTGGTGGTCTGTCCTAATAATGAATCCGTGTCCATCTAAGTAATGCCTCCATTTTTCAACAGCTAGAAGGATCGCCAAGTATTCCTTCTCATAGGTGAACAGTGCTTGATATTTTGGACTAAGTGCTTGACTCAAATAAGCAATAGGCCTTCCCTATTGAGAAAAAACAGCTCCTATGCCCGAGCCACTTGCATCTGTCTCCAGAATGAAATCTTCAGCAAAATTAGGCATTGCTAGGACCGGGGCTGCCCACATGGCTACCTTGAGACCTTCAAACGCTGCTTGAGCCTTATCTGACCACTTGAATGCATCTTTTTTAAGAATTTTAGTCAAGGGCTTTGCAATGGAACCATATCCCTCAATGAACTTTCTATAATAATCGGTCAATCCCAAAAATCCCCTCAAATGCTTCAGAGACATTGGAGTTGGCCAATCTTGCATTGCTTGGACCTTAGAAGGATCGGTGGAGACTCCCTCATAAGAAATCACGTGGCCCAAATATTCAAACTTGGTATGAGCAAAAGAACATTTGGACAATTTGGCAAAGAACCTGTGCTGGCGCATCACAACAAACACTTCTCAAGGTGACTGAGATGATCTTCAAAAGAGGAGCTATATATCAATATGTCATCAAAGAAAACCAGCACTGATCTCCTCAAGAAAGGCTTAAAGATGTCATTCATAGTAGCTTAAAAGGTGGCCGGAGCATTTGTTAGACCAAATGGCATAACAACAAACTCAAAGTGCCCATGATGAGTCTGAAAAGCAGTTTTGTATATATCCAGCTCAAGAACTCTGATTTGATGATACCCCTGCCTCAAATCAAGTTTAGTGAAGAAATGTGCTCCATATAACTCATCAAGTAAATCATCTATAATAGGAATAGGAAACTTATCTTTCACTGTCAAGGAATTCAACTGTCGATAATCAATGCACATCCTTGCGGTTCCATCCTTTTTCTTCACCAAAATGACAGGGGTGCAAATGGGCTGTGGCTTGGTCTAATAAAGCTCATCTAAAGCAATTCATCTACCTGCTTCTCAATTTCTATCTTCTGAGCATGTGCATACCGGTAAGGCCTTATTTTCACTGGATCTGAATTGGCTCGAAGTGGAATAGCATGATCTACACTCTTTTGAGGAGGTAGAGCTTTTGGCTGCTCAAAGATATCCTCAAACTCTTCAATCAAAGCTCGCACTTCAGGCTGAACAATAGATTGTAGATCTGTAAGTGAGATTACAAACAATTGTCCCAGTTGCTGAATTGCGTTCTTCTTAAATCCACCCTGTAAATGCTTGCCATTGATCAACCGCAGCTGTGCTTGTTCAGACATGCCTTGCAGTGTGACCTTAGTTCCATGAACTTCAAAAGAAACTGTCATCTTTTCAAAATCAAACACCACTGGGTTAAAAGATCTCTTCCAATCAACCCCGAGCACCATATCACATCCTCCCAAGGGAAGAACTCTGAAATCAAAGTGAATTAATGCTCTTACATAGCCCATTGGAATGCTTGACACTTAATTTGAGTGAGAATGGAGTTGCCATCAGCCACAGTCTCGACCAATGGATGGGTCTTGATCACCTCATGTCTCACTTTCTTCACCAATTTAGGATCAACAAAGCTGTGAGTGCTTCCACTATCTACAAGAATGGTAACGGAAGTCTTACCAGCCTTCCCTCTAAGGCGAATGGTAGCGTGAGCTCCATTCCCGGTTAAGGCTTTCATGGAAATCTCAATTTCATCCTCAATCAAGTCATCTTGTGAACCATACTCAGAACTGTCATCATTAGCCTCTGTATTGTCACTAGCTGAATTAACTTCAATTCAAGATCCCCTTGCAGACATCAAAAACTTGGAATTGCATCTATGTTCGGGCTGGTAAGGCTGATTAAATTTGTAACATAGCCTAGCAGATCTCTTAACAAACGCACGACCTGCCTTAGAGCCTGCTGCATCTTTGTGATGAGATTTGAAGTTGCTGCCTTTGAATTTACTCTTATCACTTGAAGTTACAACTGGGGCTTCAATCAATTTAGCCTTTTTATAAGCTTTAGACATGGTCTTTGTCCCAATGGCCTTAACCAAGTTCTTGATTCTTGGTTTTAATCCACTAATGAAACTAGAGACATAATATGCCTCCGTAACTTGTGGATTAATGGGTATCATGCTAGCTCGTAGATTCTCAAATCTTATCATGTATTCTCTCACGGTAGTTGTTTGATACACCTTGTTAAAAATGTCAACAACATCACTTGTGTCCTCTTCTCCATACCTCTCACATAACTCTTCCACGAATTGGCCCCAAGAAAGATTAGGATTGCTTTTCAACACACTATAGAACCATACCTCATGGCCTCCATGAAGATGCACCGCTGCCAATTCCACTTTTTCAGCTTCATTGATGTTGTAAAAATGGAAGTACCGTTCACACCTCCTCTACCAGGATTCAGGCTGCTTGCCATCAAAAGGCTCAATTTGCACTCACGGCTGCCTGTGAGCATTGCTCCTGCTACCAGCTGTAGCATCATTACTCACTGCCTTTCGCAGATGGTGCTGATTTGGTGGCCTATCTTGATGTTCGAAATCATCAAATGAATTTCTGTGGTGCAAAACAGAATCTGGAGGTCTTGAATTCAGACCTGAGTTCTGGCCAAATAATCGAGAATGAGCTTGTTTTGTGGTTTGATCATGAGTTCTTGCAGCAATCTCAACCTCTGGAGGTCGAGCATCAATTGATCTGATATGATCTGAAGGTCCAGCCTCAGTTTGAATCATAGGAGCTTTATCGCGATTCTTATCCAAACTCTCAGCTCTGCCATTGTGAACTTGCGGTTGCACTACTTCAGCTCGAGGAATGAGCTGATTAGCAGTTTTAAGAATTGCATTTACGGATGATTCGCCTTACTTCTTAATCTGATCTTACATATTCATAAGCTTAGCCTCCAATTGCAGCAATCGATCTTCAATTTTTTGGTCATTTTCTAACTGTAACCGCTGCAACCTTAGGAACAAACGTTCTTCACATAGATCTTGCGATTGCTTTTGCGAATTGCTAATGTGAACAAAAAGTTCCTTTAAATGATCAGTATTAACAAACTGAGCTTCCTTTGTAGTGTTTACACCACCAACAACAGCATATGCCACATCCGGATTAACTATTGAAGCTACATTTCCACACTAGCTCCCGATCGAGTTCTAACTCCCTCAGCCATATTTTGTTTGTTTTTCTTTGGTTTTGCCAGTTCAAATCAAGCAATTGACAGCTTGAACAGGCTTTGATACCAATTGTTAACTTCCAATCCTAAAATTGAGAGTTAACCTTGTGAAAGAGAGAGATAAGATGAGAAGAGAAGCGAAAGGGATGAGAAATAGAGAAGAAGATGAGAATTAGAGAAGGATTATCCAAAGGGAAATCTGATTTTTATTGATTGAATGAAGAGATTACAAGATTTATTTATACTAGCTCTTGATACATTGAACCAATATTCTCCTAATAACCAACTTAAACCCAATCTGGCGCCAAAAAAACAGAACTAGCCGCCACACTTGACTTAGTTTGACCTCTAACTGACTTTGGCACCTAAATGACCCTTCAAACTAACAATTGAACTCAACTCAAACGCAACACTTAAACTCTACAAACATTACATGAATCAATTACAACCAAAATTAAGGAATCACAACACAATCCATACCATTTGTTACAAGTCTATCTGCGGGTTCATCTCATAAACCACTTAGAACGAACATGTAAATTGCATTATGAGGACTGCAACCATCTCATTAATATTACCAAAAAGAAAATGACATGAAGTATATATGCTCAGTTACCTAAATTTATCAAGAAAATAACTGGGGCTTTAATTATATTCTTTAATAAAATAACATTTAGAGGGCAAAGTTTTGATTTCTAGGACATCGTTTCTAACAGTATGTCCTAGTAGGACCTCGGTTACATGGTATGCTTGGAAGCACACCAGCGCGAGCAAGCAGTTGGTACATCCATGCCTAATCAATCCCCAAGACATAATCTTGAGGAAGTGGGTTGCTATTCCCCGCCCCCCCCCCCCCCCCCCCCCCCCCCCCCCCCCCCCCCCCCCCCCCCCCCCCCCCCCCCCCCCCCCCCCCCCGGGCTTCGTATTATAAGTATGAAGAGGCCTAGAATGAGAACTCTAGTTCCCAAAAGTAGGGACCTGACCTTGCACCCCTATCTCAAGGCCTTAAGTGGGTCTCGGGGAAACTTCTAGTACCTTAGGAGGGTTTGAATGATTATGCCCCCTTGTCTCGATGACAGGTAACACCGATGCATTGGCATTGAGATCCCTCGTGGTCATAGAGAAACTTTGATTTGAAGGCCTAGTAGAACCAAGGGGCACGTTGTCATTTCCATGGCTAGATTCCAAGTGTGTAACACCTGCGTTGGCCACAATAGGGTTTTTTTGTCCTCTCAGGGAAATTATAGTCAGCCTGAGCAGCTGGCAATTGCGAGCTTAAGGGCATCTTGCATGGATATCCAGCTGGTACTGATGGAAGAGGCGCAGGCTTGAGCTGTCTAATATCCTTTGTAATGGCTTGAACCAAGCCATTATGAGTCTTAGCTTGTCTAACCAATACAAGTTCGACTTCAACTGCCATCTACTTAGCCACATACTTGGCGATAAGGGTAGCAGTAGAAAACAATGTCAAGTTAATTTCAACTAAGACTATCAATTTCTCTATGAAGCCTTTCATTCATAGAGGTTCCCAGGCAGTTAATTATGGCTCTCCTGGCAGTACAGTTTTCACTTTGAGCCGCTAGATAGGCTTGGTTTTAGCATGTTGTCTCTCAAAGGCTTCTCTCATTGTTTGTTGGACTCTTTGGTCCACAATCTCTAAACGACGTTTGAGCATAGCCATTAAAATCTTGCGAGAATGGCCATCGAGCCTAATACGTTCATCTTCTTGGATGTCATTATCACCACCACTTCTGCTGCCGTGGCTGCTCATCCCTTCGAGATAGGGACTTTGCATAATAGGATGCTCAAGTGGGGATCCCACCAAGGCTAAGCCTTCTGGTTCCTTGTGCTCGAGGGCGCTAGACCTTCTAGTCCCGACCATCAACAAATGGCCAGTAATTATACTCTGGTAATCCACGATATTGGACCAAATTATAGTAACTAGAAAATACTTGGATATTGTGCTAATTCAAGAGGGACATAAATTTGTTTTATCTAAACTCTGTCCTCTCGTGCCTGCTAACAACGCGACCACTGCTGTCAAGGAGCATTTTACACACCGGGCCAAAGTTAATGATTTAACCATAGGTTGTATCTTGGCTTCTGTGTCAAAAGTTCTCAAGCATCAGATGCTTGAAATGAAGACAACGGCCGAAATGATGGAACATTATAAGAAGATGTTTGGTGGTCAAGATAAAGTAGCCCGGCAAAAACTTATGAGAAATTTACTTTTTACAAGAATGTCTGAAGGAATCCTGGTTCAAGAACATGTTTTAAAAGTGATGGCTTATTTAAATGAATTGGAGTTCCTTTGTGCTAACATTGATAGTCAATCACAGCAGGACATGATTCTCAATTCCATTTCAGAGTCCTTCACCAATTCTGGTTGAGCTATATAATGAATAATAAGGATTATTCATCACCTGAATGGATGAAGGAACTGCAAGTAGTTGAAGGGGCGATGACGGCTAAGGGGACCGTCAACTATGTGAATAGGTGTCCTAGAAAACCTAATTATCTTATTTAAATAATAAATAAATGAAATAGTTTTATTTATTTATTGTTTCATTATGTTTTGCAAGTCAAACATATATGTGATTGTTTTCTAAAACGTCCATGAGATAAGCGTAATCCAAGATGACAAGTAAGGTCTGGTTTAAGTGGTTAATGAGATTGTACCATAGATAGACTTTGATCGAACTAGTGATATGTTGTCAAAGTATGTTTGTAATCGGTGATAAGTTTGGACACCTTGTTGGATAAGACTATAATATGATACTTCAAATTACTTGTCTTAGTTATGTGGATAGGGATCCATGAGTAATATGTTGGTGTTGTTAATAAGATTAGAAAACTGAGTAGGACCACCTGAATATTTGGTTTCTTAACTGCTACCAGAAATAATTAATTCTGTAAGACGATAACCCCAAATCCAGAAAATAATCTGAATTCGTGCATGAATTGTTTGTTGCTTTGATGTGCTAAAAGGATTAGTCACACTACGTTGACTTAAATCTTACTAGCACTGGGTAATAGCATAAAATGTAGTGGGAACAGGTGTATTATGTGGAATCTATAGTCTCTTACGAGATAGAGATGTCCCCATAGTTGATTCATAAGAATACGAACAGGATTCTAGAATCTTTGGCAAAAGTATTCCATGTGTTTGATATTTGGCATTAGTATGAAAATTGTTTCTGTATTATTAAATTGTTTGAGAAGGGCGAGTCGGGAACTTTGGCGAAAGATGTGAGAAAATTAACAATAGTAGTTAAAGTTATTTTTGCTCACAAATATCTAATAAAAGGGTTAATCGTCATAATAGAAGTTATTTGCGAAACTCTTTAGTAAATATATTTGATTCTAGAGTGCTAAAGCTTATTTAGTGGAATTAAGTTTTACTCAATGGTAATCAATTTTTATTATGAGCTGATATTCAAATTTGACCCATTTGGAGTTATAGTTAGATTGTTCCCGAGGTTCCTTCACAAGCCTCAATTTAAGCACGTTTGAAAATATTTAAAAATAAATTCACGAGATAAATTATTTATTGATGAGATAAATTAATTTTTATACTTAAGAAATATTCATGAGATTAATATATAATATGATAAATTAATTTGTTTTAAACAAAAAAGCGCAAAAAACACATGTAATAAGACTCACAGTCCGCACCATTTGCTCAGAGCAAATCATTGCGTGATGTGTTTCATTGTTTCTTGGCTACAAATATACATGTGTTTTGCGGTAAGTATTATGAGTTATGGTTTTGGAACTTGGTTTTTTTCCCATCACAAAAACCCTAAAAATTATTTTTAGGTGTTTTTCTAAATTTGTTGCTTAGCATAATTTTTTTGAAAAATTATTTTTCGGAGGTTAAATATTTTGGGAGCCTACACTCACAGTGCTAGAAGAGGTTCTTGCGAAGAAGACGATGAAATGTCAGGAAATCATCTTCCAATTTCAGATTTTCAAGTCGAAATCGGAATTCATGCTTTAGTATGTTTTGTTGGGAATAACTAACTTAATTATTGATTAATCGAACTCTGATGGCAATTGTTGGGTTCACAATTCTCCAACTGTGGTCACAACAAAGTGCACCTATCAGACCACTCAGCGCGGGCGACTCTTCTCGCTACCTAAGCTCTCGGTCGGAGAGTAACGCTTCGTGACACCTCACACGCGAGCGTTCGCTGGATAGGATTATCTCTACAGATTCCTTTATTCTAATACCAATTGTTGGGCCAGACTTCAAAAATTCTCCTTAATTTAATTAAGTTAACGCAGTGGAATGGTTTAAAATTCTTAATTTTAAACCTAGGGTTGACTTAGAATTCCTAATTTTAAATCTACAGATTTAAATTCCTAATTTAAATCTACAGCCCTCTACTCTAATACGTTTATAACAATAACATTAAATTAAACAGGCATAATAAGAAAAACTGTAAATAAATAGAAAAGCAAAAACTCAAAGAGAAGGAAAGAAGAATACCTGGAATTGCTCCAAATAAAGAATACCTGAATGAATAATAATTATCTTCTATAAGCCCGAGAAAACCAAGGGAATCGAGACCCAGGTACCTTCTACGCAATAACCTCGAATTACTGGGGCTTGGGCTCCGAAAAATATTAAAATATAGGAAACAAAATTTCTAAAGAAAATTTTTTCTCCCACTAGCTCTTGGAAAGTCAACACTCTTAGAAACCCTTTTTTTTTATTTCCAATTTGAATGCCAAACCTCTATTTATAGTAGCGAACCGGAGCGAAAACATGCCAAAAATTCAATGTGGGACGCGCAGAGCTTAAACAAAACGCAACGTTTTATTTAAAAAACAAATTCAAAAGACGCGTTTAATAGTTCCGGGGCAGCGTCCTTTTGGCTTATCATCGCGTGCCACATGGAGGCACGCGATTGGTCCACGCCCGAAGGCACAAATCATCTCCCTAGGTAGCCCAGCGCACGACACGTGTCGCGCCCTGATTGGCATACTTTGCGCTTCACAGATTGAGATCTAATACACGCAATACTTCATTTTTTTTTTTTTTGCTTTATTTCCCACATGTAATTTTTAAAAATATTTTATTTTATAATTTTCAACTTTTATTCATCTCATGAATAATGTTTGGCAAAATTAATTCATCTCATGGATAAATAACATCTCATTAATTCTTTAATATTTTTACGATGGCAATAAATATAGAGGCTTGCACAAGGATCTTAGGGAAAAAAATTTAAATCTAGCTCCAAATGGGTTAAATTAATCATCTAATAATATAATTTAATTACCTTTTAATGAGATTTAATTCCACTAAATAAATCCCACTACGCTCTAGACTTAAACCATTTATTCAATATTTTTCAAATAGACTGTATTGGCAACAACCCCTCCACCTAGATGCCCATGACCAAGAATAAGTGTAACTACTACCATTATTCTTCTCACATCTTCTCCGTTAATTAACGACTCGCCCTTCATTGAATAAGTTATTTATACATGAACATATTCACAGTATAAATTTCAAATGTAAAACACTTGGAATACCTTGGCCAAAGTTTCAGAACTATTCAACTACTTGTGAATCAACTAAGGGGACACATGTTCCTCATAAGAGATTGCATATTCTATATTGAATACCTAATCCTTGTCACACTTCATGCCGCTACCCAAGGTACGTGGAAATTCAGTCATACATTTAGACCATACTTATAGTACACCAAAATAATTAACGCTCCATGCACAAGTCCAGAATACTCTCAGGATTTAGAGTCATCGTTCAAACAGTACAACATGATTACTCATCTCCGATAGTAGTCTAAAAACAAGTAACTCATATGGTCCAACTTAGTGCATCAATCTTATTAAACACACCAACCTAACACTTTCGGATCACCATCCACATGACCAAGACATGTTATCTAAAGTGATAAGTCATGTTCTTAACAGACAAGTGGCCCAAGCTCATCATCGACCACGAGTTATTCAAATAACATTCCATACCATTTGATCCAAGCCTATCTGTGGTTTAATCTCATTATCCGCTTATAACAAACATGTAAAATGTAATTTGAGGACTCTGTCCATCTCATGGACGATACTTAAAAGAAAATTGCATGTGATATAAATGCTCACTTGCACACATTTAACAACGAAACGACTGGAATTTAAATTTTATTCTTTAATAGAATAACATTTAACAGAATAACTTTGGACTTTAGGACACTATTCCTAAGAATCTAACACTTTTCCTAATGGCAAGCTTTATACCCATCTCTTTTGTGTACGATCCAAAAGTCTACGAGGTCAATTATTCTATCTGAGCCAACATACCCTTTATGCAGCTTCTGAAGCTACAATGTATTCGACCTTTATGGTGAAGTCAGTAACACAATACTGCTTGACATTCCTCCCACTAATTGGCTCCTACTCCAAGGGTAAAGACATGCCTAGACGTCGAAAGTCAAGCATCTCTATCTGACTTGAAGCTAACATCTTCTACTCCTAAGACCACTACTCTTGTACCGTGCTTGACCATCAGGTATAGCTCCCCATCATTTACCCTCTCGATTAGCCTTAGCCCCTTTAACATATTACAAATATGGTCCGTTGAACCTAAGTCCACACACTAGGAACGGGGTGGACTCTCAACGGCATATGACTCAACTAAGTGAGATACCAACATATCTTCACCAGATGGCTTAATAGTCTTTATAAGAAGAGAAGCTAAGTACTTAGTGTAGTTTTTTCTTCTAGTGGCCAATTTTCCAGCAAAAGAAACACTTTCAATTTGCCGACTTCTTTATGGACTTGGTTCGTACACTAGAAACCTTACCCTTTCCTTTCTTCCCTATAGATCCTTTGTGAGTAATAACTAGGGCCAACTTGATTTTTTTCTAGGCAAACTAAATTGGTCCAGTGAGTACATTATGCATTAGAATTGAATGAAATTGACCAGCCGTATCTATTCCAAAAACTATAAATGCAAATATTTGTGTAACTGTCTAACAAGAGTCATATATAATGCAGTGATATCTATTCCTTTATTTTAACATACATAATGAGTCAGGCTCCACTAAACTGTACTATCATGCATGTAATGATGACCCAAACACACCAATCCTTACTCCCCGGCAGCAGTCGGACGAAGCTAGCTTGGGTGATAATTATTCTCAATTAACATGTTTTCTTGTAACTCTTACTAAACATGATTAACTCACCACTTTACCTTAGTCTCTAACATAACACAACAGATCTCCCAGGGAAGGCTAATGAATCATGCTAGTCAAGTGTAAACCATTACCTAAACCTCCATGCAAATACACGTAATATTCCATGGCAGCATAGTCGCATCGCTTCTTTGTACTTTGGTTCATCTTAATAGAAATCTAACCCTGTAATATGCAAACCGACATCATCCACATGGTGGTCTATCGATCAATTATACTGCTTAACCGGCAATGGAGACCGTGAGGTTTCAACAAGTGGACCTCGCTCCCACTTAATTTTTATAAACTAGTGATTTTTAATTAACTAACAAAATTAATTTATTAATTTTTCAATTAAAACCCTATCATCTTGCAACATAAATTATCTCATAATCTACCTTAAAATCTCATTCTAAAATTAACCAATAAAATCAATTAGTTAATTTCTATTTAAAATAGGACCAACTTATAATTTAGATTATATCATACTCCATTTTAAAATTTAATTGATTAATATAAATTAATTTTTATTTAAAATAATACCGTAACTTAGATTATCTCATAGTCTATTTCAGAATCTCATTCTAAAATTAAATTAATTATTAAAAATTAATTTTAATTAAATTAGTACCATCTTATAATTTAGATTATCTTATAATTTATTTTAGAATCTCATTCTAAATTTAATTTTAATTATTACGTAAAGTGGTACTAACGTCTACACATCCCAATTTTTTTTTTTAATTTTAAAATTGCAGACATTAGTGTCAGAAATAAATTTTTTTTAAATTAAGATAATTGATTTAAAAAAATAATTGAATATAATCTCATTAAATCAATTTTATCTGATTTCTTAAAAAAAAAAAATTGAATATAATCTCATTACATCAAATTTATCCGATTTTGTAAAAACTAATTGAATCGAATCTCATTAGGTCGATTTTATCCGATTTTATAAAAATTAATTGACAATTATCTGAATTAATTATTAATTCTTTATCGATTGAAACAATTTAAACCGATATGTAGATTATTATTAATGTCAAATTAAACTAACTTTCCTTCTGCTGGCCCTAAAGCCATTTATATTGTAATTTTGATGATAACAACCAGTTAGTGAGTCATAGTGTTTAAATGGTTCTAATATTGCATCTAAGTGTCTCATAAGAAAGCTAGGAAAATCAAGGTTAATTATGTTGATACGAAGCTTTCTAAAATGATGAATCAAGACGAAAAGAGATCAAAGTTGAAGAGAAGATTCATACGAATTGAAGAGAACGTGATCCAAGTCCAAGCGCCTCAAAGTTATTCATTTTTATTGTCTAGGACTTACGATCGGGATACATCAATTGAGTCCAAGTCTCAATATTGGTATGCGATGCTCTAACAAAAATATTTTTGAAAATTGATTTTCAAATTTTATTTATATTCAAGTTAAAACTAAGCCAATCTAGCTTATCATGAAAATATTTTTCAGGATTGGTATTTTTGAAAAGCATTATCAAATCAAATAAGATAAATTTTAAATCGGTGATAATTTAGCTTGATTTATGCAGTCAATTATCTTTATGATCAAAGCATAGTAGGAAATTAATTCAAAAATTTAAGCTAATATGGCAATCAATTAATTAATCAATCAACTTAGCTAATATGGTAAAATTATCCCATCAATCAAGCTAAATGGTCAAAAATGTCAAAATCCACCCAGGTGTGGTGAGTGTCGACACACAGAAAGCTTGTGTCGACACACAAACATGCAGTAGCCCTCTGGAGCTATTGTGTGTCGACACATAGAGGCTGTGTGTCGATACAAAGCCTTCGATAGGCTTTAACGGCTACATTTTGGACCCGATTTCTTTCTATTTTTTGTTGAAATGCTCCCAACGGCTGCTAGGCATTTCTTAGCCTATATATAGAAGTTAAATGCTTTGGTTTTCAATCAAGAAACAATAATTCCAACACTCTATAAGAAATCTCTCAAATAGGGCTCTTACTCTTGCGCTTTAACGGTTTGTTTTCAAATTCTTGTTTAAAGTTTTCTTGAGTATTACTAGTTCTCTTTATTGTTGATCATTGAGCTTTATTGGCATATCCTTAGCTTTGACTAAGCCTGATCAAGTGTCAATTCACTCTTGAAAGAGTGAAGAATTTGAGTGCTTTAATTCTTTCATTGCTTTATTCAAATTTTTGCATTGTAAAGGTTGGATCCTGAGCCTACGGTTACAAAAGGATCGGTTGTAAAAGGTTGGTCTTGAGCCTACGTACAAAAAGACCGGTTGTAAAGGTTGGATCCTGAGCCTGTTTTTAAAAAGGATCATCAAGCTTAGTTAAAGGCTCAAGTAACTAAGAATAGTCACTTGAGAAGTGGACTAGCTTCCAGTTTGGAAGTGAACCACTATAAAAATCTTTGTGTATCCCTTTTATTTTTGTCTTTATATTTTTTATTTAACATTTATTGTTGAGCTTTTAATTAAATTTTTGGTTCATAAATTAAAATTTTTCATTTATCACTAAAGAACGTAATTCACCCCACCTCTTAGGTTGCTTTTTGGGCCTTCAATTGGTATCAGAGCTAGTACTCTTATTTTTTTGGTCTAACAACCTTAGAGTGATCCTTATGACAACCTTTGCACCTATTTTGGTCGATGGTCAATCCACCAAGAAACCTCCACTTTTTGACGGAAAAAACTTTTTCTATTGGAAACTTAAAATGAGAAATTTTATTAGCTCTATTGATTTCGATTTGCGTCTAATAACACAAAATGGTGATTTTTCTCCTTCAATGAAAACAGAAAATGCAATTCTTGATGAATTTGAAAATAAGCTCATTCAAAATGACAAAACAAAGCTTGAGAAAAATGCTAATGCTCACTTCCATTTATTATACGCTATTACTCCCAATATGTTTAATCATGTCAAAAGTTGCAAGAATGCAAAGGAGATTTGGGATAAACTTAAAGCCATATTTGGAAGAGAGTCCAATGAAGAATCCCCTCATACAAGTGAAGAGGAGCAAGTAGATTCGTGTCTCATGGCCATCGAATCTGAAGAAGAACAAGAACTTGAAGAAGATGAGGTAAATTATTTATCTTATAATGAGCTCATGGATAGTTTTCATGAATTATATAGTGCATTTGAAAAATTGAGAAACAAATACTCTTCAAAGAAAAATGAGCTGCAAAAAAAGTCAAAACAATGTTTAGTGTTTAAGCATGAAAATGAATCTTTGAAAGCAAAAATAGAGTCATTAAATGATCAAGTTGAAACATTAATAAACAAGAAGCATTTCTTGGAAGAAAAGCTCATTTCGAACAAAAGTGAAAATGAAGAATCTAAGGAAGATCAATTACGGGTTAAAAAGAATGAGTCTTTGAAAGACCAAGTAGAAGAACTCTCAAAAATTTCAAGTAAGTTTCTCAAGGGAGAAGAAACACTTGAAAAAATACTCACTTCTCAAAGACCCACTTATAATAAAGAGGGAATCAGCTATAATGGAAATGCTCAAAAGAAAAAATTGAACACACTTTTTGTCAAAGCCTCCTCACCACCGATACTCTATAAGATGTCATTACTGTGGTGATCATGGGCATCTTGTGCATCAATGTCCATTTAAAAAGAATTTGAGAAAAATCAAGATGGTTTGGGTTCCAAAGGGATCTAAACCTCCAAATGTCAAGACTAACAATGAAGGACCCACGACAATTTGGGTGCCAAAAATCCGTTGAAATGTGATAAGTGTGTATGAAAATTCAAAGCAAAAACAAAAGTGGTACTTGGATAGTGGTATCTCAAGACACATGACTGGAGATAAATCTAAGTTCACTTCACTAATGCCAAGAAAAGGAAATGTCACCTTTGGCGACAATAAGAAAGGAAAAATGATCGGTATCGGTAATGTTGCTTCTAACTCTTCTCCTTGCATTGAAGATGTCTTACTTGTGGAAGGTCTTAAGCACAACTTGCTAAGCATTAGTCAACTATGTGATAAAGGCTATTGTGTGAACTTTGAATCATTTAGATGCTTAGTTAAACGTGCTAAAACAAATGAAATCTTGCTTGTTGGTCTACGATGTGAAAATGTCTATATGATTGATCTTGATTGTATAGACTCATTAAAATATTTTAGTGTCTTGGATGAAAATAATCCTTGGATTTGGCATAGAAGATTTGGACATGCTAGTATGGATTTAATTTCAAAACTTTCAAAAAATGATCTTGTTAGAGGTTTACCAAAGCTAAAATTTGAAAAAGATCATATTTGTGATGCATGTCAATATGGCAAACAAACTAGATCGTCATTCAAACCCAAGAACGAAATTTCAACATCAAGGCATCTTGAACTCTTACATATAGACTTGTTTGGTCCTACTTGTCATTTGAGCCTTGGTGGAAAGCGATATGGACTTGTAATTGTTGATGATTACTCCCACTTGACTTGGGTCCTATTCCTTTCTCATAAGAGTGAAGCATTTGATAAATTTGAAAAATTTGTAAGAAGGAACAAAATGAAAACGATTTGAAAATTGTTTCGGTTAGAAGCGACCATAGAAGGGAATTTGAAAATGATGACTTTGAAATTTATTGTGATTACTTTGGAATTGATCACAATTTTTCGGCACCTCGAACTCCTCAACAAAATGGAGTGGTTGAAAGAAAAAATAGAACTCTTGAAGAAATGGCAAGAACAATGATTTGTGAAAATAACTTGCTTAAATCTTTTTGGGCCGAAGCCGTCAACGCCGCTTGCTATATTTTAAATCGAGCTTTAATAAGACCAATTTTAAAGAAAACACCATATGAACTTTATAAAGGTAGAAAGCCAAACATTGCATATTTTAAACTTTTTGGATGCATTCACAACAATGGCAAAACAAATCTTGGAAAATTTGATTCACGAGTTGATAAAGGTATTTTCATTGGATACTCTTTAACAAGCAAAGCATATAGAGTCTATAATAAAAATACAAAGGTTGTAGAAGAGTCTATACATGTAGTTTTTGATGAAACTACTGTCTTGTCCTCTAGAACTCCTTGTGATGACGATGACATAGTAATCAAACCAATAAACATCACACACTCATCCAATGAGCAAGAAAAGGTTATATCTAACGCTCAAATGAATGAATCAAAAGGAGATAACTAAAATGTAGAATCCAAAGAGGAAAACTTACCACGAGATTGGAAATACTTGAAGGATCACCCAATAAGTCAAATCATTGGTGATCCCTCTCAAGGTGTAAAAAAACTAGGCATGCATTAATGGAATATTGTCATTGAGCCTCATTCATCTCTCTTGAAGAACCCAAGAACATAAAAGAAGCTCTTAATGACGCAAATTGGATAATGACAATGGAGGAAGAGCTCAACCAATTCAAGAGAAGTGATGTATGGGAACTTGTAGATAGACCCCAAGATCATCAAGTTATAGGTACCAAGTGGGTCTACAGCAACAAGAAGGATGAGGAAGGTAACATGGTAAGAAATAAGGCAAGGTTTGTAGCTCAGGGCTATACCCAAGAAGAAGGTATAGACTATGAGGAAACCTTTGCTCCTGTTGCTAGGCTAGAAGCTATTAGACTCTTATGTGCATTTGCTTCATTTAAAGATTTCAATTAAAAGTGCATTTTTAAATGGTCTTATTGAAGAAGAGGTCTATGTTGAACAGCCACCCGGATTTGAGGATGACAAATTTTCCAATCATGTTTTCAAACTCAAAAAGGCACTCTATGGATTAAAACGAGCTCCTAGAGCTTGGTACGAGAGATTGAGTCCCTTTTTACGCAAAATGGATTTTCAAGAGGAAAAATTGACACCACACTTTTTATCAAACACACTAAACATGACATTCTTATCATACAAATTTATGTTGATGATATAGTTTTTGGTGCTACTAATCCATCTCTTTGTGAAGAATTTGCAAATCTTATGAGTACGGAATTCGAAATGAGTATGATGGGAAAAATCAACCACTTCCTTGGATTGCAAATGAAGCAAAGCGAGGAAGGAATTTTCATCGAGCAAGCCAAGCACATCAAGAAGACACTTAAGAAGTTTGGCATGGAAAATTTCAAAAGCAATTGCAACTTCAGTGAGCACAACACTCAAGTTATACATGGATGAAAAATGTAAAAAAGGTGGATCAAAAGGCTAAATAGAGGTATGATTCGATCCGTTGTTCACCATTCCACGAATAGACTTGATATCTTGTTTAATGTGTTCTTATGTGGTTGATTTCGTACATTTCAAAAAAAAAGGGAACATTGCTTCATCCTTAATAAAGGTCAAATACATTACTTGTGCGAGTCATTATGCTAAAATATCCCGTTGTTGCATGAATTCAATGATTAAGGCATTCATATTGATCATGCTCTTATTGTATGTGATAATGCTAGTACAATATGCTTCACCAAACCTCTGGCTAAAATTTTTTAGAACCAATCATAAAGAGGTAGACATCATATCATTCATAATCACGTACTTAAAGAAGATGTCGAAACTTTTGTGCCCACAATGATCAACTACTAGGCCTCTATGTGGAACTAATTGGTGATAATAAAAGAAGGATTAACATGGTGAAATATACTACTTTTGTGGCATACAATTATCCAAGTATTCTTATCCAATCTAATGGATATTAGTGCTTGGAAGCCCTTTTTTTAGGACACACCAAAACTGAGTTACCTTCGATCTCTCCAACGTTTGTTGAACTTGAATATTCTTTCATATTCTTGTTTATAATTTCGATCACAGTTATAAATGTCTTATGAGAATCGCAAAACTTCAAGTTTAAAAAACCTGCTTTGTGAAAAATTATTCATGCTTACCTTATTGAGGCATATGGAAATACTTAAAAAAAAAGGGGTGAAACGTTATATCACAAAAAAAAGGTGAAACTATCCTTAACATATCGAGCTGCATATGTGAAAACTACTTTTATATTTTGTACTTTAATTTATAAATCCCCTCCCATATTGCTTTTTGTTGATGACAAGGGGGAGAAAAATTGGTGTACTTATGTATAGTATTCATGCTTAGTTATGTATGTGTTTGATTGAGAAATGTTGAAAATGATGATGATATTAATATACCGAATGTATGATTCCTAAAATGCATCAACTTAGGGGGAGCAATTGCATTTGAACCTTAATCATAATATAAATTGCTCCATAAGTTCATGGTCATGTGTATGCTCTAGTAAGTGAATACTTTTATGGTGAATTCTATACTTCAACTTTCACATTTCCAAGAAAAAGCACCAAATGTTTGTCATCATCAAAAAGAGGGAGATTGTTGGCCCTAAAGCCATTTATGTTGTAATTTTTATGATAACAACCATTTAGTGAGTCATAGTGTTTAAATGGTTCTAACATTGCATCTAAGTGACTCAAAAGAAAGCTAGGAAAATCAAGGTTAATCATGTTGATACGAAGCTTTCTAAGATGATGAATCAAGAGGAAAAGAGATCAAAGTTGAAGAAAAGATTCATCCAAATTGAAGAGAACGTGATCCAAGTCCAAGCACCTCAAAGTTATTCATTTTTATTGTCTGGGACTTAGGAACGGGATATATCAATTGAGTCCAAGTCTCAATATTGATATGTGATGCTCCAACAAAAATATTTTTGAAATATTTTTTGAAAATTGATTTTCAAATTTTATTTATATTCAAGTCAAAATTAAGCCAATCTAGCTTATCATGAAAATATTTTTCAAGATTGGTATTTTTGAAAAGCATTATCAAATCAAACAAGAAAAATTTTAAATGGGTGATAATTTAGCTTGATTTATGCAATCAATTATCTTTATAATCAAAGCAAAGTAGGAAATTAATTCAAAAATTAAGCCAATATGGCAATTAATTAATTAATCAATCAATTTGGCTAATATGATAAAATTATCCCATCAATCAAGCTAAATGGTAAAAAACGTCAAAATCCACGCAGGTATGGTGAGTGTCGACACACAGAAAGCATGTGTCGACACACAAACATGCAGTAGCCCTCTGGAGCTATTGTGTGTTGACACATAGAGGCTGTGTGTTGACACACAGCCTCTGAAAGGCTCTAACAGTTATATTTTGGACCCGATTTCTTTCCAATTTTTTGTTGAAATGCTCCCAACGGCTCTTAGGCCTTTCTTGGCCTATATATAGAGGTTAAATGCTTTGGTTTTAAATCAAGAAACAATACTTCCAGCACTCTCTAAGAAATCTCTCAAAAAGGGCTCTTACTCTTGCGCTTTAACGGTTTGTTTTCGAATTCTTGTTTAAAGTTTTCTTGAGTATCACTAGTTTTCTTTATTGTTGATCATTGAGCTTTATTGGCATATCCTTAGCTTTGACTAAGCCTGATCAAGTGTTAATTCACTCTTGAAAGAGTGAAAAATTTGAGTGCTTTAATTCTTTCACTGCTTTATTCAATTTTGTTGCATTGTAAAGGTTGGATCCTGAGCCTACGGTTACAAAAGGATCAGTTGTAAAAGGTTGGTCTTGACCCTAAGTACAAAAAGACCGGTTGTAAAGGTTGGATCTTGAGCCTATTTTCAAAAAGGATCATCGAGCTTAGTTAAAAGCTCAAGTGACTAAGAGTAGTCACTTGAGAAGTGGACTAGCTTCCAGTTTGGAAGTGAACCACTATAAAAATCTTTGTGCATCCCTTTTATTTTTGTCTTTATCTTTTTAATTCAACATTTATTGTTTAGCTTTTAATTAAATTTTTTTTTCATAAATTTAAAATTTGAATTTATCAGTAAAGAACCTAATTCACCCCTCTCTTAGGTTGCTTTTTGGGCCTTCACCTTCTTAATAAAATCTCTATTTTATTAAATTGCAAATCTATTCATTTCGATCTTATTATACATATTCATGTATATTCTGAATGTAATCAGAGGCTGGCTCTAATACCAATTGTTGATAATAACTAACCTAGTTATTAATATAACTGTAATGCTAATTGTTGGGTTCCCAGTTCTCCAACTATGGTCGCAACAAAGTGCACCTATCAGAGCACTCAGCATAGTATACTTTTCTCGCTACCTAAGCCCTCGGTCAGAGAATCACGCTTCGTGACACCTCGCGCACGAGAGTTCCTGGGAATGAGATTATCTCTATAGATCCCTTTGCTTTAACACCATTGTTGGGACGGATTTAAAAAACCCTCCATAATTTAATGAAGTTAATGCAGCGGAAGGGTTCAAAATTCTTAATTTTAAACCTAGAGTTTATTTAAATTTCTAATTTTAAATCTACAGATTTAAATTCCTAATTTAAATCTACATCCTTCTACTCTAATAACATGAACTTAAACAAACATAATAAGAAAAACTACAAATAAATAGAAAAGCGGAAACTAAAAGAGAAGGAAAGATGAATACCTTGAATTGCTTCAAAAAAAGAATACCTGAATGAATAATAATTCTCTCCTAGAAACGTGAGAAAACCAAGGGAATTGAGACCCAATTTTCTTCTACGCAATGACCTCGAAGTGCCCGGAGGGTGGGCTCTAAAAAGTATTAAAATTGAGGAACATTTCTAAAGAAAATATTCTCTCCCACTAGGTCTCCGAAGTCAACACTCTCGGAAACCCTTTTTTTTAATTTTTAAATTGAATGCCAAACTTTGGAATATGTATCTCTATTTATAGTAGTATACAGGAGTGACAATGAGCCAAAAAATCGATATACGATGCGCAGAGCTTAAACAAAACACAACGTTTAATATAAAAAAAAAATTCAAACGATGCGTTTAATAGTTCCAGGCCCCATCCTTTCAGCTTATCATTGCATGCCGCATGGTGGCATGCGATTGGTTCACCCCCGAAGGTGCAGATCATCTCCCTGGGTAGCCCCGCACGCGACACGCATCGCATGCTGATTCGCTGCCTATGCGCGTCGCAAATTGAGATCAGATACACGCAATTCTTTTTTTTTTTTGATTTGTTTCCCACAAGTAAAAATTTATCTTATGAATTTTAAATTTCAAAAATATTTTACTTTATAATTTTAAATTTTTATTCATCTCATAAATAATTTTTGGCAAAAGTAATTTACCCATCACATGGATAAATAAATCATCCCATGAAATCTTAAATATTTTTTTGATGGCAATAAATACCGAGGCTTGCAAAGCGATCTCATGAATAATTTAAATCTAGCTCCAAATTAGTTAAATTAATCATCTCATAATATAATTTAATTACCATTTAATGTGACTTAATTCCACTAATTAAATCCCACTGCACTCTAGACTTAAACCATTTGTTCGATATTTCCCAAATAAACTGTATTGGTGACAACAACCCGTCCACCTAGAGGTCCACGACAAAGAATAAGTATAACTACTACCATTATACTTCTCATAGCTTCTCCATTAGTTACCGACTTTCCATTCACTGAATAATTCATTTATACTTGAACATATTCATATTAAAAATTTCAGATGTCAAACACTTGGAATACTTTGGCCATAGTTTCCAAACTATTCAAATACTTGAGAATCAACTAAGGGGACATCTGGACCTCACAAGAGATAGCAGATTCCATATTGAATACTTGATCTTTGTTATACTTCACGCCGCTATCCAATATACGTGGGAATTCAGTCATACATTTGGACCTTACTTATAGTACATCGAAGTAACTAACGCTCTATGCACAAGTGCAGAATACTCTCATGATTTAAAGTCATTGTTCGAACAGTACAACATGATTTACTCATCTCCGATAGTAGTCTAGAAACTAGCAACTCACATGGTCCAACTCAGTGTATCAATTTTATTAAACACACTAACCTAACACTTTTGGATCACCATCCACATGACCAAGACAAGTCATCTAAAGTGTCAAGTCATGGTCTTAACACACAAGTAGCCCAAGCTTGTCATCGACCACGAGTTATTCAAATAACATTACATACAATTTGTTGCAAGTCTATCTATGGCTTAATCAATTTAGAACAAACATGTGTTGACCTTCAATTTGTTGAATTGATGTTAACTAGTGAAGAGAGAGTGTAGGTGAGAAGAGAATTGAAGTTAGATGTGAATTAGAGAAGAGATGAGAAGAGAGAGAATAATATCTCAAGAACCAAGTTTGAATTTTTTTTATTGAATGATCTCAAGAATACATTGATATTTCCTTTTATATGGGAATTGAGATACAAGGACCCAAAATATAAAAATCCAAACATTTTTCTGCTAAAACCATCAACTGGCTCTAACCAACTTTGGCACCAAGGGATCAAAGCTACAATTCAAACATTACATCCAAAAAAGCCAAAACACAACTTTAACAAAGAGCTACAAAGCACAAAACAAGAGAAATCACAACAATCCCCTCCACTTAAGAAACTTCTTATCCTCAAGAAGAGAAATTTGAAAATTGACTCTTTAAGAATAGTAGCTCTTCCCATGTTGTAAAATTTTTGTCTAAATTCTTCCATTGCACCAACACTTCCTTAACTCTCTTGCTTCCTGCTTGAACTTCTCTGGTTCCACGAACTGCTGATGGCTGCATCACCAAGGCACCATTAGACCCAATTTCAGGAGGTGATTTCGCACAGGTACATCCCTTCTTCACCGGCCTTTTAAGCAAGGAAACATGGAAGACAGGGTGAATGTATGCATTAGGAGGTAGCTCAAGCGTATAAGCCACTTTGCCAATCTTCTCAAGGATCTTGTAGGGACCATGTAATCAAGCATTTAGCTTGACATTACTGCGGACATCCACGGTAGACTATCTATAGGGATGTAATTTGAGGTATACCATATCACCTACTTCATAATTCTTGTCCACACGCTTCTTGTCAGCATACATCTTCATCCTTGCTTGAGCTTGCTTCAAATTATCCTTGAGCACTTGCTGTAAATGCTTTCTCTGCTGCATTAGATCAGCAACTTCCAACACTTGTGATGCCATACTTTGTAAAGAGAAGGGAGTAGGAGGATCATAGCCGTATAAATCCTTGAAAGGGGTGGTGCCAAGAGAAGCATGAGCGTGAGGATTGTACCAATACTCAGCCAGAGATAACCACTCGCCCCATTCTTTTGGATGAGTGAAGACCATGCTCCTAAGATATTGTTCAATGCATTGATTAGCTCTCTCAGTTTGCCCATCAGTTTGAGGATGGTTGGAAGAACTAAGAGCCAATGTCATTCCCATAAGCTTGAACAATTCTCAAAAATGACTTGTGAAGATCCTATCACGATCAGATACAATGGATTGTGGCAATCCATGTAGCGTATATATGTTATCCAAGAAGCATCTTGCTAATTTCTCAGTCGTGACCGACCTGATCAAAGCAACGAAATGACTAAACTTTGTAAATTGGTCAACAACAACCCAAATTACTTCCTCGCCTTCAGATTTAGGCAAGTCTTCAATGAAATCCATGCTTATATTCATCCAACCCCCTTCAGGAACAGGAAGTGGCTGCAAAAGACCTTGGTACCTATGATAACCAAGCTTTGTTTGTTGACACACTTCACAAGAGCTCACAAACTCATTAACTGCCTTCTTAAGCCCAAGCCATCTGAAATGTGCTTTGATTCTTCTTTAAGTTCCTTCCACCCCAAAATGTCCTCCCTAAGCTGATTCATGAGAGGCTTCTATGATCTAATCTCTCAAATTAGTTGAAGATCCAATGTACAGCTTGCATTTCAATCGGATTATCCCTTTGCTAACTGATATTTCAGCTTCTGGTGTACTCTTGCAGTTCTTTGTTGATGTTGTAAGTAGTAATGCATTCTTGAGCAAACACATCATCTTCATAGGATTTGTAGACCTCCTCTAACCAAGAAGGATGAACAACAGACATAGCTCCACGATAAGGTTGCTCACCATCTTGTAATCTTCTTGACAAAGCATCAACGGCAAGATTTTCCTTCCCTCTTCCATACTTAGTTGCATAATCCAGTCCCGACATTTTCATTAGCCCTTTCTTCTGAATCCTTGTCACAATCTTCAATTCTAACAAATGCTTCAAACTCTGATGATAAGTGCTGATCACAAATCTGTGACCATCCAAATAATGTCTCCATTTGTCAACAGCTAATAAGATTGCCAAGTACTCTTTCTCATAGGTGGAAATTGCTTGATGCTTGGAGCTGAGAGCTTGAATTAGGAAAGCAATAGGCCTTCCATTATGAGACAACGTTGCTCCAATACCAGTTCCACAGCATTAGTTTCAAGAACAAAGTCTTCAGCAAAGTTAGGCATAGCTAGAACAGGGGATTCTCACATAGCAGCTTTCAAGGATTCAAAGGCTGCTTGAGCACTATCACTCCATATGAAGGCATCTTTTTTTTTAGCAGATCTATCAAAGCTCTAGCTGTGGAACCA
The DNA here is from genome assembly GCA_018398585.1 of Simmondsia chinensis. NCBI lineage: Eukaryota > Viridiplantae > Streptophyta > Magnoliopsida > Caryophyllales > Simmondsiaceae > Simmondsia > Simmondsia chinensis. The sequence continues at coordinate 13,956,883 of JAGTTD010000004.1, forward strand.
AAGTTAGCTATGAACTTCCTGTAATAGCCTGTAAGACCAAAAATCCACGCAATTGCTTCAAAGTAACTGGAACTGGCCACTCCTTCATAACTTGTATCTTTGAAGGATCTGTAGAAACTCCTTTAAAAGATATCACATGTCTCGAATACCCAAGTTGCTGTTGCATGAATGCACACTTGGACAACTTTGCATAAAGTTGATGTTTGCACATAACCAGGAAAACTTCTCTCAAGTGCTGTAGATGACCCATATAAAAAGCACTGTAAATAAGAATGTCATCAAAGAAAGCCAATACAAATCTCCTCAGAAAAGGCTTGAAGATGTCATTCATTGCTGCCTGAAATGTAGCTGGTGCGTTGGTTAAGCCAAAAGGCATAACCACAAACTCATAGTGGCCATGATGAGTTAGAAAGGCAGTCTTGAAGATGTCTTGTTCAAGAACTGTTATTTGATGATATTCTTGTTGTAGATCCAGCTTAGAGAAGAAACAAGCTCCATGTAACTCATCTAAGAGGTCATCAATAACAGGAATAGGGAACTTATCCTTGATGTCAAAGAATTGAGTTGCCTATAGTCGATGCAAATATTTGCATATCCATCTTTCTTCTACACCAAAATCACAGGTGAAGCAAATGGACTGTGATTAGGTCTGATGAAACAAGTCTTGAGCAACTCTTCAACCTGTCTCTCAATCTTTAATTTCTATGCGTGAAGATAATTGTAAGGCCTTAGCTTGAAAGGTTCTGCACCAGTCTTCAATGGAATGGCATGATCAAGACACCTTTGTGGAGGGAGAGACTTAGGCTACTCAAAGATGTCCTCAAACTCCTCAACTAAAGCTCTAACATCAAGCTACCGCATCAAACTCAACTCTTTTGGAGCTATAGCAAATAACTATCCAATCCACCTATAAGCACTCTTCTTGAATCCACCTTGAACACTCTTACCCTTGATTACTTGCAACTGAGCTTGATTTTCAATTCCTTGCAAAGAAACCTTTGATCCATGGACCTTAAATGAAACTATGAGCTCGCCAAAGTCAAATACCACCGGGCTAAATGATCTCATCCAATCAACTCCCAGCACCATATCACATCCTCCTAAAGGAAGGATCCGCAAATCATCAGTGAATTGATGCTCTTGCATAGACCATTGGAAGTCTTGGCATTTGTTCTGTGTGAGAATATAGTTACCATTTGCCACGGTCACTGCCAAAAGATGAATTTTAATCACCATATGCCCAACCTTGTTCACCACCTTTGGATCAACAAAATTATGAGTACTACCACTATCAATCAAAATAGTAATGTGTCTTCTTCCTGCTTTCCCTTTGATTCTTATTGTATTGTGAGCTCCATTCCCTGTCAAAGCCTTCATAGAAATCTCAACTTCATCCTCAAGCAACTCATCCTGAGACTCTTGATCAGTACTACCCTCATCTTGTTCAGATTCATCAAGCAGACATCAAGAGTTGTTTGCTCATGGTCTCCATTGCAAGTCTAATAGTATAGTGGATTGGTGGTACTCCTCGAGGAGGGTGTTTGTTTGCGAAATAAAGGGTTAGACTTCTTTATGATAGATAAAGGTATGGAAAGTGGACGTGGCCATGCTGACGTGGAATATCTTGTTTACTTTTATTAATGTCTAGGTAATGGTATACACTTGACTAGGATAGTATATTAGTCTCGTGGGGGGCACTGTGATACTATCTTAGAGACCAAGGAAGAAACGATGAGTTGATTATGTTTAGGAAACATATCGATTGAGAATAGTTCTCACTTTACTAATAATTCGTTACGCCCCTCTCTCATGGAGTAACGGATAGATTGGTTAGCTCATTGTTGCACACATACAGAGAATGGTTAGGTGGATTCCATGCTTTGTTCGTTCATTAAAATTATTAAAAGTTTACAAGACTCAAAATAAGCGGGAGCGAGCTACTAAATGAATGTCCATGGCCTCCGTTACCAGCCTAGCAGTATAGTAGATGGGCACAACTCCCTGAGAAGACTGTTCATTTACAGAATATGAGGTTAGATCTCTTATGATAGACTGAAGTATAGGAAAATCGGGTGCAGCTACACTGCTGTGGATTACCTCATGTACTTGTATGGATGTCGAGGTAGCGGTGTACACTAGACTAGAGTCTATATTAGCCTCCCGGAGGAACTCTGTTATATGACCTTAGAGGCGAAGGGAAAAATGATGTGTTAAATATGTTCCGTAACGAGTTTATAAGAAAACATATTTATTGAGAAACGTTCTCACTCTTCTAATATCTCAATTCGGCCTCGTCGAGAGGAGTTTTGGCTAGTTTAGTTGGGTCATCATGGCATACATGTAAGTGTTGGATTGTTAACTCCAAACTTTGATTGTTTGCTAAAAGTAAACAAAGTAATCCTGTATGCTATATGACTTGTTTTGCAGGTTTTTGATTTCATATTGGGCATTAAATTTTTGCATTGCATTGGTATGTCTTACTTGTCTATTCTATTTTGCTCTCTATGATATGGTATGTCTTAGTCATAAGGAGCACTAGGAGATGCTCAGAATTCACTAATTTTCTGCTAGTAGATCTACTAAGTTGAAAAGAACGTTTAGAACGTTAGACGAGACTAAAGAGTTAGTCAGTTGCAAGATTTGGACATCATATATCGAACTTTTTTAGTATTAGATACTTGAAAATTCAACTGTGGTAGAGATGGTCAAATATTTGAAAGAAGTGTTTGATTATTGAACTAGTAGCATGAGAACATCTCATGAGAAAGGTGATAGACATGACATTGCGTTAGGAAAGTTTAGTTCAAGAGCGCGTCATATGATGATGGCTCATTTAATTGAACTAGAATTCTTGATGCAAATATCGATGGCCAATCTCAACATGATATGATCCTAACTTTCCTATCAAGGTCTTTCAATCGGTTTTGGTTTGTTATATTGAGTAATAGAGATTGCTCGTTGTCTAAACTGATGAAAGTACATTTTGGAAGAAAAGGTGTCATGAGAACTAAGGGAAGAGTCCACTTACTGTAAGCATCTATCTCAGGAATTAGGAACCTCAAGAGGGTAAAATAAGACATGGGTCAAAATAGTTTTGTCTATTTTATAATAGCACTGAATTTTAAAAGGAATTACCTAGGTACTTAGATACTATTGTTGCAAGACCGAAAGCCAATGTGGTAGGGTATTTGATATATTGTCTCCTCTAGTTGTGACTAGTAGGTAGTTCGATAGTGTTCTGGTGAATGGATTTTCAATAAGAGCATCAAGAAATAGTAGTTTAAGTCAGGGAATGCAATTTTTAATTTGAGTAACTATCTTAATGATTTTAGAAATTTTATTTCTACCAGCTATTTATTTTCAAATACTTTTCCCGTTATTTTTCAAAAAAAAAAAATAGACTGATAATTATATAAATAAAATATTTATTAAAACTTACATTGGTGGATAGTTGACCTTTTTTTATTTATTAAACTATGTTAATGTTGATTTATTAGTCTAATACAAGCTAGGCTATGTAGCCACATAAAAGAAGGATTTCCGGAAGCCATATAGCTTTTAGGTGGTTCTTAATCTTAGGTCACATCAATCTAGTATGATTCAAAAAAGGTTTGATTTATCTTATGGGATCATTAAGTATTAAAATGATAATCGGTATATGAATCGTGTTTGAATTAATAGTGACTAAAAGAGTACTTAACAGTAAAGGCAGTAGAACCACCAAAGCTTCGAGAACTTGTTCACAAATGTTTATAGACTAGTAAAAGTTCAAGTGAGCGGAAGTGATGAGCATCTAATGAAATGTTTATGAATGACTACTCAATTAGTTGAAGTATGGATATAGCTATGGTTGAAAGAATTAAAGACTAAAGTTGGGATCAGTAAGGTAATTATATCAAGTAACTTTGATTAGATCGAAGTGGTGGTTTCAAGAGAATCCTTATTTTTTTCATTACTATAAAACATTGTAGAAAAGATTAATAATGCATTATTGAATATGGTGAGGTTCATATGATGAGTCACATCCACATATCAAGAGGTTTGTAATGTAAGAGGTTTTAGAAAGTGTCCTAAAAGGTTCTAAAAGTACAACATATAGCTTGTGTTGGATAGATTAAAAGTATGACATACTGTGTCTCAACAACATGATGTAACTTATAGTGCAGAAGATGTATTAGATATATTTTTAACTAGGTTATTGTCATACTAAGTACTTGAGAGCTTTGGTGTAGTAGGAGGATAGCTAGGGTCACCTGACTGATTCATGACTTCTGTCTTTACAGTTAAGCATGATGGTGAAAATGATCCCTTAAACCATGATGGAACTCTTAAGTATAAAGAGATAGACCAATTGGTAAGTGCAATAAAAGTTAAGTTAAATTAAACAGTGCATTGGATGAGAAGGTTGAGACCTTCTAGGCTAGATTGATAGCAGTGGGTTATACCTTGATGTAAGGAATTGTCTTTGATGATAGCTTCTAGCCATATGCTATGCTTAAGTCCATAAGGATGCTCTTATTCATTGTATCTCATTATGATGAGGTATGGAAATGGGAATCGAGATGACTTTTTTTGAATGGTCATCTTAAAAAGTTATGTATATGATACAACCAGACAAGTTTGTTGCCAAGAGCGAGAAGTATATAGTATGCAAACTAAGGAAGCCTGTTTGTAGACTTAAATAAGCATCTTGTTCATTGAATAGTAGATTCAGTGACGGGCAATCAAGTCCTAGGGATTTGAATTAATGGTACGTGAACCATCAGTGTACGAGTAACATAACAAGAAAGTAGAGACTTCTAAGTGTTGTATATATATTACATTCTACCAATGAAGAATGGCGTATAATTGTTATGAGATGTTAAGGTTTAATTGTCCAATTAGCTAAAAAGTCAAAGACCTAAGATTAGCCAACTATGTTCTTAGGATCATGCTTTTGCGAGATTCAAAGAAAAATGTTGAATTTATCATGAGTCAATTGTTTTTAAATGGGACTTAAGATGTCTGAAATCCATGTTTACCCTTTTAGTGGGAGTTATTAGATGTTTTGTAGTGCTTACTTCACTATGGAAGTCGGGCACTTGATAGGTATGGAAGCAAAATAATGGGACAATGGAAGATCAGTGTTAGTTAAAGTTTACAGTCAAATAGTTAACAGATCCGTAGTGGATAGTTATGCGAGGCAGGGCTAATTGGGTTTAGGACAAGTGAGAGATTGTTGGAATTGGTGTTACGAAAACCCCAACTAGTTAGTTTTAAATATTAAATAAATAAAACTATTTTATTTATTTATTGTATGATAATGTTTTATGAGTCAAACATGCGTGTGATTATTTTCTAAAACATTCAACGAGATGGATATAGTCCAAGATGACATGTCAAGTTTGGTTTAAGTGGCACATGAGATTGAACCACTTATAGACTTAGATCAAACCAGTGAGATGTTGTCAAAGTATATGTTCGTAGCCGGTGATACGTTTGGACAACTTTTCTGATAAGATTATAATATGATACTTTAGATGGCTTGTCTTTGTCATGCGGATATGGATCCAAAAGTATTATATTGGTGTTCTCTATATGATTGGAACACTGGGCAGGACCACCTGAATTATTTGTTTCTTAACTGATATCAGAAATAATTAATTATGTAAGACGCTAACTCTAAATCTAGGAAATAGTCTGAATTTATGCATGGATTGTTCGTGGCTTTGATGTGCTAAAAGGATTAGTCAAAGTGCGTTGACTTAAATCTTACATGCATCGGGCAATGGCATGAAGTGTAGCGGGAACAATTGTTTTACGTGGAATCTGTAGTCATTAACGAGATAAAGATGTCCACTTAGTTGATTCGCAAACATACGAAACATATTCTAGAATTTTTGGCCAAAGTGTTCCATATGTTTGACATTTGAAATTAATAATGAAATTGTTTCTATATTATTGAATTGTTCGAGAAGGGAGAGTCGGGAACTATAGGAAAAATGTGGGAAAAGTAATGATAGTAGTTAAAGTTACTTTTGCTAATGGATACCTAGTAGAGGAGTTAATCATTGTAATAAATGTTATTTGGAAAATTCTTGTGTGAATATATTTAATTCAAGAGTGTAGTAAAACTTATTTAGTGGAATTAAGTTTTACTAAATGTTAATCAATTGTTATCATGAGATGATAACCATATTTCACCCATTTAATACGATAAATTTTATCATGATTTAAAGAATAACAAAGGGAAACCCACATATAAACAGGCTCACGATCCGCACAATCTACTAAGAGCCAATCATGGTGCGACATGTGGAGCACTGTGAGAGGCAGGGTAGTTATCCGTGGCATTCCCCGTGGACAAATCTGTTGCGCCATGTGGCTCATTTGAAAGGCAAAAAATGAGTTGTTTCTTCGCTATAAATACGTGTCTTTTGCCATGAATTAAATTAGGGTTTTTATGTTTTTGGAACATGGTTTTCTCCCATGTCGAAAAACCTTAAAATTGTTTTAGGGATTTTCTAAATTTATTGTTTACCATAATTTTTCTAAAAAATTATTTTTGTAAAGATTGAAGGAAAAAAATTTTTCCAAAATTTTGCCTAAGTTAAATATTTTTGGGAGCCCACACTTCCGGTGCTGGAAAAGGTTGTGGTGAAGAAGACCTCGAGGTGCCAAAAAACCTCCTTGTAATTTTAGATCTTCAAGTCGGAGTTGGGATCCGTACTTTAGGTGTGTCTAATTAAATATTTGATGTTTAATTTGTTTTTCCTTTATTTCGTTTATTTTACATACTTTGTTTATACATGTTCATTCGATGTTTTTCTATTGTCATATTAAATAGCTATTAGAGTAAGATCTCGATCTAATTAAATAGTTTAATTAGATCAGGGCTTTAGATTTAAAATTAAGGTTTTTAAATTGGTTTTTCGTTGCGCCTACTCAAGTTGTTTAGGGAAATATTTTTGAAATGTGTTCCCAACAAGACTTTTTGGAATACATGGTGGTACGGGAAAGCATATGTGACTGAGTATTTGTTGAATGTCTTGTTTACTTGTACTAATATCTAGGCAATTGTACACACTTGACTAGGATAGCATGTTAGTCTCCTAGGGTGCATTTTGATACCGACTTTGAGGCCAAGGTGAAAACGATGAGTAAATTATGTTTAGGAAACATATCAATTGAGAACAGTTCTCACTTTATTCATAACTCATTACTCCCCTCTCCCATGGATTAACGGATAGATTGGTTGGCTCATTGTTGCATATACATAGAGAGTGGTTAGTTGGATTTCATGCTTTATTTGTTTGCTAAAATTATTAAAAGGTTCACAAAACTCAAAATATCAAGTGGGAGTGAGCTTCTAGGCGAATGCTCATGGCCTCTGTCACCGGTCTAGTAGTATAGCAGGTCGGCACTACTCCCCAAGGAGGGCATTCATTTGCAGAATACAAGGTTAAATTTCTTAGAGATAGAATGAAGTGCAGGAAAAACGGGTATGGCAACACTGACGTGGAGTAATTCGTGGACTTGTATGGATGTCGAGGTAGCAGTGTGCACTTGACTAGTGTTGACATTAGCTTCCCCGAGGAGTTTTGTTGTATGGCCTTAGAGGTTGAGGGAAGTATGTTGTTTTAAATGTGTTTAGTGAGAGCTTACAAGAAAATGTATTTATTGAGAAATGTTCTCACGCTTCTAATATCTTGATTTGACCCTGCCACAGCATACATGTAAGTGTCGGACTATGACCATCGAACTTTGATTGTTTGCTAAATGTAAGAAAAGTGATCCTGTGGCTTGTTCATAGTTTTTTGATTTGAGACTGGTTATATTTATGTATTGTGATCAATACTATGTGTTACATGTCTATTATGTTCACTATGATATAATATTTCAAGGTAAATGCGGAGCATTAGTAAATGCTCAAAATTCTCTAGTTTGCTACTATTATCTCTACTAAGTTGAAAATAACCTTGGGAATGTTAAACTAGACTAATGAGTTAGTCAGATGACATTAGACATTGAATATTTTCTAGTATAAGATACTTGACTTGTTGACTATAGTAGAGATGATTAGATACTTGAAAGAAGTGTTTGATTAGTCAACTGGTAGCATGAGAAAAATTTATGATAGAGATGATGGACACAAGATTGTGTTAAGAATGTTCAGTTCAAGAGAGTGTCATATGATGATGGCTTATTTAATTGAACTAGGATTCTTAATGCAAATAATGATAGCCAATCTCGATAGGATATGGTCTCGACTTGCCTATCATGGTCTTTCAATCGGTTTAGGCTTGATACATTGAGCAATAGAGATTGCTCATGGTCTGAACTGATGAAAGCATAGTTTGAGAAAATGTGTCATGAGAACTAAGGGAGGAGTCCACTTAGTATAAGCATCTATCTCAGGAATCGGGAACAGCTATGGGGTAAAATAAAACACTCAAAATAGTTTTGTCTCATTTATAAAAGCACTAGACTTTAGTTTTTAAAATAAATTGCCCAGGTACTAAGATACTGTTTTTGCCAAGACTGAAAAGCCAACTTGATAAGGTATTCGATATCCTGTCTCCTCTAGTTATAACTGGCTGGTGGTTCACTAGTGTGATGGTGAATGGTTTTCAGTCAGGGCACCAAGAGATAGTAATTTAAGTTAAAGAATGTAGTTTTTGTTTTGAGTAACTATCTTAATATAACAGTTTCTTTTGAAATTTGATTTCTATATACTATTTATTTCAAAATAGTTTTTTCAGTTATTTATAGAAAAATAGACTGATAATCAAGTAAATAAAGTGTTTATTTAAATGGTACATTGGTTGGTAGTTGACTAATTTTAATCAAAACTATGTTAATGGTAGTTTATTCGTCTAATACAAGCTAGGCTGTGTAACCATATAAAATAAGAATTTCTTGAAGCCTGTAAACTTTTTAAGTGGCACTTGATCTTAAGTCACATTAATTTAATATGATTCAAAACAAGTTTGATTTGTCTTATGGAATCATTAAGTACTAAAATGATTACTAATATGTGAATCATATTTCAATTAATGGTGACTGAAAGAGCCTTTAAGAGTAAAGGAAGTAGAGCCACTAAGATACTAGAGCTTGTTCATAAAATGTTTATGGATTGTTAAAAGTTCAAGTGAGCGGAAGCGAATAGTATTTCATAAAATGTTTATGAATGACTACTCAATAAGTTGATATATAGATATAACTATGAAGATTGAAGTCTGAAATTCTTTGAAAAGTTCAAAAAATTAAAGACTAAAGTTGAGATCAGTTGGATAAATATATCAAGTTACTTTGATTAGATCAAATAGGTGATTTCAGGAGAATTCTTATATTTCCTTACTACAAAGTGTTGTAGAAAGGATCAATAATGTGTTATTGAGTATGGTAAGATTCATATGATGAGTCACATCTACATATCAAATGGTTTCTTATGTAAGAGGTTTTAGAGAATGTTCTAAAAGTACAATAGATTGCTTGTGTTGGATAGATTGACCATATGAGATACTGTGTCTATACAACTTGTTAGAGCTTATAGTGTTGAGGATGTATTAGATATATCTTCAATCAGGTTAATGTCACCCTAAGTACTTGAATGCTTTGGTCAAGTGGGAGGATGGTAAGGGTCACCTGACAGATTCGTGTCTTTAGTCTTAAAGATTACTCATGATGATGAATTTGATCCTCTAGACTGCAATAAAACTCATAAATATAAAGATGCAGACCAATGACTTAGGCAATAAAAGTTAAGTTAGAGTAATTGTATTTTAGCTAAGTCTGAAAAGTTGTAGAGGAGTCGAAAGATATTTAGTCCATTAGATTGGATCTGAATGGATCTACTAGAATATATAGTTGAGTATCGAGAAGGTAGAGACCTTGAAGGCTAGATTAACGATAATGGGTTATACCCTAAAGGAAGGAATCGTCTTTGATAAGACCTTCTAGTTAGATGTTATGCTTAAGTCTATAAGGATACTCTCATCCATTGTATTTCATATGATGAGATATGGGAAATGCAACTTGAAAAGTTTATGTATATGATGCAACCAGACTAGATTGTTGCCAACAGTCAAGAGCATATAGTATGCAAATAGAGGAAGTCCATTTGAAGACTTGAATAAGCATCTTGATCATTGAATAGTAGATTCGATGACTCCTTTCAAGTCTTAGGGATTTGAATCAATAGTTAGTGAACCATGAGTGTGTGTGGGACATGACTTGAAAGTAGAGACTTTGTAAGTGTCATATATAGATGGGATTTTACTCATTAAGAATGGTGTGGAATTGTAATGATTTGTTAAGTTTTGATTGTCCAGTTATTTAAAAGTGAAAGACCAAGATGAGCATAGGTCAAGCTTTAGCGAGATTTTAAGAAAAGATGTTGATAATATCATAAGTCATTTGTTTTCAAAAGAGAGTTTTTAGGCATTTGACGTTAGAATTCCTACTTACCCTTTTGTAGAGGGAGTTATTAGATGGTGAAGAGTAAAGCAGTCTTGTATTGCTTACTGCACTATGGAAGTCTGGCACTTGATAGCTATGAAGTTTCTAAGTAGACTACTCAACTCACAAGGTTCTTAAAAGATGAAAGCATGTGAGCATAGGAATGAGATAGTGACGGACCAGTGTTGGTTAAAGTTTATAGTTAAAGAGTTGATAGATCCCCAGGAGATTGTTATACAATGCAAGGCTAACTGGGTTTACGACAAGTGGGAGATTGTTAGAATTGGTGTCCCTAAAAACCTAATTATCGTATTTAAATATTAAATAAATAAAATTATTTTATTTATTAATTATCTGATTATGTTTTCTGAGTCAAACATGCGTGCAATTGTTTTCTAAAACGTCTAGGAGATGGACATAGTCCGAGATGGCATGTTAGGTTTGGTGGAAGTGGTCAATGAGATTGAACCACAGATGGATTTAGATCAAACCAGTGATAATGTTATCAAAGCATGTTTATAGTCGGTGATAAATTTGGACAACTTGTCTGATAAAACTATAATATGATACTTTAGATGACTTGTCTTGGTCATATAAATAGGGATCCAAAAGTAATATGTGGGTGTTGTCAATAATGTAGGAACACTAAGTAGCACTACTTGAATTATTTCTTTTTTAATGGTTATCATAAATAATTAATTCTATAAGATGATAACTCTTAAATCCAGAAAATAGTCTGAACTCGTGCATGGATTGTTGGTTGCTTTGATGTGCTAAAAGGATTAGTCACACGGCATTGACTTAAACGTACGTGGGTTGGGTAATAGCGTGATGTGTAGCGAGAACAAGTGTTTTATGTGGAATCTATAGTCTCGTACTAGATGAAGATGTGCCCATAGTTGATTTGCAAGCATACGAATAGATTTTTGGATCTTTGGCCAAAAGTATTCCATTTGTTTGACATTTGGATTTAGTATGGAAGTTATTTCTGTATTATTGATTGTTCGAGAACGGCGAGTCGGGAACTACAACGAAAGATGTGAGAAAATTAACGATAATAGTTGAAGTTAATTTTGCTCATGGATATCTAATAGAGAGGTTAATCGTCCTAATAATAGTTATTTGGCAAATTCTTGAGTGAATAAATTTAAATCTAGAGTACAAAAAAGCTTATTTAATGGAAATAAGTTTTTCTAAATGGTGATCAATTGTTAGCATATGATAATTAGATTTGTCCTATTTGGAGCTAGAGTTAAATTGTCCTTTAGGTCCCGTCGCAAGCCTTAACTTAAGCATTGTTTGAAAATATTGAAAAATAAATTCATGAGATAAATTATTTATTTATAAGATAAATAAAATTTTATGCTAAACAAATATTCATGAGATGAATATGTAATATGATAAATTATATCGTGTTTCGAAGAAAGAAAGGGAAAACACATGTAATCAGGTCCATAATCCGCAGGATTAGCTCAAAGCCACCTGTTGTGCCGTGAGAAGCGGGGTAGCTATTAGTGGCATTCACTGTGGTTGAATCATATTGCGCCACGTGGCGTGTTTGAAAGGAAAAGACAAGTTATTTCTTTGCTATAAATGTACGCGTTTTGCCGTAAGCATTATGAGTTAAGGTTTGGTTTTCTCCCATGAAGAACACCTTTAAAATTGCTTTTAGGAGTTTTTTTTTTTTTGTTTTTTTTTTTAATTTTTCTAAAAAATTATTTTTTGGAAAGATTAAAGGAAAAATTTTTGTTATGAAATTTTTCCTAAGTTGAATATTTTGGGAGCCCACACTCCCAGTGCTAGTCGAGGTCATTGTAAGAAGGCTTTGAGGTATTAGGAAATCTTCTTCCGATTTCAAACCATCAAGTCGGAATCAGAAATCGTGCTTTAGGTGTGTTTTAATTAAATTTATGATAGTTAATTTGTGTTTCTTTTATTTCCTTTATTCTACATACTATGTTTATACTTGTTTAATTCGATATTTTTCATTTATCATATTATGAACCTATTAGGGTAAGATCTAGATCGAATTATATAGTTAATTAGATTAGGGCTTTAGATTTAAAATTTCGAATTTTAAATTCGTTTTTCATTGTGCTTGCTCTAGGGAATATTTTTAAAAATATGTTCCCAACATCAATTTGGTGCATGCACTTTGGAAGGGGAACAGAAAGCCTTCAAAAGGAATGTTTGGTAAGAAGAATAAGGGAAAAGCTGCTAATATAGCAGCTATGCCATTGAAGAAAAAACCTTCAAATGAAAAGTGTTTCTTTTGTGGAAAGGATGGCCACTGCAAGAGGAAATGCACTGAGTACCGAGCTACACTTCCAGCTAAGATAAGAAAAGCATCTGGACAAGGTGTGATGATATCTTATCTAATTGAGCCATGTGTAGTTGAGAGTCCATCAGGTTCTTGGTGTGTGGACTCAGGTTCAACTGACCATGTCTGCAATATGTTGAAGGGGCTTAGGCTGACAAGAAGGCTACATGATAGATAGCTGTACTTGACCGTAGGACACTGAAGGCATGTTTCAGTCATATGAGTTGGAGATGTTAGCTTAGTTTTCAGTAGTAAAGTTTTGTTTTTAAAGAAACGTCTTTAGATACTTGCTTTATGTAGGAATTTGATTTTGTGTCTCGTTTCGTTGGTGATGGATATTTAGTTGTTTTTGAGACTGTTTTATCATTAAACATAATAATATGTCTATTTTATGTTAATGCTTTATCAGAACTCTAGTGATTGCATTTTCAAATCTAACAATAGTAGGCATAATGTACCTCTTTAAACAATAGGTCCTAAAATAGATAATGCCCTCAAATGGCACCAATGCCTTGGTCTAATTAATTCGAACATGATCCAAAGACTAGTGAAAGCATAACTAATAAAGAGCCATTAGATTAGAAGTCCTTACCAGTCTGCGAAGTTAGAAGGAAAGATAACTAAGTCTGTCTTTAAGAGTAAAGGAAATAGAGTTGGTGACTTGCTTGAACTGGTTCACATAGATAAATGTGGACCAATGAATGTTCATGCAAGAAAAGGCATGAGTACTTCATCAATTTCACTAATTATTACTTTAGGTATGGTTATATTTACTTGATGGGACAGAAGTCTAACTCTTTTGAAAAGTTCAAAAAGTTTAGGTTGAAGTCGAGAGTCAGTGAGGTAAACATATTAGGGCACTTCGAGCAAATTGAGGTGGTGAGCATCTCTTAGGACATTTTCAAGATTTCTTAACTACAAATGGGATTAGATCTCAACTTTTTGCACTAGGTACACTGTAGCAGAATGGTGTTGCAGAGAGAAGAAATAGGATGTTATTGGAGATGGTAAGGTCCATGATGAGTCATGCTACTTTACCAGTCTCCTTTTAGGGTTTACGCCTAGAAAACAATGGCTTATGTTCTTAATTTGGTTCCTCCAAAGTCAGTTCCTAAAATGCCTGTGGAATTGTTGACTACGTGTAAGCCTAGCATAGGATATCTTCGTATTTGGGGATGTCCAGCACATGTGTTGAAAAGTAATCTTGACAAGTTGGAATCTAGGATAGAAGTGTGTCTATTTGTATGTTATCCTAGGGGTACAAGAGGTGGTCCTTTCTATAGTCATTCAAACCAAAAGGTGTTTGTTGGTGCAAATTCCAGGTATATGGAGGAGGATTTTCTTGTAGACTACAAAAATAAAAGTAAAATAAAGTTAGAGGAATGAAGAAATCTAACACTAGATCTAAATAGTTTGATATGTCTCAAGATCAAGTAGTTGTATAAGTTACATCCGTAGTCGGTCTTGAAACAGTTCCAAGTACATAGGAGCGTCGGCATAGTGGAAGGATTGTCAGGCCATCGGATAGATACATGTCAGGAGCCTTACTGGTTGAACAAGATGATGTGTCTGATCCTTTTAACTATTCTGAGGCACTCCAGGATAAAGATGCAGACTAATTGGTCTTAGTAGTGAAAGTAGAGATAGAATTCATTTATTCTAAGGAAGTCTAGAAACTTGTAGAGGCGCCACATGGCATTAAACCCATGGGATGTAAGTGGGACTACAAGGGGAAGAGAGGAGTGGACAGGAATGTAGAAACCTTTAAGGCAAGATTGGTTGTTAAGGGTTATACCAAAAACGAAGGTGTTGATTAGGACAACACCTTCTCATTAGTAGCCATGTTAAAGACCATTAGGATACTCTTGACTGTTGCCGCTCATTATGATTATGAGATCTAGAAAATGGATGTCAAGAAAGTATTTTTGAATAAACGACTTGATTAAGACATTTATATGTCACAACTAGATGGTTTCATTGACAAAAATCATGAGCATATGGTGTGCAAACTGAAGAAGTCCATTTATGGACTGAAATAAGCATCTCGATAATGGAATATAAGATTTAATGAAGTGACCAAGTCCTATGGTTTTGAGCAATTGGCTGATGAACCATGCCTGTACAAGTACAACGTTGGGAAAGAAGTGACTTTCTTAGTGTTATATGTGGGTGACATCCTACTCATTAGGAATGATGTAGCATTTTCATCAGCTGTTAAGATTTGGCAGTCAAGTCAGTTTGATATGAAAGACTTAGGAGAAACCAACTATATTATTGGGATCACACTTGTACGAGATCATAAGAATAAGATGTTGGGTCTATCTTAGGCTGTCTATATATACAAAGTGCTGTCTCGGCATAACATGGTCGACTCCAAGAAAGGTTTGCTCCTTTCAGGTATGGAGTGCCTCTTTCTTTAGAGCACTATCCTAGGACTCCTAAAGAGGAAAAGCAGATGAAGAATATTCCGTATGTTTTGGCTATGGGAAGCTTTATGTATGCTATGTTATGCACAAGACCTTATATATCAGTCAAACCCAGGTCCTTTATGTCATGACCCAAGATTTGGAGTTAAGTACTAGGAAGTCATTAATTGTAATAAATTAGTTTAAGACCTTAGTATTAGTTGATTAGCACTTCATTTAGGGGGAATTAGCCAATTAGCCTAATGAGTCCTCTTTAGTTCTTTGTATAAGTCAAGGTGAGTCAAATGTTAGTTAACAAGTTAAGATTAAGAGGGGGGAATGTCGGTTAGGATATGAAGTCCAAATGCAATGTATTCTGAAGTCATAGGAAGTAGTATAAGTAGAGTAGTTCATCGCGTAAAGAGAATTATTAAACGATAAACACTTGATTTCACTCTCTCATATTAATCTTCTCTTTATTGTTCATCTCTATTCACTTCTTTTTCATCTCATAATCTATTATCCCTACGTTATGATCAAGATTTATCTTGAATCATAGCAATTGGTATCACAGCTTGTGATTTTTGCTTCCGATTGAGTTGATTAAGTTCAATTTAATTGCAAAGCTTAAATCAAGTTAATTGATATCATGTTCTTGATCAGGTTGTATTGATCAAGAATTTGTGCTTAACTATTTTGAATTTAAGTTCGTGCTGCATTTGCCCTAGGATCTGCTATTCAGCTTGCGTGGATCAAGATTCCAAGCTAAATTGTCCAAAGTCTTCAGTCAGTGCTGCATTGTTATCAAGTTCTGTATTCAGGTTATGTTGATTAAGATTTCAGCTCAAAAGCTATTTGTTCTGCTGTTCAGCATGTGTTAGCTCAAGATTTCAGATTGAACTTGCTGAATTATCTTCAGATTGAGGTAGATTCTTGAGATATTTTTGTTACTGAAGCATTCAATCAAAATTTCAGTGCTTTGAACTCCAGGCATCTGTTACTGCAGTTTGTTAGCTGAACATATTTGGATTTGCTGAATTCACAAGTGAACAAAGGTTCAATACATAGAATCTTGATAGAGTTGTTGTTCTTTGATTGGCTTCAGCTGGAAATTGCATTTGATCTAGCTAAACCTTAATAATTAACCTTGAATCAAGCTTTGATAGTTCGTTCTAGCTGAAGTTGCTCTCGGTTTAGCTGAATTGGGCTGAATTCTATTAGATTGCTTCTTTGTCAGCAAAATTCCTGAAGTTGTTGAATTGTGTCAGACAAAAAAAAAAAAAAAAAAAAAGGATGCTATTCATGACATATCTTCCAATGGTGCTAGGCTTTTGATCAAAGTCTTGAAGCTGCTTTACCACATAGATGAGGATATTCTCTGTCAAGTATTTTCGCCTTATGGTCCTCTTGAAGGTATCAAAGTGGTCTCGTCTTCCATTAGTCAGGTTATGGCTCATATTAGTTGTTATACGAGAAGGAGTGCCGACTTAGCCTTCAATTCATTACACGGGAGAAACATATATGATGGATGTTGTGTTTTAGACATAAACTACCTCAAGATGTGTAATGATTTGGAAGGGGAGCTTGAGCTGATAGGATCTGCTAATTTTCAAGCTAAGGAGGAACTCAATGTTACTTGGGAAGTTCATCAACATTCGCAGCAGAGAATTAAGCATGAATGTGAGCAAAACGTGACTGGTAATGCTGGAATGAGCTTAAATCTGGAAACTGCAGCAGCACATCAGATGAATGATGCAACATTGCACTCATTGCATCAGGTAGAATTGGTACAACAGCAACATGATATTAAAATTGAAGAGGGGAGTGATGTACCAGTAGTACAACATGTGCTTGATCCTTCATTGCCACAATTAAATGATTTTATAGTTACAAATCATGTTCAATTGAGACCATTTGATCCAGGAAAAGAGAAACTTAACATCACTTGTGAAGGAATATAGCATTTGCAGCAGAAAATGGAGTAGGAATGGGATCAAAACTCTACAGACAGTGCTGGATTTAGTTGGGAATCGGGTGCTGCATCTGTAAATCAAGAAATTAACATCACACCATGCTTTATGACTCAGAATAATCCTGATTTGTCGAATTTCAGAAACTGCAGAAGCTTAACTCTGCAGTGGTAGTAGCAATTCAGAACGGAAGTGTAACATTGCAAGTGTTAGAGCCATTGAGTGTTGCGGCTATGGAATTGCAAGTACACATTGAAGTTCTAAGCATCGGATTATTGCATTTGAAGCTAATTTTACAACCTAACATTGAGATCAAATTGGCAACTAATCTTAGTTGCAGGAAGTGCTTATCAAGCCAATCTTGGTCTACAAGGGAAGACCTCTAGATTTTCTACTTCTCAAATCAAATAAAGTGAGTCTTGACAAGCTTTACATATTCAAGAACCAGAAATTGAGGCAGCCTAAGATGGTGTTGTGGTCAATTGATAGACTTAGAGCATCTTCTTGGATCAAATGGATGTTGAAGAAGGCAGGGAGAATGAAGAATTCTATTAGCAGTGATAGAAGTTCAGCAAAGAATAAGGGGGATGCTGCTGCAGTGCAACCAATTTCAGTGAAACATTAGGATGTTACTGATGCTGATCAATCTATTCAGTTGGAAAATTTGCAAGACTAGATCCAAATGTAGGAACAATTGAGTGGAGCTAGAGTTTATTCATCTAAGAACACTAACAATAGGCCACTTGATCTAAGGGAAAAGGAGCAATCTGTTGAGATCAGCAGGTGTGAAATCAGCAGCACAGATGTTTTGGTAGATAAGTTTGTTGAACAATTTCATTCTTAGAGCCAAAGGAGTGGAGGAATTGAGCTCAAAACTAGTTCAAAAGCAAGAAGAAAGGAGAGGAAGGCTCAATGGATGGAATGTAAGGGCAATCAAGAGTTCATATTTGGACTTAAAGGTCATTCCAAACTGGTTTTCATGGGTTCTAGTACTGAGATTTCAAGGAAGGTAGGACAAGGGTTAGAGGGCTGTGTTACTCGAGCTATGGGTAAAGGGTATCCTCCTAAAGTGCAAGCAAATGTGAGACCTCCTGAGTATTGCTTGAGTGAAGCTCAAGGTCGCATAAAGGTTGGGAATATTGATCAATGTGATAGTACAAAACAAAATGCTTTTATTGAGGAGCTAAACGTTAGATTAGAAACACTTTCAGCTGGTAAAATTAAGCAGTTCAGTAAAGACAACGTGTGCAGATCAGCAATTGTTCTACATTTGTTCGAAGATGTTAAGAAGTATATGTCCAGATTTGCTCAAAAGGTCCTTGAGGTTTTAAAGACAGCTAAGTGCCAAATTCCAGTCATGAAAATGGCTAATTTTAGTGAAATTTTCAGCATAGAACTAGATAATTGTAGCACAGGAGTGATTGGGTTCTTGGAATTCCAGATGTTGGCTAAAATTCTAAGAGCAAATTTGGTACAATTGAAGCTTACAGCTTGTACCAATTGTATGAACGAACGTGCTTACTGTGGTAGCCGAGACAAGGAGTTCATCAGCAAGAGTAAGGGAGCTAGAGCTTCGCTAATTTGGAATGACAGTGGAGTGCTAAATAGACAGTGGAATGTGCAACTTTGATTCTTGAGAGCCTTGAGAACTTGAGCTCAACTGAGAGGCTTTTCCAAAGTAAGAAAAGAGCTGATTTTTGTAAGGTTATCAGCAGAAGTGACTTTTGGCTCCATGAACGAGTGAGTTGACAATTGAAATTTAGATTGAGGGCTGAGGTTTTTGGGTTACAATAGCTGCATTATGGGCCATCAGTACACTTCAGCTGCAAAGTAGTGATGTTGGGCTGCACTAAAGTTTGGTTATTTGGGTATGGCAGTGGTAGACCTCTTGATGTAAATTCTTCAAAGCCACATTATCGACACCATTGTTAAGCATCTCGATTTCCACTATCTGTAGTAGGTGTACAGCAATAAGAGGCACTTTATATGCTGAGGAGAAATTTTTTCTATGTTGCAACATCAACGACAACAGGAGACCAACGTCAAATAGCAAGTCTTCCAACTGCAATTCAAATTCTAATCCAAATGTTCACATTTTAGATGCTACTGCGCCAATAAGCACTCTTTAGCTGAAACTTCTACAACAATAAGGGTTCTTCAAGTAGCTACTCTCTACTAAGATTCCTGAGGACAAGAATTTCTAGGGGGGAGTATTGTTATGACCCAGGATTTAGAGTTTAGTACTAGGAAGTCATTAATTGTAATAAATTAGTTTAAGTCCTTAGTGTTAGTTGATTAGTACTTCATTTAGGGGGAATTAGCCAATTAGCCTAATGAGTCCTCTTTAGTTCACTTGTATAAGTCAAGGTTAGTCAAATGTTTGTTAACAAGTCAAGATTGGTGGCTAAGAGAGGGGAATGTCAGTTAGGATATGAAGTCCAAATGCAATGCATTCTCAAGTCATGGGAAGTAGTATAAATAGAGTGGTTCATCATTTAAACAGAATTATTGAATGATAAACACTTGATTTCTCTCTCTCATCATAATCTTCTCTCTATTTCTCATTTATATTCACTTCTTCTCATCTCATACTCTTCTATCCCTAGGTTATGATCAAGATTTATCTTGAATCATAACACTTTACTCTGGGCAACAGTGAAACATATTCCCAAGTACTTAAGAAGGATGAGATTATAGTTTGTTTTTCATAGAGATGAGCTGATTCCAATTGGCTATTCTTACTCATATTTTCAATTAGATAGAGATGTTGGACGTTTGTTATCCAGATATGTATTTACTCTTGGAGGTGGAGCCATTAGTTGGAGGAGTTGCCAAGTAGTCTTGCATTTGTGACTCGACCAAGGAAGCTGAGTATGTGGTGGCTTCTGAAGCTGCCAAAAAGGCTTGTTAGCTAAGAATGTTCCTGATTGATCTTAAGGTATTCTGTGACAACTCTGGTGTTGTGGCTAACTCTAAGGAACCTAGGGAGCATAGTTGGTCAAAGCACATTGAAAAGAAGTATCACCTCACTCAAGACTACGTGAAGAGAAAGGAGATTGCAATTCTAAATATTGATACCAGAAATAATTTTGCGGATCCTTTGACAAAGATTTTGACTCAAAAGTCATTTTAGTGTCATTTGGATAGGATGGGAATTCGAGGTATGACAAATAGGGTTTAGGACAAGTAGGAGATTGCTGCAATTGGTGTTCTAGGGTACCCAATTTATCTGAATACTTTTATTATTAAACAAAGCTTATTTATTGTCGTCTATATGTTTATGGGTTTATTATGCATATGATGTTATTTATTTCGAGCAATGTATCATGAGATGGACGTAGTCTATTCTATTTTAGGAGATAATGAGATTACGCCACAAATAGGCTAATGGCATATTAAAATGTTGTTTAATAGTTAATTCGCATTTAATGACAAGTTTGGACTACTTGTCTGCTAAGGCTATAATATAACATTTAGATAACTTATCTTGGCTATGTGGATGGTGATCTAGAATGTTATGTTGGCCTATTTCTATTAAATTATTACATTGAATTGGACCACATGATTTGCTTATATCTAGACTACTAAGCAACTCATTTCATTCTATTAAAAAAATAACTCTAAATCTAGGAAATTTGCTTTGATGTGCTAAAAGGATGAGGTCACAATACGAACTGAAATCTTACGCATGATGGGTAATGGCGTGAAGTGTAGAGGGAACCGATATTTTACTAGGAATCTATGGCATAAGGATGTCCACTTAGTTGATTCACAAGCATACGATTTAGCAAAAAAGGGGATTTAAAGTGTTAGCCAATCAGTGCGCAACATGCGTCGAGGACTGACTCTCATAGGGGGCAATTAGTGTGATGCGCCCTGGGCCAACCAACGCACAACATGTGTCACGCATTAGGATGGGGCTGCATCAGCAGTCTGCTTCACGGGATGTTAACCAGCACTCACACAACATTAAGATGGGACTGTTTAAGTGTTTTGTGACTGTTTTTTGGATAGATTTTTGATATTTAATTTTTTTTGATTAAATTCAAGATATTTTTAGTTTATAAAATATCTCAAAAAGATTTAGCAAGTCATACTTTTTTTTTTAATTAGAGAATTGAAAAGAAAATTTGCCTCCCATTTTCTTTGGAAAGGTTTCTAAGAGATTCTTGATTTTACGGTACCCACTCACTCGGCGTGAAGAGGAATTACAGTAAAGATAACGGTGGTGTTGTTCTCGCTTGCTATTTACATTGTGGTCTACTTTGAGGTATGTAATTCCTAATCATTGTTTTACTCCATATTTAGTTCAAGCTTCATGTTATGTTTATGTATGCTATGCATTATCATGCTTTAATTAGAGTAGCGACTGCATTATATTTAAAATTTTTGAATTTTAAATTGTGATTCCACTGCACCTGATCTGTTAATTTGGGAAATTTTAGTTTAAGAAATTAAAATTCTCCCAACAACTTTCACCCAAAATATATAGAAGATAAAGAGAAAGAGGTTGCCCATAAAGTATCTAGACAGGAGTAACCTGAATAGTAGTGTGAAAGGTGGCACTATACCACCACTCGGCTGGGGGAAACAAAGAGGCCCAACGTGAGGGAGAGTCACAACACATACATCAATGATTCAACATCTCTATCTAACCATCGAACTGAGGACAGTAGGCAGTCGAAACGTTAAGCTGAACACCTTGAATCCGGAACAACTATTGACAAAAAATACTAAGAAAAACCGAACCCATGTTCAAAACAATAGACTGCGAAAGGCCATAGAGCTCGTATAAGTGAGCCATAAAATGTTGCCGACCTCAATAACTGTGAAAGGATGAGTAAGAGCCAAGAAACGAGCATGTTTACTTAAACAACCCACTACTGCCAAAATATTTTCCTTTCCAAGTAGAAAGGGAAGTCCCTCAACAAAGTCTAAGGAAATGTTGGCCCAAACAATAGTAGGAATTGGCAAAAGAAATAGAAGGCAAGGCGGAGGAGAATTGTCGGGCTTGTAGCACTGACTAATTGAACACTAGCATTTGTTATAATTCCTTTAGTTTTGATCTTGTATCTCGTGTGTTGCTTTTGAGTTGTATTAGCATTGTATTCATTTGTTAGTTGGCAAGCCAATTTGGCCCCAAGAATCGATTAGGGGTCAAGTTAGTCAAATGTGGTGGCTTCCTTATGTTTTGGCGCCAAAATTAGTTAGTCGGTTAGATGAGGAGATGTCTTAGTGCAATGTATCTAGATCTATTATAAATAGATCTAATTCATGTAATCTCATCATTCAATCAATACAAACCAGATTTTCCTTTGAAAATTCTCTCTCTATTTCACATCTCCTTCTCTATTTCTCATTCCCTTCACTTCTCTTCTCATCTTAACTCTTCCTTCTACAAGGTTAACTTTCAATTTTCGGATTGGAAGCTAACATCATATTACATCATTGACATCACATTTAAGGCCTTTCCAATAAGAAAAATGGGGTAATATGACGAAGAGTATCATCCATGCTTGAGTGCCCACCCATGAAGAGGCATGACAAAAAGAAATAATCTTGTGACGCAAAGAAGGGACGACACCCACAACTAACTTTCAAAAACAATGTAACTAAGAGTTGTGCCAAGTAAAAGTGGGATGCTTGGCCAGGGTACTTTTAAGGGACCAAAGTGAGGTGCAAACATTAGAGCTGGTGCCTTGAGGACTCAATCTTGATAAGCAAGTCAAAAGAGATGGTACTGAGAACCAAAGAACACAAGGAATTATCTTTCCCTTTCTAGTCAACAATATCGTAGTGAGAGCCCATAAGTTTGGAGCGCCAAGCAAACCAAAAGGAAGTCAACATCTTCTATTCAAGAAGATATTGAATACTTTCTTGATCCACCTAGAGAGCAAAATGATGGCCCACATGGGATAGACACAGACTAGCTGAATAAAGGCCGTGTGAGATATTGCTCCCAAGTCTTAACAGCATGAATCACGACTAACAGCTCACGCTCATAGATGGAAAAGGTTTGATTCCATGGGGAAAGTCCTTTACTGATGTAAGCGATAGGGTGACGTTGTTGCATAAGAATAGCACCAATACCATGGCCTGAAGAATCAGTGTCCACCTCATAAGAGAAAAAAAAAATTTGGGCAAACCAGGCAAAGGAATTTTTAAACAAAAGATCAGTAAGGGGCTTACAAGTATGACATAATCTCATATAAAATGATGATTATAATCACACAATCCCAAAAACCCACGCAAGTGTTTCACACAAGTAGGCGTCCACAAACTAACGACATCAATTTTATTATGGTTAGTAGACGCACCATCGTAACAATAAAATATCCCAAATACTGAATGCGGTCCCAAAAAAGGCACTCTTTCTAAATTTAGCCGACAAGAGACACTAACAAAGTAATGAAAACGCAAACTGAAGGTGCTAAACGTGGTCCGAAGAAGAGTGGCTATAGATGAGGATATCATTGGAAAAAGGACAAAGCGGCGTAAGTATGGACGAAAAATTTCATTCATCAGACCCTGAAAAGACGCTGGGGCGTTAGTGAGCCCAAATGGCATAACCAGGAACTAATAGTCATCGTGATGTGTACCAATAGCCATCTTATAGAGGTCAATAGTATGCATCCAAAGCTAACGCTACCCTAAATGCAAATCCAACTTTGAACCCACAACGGACCAATATAACTCGTCCAATAGTTCCTCTACCATTGGAGTAGGAAATTTATTTTTTATGCCACGACAACCCAATTGGCGATAATAAACACACACATGCAAGGAACTGTCTTTCTTCTTAACAAAACAATGGAGGACGCTTAGGGGCTGTCACTTTCCAAAATAATACAAGTGCTCAACATATCTTGAATTAATTGCTTAATCACATCATTTTGAAGCAAAGGATATTTGTAAGGATGGATATTAGTAGGACGCGTACCCTCCTGAAGGGGAATACAGTGCTCATGAGACCATCGGGAAGGCGACACCCCATAAGTTCAGCAAAAATATCAAGAAAAAAAAATCATGTAGTCAATCGGTTAAGGCCTCATGACTATCCTGATCGCTAGCAACCATAAGCATGCGTGAAGTCGGAGCGGACTGGGTAGTCGTATGAACAGTACATAACAAAGAAGTTGAGGCGAGTAAATGAGCTCAAGCCCCTTCAACACCGATAGGACAGCCCAAAGTGCCAAAACCAGTCAAAAGAACACATTTATAGACAAAATGACTTCATTATATGTGTAGGGTTCGGTTTATCATGAAACTGACTAGGCAAATTAGCAAAAATCAAGGATAATGGAGATTAAGAGATTTTGGTTGATAATGGATGTGAAGTGGATGGGGAATGGCAGGGAGGGGATGAGGAGGCAAGTAACCCACAACGATAATCAGCCGAGTAACTAGGAGGATGACGAATGTTACGTGAAGACGGGAAGAATAATGAAGGAGTAATAGGTGGAGTGGGAATAGGATTGTGAGAATGAGAAGATGGTGGATGATGGCGAAGAGACAGAAGAGATGGATGGGAGCGATGCACTGTGAATATCGGGTGAATTTGCATCATTACGGGGAATGGGTAGGCTAATGTGTTGGAACGGTCGGGAGAAGGGACTAGTCCTTTAAAAGGTTGTGTTCATGAAATAGGACACTGCGTGAGATGAAATTTCATTGTTTGCTTATAACCTTTTGTACCAAATGGGTGCCCGAGTGACACACGCGACTGCACCCGGGAAGCAAATTGTGACGAGAAGATCTAATGGTACTAGTATAATAAAGACACCCGAAAAAACATGAATGTGGTCAAAAGTGGGTACTCAACCATGCAAAACATATAAGGGAGATCGATTACTTAAAATGGAGGATGGTAGCCTATTAATTAAATGAGTAGCAGTTAAAACACAAGCACCCCATTATGACAAAGGCAAATATGATTGAAAAAAAAAATGACCAAGCGACATTAAGCAAGTGTTGGTGTTTTCTTTCAATAATAGAATGTTGTTTGAGGTCTGTCAACACAAGATAATTGGTGTACCAATCCATTTTCACGAAAGAAACTACGAAGTATGAACTCAACAACATTTTCACTACGTATCACTTTAAGAGTCTTGTTATATTGTGTGTGAATGAACTGAAAAGATTCGAGAATGATATGAGCCACTTCAGATTTATTCACCACCATATATGCCCAAGTCATATGACTAGAATCTTTCAAAATTGTTAAGAAAAAGGTTTGGTTAAGATGAGTGGGGACATGAAACAGACCCCAAATATCACAATGTATTAACTCAAAAGGGTTCTTTAGATATATGATGATTAGAAACAATGGTAAACGTTTTTCTTTCGCTTTAGGACAAACCATACATGGAAATTTTTGATTTGAATGTGAAGAGAAATTAGATAATTTCATTATATTTTAAACATATTAAGACGGATCGCCAAGATGTAAATGCCAAGTATGCCCTGGATCTTTATTTATTGGGATAAGTAAGATAGAACCTGATGCCAAGGTACTGTAAGCTGCTGTGACGCTAGAGGAAACCAAAGAACTGAATTTTGGAACTCGAAGTATGTATAGAGCCTCGTGTTTAACACCCCTCCAAAGCATTTCCGGAAGTGTGTGGTCTTGAATATAACAACCATGGGAATCAAATGTGACTGAGTACAAAGGATCGCTGTCTAAACAAGAGACTGAAATGAGGTCAAATTGGAATTGAGAAATGTAGAGGACATGGCACAACACTAACTGAGATGAAATATGAGTAGTCCTAATATGTGTGACATTACTAACAGATCCATCAAGGAGTGTCACGGTAAGACTCAACGTAGGAAAAATTCCACAAACATTTACGGATTACTAAAAATTTTGTTTGTTGCCCCATAATCGATGATCTAGAAACTACTAGTGTTAATTTGAATTGGATTTTTGTGAGTTATGAACTGGAGAACAACAGAGAGTGGGAGGAATACCTGAGATGGATAAGCTAGCAAGATAGGGGGTGTTGGCTGTATCTGAACTTTGTGAGGGGCTGGGAGTAGCAGAAGCATTGTGCACTACAAGCTGCATGGCCAAATAAGATAGAAGCTAGTGACATTGCTCAGGGCTCATTTGATGTGAAGAGGTGGTGTTGACTTGGTTATTTTTAGTTGTTTTGATGCCTTCACTGACTTAAACCATATTTTGACCAAAACCCTGTTGTTGAAAATCTGATGCTAGCAGTTTTCCTTTTGTTTGAAAGCCCGGATGAAAACCATGTAGTTTGAAACATTTATCAATAGTGTAACCATTCTTTCTATAATGGGTGCAGAACGGGCGATCACAACAACCGTCGCCTCTGCCACCCTGAAACTTACTAATCATGGAAATGTTCTTAGCCAAAGGGGTCTTGTTTGTAGTAAAACCATTCTTAAGTTGTTGTTGCTACTCATGTTGAAATAGAACTGGTTCGGTGGCATCCACTGTCAAAGTTGGATGCATAAGCATCACTTGGTCTTTAACCAAAGTAGAGGAATCATCAACCCCATGAGAAAATTCATTACATAATCTATTTCATGGCTAAGGCCCATAGTCTCATATAGCTTACACTTACAAACCATACTCACATCAGAATAGGGTCATAACCCCTAAATTCATCCCGAATAGCCTTCAATGTTGCATAAAAAGCTGTAATAGACAAATTTTCTTGTTTAAGAAAGTTAATATGATTTTTCAATTGACAAATATGTGGCCCTCTTTTCTGAGCATACCTATTTTCGCCTCTAACAGATCTTTTATATAACAAGCTAGAGCCGATTTCTTTAGAAACGGAACTCGGTATCCATGCCATCACCATCCTATCACATGTTCACCACTTTTTGTAACTGGAGTTAGTGCGCACGGGGACAAAAATTTCACCGTTAATGAAACAAATTTTGCTTTTGGCATAGAGAGAGGCCTTCATGGATCAGTACCAACCGTTATAGTTCTCCACTCCTATTTTTTGGTAAATCAATGTTTTTATTTTTTTGTATTAAAGAAAAAAAGTACAAGCGTACAACGGCATACCCCAAACAAGTCCAAAAGCCTACAAAATAGGCTGGACAAAACAAAGCACTAAAGAAAGGCTAAATCAAAGCTAAGGAGGCTAAAACAAGGTGAGCCGCCAAAAAAAAGGAGAAGAAACGAAACAATAGATCTTACTCCTACAAAGAATAAAGATAGAAAAAGAAAGAAAGAAAAGCAAAGAAAAAAAGTGCAGAAAACAATGAAAGGGGGAACCCGTGAGGGCTCATCCCATAACGACAGCAGCTTTAGCAGCTTGTCTAGTCATCTGGCTCTCAGCACGGTGGGAGTGGCGAGAGGAAGACACACAAAGAGACTCTGAAACAAGAGAACAGTGTACAGGTGTTAGCTTCCAATCCTAAATTGAAAGTTAACCATGTGAAAGAGATTGATAAGATGAGATGAGAAGAGAAGACAAAGGGATGAGAAATAGAGAGAAGGAGATGAGAATTAAAGAGTGATAAGCAAAAGGAAATCTGAATTTTATTGATTGAATGATGAGATTACAAGATTTAGATCTATTTATAATAGATCTTGATAGATTTTGGAGCCAAAACACAAGCTAGCTGCCACATTTGACTTATTTTGACTCTTAACTGACTTTGGCGCCTAATTGGCCTGCCAACTAACATTTGAATACAACACCAATACAACTCTAAAGCAACACATGCAATACAAGAGCAATTACAACCAAAAATTAAAGGAATCATAACATTCTCTTCCCCTTGAGAAGCTCCTTGTCCTCAAGGAGAAAAACATGGAAATTGACTCTTCAAAATTGCAAGGCTCTCCCATGTAGCAAAATCCTTGTGCAAATTGCGCCATTGTACCACAACTTCCTGCAATGTTTCATCTGCTACCTTCATCTTCCTGTTACCCTTGACAGCAGTAGGCTGCAGCAGTAATGCTCCATTAGCTCCAACTTCTGGTGCTTCCCATGAGGTCTTGGCTCCCTTCTTCACCTTCTTTTTAAGTAATGATACATGGAGCACTGGATGAATGTATGAATTAGGAGGTAAGTCAAGTTTGTATGCAACTTTGCCAATCCTTTCCAAAATCTTGTATGGGCCAAAGAAACTAGCACTTAGCTTGACATTCTTCCTGACAGCCAAAGAGGACTGTCTATAAGGTTGTAATTTGAGGTAGACCATGTCTCCAACTTCATAATTTTTGTCTACCCTCTTTTTGTTAGCATAGAATTTCATTTTTTAGAGAAGATTGTCCTTGAGGACTTGCATCATGTGCTTCCTCTGCTGCATAAATTCAGCTACTATACACTCAGATGAGATGGATTGCTGCAGCATAAATGGAGTGGGAGGAGCATATCCATATAGAGCTTGGAAGGGAGAAGTGCCATATAGAACCAATATTCAGCTCAAGATAGCCAACGGTTCCACTCTTTAGGCTGTGAGAAAACCATGCTCCGGAGGTACTGCTTAATACATTGATTAACACACTCGGTTTGTCCATTTGTTTGGGGATGATATGATGAACTAAGTGCCAATGTGGTACCCAGTAGCCTAAACAATTCTCTCCAGAAATTGCTTGTAAAGATCTTGTCTCGATCAGATACAATGGATTGAGGCAATCCATGTAACTTATATATATTGTCAAGGAAGCTTTTGGCCAACCTCTCTGCTGTAACAGGCCGTATAAGTGAAATGATGTGGTTATATTTGGTGAAACGATCCACTACAACCCATATGACCTCCCTGCTGTCAGACTTGGGCAAACCCTCCATGAAATCCATGCTAATATTGATCCAAGCTCCATCGGGAATGGAAAGAGGCTGAAGAAGTCCCTTGTACCTATGATCTCCCAACTTGGTTTGTTGACAAACTTCACAAGCTCTAACATAATCAGTCACTGTCTTCTTCGTGCTTGGCTAGCTAAAATAAGCTTTAACTCTTTGATAAGTTCCTTCTACACCAGCGTGTCCTCCCCAAGCTGAATCATGTGAGGCACTAACAATTTGTTCCCTCAAATCTATTGAAGAACCAATGTAAAGCTTATTCTTCAATCTGATGATGCCTTTCTGTACTGATAGATCAGCACTACTGTCATTCTTTTTTGCATTTTTCACCAAGCTTGCAGTCACACACTCCTTTTTCATCCATCCATGATGGTAAAACAATGGACATTGCACAACACAAGCCTTGTTCAACATCTTCAAATCTCCTTGACAATGCATCTGCAGCTGCATTTTCTTTTCCTCTTCTGTATTCAATAGCATAATCAAGGCCTAGCATCTTCATTAATCCCTTCTTTTGAATTCTAGTCACAATCTTTTGCTCTAGGAGGTTCTCAAGGCTTTGATGGTGAGTTCGAATAATGAATCTATGACCATCTAAGTAATGCCTCCATTTCTCGACTACTAAAAGAATAGCCAAGTATTCCTTCTCATAAGTTAACATGGCTTGATGCTTGGGACTAAGTACTTGACTCAAATAAGCAATAGGCCTCCCTTGTTGAGAGAGAACAGCTCCAATTCCTGACCCACTCGCATCTGTCTCCAGAATGAAGACTTCAGCAAAATTAGGCATGGCTAAGACCGGGGCAGCACACATGGCTGTCTTGAGAGCTTCAAAGGCAGCTTGAGCCTTTTCTGTCCACTTGAAAGCATCTTTTTTACGGAGTTCAGTTAGGGGCTTGCAATAGATCCATACCCTTCAATGAACTTTCTATAATAACCAGTCAATCCCAAGAATCCGCTCGATTGCTTCAAAGTCATTGGAGTAGGCCAATCTTGCATTGCTTGAACCTTGGAAGGATCGATGGAGACTCCTTCATGAGAAATTACATGGCCTAAATACTCAAGCTTGGTCTGAGCAAACGAGCATTTAGACAACTTGGCAAAGAACTGTGCTGCCGCATCACAACAAATATCTCTCTAAGGTGAATGAGATGATCCTCATAAGAAGAGCTATCTATCAATATGTCATCGAAGAAGACGAACACTGATCTCCTCAAATAAGGCTTAAAGATGTCATTCATAGCAGCTTGAAAGGTGGCCGAAGCATTTGTTAGGCCAAATGGCATAACAACAAACTCAAAATGCCCATGGTGAGTCGGAAAAGCAGTTTTATATATATCCGGCTCAATGACTCTGATTTGATGATATCCCTGCCTCAAATCAAGCTTAGTGAAGAAGTGTGCTCCATATAACTCATCACGTAAGTCATCTATAATAGGAATAGGGAACTTATATTTTATTGTCAAGGAATTCAACTGACGATAATCAATGCACATCCTTGCTATCCCATCCTTCTTCACCAGAATCATAGGGGAGGCAAAAGGACGGTGGCTTAGTCTAATGAAGCTCATCTGAAGTAATTCATCAACTTGTTTCTCAATTTCTGACTTCTGAGCATGAGCATACCGGTATGGCCTTATCTTCACCGGATCAGAATTAGCTTGAAGTGGTATGGCATGATCTACACTCCTTTGAGGAGGAAGGCTCTTTAGCTGCTCAAAAATGTCTTCAAACTCCTCAATCAAAGCTTGAACCTCAGGCTGAATTACTGACTGAAGTTTTGCATGTGAGATGGCAAACAATTGCCCAAGCCACTAAATGGCATTCTTCTTGAATCCACCATGTAAACTCTTGCCATTGATCAACCGCAGCTAGGCTTAATCAAAAATACCCTGCAGTGTGACCTTAGTGCCATGAACTTCAAAAGCAATTGTCATTTTATCAAAATCAAACACCACCGGATTGAATGATCTCATCCAATCTACCCCGAGCACCATATCACAACCTCCCAAGGGAAGAACTCTGAAATCAAAAGTGAATTGATGATCTTGCATAGACCAATGGAATGCTTGGCACTTATTTTGAGTAGTAATGGAGTTGCCATCAGCCACCATCACAGTTAATGGATGAGTTTTGATCACTTCATGCTTCACTTTCTTCACCAATTTGGGATCAACGAAGCTATGGGTGCTTCCACTATCTATTAGAATGGTAATGGAAGTTTTTCCAGCCTTTCCTCTAATGCGTATGGTGTTGTGAGCTCCATTCTCGGTCAATGCTTTCATAGAAATCTCAATCTCATCTTCAAACAACTCTTCTTATGAATCATGCTTAGAACTGTCATCATCAGCCCCTATACTGTCACCATCTGAATCAGCTTCTATTCGAGATCCCCTTACAGACATCAAGAATTTGGAATTGCACCTATGCCCGGGCTGATATGGCTGATTACATCTGTAACATAACTTTGCAGATCTCTTGTCAAATGCACGACCTGCCTTGGAGCCTGATGCTTCTTTGTGATGAGATTTGAAGGTGCTGCCCTTGAATTTACTCTTGTCACTTGAAGATACAACCGTAGCTTCAATCAATTTAGCCTTATTATAGGCTTTGGACAATGTCTTCGGCCCAATGGCCTTAACCAAGTTCTTGATCCTTGGTTTTAATCCACTAATGAAACTTGAGACATAATATGCCTCCACAGAGTGTGGATTAATGGCTATCATGCTAGCTCGTAAATTTTTAAATCTTATCATGTATTCCCTCACAGAAGTAGTCTAATACACTTTATTAAAACTGTCAACAACATCACTTGTGTCCTCTTCTCCATATCTCTCGAATAACTCTTCCACGAATTGGCCCCAGGAAAGATTAGGATTGCTCTTCAACACACTATAGAACCATACCTCATGGTCTCCATGAAGATGCACTGCTGCCAATTCCACTTTTTCAGCTTCATTTATGTTGTAGAAATAGAAATACCGTTCACACCTTCTCAACCATGACTCAGGCTGTTTGCCATCAAAAGGCTCAATCTGCACTCTCGGTTGCCTGTGAGCATTGCTCCAACCACCAGAAGTAGCATCATTACTCACTGACCTTCGCTGATGATGCTAATCAGGTGGCCTATCCTGATGTTTGAAGTCAACGAATGAGTTTCTGTGGTGATCAACAGAATCAGGTGGTCTGGAATTCAGACCTAAATTCTGGCCAGAAAAAAGGAAATGACCTTGATCTGTCGTTCGATTCTAAGCTCTTGCGGCAACCTCAACCTCTGGAGGTCGATCATCAACTGATCTGATTTGAACTGAAGGTCCAGCCTCTGGTTGAATCATAGGAGATTTATCGCGATTCCTTTCTAAACTCTCAGTTCTGCTAATGTGAACTTACGGTTGAACCACTTCAGCTGGAGGAATGATCTGACTAGTCGGTTTAAGAATCACATTAACTGATGATTCACCTTGCTTCTTAATCTGATCCTACAAATTCATCAGCTTAGCCTTAAATTGCAGCAATTGATCTTCATTTCTCTGGTCACTATCCATCTATAACCGCTGCACTTTAAGAAGCAAACGATCTTCAGCTTGTTCTATTGCTTGCTTTTGAGAATTGTTAATGTGATCATATAAGTCCTTTTGTGAATTGCTAATGTGATCATATAGATCCTTAAGGTGATCAGTAGTAAGATACTGAACTTCCTTTGTAGCCTTTGCACCAGCAACATCAGCATATGACAAATTAGGACTAACTGTTGCAGCTATGCTTGCACCACCAGCTCCCAATCGAGTTCTCACTCCATCAGCCATATTTTGTTTATTTTTCTTTTGTTTTGCTAGCTCCGATCAATCAATTGATTGCTTGAACCGGCTCTGATACCAATTGTTAGCTTCCAATCCTAAATTGAAAGTTAACCTTAAGAAAGAAATTGATAAGATGAGAAGAGAAGAGAAAGGGAGGAGAAATAGAGAGAAGGAGATGAGAATTAGAGAGTGATAACCAAAAGGAAATCTGAATTTTATTGATTGAATGATGAGATTACAAGATTTAGATCTATTTATAATAGATCTTGATACATTGCACTAAGACTCACCCTCCTCTAACCGACTACCAGATTTTGGCGCCAAAACACAAGCTAGCCGCCACATTTGGCTTATTTTGACTCTTAACCGACTTTGGCGCCTAATTGGCCTGCCAATTAACATTTGAATACAACACCAATACAACTCTAAAGCAACACACGCAATACAAGACCAATTACAACCAAAAATTAAAGGACTCATAACAGCGGGCTCAACACCAACAGAAGCAAGATGCCCTCAGCTTGAGAGCAAGTAAAGGAACTAGAAGAGGAAGGCCTACTCAAAGGACAAATACTCGGAACACTAGCAGCACGGCTCAAAGCACAAAACATAGGCTCATCAATCCCGATCAAGGAGCCTTGAGCCTCAACAATCTCAGCAAGAACAGGAGAAGAATCTCTCACCTGAGAAGAAGACGAGGAGATGCGAAAAGCGAAAAGACCCAAATTGCCCAATCTCCCCAAAGCTGAATCCCGAGAAGAAATAGAAGCAGATCAAGATGAAGAGGATGAATCCCAAACAGGAGGAGCAACTGGAGGTAGCGATTGAGGTAGGTTATGAAAATCCCCAGATCTAGAGCTGGGCTCGGGTGGGCAGCTGGGGCCCACATGCTCACAGATCCAGGCCAAGGCCCGGGTTGCCCAACACCACCTGAATGCTCAACGCTGGGGGCAGCGAGCCCCTAGCCTGTGAGGAGGCACCAAGCCCAGTGCCACTATTAGGTAAGAGCCCTGCAGCCTATTGGGAAGCGCGGTAGATGTTGTAGACTCACGGTTTGTATAACAACCCATTTGCCTAAACACAAGCCAAACAGAAGGAAGAGTAGGAGACCCAGTATCTAAGAGAGGCCCTAAGCCAATACCAAGCACTTTTGAAGGACATGGCACATTCCCACAGTTATTGGCCCCAAAACAGGGGCTAGGCCTAATTGAAGGACCTCCCAACCCCCCACCATACCCCACTGCGGCCCAACAACAGGCCCAATGCTCCCTTCTAGCTCAACAATCAAACCACCCAAGGTCTCCACTGGCCCAACATCCTGAGCCGCCTTCCACCTGCCTCCAGCCACCCGAAATAATGTCAAGAGGAGCACCAGGAGAGGGGTCCAAGGAGGGGCAAGAATGACCAAAAACCAAAAATTTCCTACAAATGTTCTTCTCCGCTCTTATGAGGATCTATATGACCAAAGTAGCTCCAGGATTCTCATTTGAAGCAAGGAAATACGGGGAAGAAGGATCTTTAACCGTGGGATTAGTGATGCTGCAAGCATCGGAGAAAGATTGTTCTAGTATTTCCATTTGGGGTTTGGGATTTGAGATTTTGAGAAATTAGACCCGAAATCGAAGCTCTGATACCATTATTAGAAGTAAAAATTCCTTTTCAGGCCTTCTGAGAAGGAGATGAACGAAGAAAAGAAAGAGATACAAAATGAAGCTATTTGGGTGAAGCTTCCGAAATTGAAAGGTGAAAGGTAAAGAGATAAGAACTAAAGGAAAATATAAGGAAAAAGCATGAAAGAGAAAATGGAGCCTCGAGGGGGGCCACACCTAAGAACAAATCAAAAAACCAAACTAACCAAAAATACATTAATAAAGAAAATATTACATTAAATGAAATGCAATAAAATATACACTGTAATAGCATGTTCACACTTTGAGCTACATAGTTCATCCCTTTTTTTTGCAGAGCCTAAAAGAACGGAAGTGCCTTTTCTGCAGATCCGCTAATAAATCGATTGAGTGGTAGCTAAATGTATTGTAAGCCATCGTAGCTCATTGATTGTCTTCGGGGTCCTCATTTCTAGTATGGCCCTTACTTTTGTCTAATTAGCTTTGATCCCCCACAAATTAACAACAAAGCCTAAAAACTTTCCCCAGGTATCGCAAAGGAGCACTTGCTCGGATTTAACTTCATTTGGTATTATCATAGAGTTGAAGATAGATTTTCTCATAGGTCCAAGACATGATCCTTTTTAGCTCAAGAATTAGCTGACATTTCATCCATGTACACTTCCATATTATGTCCTAACTGTTGTGCAAATACCTCATTGACTAACCGTTGATATCCAGCTCTTGCATTTTTTAGACTGAATGACATTACCTTGTAACAATATGTTTCATCATTAGTGATGAAGGGGGTCTTTTCCCCACCTAGTGGGTCCATTTTCATTTGGTGATATCTTGAAAATGAATCCATAAAACTAACCAACTCGTTCCCTACCATGGAATATACCAGCTGGTCAATCTTGGGTAGGGGATAGGAATCCTTTAGACATTTTTTAAAATATGTGAAATCCACACAGATACGCCAAGTTCTGTTTGGTTTCTTTATAAGGATGACATTA
The DNA here is from genome assembly GCA_018398585.1 of Simmondsia chinensis. NCBI lineage: Eukaryota > Viridiplantae > Streptophyta > Magnoliopsida > Caryophyllales > Simmondsiaceae > Simmondsia > Simmondsia chinensis. The sequence goes on from JAGTTD010000004.1 coordinate 13,992,236, forward strand.
GCTAACCATTTGAAATATTTTACTCCTCGTATAAACTCAAATAATAACAACTTAGTTACCGCCTGCCTTTACCACTTGTTTTCTCTCAACATAGAAACTCCATTTTTTCTTGTTAATAGGGATCGTAGCCGGTAAATTACTCAACTAATGCTAGGCACCTCTTCTACGTCGTAAGGGAATGAGTCTCGGAATTGTCTCAGCAATTATGCCAGCTTGGGTTTTATATTTTCAAATATCCAGCTCTCTAATTTGACTGTTTTCCCCTTCTCAATTTCCATTTCCTACAACCTCCACGTCATAGTCATTAGTTTCTCACATTTTCTCATTTGATAGGTCAAGCTTTTCAATTTCAACCTCAAGAAATATCTTGTAATCCGCATTTTGCAGAGAGGCATAGTAACATTCTCAACCTACTCTTTGATTTCCTAGTGTGGAAACAAGGTCACTGCTATCTGACTCGAATTTTATTAACATATGTTAAGTAGAGACCACGACATTTATATGATTCAACGCAAGCCGACCCAAGATGATATTATATGGTGACGGCATTTTAACTATCAAGAATTCTAACCTTTCTTCTTGGAATTTTGCCCGTAAAAGACTGAGTTAATGACGATTGCCCCTAAAGATTTCACGACTTCTTTTCTGAAGCCCACCATCGGTGAAGACACAAAGGTCACTCTCTCTTCAAGTACTTCTATTTGCTCAAAGCATCTAAAAAAAAAAAAAAAAAGAAGTTCCACGTCACTTCTGTGATCAACGCATAACTAATGAAAGTAACAATGTTCCACCCCAATAGAGATGACCTCATGATCGTCATGTACAAAATAGACATCCACTAAATCTTCCTTAGAGAAGGTGCCTCCCAACAGAGGTCGCGTCCTATTAATCCCAACCTACTTCGGGCATGATATGCGAGAGCCACTGCCATACGATGCCTTTGATATCATCCAATCGTCTTTTTAGGTGGTTCTATTATGTCTTTCAAAGGTAATTTCTTTAACTTTTTATTGTTTGCCTCTTCTGTTTTTGAGGCTGCCAATCTGGCTTGATTCTTTTGAGATAACTTCTTCATGGTCCTACATTCTCCCTTTTTATGGCAGTAAAACTAATGAAACTCGCACCATTTTGACTTATCCTTAGACGTAAACGACGTTCTCGATGTCTATAGTGCTTTCTTAATGAAAGGTGGCTGATATGTTTCCTTCTATTTCTTAATCCACCCATCTCGGAGGTCATTGCACGTAAATTCTATATTTAACATCCGGAGCACGAGCTCTTGGTCGCTTGATGCCAGACACTTGTTGCTTCTCCCTATGTTTTCTGATGGCCCCTAACCCGATTTGTCCCTTTGCATTCATTACATCTTCTGCTGTAATGTATGTGTTTACCTTCCCCCCAGTTAATCTATTATCACAGTAGTTTTGTGGCAAGCGTGAACTTAAAACATGAATTCATACCCGAAAATGAAGGCACTTATAGTTGTTTCGTCACTAAACATGGAACATTTCTCTCGTAAACCTCCTCACAAAGTTCGTATTGACCCACAATCCTTTTGCAGCAATTGTATCAATTGGGCAACCATGTTTTTTCGTCGTTTACTGCTTACAAAATGACGGGTAAAGCACTCAGGTAGCTGTTCAAAGCTATTAATTGATCCGAGTAGCAAAGATCAAAACTAAGATTGGGCTACACCTTTTTATGTAGACGGAAAGCACTGGCACCATACCTCAACTATAGCATCCTATATATGCAATATAGATTTAAATCTAATAGATGATCTTCCGGATCTTGGGTTCCATTAAACAGTCCATATTTGGGACCTTAACTTCCACCACAGGGAATGGCAAAATTTCTTTTGCAAAGGGGGATTGTGTCCCCGAGGCCTCTATAATCTGACACACTTTTGTTTCCTCTCAAAAAAGGCTTGTCACTATATTCAGCTCTTGGATCTTTGACATCTTTTCCATCAAACCGCTGCATGATGAGGTTACTCCCTCGGGTATGGAAATTCTTCATGCCCTTGGGAATTGCCCAATCGAAGTTCACTAAACACCCATTTCTTTTCTCCAACCACCAAGTTTAATTCGGGTCTTTGTTCTATAAATTTTTGCATTAAACGATCTAAGGTTGCTTGTATTTCAGGAATTTGATTCTAAGGCACTTGTTCCATTTGCACCACAAGTGATGGAGGATCTGGGGATCCTAATGATGCTATTGTGGTGTCGATCCTTCACATAGACGACACGTTTTTGGTTCATTGTCTGTTTTATCCAATGAATACTTTACATCCTTCAAAGTGTATCACTCAAATAGCATGTTTCTATTACAATATATGCCATTGACATGCTCTTTATCAAATAGGTATGTTATGCTAACGAGTTTGATTTGATTTATTGTCTTGGTTACATTTATCACCATGGTTCCCCTATTGGATTCACCCACAACGGGTGCGGTATTTATTGACATGGTTGTCCTTGTTGCATTCACAATGGGTGCGATATTTATCATCATGGTCTGTCAAGGTGCATTCACCAACAATGGGTGCGATGTTCATCACCATGGTTCACCCCAGTGCATTCACTCACAACAGGTGCAATACTTATCACCATGGTCTGCCCCAGTGCATTCATCAGCAATGGCGATGATATTTATCACTATGGTCCACCTAGGCGCATTCACTCACAACAGGTGCGATATTTATAACTATGGTCCGGCCCTATGCATTTACCCACAACTTGTACGATACTTATCATCATGGTGTGACCTGGTGCATTCACCCACAAAGGGCGTAGCCTTTATCACTATGGTCTATACCAGTGCATTATTTATGCTACCCATGTGCTATCTGGGTGCGGTAAACACATCACTATAGTCTCATCCCACACGCCCACTTATGTAGTTGTTTCAAGTTTATCATTGCTGATGGTGTAATTTTTATTCAATTACGTGATGACCACATCATCGATACGCTATTCGGCCCACCATGATGTATTCGCCACAAATTTGAAAACGGTGCAACACAACTACCACCCTAGTTTTATCCGAATATTTTATACGTGTCACATGTATGCTAACTGGATGTGCCATAGTATCTACTTTGGAGTGAAATTAACAATGCAATGTGCTAGTCGAAATACATTACATTGACAACATCTAGCTCCTATGTGGTCAACTGACTATGCATCTATTTGTCGGTAGATGACGATAGTAATATACCCGAAACTTAAATGCCAGCGGCTTGCTAATAGTTATCACCATTCCGGAGATTAACAACCTGCTGCTGTATGTTTGTCACATCTTACACAGGTCGCTATTTAGACGTCAACATCCTGTATGATCATCATCTTCACTGGTTGTCAATGGTTTGGTTATTTAGCTATTCATAACTCATTTGACTATGTAACGCTAGCAACAAACCCTTCTTATCACAATTCCACAAATATGTCATTGAGTTTTGTACCTTTTCCTTCAAAATCCATGAGTTTTATAGATCAACATACTACAAGAATAAAGGATTATCAAACATAAATTAGGCATGTTATGCCAATCTAAACTTTACTTGAGAATCTATACTTGCTACAATATTATAAGTGTCAAAAAGCACTAATGACTAATTGAGTCATCAATTAAAAATGTCAAAAGCATTCTTATATTTAAGTTGTTGTCACACTCGAACGAATTTGAAACATTTGGGGTCTCAATGCCCTCAGTGAGTATTGTGTCATTCTCCCTCTTACATAACGCCAAAGATACTCTATCACTTAGTTGAACGTTGTACAATAGCAAGATATGGTCAAAAACTAGCTTATGAATTTACTCCATGATTGAACTTGGAATGAATGAAGTTCGCCCATGGAGTAAGGGGCTAATATGTTAACGATATGGTTCAGTAGCTTTCCACTGCAGAATGCTGAGTAGCTGTATGGCTGACGCCCTTTTATGAATCCTTGATACCGAACACCTTGTTACAGATTTGTTTATCCTATTATTACAAGCTAGACATCCCGTTACATGTATTTTATGCTAGACACCCTTTTGTGGATACCTCGGGTGACACAACCTATCACAGGTACTTTAAGCTAGGCACCCTGTCACAGGTACTTTAAGCTAGACACCTCGCCATGGGTTCTTCAAGCTAGACACCCCGTCATGGGTTCTTTAGCCATGCACCCATTTACAGATACTTCAAGCTAAAAGCCCTATTATAGACCACTTTTTTCCCATAAAGGACCTTAAAGCAAAGAAGGAAAGGAAGTCCTCCCCCCCCCCCCCCCCCCCCCCCCCCCCCCCCCTTTCTCCTTTTTTCTCCATGATTTACAAGTTAAAATCACTCCTTCCTCCTCAATCTTATGTTTCTCTCTCCTCTCTTTGGGGAGCGATTATCGAGCTTTGTCAACTCTTGTTAAGCTAAGTACTATGGGCTTATTTTACCTATTATCAAGTGAGGCTCAAGCTAATATATTAATCTTATTAACCCACAACAGATTTAATCAGCCAAGTCTTCGTCTTACTAGCTCATTGAAGACTTCAGAGTGCTCTAAGTCGATTCTATATTAACATCTTTATATATTTACCATATCATATTAATTTGTCAATTCTTTATTATTGTGTTTATTTATTACCTACTTAATTATTATTTCATAAGATTCAAATTTAATTCAGCGTCGGAGGGGTCCCCCATGTATGACTCCACGGGCCGCTCTAATCATTTGTTTGTCTTGTAGGAAATATCAAGTTAGGCGTGTAGCTAGAGCTTGACTTTAGCTCATACTAACGAACCCCACCTGAAACATAACTCAAATTTAATAAATAAGCACATTGCCAAATTCATCATAAACAATATCAATCCTGTCCTATATGATTAAATTGAATCCAGTTTATTACTCAACTTCTTACGGCCTAGGCATATGCAAGTGATCCAATGAAATCCCACTCTTTGACCCGATTGGAACAACACCTGTGACTCGACCAACAAATACTTTGTCACCATGTTGATATCAATTTACCTGTAAAGCTCAATTGATATTGTTAATTATATGAGAACTAAATTTATACAATCATATGTAGAATACCTAAATCAACATAGTAAAGTGCAAAGATCTATGACATAAATAAATCCCACTCGTTGACCCGATGGGAACAACACCTGTGACTCGACCAATAAATACTTTGTCACCATGTTGATATCAATTTACCTGTAAAACTCAATTGATATTGTTAATTATATGAGAACTAAATTTATACAATCATATGTAGAATACCTAAATCAACATAGTAAAGTGCAAAGATCTATGACATAAATAAATCAATGTGTCCCAAGTTGTTATGTCGTAATTATAGGACAAAGGAATCCAAGGGTTTGGGGTGTGCTCGCAAAGCAAAGAAGATTTCAGCCCTTAAAAGTAGGATCTTGAAGCAAGAGGACCTTGTCTTGGTCCCTAATGCCCACCATGTGCAAATATTCATTGTCTTGAATTTCCTTCTCTTTGCATATGATGCCTACTTGGCGTTCGCTTAGCAAGTGCACTAAGTCGTGTCAAGTAATACAGAGTGAGTAGAGTATCGGTCCCATGAGGATTGATTATTGAATAAGTACCGAAATTAGTAGCTTTAGCACAATTTGAAATACCGAAAATTGAAGTTTTTGATATGTAACAAATAAAATGAAAAGGACTAAACTAGGTTGCTGATTTTTTTTTTTTTTGAGTTTTCTAATTTAAATAAGTCCAAGGCATCCGATTTTACCTAGTTGCGTCAATACGCCTTTCTATTCTCGGTATTCAGGTTGTTATTACGTGTTGATTGTTGAAAACCCTAATTTACTAAATATTCTCTTTCAAGCAACATTTAGCATGCTCTTTTACATATTAACTCATCAATCTCTTGCATGAATTTAAATAGGAAAAGAGTTGTGAAGATCCATGGTTTTCACTTACGACTACACAAATCATATTAATCTATCTCTAACATTCGCTCAATTTGTGGTGTTTATCACTTTAGCATTCATCTCCTCGAAAACAGCCTCTCTTCCACCCTGAAGAGGGAAGGCTGCATACATCCACCCCCCCAGACCCCGCTTAGTGCGGGAGCCCCTGTGGCATTGGGACTGCTGCTGCCGTTGTTGTTGTTGTATCACTTTAGCATTCATCATAAATCTCTTTTCGAACTCATTATGAATCATTACAGGCTTTGAGTGGTGATCAAGCATTCAAAACTCATGAAGAACAATGATAAACACTCAAATAGTGCAATAAACAAAATATTGAATACGTTGAATTTGAAAAGAGCGTATATTACAATTTAGGGTACATTGTAGCCTTGGAAAGACAAAATTAGTTCATGGTAGATATAATATAGTATAAAAATAAGACAAAATCCATGAACTTAAAAACAAGAAGGATAGAAAAGAAATTGAAAATAAAAAATCACAACCCAAACTTCTTCTTTTCTCCTCCTTCTTCGTTCTTACGAATTTCTACCTAATTCTCTACTTTGTATTGGTTTTTCTTCTAAATGATTCAAAACACTTCCCAAACCTCTCTATTAATAGTACATAAGGTTGGGATTACTTAAAAAAAAATATAGCAAGCTTAAAGCTCATTGCACCAACACACTGCCATTGCCACCCAGTTTCTGCAAGTTGCTAAATTGTTGCTGATTTCTTCAATATTCTTCTGGTTTGGCTACCCAAAATCAGTATTTAAATAAATTTTAACATTATATTGAAGTATACAACATGTTCTTTCACTTGATTGGTCCATTTTGCCACCCAAATTTGCAAGTTGAAGTAAATTGTGCAAGCTTGTTGTTCATTCCCTGTAGTTTGCTGTTCTTGCTTTTTTCTTTCATTTTTTCAGCTTTTTTTGCCCAAAACTCAGCCTTGACATCAACTTTAACATGTTAATGTATTGTTTAATCTATCCTTGCTCTTGATTTTTGCATTTTGCCACCCATTTTTGCAATTTGAAGTGAATTGTGCAAGAACTTGGTGATTCCTTTCTTTACCCGTGTAAAGTGTGTCTTTTTGTTCATTTTTTTGCTTTTTTAAAATATATATTGCATTCACTTGTTGATGTTGATGATATAGCCTAGCAATATTTAGCATAAAATGAGTGTTTTTGCAAGAAAATAGCAATAAGAGCGAAAAAGAGCGAAAGCAAGCAATAGCGATAAAAGTTTGATATAAAATGGTTTGCAAATGAGTCAAAATGATATGAATAATTATATACTAAATTAGACTTATGAGTATAATAGTCTTTGTTCTCTTGGGTCCAATTCCAGTCACCATGCATAATACTTTCTTCATTTCTCCTAAAAAAATAATGACAGAAATATTAATTAATACTGCAGTATTGACCATAAAACCAAACATTACTTTTTTTTCTGGTATAAATGAGCCAACCCAGCACATGGATCATTGAGAACTTGCTTGTACTTTAGGCGGATGGTTTTTGTCATCTTGCCCTAGATTAGCGGAGCTCGCTCATTCAACTTAGTCAATTGTGCCCGAGTCTAATATTAATGCTTGGGCTCCACATTATGCTAGCCTAACTTATTTGAAAGGTTAAATTACATATTATTACCCCAAGGTTTGTTGTATTAATTTTGTTGAATACTAGATATTTTTCATGTACTTTTCGTGCATTTTTTATTTATTTTCGTGTTATGTTTATTAGACTAGTAGTTAATTAGCTAGTATTTATTTTGGTCATTCGATTAATTATGAGTAGTAACTCTAGCATTTCTTCTCCCCCTCTACAACTCTTGTAACCGACCACAAGGGTGAATGACCACCATAAATGTGCTCTTGATTGCTCAATGTAATTAGCATAGGATTCCTTTTTCCCGTCTAGTTTTGTAGTCTCTTCATTTGCCTTAATGTATTATAAATAGGATAACATTTTCTTAATACAAGTCATTCAATTTTCCCGTGCTCAAGTATTCATCCCTTCTTTAATTTATTGTTCATCTTTAAGTTTATCATTTTATAAAATTTTACACGGTAGCAGAGCAGATCTAGATACAGATTTTGGGCATCATTTGCCTTGTTCAGATACCCTCCAGTAAGCCATACCCATCTCCTCAACTTGTCTTTTGTTTTCTTGATTTGGTTGTGTTAGTTTTGCATGTTTCGATGGCTAACAAAAATGCTAATCAAATTGTTGCGCCGGTTACTGTTTCAAGGGGAGTCCCTGATACAAACTGTCCCCACTATCTTCAACCCTCGATTCATCCATGGCTTGTTTTTGTGCAAGATGTTTTAATCGGTCCTGACTTTTGCAGCTTGGAGGCGTTCCATTATTAAAGTGTTTAAGGCTAAAAGGAAAATTGGTTTTGTTTATAAGTCCATTACGGAACTGGACGAAGATTCGCCTGATTTTAAAAATTGGAGTGCCTATGATTCAATGGTTTCTTTGTCGCTTTCAAATTTCATTTTTAAGGAAATTAATGCTAGTATTGCGTATTTTAAAACCTCGTAGGACATTCGGTTGGACTTGAATGAACGTTTCTCACAAAGTAATGTTCCACGTGTTTTCAAAATAGAACGCGAAATGTCACATCTTAAGCAAGAGAACATGCTCGTTCTTGATTATTTCACAAAACTACAAGCTTTGTGGGATGAACTCTATACTTTAGTAGCCATACGCCAATGTACTCACAGATTTGCCCAAGCTTTTGTGGCAATTTGTGATGTAAAAAGGCTTCTTAATTTCTTAATGGGATTAGATCCCTGATTTTCCACTGTCCCTTCTCAATTGTTAAACACAAAACCCCTTCCCTCAATTTCTAATGCATATTCTACTCTATGTCAAGAGGAGAAGCAATGTTGATTCTAATATTGTTATTCCCGAGACCACAAGTTTCGTTGTTAAAAAGAATAATGTTGAGGCAAGTGGTGGCTCATCGATCTCAAATGGGCAAAACCCTAAATGGAATATGTTGGGAAAAACATATGAATTTTGTTGAAAAATAAACTCTGATGCCGACTATTGGGTTCACAGTTCTCAACTATGGTAACAACAATAGGCACCTATTAGAGCACTTAGAGTAGGAGACTCTTCTTTCTACCTAAGCCATCGGTCGGAGAGTCACGCTTCGTGACACCTCACGTGCGATAGTTCCCGGGAACAGGTTTATCTCTATAAACCTTTTGCCCTAATACCGGTTGTTGGGATGAATTTTAAAAATTCTCCCTAAAGATTACGCAGTGGAACAGGTTTAGAATTCATAACTCTAAACCTAGGGTTGATTTAAAATTCCTAATTTTAAATCTACTGACTTAAATTCATAATTCAAATCATCATATCTAAATTCTTAATTTAGATCTACAGGCCTTTTACTCTAATACATTCATAACAATACATAAACTTAAACAGGCATAATAACAAATACTGTAAATAAATAGAAAAGCGAAACTAAAAGAAGAAGGAAGAAAAACATACATGGAATTGCTCCAATAAAAGAAAAATCAGAAAGAGAATAATATTCTTCAAAATCGAGACCCCGAGACCTTCTACACAATGACCTCGAACTGCCCGAAGGGTGGGCTCCGAAAAATAATAAATTGGGTCTCCGAAAAAATTTCAGAAACCCTAAAGAATTATTTTGAACTCAATTGCCAAACCTCGGAATAGGCCCTTCTATTTATAGAAATATACCGGAGTGCAAAAATCTAATTATAATCGAAAAAAGATTTGCCAGTTTAAGTCAAAACGCAACGTATCATTCAAAAATAAAATCAAAACGATGCGTTTCAGGAACTGTGCACGCCTCTTTTAACACTGCCACCGCGTGCCACATGGCACGCAGTGATTGGTCTGTGCTTGATGGCACGGATTGCCATCCGTTGGCCCAGCGCGCTGGCTGCTACGCATGCAGACGGATTCATACTGTTATTTTCGTAATTTTTTATCTTTTTTTTTTTGCTTTGCTTTGCTTCACAAATGTAAAAATTTGTCTTATGAATTTTAATTTTTAAAAAATTATTTTATTCTATAATTTTTAATATATATTATCTTATGAATAATATTTAGAAAAATTAATTTACCCATCTTATGAATAAATAATTTATCTCATGAATTCTTTAGTATTTTTCTAATGGTAATAAATACAGAGGCTTGCGTAGGGACCTCGAGGACAATTTAAATCTAGCTACAAACGGGTTAAATTAAATCATCTCATGATATTAATTTAATTACCATTTAATGAGACTTAGTTCCACTAAATGAATCTCACTGCACTCCAAACTTAAATTATTTAGTCGATATCTCCCTAATATACTGTATTGATAACAACAACCCCTCCACTAAATGTCCATGACAAATGATAAATATAACTACTACTATTATCCTTCTCACAGCTTCTCCATTAGTTACCGACTCGCCCTTCACTGAATAATTCATTTATACTTAAACATATTCACAGTATAAATTCCAAATGTCAAACACTTGGAATACTTTGGCCAAAGTTTTCGAACTATTCAAATATTTGCGAATCAACTAAGGGGACATCTGTATCTCATAAGAGACTGTAGATTCCCTATTGAATACCTGATCCTTGTCACACTTCACACCGCTACCCAGTGTACGTGGGATTTCAGCCATTCATTTTAGACCTTACATATAGCACACCAAAGTAACTAACATTTCATGCACAAGTCCAGAATACCCTCAGGATTTAGAGTCATCGTTCAAACAGTACAACGTGAATCACTCATCTCCGATAGTAGTCTAGAAATAAGTAACCCACATGGTCCAACTCAGTGTGTCAAACACACTAACTTAACACTTTTGGATCTCCATCCACATGACCAAGACAAGCCATCTAAAGTGTCTCGTTATAGTCTTAACATACAAGTGGTCCAGACTTCTTCAACTACGAGTCTTTCAAACAACAATCCATATCATTTGTTCCAAGTCTATCTGTGGCTTAGTCTCATAAACCACTTAGAACAAATATGTAAATTGTAGTCTGAGGACTACACCCATCTCATGGATGCCTCCCGAAAGAAAATCACATGCAGTATAAATGCTCAAATACACAAATTTAACTAGGAAATGACTGGAACTTCAATTTTATTTATTAATTCAAATAATATATCCAGAGTAAATCTGGATTTCAAGACACTGTTCCTAACAGAATAATCATTTGTGTTGTTCACATTGTAAGAAACAGGACACATAAGGGATCGTTGTTATAATTTGATAAGATACCCCGCAGAATGGAAGCCTAATGCCCCGAGCGGCGGGAGAGCCGCTACGGCTCCTGTACAGTTACACTATCAGCAGGAGCAGCTGCCATTGCTACTAGCGCAGCAGCCTTACTGACCCCACTAGCAACCTCTCATACTACCGGCAGCTGGTGGGTCTGGTAGTGGGACCGACAGTCCCATTGCCGGACTTTCGGCTTCTCAGTATCTACAATTGTTGTCTCTTCTTAGTCCGAAGAATGGTTCTCCATGTGTTAACTTGACAGGTCAGGCATTGCTTAATAATGTTTGGATTATAAATACGGGTGCTTTCGATCACATGGTTTCGTTAGAGTTTTCATTGGACAATGTTTATGTCAATACTGTTGTTAAGTCAGTTAGACTTCCGAATGGCTCTTCTCCCCCTGTTTCTCACGTAGGCCATGCCATGGTTTCTAGAGATCTCACTCTTGAGAAAGTGTTATAAATTCCCAATTTTCATTGCAAGTTACTTTCCGTAAGCAAGTTGACCGGAGATAGGAATAGTTCATTGACATTTTCCCCTAAATTTTGTATTATACAGGACCTACCATCGAGGAGGTTGATTGGAGTGGGTCGAGAGCGAGATGGGCTATACGTCATGGAGGGCTCGGCCGCTCCCAAGACAGTGCACGCTAGGAGTACCAGCAAGGAAGTGGTTTTGTGGCACCATTGGTTAGGCTTGTCCCGTTCAATAAATTATCTATTTTTTCACATTTTGATTTTTAGACTCATTTGGATGTAGGTCGTGACTCATGCTATCGAGCGAAGCAGACTCGTTTACCTTTCCCTATTTTTGTTAGTAAAACTGGAGCTTGTTTCGAGTTACTATATTGTGATATTTGGGGTCCATATCGAACTTTGTCCATGACTGGTGCTCGTTTCTTCCTTACTATTGTCGACAATTTTAGTAGATGCACTTAGGTCTATTTGATGTGAGACAAATCTCGGTCTCAAAAGATTGCCATTGATTTTTGTTAGTTGGTACAAACTCAGTACAACTCACATGTTAAACAGGTCCGAAGTGACAATGGTGCATAATTTCGTTTTTGTTCTTTATTTAAGTTTTATGCTAGAAAAGGAATTCAAATTCAAAATTATTGCACAGGAACAATACAACAAAATGGATTTTTGGAGAGAGAACATAGACACCAATTAGAAGTTCCTCAAGCTCTTCCATTTGAGGTCGGATTGCCAATCCAATTTGGGGGCAGTGTGTTTCGACGGTCGCCTACTTGGTTAATCTAATCACGACTCTGTGCTTGCAAAATTGTACTCTTTATTAGGTATTTCTTGGTAAAATATCTTCTCATACTCATTTATGTGTTTTTGGATTGTTGTGTTATGCTCATAATCAAACTATAGTCAGGACAAGTTTGGTAGTCGTGCCAATTCTTGTGTCTTTGTTGGCTATCCACATGGGAAGAAGGGTTACAAGTTTATGATTTTGAAAATAAGAAAATTTGTCTCACATGATTTGATTTTTCATGAGGGTAGATTTTCATACCTTGAAAGGCTTGCAGAAAATAAAATTGATGGAGATAATCTCGATCTAATTGCCTTCGGAGATGATGAAGCTTGGGCCATCTGATAGCCACACAAGGCAAAACAACCACCGGCCACACCCTCGCGACCGATGGCTGTCGAGCCAGTAACATCAACTACTGTAGACAGTCGGTCTGCAACAGCACCAGGTGCTGTAGGCAGTGGACCTACAGCAGTACCCGCAATCCCAAGCAATGAGGGGGCGACTTGGAATTCGAGTAGGCGAAGTCGTGTTCATTCTATGCCTATTAAATATCAAGATTATGTTGTTGATATTCCTTCATCTATAGCCCATCCTCATGCTACTGTTTCTTCAGTCAACTCAGCTATGGTTTACCCTTTACCAAATTTTATGTCTAATGCATGATTTACTAATTCTCATTCGACTTTGCTTAGGGCCATCACGTCAAGTGATGAGCCATAACATTTTTCACAGGTCGTCAATCATCAACATTGGAGAAATGCTATGGAAAAGGAAATTTCCATCCTTCAACTCAACAAGACATGGACTCTTGAGGAATTGCCTCCCAGAAAGCAAGCAATAGACTCTAAGTGGGTTTACAAGGTTAAGAGGTTAAAAGCTCATTTAATTGCTAAAGGGTAACTCAAATTGAGGTTATAGATTACCATGATACTTTTGCACCAGCGGCTAAACTCGTTACTGTTCGTTATGTTTTAGCCATAGCTGTGGCCTGTAGTTGGGTAATTCATTACTTAGATTTCAATAATGCCTTTCTCCCTGGTGATCTCGATGAGGAAGCTCATATGAAACTACCTCATGGTTTGGAGCGACAACATTCGGAAAACGTTTATTGTCTTCGTAAGTTTTTATATGTACTTAGCAGGCATCTCGTAATTGGAACCAAAAGTTTACTTTTTATTTAACAGAAACAGGCTTTAAACAGTACAAATCAAATTATTCGATGTTTACATATTCCGTTGGTTCAATTTTAGCGGCCATTCTTATCCATGTGGATGATATTATTACCGGTAACGATTTGTGTCACATAGAAAAGGTTAAAGCCATGCTTGATCAACGTTTTGGGGTTTGGGGTTAAGAATCTTGGATCAAAGCACTAGCTAGCGGCATCAAATTTTATTTTATTTTTTTTAAACAGGGACTAGCGGAACAATAGATCTGTGGAAGTCCTCTAGGGAAACTTCTTCATTAGGCAAAGAATCTCCTCCTCTAACTAAATAGCCATCTCCATTCCTTCCATCACAAAACCCATTTGGCTATTTCTATGATTTTTTTGAAGGGATACGCTAAATAGGTTTGGGTACCTTTGTTCTAAGCTATTTACACCAAGCCACTTATCCTTTCAACAGAGGGGTCTTGCACCATCACCTAGCTTATAGCCGGGACTTTCACACACTTCTTTGAAGGGTTTGAGAGCTTGGATCATTTCACCAATGGCCACCTAAGTGTTCTTGTTGTTAGAATTCAATGTTGTGGGAGACACATCCTCTTCAACGCCCCCATGAATGGAACGTATATATTTTTTTCCATAAGGCCGAACCTTCTTCTAACAACCTCCACTACCATTTAAAGAGGGGAGCGACATTCTTCAAAAGAGGGTCACTATTACATAAATCCCCAAGATGTTTTCGGAGCTTGAACAAATTCCCATTTTAGACAAGGGAGGCTTCTATGTTCACCATTTGTACCCCAGGAGAATTGCTTTTGCAACTTATGATCCTTTTTGCCATTTTCTTTGGCATATGAAAGATGGAAAGATAATAATTTGGAGTATTTTTGAGCGGCGATTTAACTAGGACAAGCCGGCCAGCTCCTGATAAGGATTTCGCCTTCCATCCCATAAGTTTCTTTTAATACATTGGAGGATTGGTTTCCATGTGATCTCAACTGTAGAGTTTGCACCAAGCGGAATCCCAAGGTACTTAATAGGGAATGTCGTAACTAAGCATCCAAGGACCTGTGCAGTCTCGACCAACCACTTCAGCGAGGAACCGAGGCATATCACAGTAGATTTGGAGAGGTTTATTTCACCAGTATAGGCTGCTTGTTCAATCATTGGGTTTAATACTTCAGTGAAAAGGATGAAGGGATAAGGAGAAAGCGAATCATCTTGCCTAAGTCCATGCTCAAGACTAAAAGGGGGCCTAGGGCAACCATTTACAAGAATAGACATTATTGGGGATAGTAATACATTATTTAATCTATGAGCACTAAGTGGAATCAAATCCCATGTCTTGTAGCACATGGTGAATGAAGGTACAATTAATGGTATCATACACCTTCTAGAAATCTAGCTTTAGGAGAATCCTCTTTTTCTTTGTAAACTTCATTCAATAAACTACCTTATATGCAATCAAGACCCCGTCCAAAATCATTCTACTGGCCATAAAAGCTGATTGACTTTCACCAGCTAGTCGAGGCAATACCTTTGAGAGTGTCTTTCTTAAGATTTTCTCTATAACTTTGTAAACACAACCCACTATGCTAATGGAACTAAGGTCTTGGATATCAAATGCACCGTCCAATTTTGGGATCAAGGAGACCCATGTAGTATTTGTACATGGTTGGATTCTTCTTGTCTAAAAACATTATAGCAAAAATTGAGTAAAATTTGCTCCGAAAGTACCCCAAAAATCCTTGATAAATTTGAAGTTAAACTATTGTAACTTGGTGATTTACTTGAATCACAACTCTAGACCACACTCCTCACTTCTTCAGCATTAGGAATATGTTCAAAGATCTGTTGCTTCTTTGGTTTCAATGGACTGTAATAATATTTAACCGAATAAAAGTTTGCTCTAGTAAAATTATGCATAAGTGCTATAAAACAAGCAAGTGATAACTTTTTTTTATTATTTTTTAATTAAATTTTGCTTTTGTAGGGTCTTTCTCACATGAATTTTGAAGATAGATTTATAGTTAGCTCATATAGAAGCATGGCTATGAAAGTACCTTGTATTATGATCAATCTGCTTAACCTTATCACTTCTTGATATTGGAGTCAATATCTTTCTCTCTTCCAGTACAAAGCCCATTGCTGAGCCAGCACCAATTCTTTTCTCGCTTCTTTCTCTTCATCCGAGGTAGCATATTTGGCCATAAGATGCATCTTATCAAGTTCTTCTTCCAAAACTTGAATTCTTGATCAATGTGGCCAAATAGCTCTTTGTTCCAATTCCTGAGTGGGGACTTGAGCTTCCGAAGTATTTTATCAAATGAGAGACTTTGGTGCATCTTCCATTCTTCTTCAACTACTTTACTATATTCTGGGTGTGTGAATCAACAGTCAAAACATCTAAATGGTTTCAGTCCCCAAAGAACCTCGTCAAAGTCAATAGCTAGTGGGCAATGATCTGAGAGACCCCTTTTCATACCTGATGATTTGAAGTGTGCATATTTACTAATCCACTCCGTCTCAATGAGAATATGATCAGTGTAGCTCATAGAACCACCCCCTGTCCATGTAAAGGTCCTCCCAACCAATGGAACATCGATTAGCCCCACTTGACTAAATAATTCTCCAAACTCACATATGCTTGGTGAAATTTTCTGATTACCATTCTATTCATGTGCATTAAGAACCTCATTGAAATCTCCCCGTACTAGTAAGGGAATGTCTAATGAGATTGTTAAGCTATAGAGTTTAGACCTAAGGAATCTTGTTCCCTCTCTAGTACATGGGCCGTACACTACACAGATAAAGCATTCCAAATTTTCTCTTTTGATAGCTCCATTAACATAGGTCCATGTTCCTTTAAGGCATTGTTGACTATAAAATCGACATCATTCTAGATCACAATCAATCCTACTGAAGCATCAGCATTAGGGACATTAAACCTAACAACATCAGTACAACAACAACAACAATCCCAATGCCTCGAAGGAAACCTACAACAACAATCCTGCTCTCATTCTTTCCTGAGCTATTCTGTAACTCTTCCTCCATTAGAGATTCTTGAACTAATAATGATATCATTTGGATCATTAAACCTAACAATATTGGCCCATCAGGCTCCAAATTGCTTGGCTGTGTTAGGACCACCCATGAATATTCGAACCATAAATCAGAATAGCAAACACGAATTGAAAGGGAATGGGGAAAATATTAGACACTGGAATTTACGTGGTTCAGCTGAAGCCTACATCTACTGAGGAAGAGCAACAATATTCACTATTATAACTGAAGATTATAATTCTTTCTCTCTTCATCGCTTTTGCTTTGCTCATTTTACAATCCAGCGAGGGGCGCCTATAAATAAGCCTCCTACAATCAAAACCACTGGGATACCAAAAGTCATGCCATTAACTCAAGCCCCTAATAAATCTGGCTATGATTAATGACGGTTACCGGAAATGAATAGTCTCCACACTTAACAATCTCTCACTTGGAGACTGCACAGCAATCCTTCGTGCTTCCACCTTACACACAATCATCACGCGTGAACTATACCTGAAGCCTGCCCCGACTTTAGTATATTAGGTAGTACACTCTTCTTTAGTAGAACTGTTGGATTCATGCTCCCACTTGTCTTCTTATATTGGGAATTCGTCCCAGCTCCTATTGCTAGCTCCCACTTAACATGTGTACTCGATCTCACATTAGAACAACCCTTCTAATTAATCATTTCACCCATTGGCTTTTTGTACTGATATGACACCTTGGGAAGTGGCTCTCAGTTGACACGCTTTGACCTGCTCAAAGCTGAGTTTCCTGCAGTAAACTCGCCATCAGCTGCCTTCAACATTGAAAATAGTGTGCCCAACTTCAAACCACGAGGTATCACTAACGCCCCTATCGAGATGACCCCTGTCCTCCTGAGAACCTGACAGAATACCCACTGTCATCAAGCTATCCCGCTAATATCAGATTATTCTTCAAATTGGGCACAAATCTCACACCATGTGAAGTTGACCTCAACCCATGCAGTGATGACATACTGACATCACCCATATCTACAACTTCTTATGGCTGTCCACTTGCAAACTACACTCTACCGTAATCCCCAACCAAAAAATTCTATATCACGTCCCTACATGATGTAGCGTGAAATGAAGCCCTAAATCTAGATTCCAGTCATCCACTGGTGAATGTAAGATAAGGGCTCGAGCATCCTGTATTATCTCTTCAGTCACGATATTGGCTGTATTAGGGTCCGACCTCTTCAGGACTCTACAATCTCCCTTCTTGTGTCCTGGTTTTCACAATGCAAACATGGCTCCCTTTGGCCTATCCTACAGTTGCTTAAGCCTCTATATGATCTTTTCGAACCCCTACCCCAGGATTTCGCGCTCAAGGTGTGATTCTGGTCAAAATCGCTTCGGCGCACCTTCGCGGCCAAAATTAAATCGCGTATGTCCTCATACTTTAATTTCTCTTTCCTGGCAGAATTACCAATCGCCATTCTCATGGCTTCCCAATTGTTCGGTAGAGACTCTAATAACACTAGTGCTCGATTTTTGTCATTAAAATCAAGTTCCATTGACATTAACTGATTTATGATTGTATTGAAAGAATTCAAGTGCTGGGCAACTGAACCACCTTCCCCCATCTTCAGATTGAACAACTTCTTCATCAAATATACCTTGTTGTTCACCAATGGTTTCTCATACATGCCCAACAAAGTTTCCATCAAACCTACCATTGTCTTCTCATTGACAACACTATGTCCTACAGTCCGGAACAAAGTAAGTCGAATGACACCCATAACTTGTCGATCCAACAAGTTCCACTCCTTATCTTCCATATTATCGGGCTTCTTCCCTAATAGGGGCAACTGCAACTTTTTGCGTCCAGAAAATCCTCGTTCTGCATCCGCCAATATGCAAAATTAGTCCTATCAAATTTCTCAATATCGAAAATTTTTACTTCTTTAGTCACCATTGATGATAACTTTGAATTTTACTACCTCAAACGCCTTTTTTTTTCACTAAAAAAACCCAAAAAAGGAAAAACTAATTGCTGCAACCAAACAATGCCGCTTCATTATCCCTCTCTTCCTCTTCCGTTTTCTCTCTCCTTAAGCGCCTCTTTCTCTGGACACAACTTTGTCTCTTGAGCTTCCTCTCTGTTGACAAGTCTAATTTAGTATATAATTATTCATATCATTTAGGTTCATTTTCTAACCATTTTATATCAATTTTTTTTTATCGCTTTTGCTCTTTTTCGCTCTTATTATTATTTCCTTCCAAAAACACTCATTTTATGCCAATTCTTGCTAGGCTTTATCATCAATATCAAAAAGTAAATGCAAGATATATTGAACAAAAGCAAAAAATGGGCTAAACGCATCAAATCTACACTATTTTAGCAAGGAAACAAAAACAACATGTATAGTTACAAATTGCAAATTTGGGCTACAAATTGAATAAACTAAAGGCAATGATGCATTGTACACTACAAGAACATGTTTGACCTGCAAGATAGAATGATTTTGGGCGGTGCAAAGTGATGAAAATGAAAGGAAATTGCAAGTTAAATCAAGTTGTAGCAAGGGGCGGCAATAAGAGCAAATGAGATTAAAGTGTTTGATATTTTATATTTCATGAAATCCCATCCTCACACACTATAAATAGGGACGTTCGGGAAGAGTTTAAGCATCAATTCATTCAAAAAAAAAAAACCAAATACAAAGTATAGAAAGCTTAGGAAAACCGTAAGAGAGGGAAAAAGGAAGGAAGAAAAGTTTGGTTTGCAATTTTTCATTCTAAGTTCTTTTCTATCCTTTCCTTCTTTAAGTTCATGAATTTTGTCTTAGTTTTCCTTTATATTATGTATAACAGGAACTAATTTTGTTTTTTAAGGCTACGATGTAGCCTAAGTTGTAATATACACTCTTTTCTAATTCAACATATTCAAAGTTTGTTCATTGTGATGTTTGGATGTTTATCATTATTCTTCATGAGTTTTGAATGTTTGATCGCCATTCAAAGCTTATAATGATTCACAATGAGCCTGAGAGGAGATTTATGATGATTGTTAAAGTGATAAACATCACATCACCAATTGAGCGAATGGTATAGAAAAATTAACGCGATTTGTGTGGTCATAAGTAAAAACCATGGATCTTCAAAACTCTTTTCTTATTTAAATTCATGTAAGAGATTGATGAGTTAATATGTAAAAGAGCATGCTAAATGTTGCTCGAGAGAGAATATTGAGTAAATTAGAGTTTTCTACCATCAACATGTAATAACAACTTGAATATTAAGAATAGAAAGGCATATTAATGCAACTAGGTTAAATCAGATACCTTGGATCTTATTAAATTATAAAAATCATCTAAAATTAGAACGCTTTTCATAAAAATCAATAACCAATTTTGTTCATTTTCATTTTGTTTTGTCTCATATCAAAAACTATAAATTTCGATCTTTTAAATAGTGTTAAACTAATAATTTTGGTACTTATTCAATAGCAATCCTCATGGGATGATACTCTGCTCATTTCTATATTACTTGATACGACTTAGTGCACTTGCTAAGCAACACACCAAGCATTATCTCTCACCGAAACCACGAATGTTCGGCCATTGGAGCGCCTCCCTGATTGTGTTCCTGTCCTTTGTTCGTTCACAGAACCCTGGCGACACACCACCGCTCACCAGATTTGAACAGTGGAACCACAAAGCTTCGATGCCACCAACAACTCCCCGCCAGTCCCTTTTCGGCCTTTGAGAGGCCACCACGTCTTTGCTCATTGTCATCTTCAACCACCGATCTTCGATTTTGCGTGGGACCACCATCGCGCCATTGCCAGACTCCCACCAACGGTCACCATATTTTTATTTTTCTTGGGAACTACCAGATCTATCACCCAGGTAACTCGATCTAGTCTTTTCTCACCTCCGTTCACCACCACGGGCCGCCGTGCGCTTTTGCACGTACCACCACTTGC
This sequence comes from Simmondsia chinensis, assembly GCA_018398585.1. Lineage (NCBI taxonomy): Eukaryota > Viridiplantae > Streptophyta > Magnoliopsida > Caryophyllales > Simmondsiaceae > Simmondsia > Simmondsia chinensis. The sequence goes on from JAGTTD010000004.1 coordinate 14,012,885, forward strand.
TGCCGGATTTTTTTTCTCATGTGCGTCCTAACCACTCGTGACCCTAAACTCTGATGTCTACCCTATTGGAATAGTAACACCGGCCATCGGTCCTTTCCTCACACTCAAACAGCTATATCTTCAATTTTGGTTCAATCTGGGCTTTGATATCAGTTGTTAGGACCACCCACCAATATATGAATCTTAAATCAAAAAAGCAAACACGAATTGAAAGCGAATGGGGGAAATATTAGACGCTGGAATTTACGTGATTCAGCCAAAGTCTACAGCCATAGAAGGGGAGCAACAATATTCACTATTATAACCAAGGATTACAATTTTTTCTCTCTTTCTCACTTTTGCTCTGCTCACTTTACAATCCAACTAAGAGTACCTATAAATAGGCCTCTTACAATCGAAACCACTGGGATACCAAAAGTCATGCCATTAACTCGAGCCCCTAATAAATCTGGCCGTGATTAATGACAGTTACCGGAAATTAACAGTCTCCATACTTAATGGGCTGTGCATTCATTTGGCTATTCGCCTACGGATCTTCATCCCCTTCAAAGTTATGGTTGGTCACAATGGCCTCAGGCATAAGGGAAAGCTGATTACCATATTCAATTTCCCCCATAACCTCCTCTATTTCCTTCATATTGGCACTGGCCTTCTTCTGACTTACAAGTAAATTAAAATCCAGCTTTTCAATTGTGAAGTCAACATCCCCCTCAGTATATCTCATTTGAGTGGTATCAACAAGAATATTAGCTACCTCCTAGGACAGGGCGAAAAACGTTGTCTTTCCAACATGTATCGCATCACACATCGCTCCCCAATGACTTTCAGGTTTTCATCCGACTATCCATGTATAGGAAGGCCATGGATAGAAACCCATGTCCTCTTTGTTTGGAAAACTCCCAACTCAGACCAAGGCTCAAGACAATCACTCCAATCGTATATCCAATCTCCCCACTCTGTCACGTATTTGTCACGTTCCTCAATGCTGTCCAAGATGAGTATGAATTTGAATCGTCCCATATTCCAAACTTCCACATTTCTTATCCCCCTATTGGTGAGGTTGTTGGGAATTGTGGGGGATGTCAATGAGGAGTTGGAGCCCCATTCAGTTGAGCTGCCCTTGTTTGTTGCCTTGTGCAATCAGAGCCTCTTCTTCCGTAATGATGAGCACCCTTGTTATTCCTTCCTCTCTTCTGAAATCTAGCTTTTTGCATAACTAACTTATTACCTCGCACTGTAACACCGGGCAGGCCTTTGACAGCATTCTGAGCCGCTTACATCTTTTCAAACCATATGGAACAAAAAAAAGTCTTGTCTCTACATCGTTTCCGAGAAATGTAGCATTCCGAGATATGCCCATTTCTCCGAAACTGCATCTTCAATTGTTCTCTCCCCAAATCATGCTGAATGTTGCCACCAAATAATGTGACTGCACTTGCCCTTTCACTGGTTTGTTGTTGATGAGTTCCATCTTCACAACCCATTTGATTTGCTTGATGTCTCTGATTTTCAGCGGTTTCCCTATTTTCAAAAGTAAAATCTCCTTCAGATATCTTTGTGCCTCAATTTTCTTCTCAATCTCCTACTCGCACCTCACTCTCTCTCCCTCCATGAAACCTATTATGTGCAGTAGAGTAAGCGAGATAGTTGTGGAAGACCCCAGGACTATTATGGTTGATGAATATTTTAATAAAAAAATACAACTTTGAAAAATAATTAAATGCAAGCATCCATTAAGTAAAATGGTATTAATGTAATTTAAGTACCTGTGTTAAGTGCTACAATTGACATCAACGGCTAATACCAATAATGAGTATGGTCAATGAATCTTGACCATGCGTATTCCTTTGCCCACTTTGAATGTCTTTGATATTAATGTTATTCTTTTAGTAATGAAACCATTAATACCCGTATTAGGAAAAAAAAAAATATTGTTCATTTCCTTATAAAAGGGCTAGTGTGGTTGAGCACAATGAGATGAAAAAAGGAGAATAAAAAAATATTACTATAGTATTATTATTATTACAAAAACCTCTCGCACTTAAGTGTTTTGGGTTAAGGATGTAGGGCATAGTTTTGGCCTCTTGAATCAGTGCAGGGTTTGAGAGTGAGAGCATAGGCTGAGCGTTGTATCCTGGGGATGGGCTGTATACCTACTGCATCGAGTTTTACTCGTAGGAGCGTGGAAACCGTCTTAAAGAGAACGTGATCCGCGCCTCGCTCAGCTTTTACTTCATCGGTATTTAATCGTTTCTACGCAGTCCAAGCGATATTCTTCCTTTATTATACATTTTGAATGATATTTTAGTATTTTCTCCAACAATTTTTAGACGGAATCCTATGAGTACATGTTCTCTTCTAAAACCTTGGGCCTACATTCGAACCCGCACACCTCAGAACCCAGTGTTGGGTATGTAACCACTCAAGCACATGCCATTTAATCTAAAACTTTTGGATTGCGATTTACCAGTTTGATTTATGTACCTCCAACTCTTTGTTGTAGATAATGAATGAAGAACATTGCACTGTAGTTTTGATTGATATAAAACTTGATTTATGTAATGAAGAACAAATAATTATATTATTACATGAGGGCATCTTGCTTTGTGGAACCTTTAATTCCAATGAAATAAATGGAAATTTTGGACCATGGGTATGGCTACATTTTATGCTCAATCCTGGGTATGGAGCACACTAGCTAGGAAATTGTGCCCTCATGTGCAAGTGCCGCGCATTCAGGTCACAGAGAACATAGGAAGAAAATTCAGTCATATGGCATGTGGTACCTCTTCTAACCCCTTAGCCAAGCACATTTGCCCAGCAGATAAATATATTTGCAATCAATTGGCAATTAAAGTTAGGTCCGCCTTCCAGAAGGCTAACATCAATATATAGAAACAAATACGGAGTGTAATTTTAAGCAAATACTTCCTGAATAATTTCTTTGACATACAATTATTTCATCTAAAAGTTGGTTAATAGCAAGCCTCTGCAGAATAAAAGCATATTGTTGAGGAAGCCACATCTCCAAATGGATGAAATTATTGCGGTATAGGGAAACTATCGTGCTTGAAATAAAATTACAGGTCGGGAATAAGAATATAGTGGACTTTTAGAAATGAGGGTCAGTTTTTGGGTTAAAGGTTGATGTGAATCACTCCCGCATATATTCTATGGATGAGACTGCTAGAAACATTGAATGTGTAAGAGGTTGACAAGGATGTAATTGGTCTTGGTGGTTCATGAGTTGTGACGTGCCTAGGAGTATGTTGCCTGAACCTAGGGTGCCTCCATCTGTATTGCGTCTTTACACGCTACTTACCGGAAAGATTTAGAAATTTTGACAATTCCCCCCAGGAAAGCCTTTTGGTTGAGTCAGATTCATAAGGTTGATATCTAAAGAGTTTTAGGTTTAATTTGAAGATTGCTAACAATTTTAGTCTAGGTCAATAATGTGTGTATACTTTGGTTAGTAAGAGTGCTCTTAAAGAAGATACGAGATCGAGCCTTCATCTTTTGAAGACAAGTATAAGTAGTTAGATTGGCATAATAGTCTAAATTCTTTTTATACACGTTTATACTAACAACATTTTTTTTTTTTGTCTTGCGCATGTTGGATTTTAAGTGTTCATATCACCTTTGAGTAGTCATTGACTAATGCATTTAATGCCTAAAACCACGTTTCCAAGGTGATGACATCAGTATGTCATACAATGCAGCTATTTAAGTACGCTATGAGGTAGAATAGAGTGCAATAAAGAATCAGTACTCATAAGTCTATTAGGAAAATTACAATGGATGATTAAGTGCATATGATGTCTTAGGCATGCTTACCAAACAAAAATTTTGTAAAGCTATCATCACACAGTCTACTTGAGCAATAGGGCCGACTCTGACTTGTGGTTGCTTGAATTGTCACTTCTTCAATATGCTAGGCATTGTTTTTCTTTATGGAATTGTGTTACTTTTGGTGAGCTCATGTTTTGAGTATATTTAATGTTCTTGAATTTTCTTTGAGGTCTCTATCGATTGGATTAAACATGAGCTTAAGGTGTATCTATCTTGATAATTGTGGTCGAACTCCCTTTTCAGATCAAAATATATAACCCAAATGAAAATCCGAATACCACAATATCTTTGTTAAGATTTGTATGGGTGTATCATGTATTCTCATAGATGCTCCAGCCTCTAAGTTACATTTGTTTACATTGTGGTCACACATTTAGGAGTAGTAGACCATATGACTGGTTACTTATCCAATTTAAGTAACTATTTTATTACACGGTAGAAAGGAAACAATTGCAAGAAGAAAGTGTAGCCATATAGTTTTGGATAATTTTAGTGTTACTTGAGCAAACGTGTATAAATCAAACTTGTACATATCAAGTTTTGAACTTGGAAATATGAGTTAATAATAGATTATTTAGACTTCATTAGATATCCTTAACCAAGAAATAGTGGGGGTGAATTAAAGGAAGACTTTTGGGAGGTTAATTTAGTGCGGTATGACTTATAATGAAATGAAGAACTATTTTGTTCCTCTGGTACTATTGTCGTAAGGTTTTATTAAGCTTATGTAAGTACATTGCAGTTATGCTTCATTTCATTTTGGTGCACATGCATCACCTCATGTGAAAATGAATGAATCTTGGAGCACTACATACGTTAATAAAATATTGTTTTGAGCACCGAAAATAAATAAAGAAGGCTGCATACCATATGTTTCAAGTATGTTTGCGCATTAGCAGGAGGAGGAAAAAATTTTGAGCAATATGACATTGCATGATTCTAAATAGTATACTGGTTCTAGTTGGAACATGCTATCAAATGACATATCGCATATCTATTATTAGTGATCATATTTTCCTGTGAATGTGTGGTGCTCAACGAAGTAAATTAAGTTACTGCAAAAATCTGCTCTGTAGGTGGATTTGAGGGCACAACTTTATTGTGTTCAGTGCTTGATATGTATGCTTTTGTACTGATGCATCCCACTGGAAAAAAGTATATGTGAAATATGGCGGTGAAAGTGACACCAATTGAATAGTCTCCTTATGAAATTAATCCTTGTTTAGAATGAAAAATTATTGTTGGGTTGTGGAATGAAAAACTTATTGTTGAGCAATAATCAACATCCATGTAGTGCAGAGGGTACTATGGGGGAAAAACAACCTAGCTAATGTTAAATCCCCCAAGTAGGAGGCTGCTTATAAAGTCCCGTGAGGACATTTTACAAGTGTGGTGATAGTCTTTTATTGCTGAGACAAAGTGGCAAGAACAGACTCTTGACTCTGCTAATAAGTATCACCAGTCTAGACCACTATGTTGTGGCTGTACTACTAGATATCAGAGGTGCAGGATAACTTACCATGTTGGTAGGTTCAAATATATGGATTATAGTTAGACAAGATCTTGCTTATGGTGCCATTATGATTATGTGAGGTACTATGATGATTATTGACAAAAGCACTAGCCAGAGTTGAGATCTGAAGGACATTGAAAGGGATGTGGGTAAGCCCAAAAATGAATAAATTGCCCATGAGGATACCCTGAAAAAGGACAAACAAATCATGGAGTGGTGTGGTCGGCATGCTTCATACATAAGTTGAATTAACAAGTCCATCCCTATGGTGCCAAGTAAGCTTACTTGTGGCCGTAATAGAGATTGAGCAAATATAGCTCTTAATGTGATCTGTAGCCCATACGGGTGGGATTTGTGGCAATGAGCATATCCTTGAAGGACCCACCTATATGAGTGTAGAGGTAAAGGCCGCTTCTTATGAGAACTCAGGCTAGTTCTGTAGAGCACTCATGAAATCCAGGTGATGCACAAGGCCGTAATGTGCGAGCTCCCAAAACTGATATACACCTTGAACTATCATGTGTGTGATGCATTCTACGGACCCTCAAGCAGCTCAAGTTTCAAGGCTAAGTCCACTTTGGCTCTAGTACGAGAATTGTTGAAACACTAGTAAGAGTTTCAAGGCAGAGCCACTGTTATGATGCATAATAGTTCTATTAACCCAAATTTTTTATTAAAATAAGTGGGGGATTGTTGGATATTTTAATTAAAAAAATACTATTTTGAAAAATAATTAAATGCAAGCATCCATTAAGTAAAATGGTATTAATGTAATTTACATACTTGTGGTAAGAGGTATCCATTAAGTAAAATGGTATTAATGTAATTAAATGCAAGAAAAATAATCCAATCCAGAAAATCACGGAAGAAGAATATGATGAGAGGATCCTGAGTGCGGAGCGTGTTATAGAGATAGGTCAAAAGGTGGGCATCAACTTTGATGGCTTCGACCCGGTTAGGGTGGCAGACATCCTTGCTCATTGATATGGTTAGAGTGTTAGGGTGGGTCTTCAGGTTCATTCTCGGTTCATGTGCCCGCCTTCTGTCTCCTCTTCAACTTGGTTCCCTGTTTTTGTTGTTTCTACGCGCGCTTTTGTTTCTTGTCCCCGTGTCTTGTCCGGTCGTGTTTTCGCTGTCGGCTGAGTCGTGTTTTGGGTCTGTTTTCTTGCTTTGTGTTAGTTCTTTTTGGTCCCCGTGCTGTTGCGGTCGGACTTCGGCCTCGCCTAACGAGTGGCCGGCTTGTTTTGCGATTTTGTTGCAATTTATCAAAAAAAAAAAAAAACATACCTGTGTTAAGTGCTACAATTGACATCAACGGCTAATACCAATAATGAGTATGGTCAATGAATCTTGACCATGCGTTTTCCTTTGCCCACTTTGATTGTTTTTGATATTAATGTTATTCTTTTAGCAATGAAACCATTAATGCCCGTATTAGAAAAAAAATAAAATATTGTTCATTTCCTTATAAAAGGGCTAGTGTGGTTGAGCACAACGAGATGAAAAAAGGAGAATAAAAAAATATTACAATAGTATTATTATGATTACCAAAACCTCTCCCACTTAAGTGTTTTGGGTTAAGGGTGTAGGGCATAGTTTTGGCCTCTTGGATCAGTATAGGGTTTGAGAGTGAGAGCATAGGCTGAGCGTTGTATCCTGGGGACGGCGCGTTGTATACCTACTGCATCGAATTTTACTCGTAGGAGCATGGAAACCGACTTAAAGAGAGCGTGATCAGCACCTTGCTCAGCTTTTACTTCATCAGTATTTAACCGTTTCCACGCAATTCAGGTAATATCCTTCCTTTATTATATGTTTTGAATGATATTTTAGTATTTTCTCGAACAAGGACTATCATGGTAAGATATGAAATCATAAAAGGTCCTCTATTTGCAATAACTATCCTCTAATAAATATTTGTTCCAACACTTTAAGCAATTCTTTTTTAATACTTAACGATTTAAACAATAATCTGTAATTTTTGAAACCAACATAGACCATCTTAAGTAGGCTAAATGCAGAAATCCATTCATGGATTGTTTCTTTCACTTTCTACTGTCCTCAATTAAACAAGCATTTTACTATGACATAAAATGATTACTTCAAACATTGTTTAGGGAAAAATATATAAATATATTATTTTCCTTAATTCATCATTGACATCTACATATACTTGGTTTAACGATAGTTGGGAATGTAAACCATAGGGGTAATCACTCCATGTGTTTAATAGACTTTTTCCAGAAAAACAAATAAATTAAATATGGAACTATAAAGTGTGGAGGGATGATGTTGTTAAAGTGTATTTGGAATGAAGAATGTACGGACAAAACAAAAAAATATGTAATGAAAAGTATATTCTCATATTTAAAGCCTACCGATAATATGTTTTGAAAACAAAATATTACGGAAACTACTAAGAAAAATCTTGTTAATTAGAAATCTTACTTGTTCTTAGACATAACATCAAATTTAAGGGAGGATCATGTTGAAATTTGGGGGTTACATGCTTTAATTTTATTCAACAAATATAAACACCTCAATCCCACATGGAAACTTGAAGGTGAAAAAATCACTTTATATATCGGTCATTCCTTTGACTTGGTAATATTTTGTAAGCCTATAGTGGGCATATTGGGCCACACATAGGTCCGGGCACCCTGCTCTGTCCTGCCGTGCCGGGACTGGCCAACATGGTGTGGTTTTCCAACCATCGTAGGTTTTAGTTGTCAAAATCAAACTTGAGACTATTTCTTATTGATATGCTTCTTGACTGTTTTAACACTTACTCCTTTCATATCTATTCTTTCCATAGTTGAGCCCGAATTTTTTTCTCCTGCATATCGACCCACTCTCATCATTGAGGCTGGATTTTTCATCCATTTTCTATCACCGATGGTTGCTTGAACATGAAAATTCTTTCCATAAACAAAGTGCCATAAAGCGTTGAATAATAGGTGGAAAACACACTGAGGCACATAGTATTCTCCACTCCCATACTTTCTTTCAAAGTTAATACTTTCCTCTCTATTGCTGAGCAGGTTGAAACGTACATCAGTCCATCTCCTAGGAAGAATGTACTAAGGTGGGTGTCGAGTTAACTTTAGGAGTTGAAAGTGTCATTGGTCCCGTTGTACTTGTGCGGAGGGCATAAACAACTTAGGGCAATGGAGCTCTCCACGACGTGACAATTCTTCTATTTGATCTTTCCTTTATGCTTTTTTGTTACTTCTTTGTAATTCTCGAGCTCCTATCAACCAACCTTGAGTCACTTTTGTTTGAAATGGTAAAGTTATATTTTTCTTGCCTCAATTACATCATTTTTCCAACCATCTAAGTCGTTTAGCTTAAAATGTGAAATCACAATATCAATCGTGTGGGGTTTATCATTCTTGACATGTCAACAACTAAGCCCTGGATGGATGAAATACAAAATGTGGGCTGATAAGATGGAGTTCTTCCTTAGTCAATTGAGTTTGACTATAGGCTACTAAATTATAGATACCTGTCAAGGTCAAACAAGGACTTTGAGAAAGCATACTGAACTTGTAGAGGAATGCTTCTCTATTACAGGACAATGCCTTTATACCAAATATATAGAAAATTGAACACAAGAAAATATGGGAAGCACTAGAAGATAAATATGGGTCGACTGATAGTCTTGCTAAGTAATATGTCTGCAGTATCTGGTTGACTTTGACAATGGTAGATGAAAAACCAATTCTAGATTAGATTCATGAATATGAGACTCTGTGCAATAGTATACTTAGTGAGGGAATGAAAGTCTTTGAAACTTTCTAAGCTACCCGTCTCACTGAGAAATTAGCGCCCTCTTGGGACAATTACAAGATGCCATCAAAACATATGGAAAAGGACATGACTTTGCATGAAGTGATCTCCCATACCAATCTGGATTATCAAAATTGCAAACAAGCCAAGGGAAAATCCCTTGAACACTCTTCCATTGCTACTAAACTTGTGGAATTAAGAAATGCAGAATAGAAGGGCAGTATAGGAAACTGTGGAATAAGGAGAGATCCAATCGTCTTGAGGATGGATCTAATGGCAAACAAAGCCAGTTTTGAGGAAAGAGGCCAATAAGCGATGCTGTTGAAGCCCAGAAGAGGATCCGGGGAACATAATGGACTTGTAGCAAGAGCAGTCACACCTTGGGGGATTGCAAGAAGGCATTCCAACTTAGACAGGTCAAGGAACACAAGCCCCGAGCAAATATCACCGAGGATGTGTGTTTCTTGCCATGATATCTGAGGTAAAATTGTTGGAAACCCGATTGAGTGGTAGTAGATACTAGTACAACAAGGCACATCTGCACTACTAGGGACTTGTTCTAACAATATGATAATGACAAAATGGGGAGAAAAAGTGTTCATGGGAAACTCCAACTCAGTCCCCATCTATGGCAAGGGAATGATCGTCCTTAAACTTAGCTCAGGAATGTTTTTGTTCTTACAAAATGTGCTTCGTGTTCCTTACTTGTTTAGGAATCTACTTTATAGTACTTTATTGAAAAAAGCGGGTTTTCAGTTAACTTTTAAGCCCAATAAATTGATTTTGTCTCAGAACACCAACTTTGTCAGAAAAGGTTTTTCTAATGATGGTCTGTTTGTACTTGATGTTCTTAATGAAATGAATGAAACTAGGTCTATTTGTGCTTATACCATTTAATCTTTCGATTTATGATATGCTAGGTTTGGACGTGTGCAGCTTGTGTGGTCGTGGGAAGCACTGTCAGTGCTATCTTGACGTTTGGGATGAGCTCATGCCCTCAATGATGTTCATAGCTTGTTATGGTGGCGCAGGGAAGCATAATTGATGGACCCACCTGTGAGATTGCAGGGTTTTGAATATCCTCCGTCAAGAGTAAGGGCATACTAGGTAGCCTTTCTTGAGTACCAAGGTTTTGGGCTTTATTTCGAGGGACTTCATTCATTTTGATTGTAGAGTACGTTCCAACCTCCAGAACCACAGGGAATGGGTAGGTGTCCTCTTCACAATGACTGCTCATATTCAAGATTATGCTCACCATGGGTGCTTGCGGGACATGCTTAATCACTAGGAGCTAAATCAAGTCCAAAAGACATTGGAATAGTCAAGTTTAGGCCTCATTACCCATTAGTACCCTTCCGTTCCTTCCTTTTCTCAAAATTGAATTACTTATGGATTGTTGGGAATTTGGGGTGGGGTGCTTAAATTTTGTTTAGCCCTCATTACCCATTAATACCTTAATCCCGTGCAGGAAGAATAGAGGAGGAAAGGACAATTTATATGCCCCCTTTCCTTTGACTGGGTAAGAATTTTGGCAAACATCTGACAAGCATCACATTGATATACTAAATCTTTATTCATGAGAGTGTGCCCTCCTATATTTCCACCACATTATCCCTCATGAACTTCTCATAGTATGTCATTCCCTTCTTTCTTTACGCATTTCAACATCACAAGGCCATTCTTGAAATTTTCATGTCTTGAGCAAAATTTTAAATAGTACCTTTTATATACAACAAATTAAAAAAAATTTGATCACAAAACTTTGTAATATTAACAATTGATACTTTAAAAATAATAACTCCATAAAATCGGGGGCCTCTAAACTTTGGGGGTCCCAAGCAGTTGTTTGAGTTGCTTGGATTGATATCCAGCCCTACAGTAGTGGATGCGAGAAGGATCGCTTGTACCTTTGATCCTCAACGGAAAGAAAGAGGGATGCCTGACATCTTATCTTCCTTACTTCCAACAGGTCCTCGAGTTGTATTCCTTGAAGCATATAATATGTTATTGGTTTAATCCAATTGTATGTTCCATCCACATAATGTTTTCTTATTAGTGCTTCACCATAGAGCCACTATGATATATTTTTATAAATGTTATTTTCATTCCTATATTTTTTGCCCGATAAGAGCTGGCTATCTTAATTAATTTGTCGGGAATTTGATTCTCATTCCAATTGATAAACTGGCCTTCCACGTTTATTAGTTTAGATGTGACACTTCAGAATGTTTCTAGATATTTTGTCATGTTCTGTTCTTTTGCCTCGTACTCCTCTCTTATCGGGTTCACTACCACTTGTGAATCACTAAATATTGTCATGCACTTTACCCTGGTAGCACAGGCTAAACCAACCCCATGTACCAAAGCCTCATATTCTACCTCATGGTTGGTTAAAGGAAACTGAAACTGTAAAGAATAATGATACATTGCATTTTTTGGACCCTGTAAAAGTATGCATTCCCTTGAGACCTCATGCCAAGGGAACCATCAATGAATATTTCAATAAAGCCCGCAGTATCATCACTAGGTTCTATCTCCATCTTGTCATTTTACCTTTCGGGCTCGTTGAACTCATCTAATCCCTTCTTCTCTTCATTGTCATATATGTACTCATTTTGGAAACAAGCTATGCATGCTGAACCTAATGCTTTAAATGAAAATAAAACTTGGTCTATTGTTCCCTTACCTCCCTATACACAACATGTCGGTTCTAAATGGGCATATAAATAAATCGACACTCAGATGAATTGAATGTTAGTAATGGTCGCCCTGTCACCAAGAGTTTCACTCAACCTGAAGGGGTAGTTGTTTTGACACATTTTTCCCCATTGCAGAAGTAACAACAGTCGACACCCTTTTAGCTCCCGCCTCTAGTCAAAACTGGCATCTCCTCTAGTTAGATTTCTTTTTTACGTGGTGATTTACAAGAGGATGTTTATGTGTGCGCCCCCCCCCCCCCCCCCCCCCCCCTCTCTCCCGCGGATTTGTGTTGATGGCGCATGGTCTGACGGTGTGTAACTTCATAAAAGTCTTTATGGTTTGCATCAACCTAATCGTCAGTGGTTTGCCAAATTGTCTCACTTTCTCATTTAGATGGGTTTTCACTAGTCTAAACATGATTATAGTGCTTTTAATCGTACCACGGGTCGTGATTTTTTTGCTTTTCTTGTCTATGTGGATGATATAATTGTTACTAGCAATAATCTCGATCTTGCCAACTAGCTTAAACTCATTCTCCATTCTCGCTTCCACTTAAATGATCTTGATTGCCTATGCTACTTCTTGGGTATTGAGGTTGATTGATGCTCCTTGAGCACAGAAATAAGCCAACACCCCTATGCCTTGTCTTTACTGGAGATTTTTGGTTTTTTTGGGCTCTAAACCAGTCTCAACACACATGGACCCCCTTGATTCCCGTTAGTTGTGGTGAGAGCATTCCTTGACCTGATCCCGCCATCTGTTGAGGCCTGGTAGGTAAATTACTTTACCTCACCATCACACATCCCGACATTAGTTTCATGGTTTACAAGCTTCGTTAATTTCTCTTTGCTTATCTCACTACCGGTTTCCATCTACTAAAATACATAAAAAAAATCACCTAGTCAAGGCCTCTTTTGTCCTACTTCTTCTGACCTTCGTCTTACGGTCATTGTTGACGTTGATTAGGCCATTTGTCCAGATTCTAGTCGTTTTGTGACTTGTTATGGGGTTTTCCTAGGTTCCTTCCTAATTTATTGGAAATCCAAGAAACATCACGCACTTTCGTGTTCTTCTGCCAAAGCCCAGTATTGGAGTATAGCTGCTTCCACTTGTAAGATTATCCATTACATGGTTGATTATTTTGTTTTCCCATTGCTTTTCATTGTACTGCTACTCTTTTCTGTGATAACTAGGTAGCAACATACATTGTCTAAAATCTTGTTTGTCATGAACACACAAAACATATTGAAATTGATTTATATTTAGTGCAAGACCAGATTAATGATGGTATTCTCAAGGTCTTACATACCAGTGCTTGACATCAACTAGCTGACTGTCTTACCAAAGCCTTACCCTTCTTCTAGTCTTCTTCATTACCCTTGCAAGCTGGGAGTAAATGATATTTACACTCCACCTTGACGGAGCGTATTATGGTGTATATTTTATTGTATCCCATTTTATGTGTTATTTTCTTGTATTTATGTATCATATGTTAGCTTTGCTTTTCTGTTTTGTTCTCAGGTGTGGGCTCCCTAGTTGCTCCTTTTTCTCTTTCATGCTTTTTCCTTGTATTTTCTTTTCTTTGTGCCTTTCATCTTTCAATTCCAGAAGCTTCACCTCAAGAGCTTCATTTTTTAACTTTTTGTTTGCTTCTCTGATCTCCTTCTTAGAAATTATGCAATAGATTTTTACTTCTAATCCATACCTTTATTCAAATGAAGAATCATCTAGCACATTTCTGGAGTATGGTGAAACTTGATTTGCGGGAAACACTTATCTTAGTCTTGTATAATATTATTTTTACCATGAACTAATTTTATTTTTCCAAGGCTAAGATGTGGCATAATTTGTAATATATGCTTTCTTCTAATTCAACGTATTCAATGTTTGTTATTGCAATGTTGAAGTGTTTATCATTGTTCTTCATGAGTTTTGAATGCTTGATCACCATTTAAAGCCTATAGTGATTCATAATGAGCCCGAGAGGAGATTTATGATGATTTCTAAGGTGATAAACCCACAAATTGAGCGAATACTCGAGAGAGGTTAACGCGAGTTATGTGGTCTTAAGTAAAACTCTTTTCTTATTTAAATTCATGCAAGATAATGATGAATTAATATGTAAAAGAGTATGCTAAATGTTACTCAAGAGAGAATATTTAGTAAATTAGGGTTTTCGACCATCACCATGTAATAACAACTTGAATACCGAGAATAGAAAGGTGTATTAGTTCAACTAGGTGAAATCGGATGCCTTGTATCTTATTATCATAAAAACCATCAAAACATCAGTATACTTTTTATAAAAATTAGTAAACATTTTAGTTCTTTTTATTTTGGTTTGTTTCATTTCAAAAACTACAAATTTTGGTTTTTTAAGAAGCACTAAAACTACAAATTTTTATACTCACTCAATAATAATCCTCATGGGAACGATACACTACTAACTCTTTATTGCTTGATATGACTTAGTGCACTTGATAAGCATACACCAAGTAAAGCATCAAGTTTTTAGCGCCGTTGCCGGGGATTGTCTATATTTGAGTGATATTGATACCACCTAGTCTTAGTACTAATTTGAAATTGTTAATAAATTGTAAACTTTTTTTAAATTTTGAAAAATAAATCTCCGTTCATTCATTTAATTCATTTGTAAAACGAATTCTTTAAAAAAAATATAAAAATAAAGTTTTTGGTTTTTCTTAACTTTTGTTTAAGATTGTTGTATTTTAAAGTTTTCTGATTAATTTTAACTTTGTTTTAACTTTTAATTCACCTATATAAGTTTTTCAAAATTAAGTTTGTTATCTTTAAGCTTTTCAAAAATTTTGTTCTCTTAATTTTAACTTGGTTTTCAAAGATTGTTGTATTTTAAAGCTTTTTTTACTAATTTTAATTTTTCTCTAACTTTTAAGTTTATTTATTTATTTATTCATTATTTTTCATATTTTGTTTAAAAAAAAGAAGGAGAACTAAAAGTGATATCTTGCTACAACTTTATGAGACCTCAATATCAAGCTGTACCAAAAAAACAATTGAGCATTCGTGAAATTAGTGCATTATCTGCTCAACTCTTACTAATTCAAAAACAAATAGATGACATGATTGCTGCTCGTACTCCTAAATGTGAATTTTGTGAAGGTAACCATGCTAGTATGGAATGTCAAATGGGAAATAGCTTTTCCGCCTGGGGTTTTGAACAAGATAACTGCTTGTCAAATTATAACCAATACCAGTACAATCCCTACTCTAGCACCTATAGTCAAGGATTGATGGACCCTTCTAACTTTTCTTGGAACCATTACAAAGCACCTTAGCCACCCACTTATTTGTCTCAAGAAAAGAAATATGACTCAGAAGAGACATTTAGGGAGTTCATGGAAACCATGGCTGACTTAAAAAACCAAAGAGCCTCCATCCAAAATCCAGAACCTCAAGTAGAGACTACATTAGAGGGACTTTTTGAGAGGTATAAAGATTCCCTACCTAGCAATACTATCACCGACCCAGGGGAGCAAACTAAGGCCATAACATTGATAGATGGGGACACATTAGAAGAATCACCTCAATATGACATAACCCCCTTGATCAACCCATCACCACAAATGATCAAACCTATCTTGACCTAACCACCACCACCACCAATGATTGAAATAGAGTGTCAAGCTTGTCTAACAAAGTCAGAGGCTTTTGGAGCCAAGGATGACTTATCAAAAAATTGCAGAAAAGATCGGAAAAGAAAATTCAAGTTGTGGCACATCAGGCTCAAGGATCCCATCGTTAAAGAAGGTGGAGGTGGTCGTGTAAATATGGGTACAAAGAAGATACACGGAAGGAAATGGTCATTGAAGGTGGATAGAGGAAACTCCACTCTCCTTCAGGACACAGGATAGATCATTGCCAAAAAGTCGAGCAAATGACAAAAACTTAAGCGTTTCTTGGGAGGTAATCTAAATTTTCCTTTCCTTACTTCTTTTCTTTCAATTTCCTTTTATTTTTATTACTTTCAAATATTTTGTACTTTTTGTTCAATAGGTTTTTGAAACTAGTTTTGGGGTAACTTGGTCACGACATTTGCCATCAAGCAAGCAATCCTTAACCCTGGGAAGTATCTCTCACCTACTACTTCATTCTTTATATTTTCTTTTAACATTGAGGACAGTGTTAACTTTAAGTTGGGGGTGGAAGAGACAATTCTAAAATTTTGAAGAAATTTTTCAAAAAGTTTTCTTGTTTTGTCTTTCAGAGTCGGCTTTAGTGGCTCCCAAAATTTGGAGCCTTTGCATGGGGTTGTAGATAGTGCCAGCCAATAAAAAGATTGTCTAGTTTATATAGTTTAGATCATTAGTTGATAAAATTTCATTTTTGAACAAAAGTAAAAAAAAAAAGGGGGCCTTATTGCCATGCTTTTTAGGCAATTTTTCTATTCGTTGTGGCTCGTTTACTTTAATTAGATTTGAATAACCAAAAAATCAATTTTTTTTTGTGTTCTAATTGCAAAACACGATCTAATCTAAGGCACTATCTTGATAAAAGCCTAGTATTTGAGTTTCCTAGTTAGCATGACTATTTTACTTTTCTTTCTGATTAAAAGATGCTCAAATTTGAATGGATTGCATTAAGATTATTTTATACATAATAGACTTTGAAGAGTTATATGTAAATCTAAAGAAAATATGAGAAAAAAAAGAGAAAAAAAAATAATATATAGAGGAAGCATCTCTAGCACCGCTATCTCATATAAATGTTTTAAGATATGTGCTACCTAATATTGAGGGCGTCTCAGTGTTGGATTCTCTTACCCATGTGCTCTTCGCCCAGGGGTTAGGAATTTGATTCTCACTGAATATATACTTGGGAAGTCATAATGAAGGCATCTCAGTGGTGGCTTCTCTTGCCCATGCGATCATCGCCCAGGGGTTAGGAGTTTGATTCTCGCTGAAGATATACTCACACAATAATATTGAGGGCGTCTCAGTGGTGGCTTCTCTTACCCATGCGATCGTCGCCCAAGGGTCAGGAGTTCGATTCTCGCTGAAGATATACTCATGAGCCGAGATTGACTTGGGTAGATCACTTCCTCATATATTAAAAAAAAGGGGAGAGAGAGAGAGGGAGAAAAAATTTTGTACATAATCTTAGTTTTGGGCATAGTTGATAAGTCTTGTTATGAGTGGTATAATTTTTGGCTTCTATTCGATTTGAATGTCTTGAGGTTAGAAAGAACGGATAAACTTAATTTGCTGAGCTAACTTTTGAATTCGGTTACCTATGTGATTGACATATTTTTCTTTGAAAAGATTGTTTTGCGTTTAGAACCTTAAAACTTTGAGTCTTGGTTATTCTTTTCTAATAGAAGTAGTCTTACTTTGGATTGCGATAAATTTTTAAAAAGCATGAGATGCTGCACTTTAATGTTTAGCCTTACTCGAGGACGAGCAATATTTAAGTTTGGGGGTATTTTGATAAATCTAATTTAGTATATAGTTATTTATATTATTTTGGTTCATTTTCTAACGATTATACATCAGATTTATATCGCTATTGCTCGCTTTTGCTCTTTTTTTATTCTATTGCCATTTCTTTACAAAAACACTCATTTTGTGCTACATCTTGCTAGGTTTTATCATCAACATCAACAAGTGAATGCAAGATTTATCAAAAAAAAAGAAAAAAAAGGGCAAAACATAGCAATTTACATGGCTAAATCAAGAACACAACAAGTTCATGCACAATTCATTACAACTTGGAAAAATGGGTGGCAAAATGCACAAATCAAGACCAAGGATGGGTTAAATAATGCATTAACATGTCCAATTTGATATAAACTTTGAATTTGGGTGGTGAAAAGCTGGAAAAAATTAAGAAAAACAGCAAAGAATAGAAAAATGTAGAGACCGTACAACAACCATGAACAATTCACTTCAACTTGCAAAAATGGTTGGCAAAATGAACAAATCAAGTACAAGGTTGCTTTGTAAACTTCAACAACATGTTCAAAATGATGTCAAGGCTCAATTTTGGGCAGCGAAAGCAGAAAAAAAAAATGAAGAAAAATAAGCAAGAACATTAGCTGCAAAAAATGTACGACAAACTTGCACAATTCAGTTCAACTTGCAAATTTTGGTGGCAAAATGAACAAATCAAGTGCAAGGATGGATTAAACAATTTTACATGTCCATGATGATTTCAAGACTAATTTTGGGAGGACAAAGCACAAAAAAAAAAAAAAAAAAAAAAAAAGGGAAAGAAAAAAACAAAAGGAAGAAAACAACAAGTTGATTGAGTTCTGCGGTTTTAGATAGCAATGGCAGTGTGTGGTGCAATGAGATTAACGCTTGCAATATTTTTTATTTTAAGTAATTTTAACCTTAAATACTATAAATAGGGTTGCTTAGGAGGTGTTTTAGCATGAACCAAAATCAGAAAAACTCGATATAAAGTAGAGAAATAACGTAAAAATTCGTAGGAAAAAAGGAGGAGGAGAAAAGAAGAAGTTTGGTTTGTAATTTTGCATGTTTAAGTTCTTTTCTATCCTTCTCTTCTTCAAGTTCATGCATTTTATCTTAGTTTTGTATTATATTATTTTTACCATGACCTAATTTTGTTTTCCCAAGGCTACGATGTAGCATAAGTTGTAATATACGCTCTCTTCTAATTCAACGTATTCAATGTCTTGTTACTGCATTATTAAAGTGTTTATCATTGTTTTTCATGGGTTTTGAATGCTTGATCACCATTTAAAGCCTATAATAATTCATACTGAGTCCGAAAGGAAATTTATGATGATTGCAAAGGTGATAAACACCACAAATTCAGCGAATACTGGAGAGAGGTTAACGCGATTTGTGTGGTTTTAAATGAAAACCATTGATCTGGTCTTAAATGAAAACCATTGATCTTTAAAACGCTTTTCATATTTAAACTCAAGGAAGATATTGATGAGTTAATATGTAAAAGAGTACGCTAAGTTGTTACTCGAGAGAGAATATTTAGTAAATTAGGGTTTTCAACCATCAACATGTAATAACAATTTGAATATCGAGAATAAAAAGGCATATTAATTCAACTAGGTGAAATCGGATGCCTTGGATCTTATTATCATAAAAACCATCAAAAAAATTTGTACATTTTTATAAAAATTAGCAAACATTTTAGTTCTTGTTATTTTGGTTTGTTTCATTTCAAAATCTTCAAATTTTGGTTTTTCAAATAGCGCTAAAACTGCTAATTTTGGTACTCACTCAATAACAATCCTCATGGGAATGATACTCTACTCACTTTTTATTACTTAATATGACTTAGTGCACTTTGCTAAGCATACACCAAGTAAAGCATCACAAAGCAGAGGAGATTCGTCAGTATCTTCAAAAAGTCCTGAAAGACTTAAAACATCTCGGGATGGGTCAATGATAGGCCCCAGGGCATAAGATGTGAAGGAAGATGAAGGATCATTCTCTGATAACCAAGAAAGATCCTCATTGATGGCGCTAAGTTCAATTGGCCTCTGAAGACTTCAAAGGATATCAAAATGTCTGATTGAAGCAGACGCATCAATTGCTGGATTGGGCTATCAGCCTGAGTAACAGGGGCAGAGACAACAAATGAGATTTGAGCCATTGTCAAATTAGAGGAAGTGAAAGATGGAAAGCAGATTGAATTAAGATTCAGACATTCAAAGAACAAAAGTAAGAATTTACAAGAGCATTTGAATGAGAGAACATAGTAGAAAAGTGAAAATGCCGAGCCTTAATTGTCATACTTATAGACACATAGGAAGGAAGAGCAAGTGACGTATAGTGTTCTCATGAGGTCCCTATAGTTGTTGAGGGTCAAATCCGGTAGACATTTTTGCCCATTGTAAATTTGAATTTACCAACGGCTAACAGGGGGCATTTGTTTACACCCAAATTTTGAATGGGAAGGGACGACATCATTTTGAGCGAAATGCCACGTGCTTAACACTTGAGGCTCCCCTTGAGGATAGTTAAAACTTTAGGTGCTAAAGTAACGCCGTCTCGACCCCAGTATCCTAAAGAGATGATCAACCTGACAAGGGTACCAACCACTCAAGGAATGAGATGGTTGAAGGATAAAAATAGCTCGAGTTTAAGGGACTAACAAGAGGGTTGTAAGACAGGTGGTGTCCAAGCTCAAAGTGGTCACTTGGAGTGCAATCCCAGATACTTAGGTGCTAAGCTTAATCCAAGAGGACACGGGGTTTCAAGAAGAGACTTTCGCAAAGATTACGGGGGCGGGCACCAAAGATTTCCCTAAAATAATGAACTCATGACACGTTCATTGAAGATTTGATAGCGCAAAGATGGAGCTTAGTGGCCAAACATGGGTGAAGTTACCGTAAAAATAGAAGCAGCAGTTATTTTTCTTTTTCTATAAATAAAGGACTCTATGTCAATCCAAAGTAGTGCACACACTCAGTATAAAACTTCTTCATGCTTTTTTACAGCACACTTGTGCTTTTTCTAAGGAGTAGCATAACTTAGCGTAGTGGATTAATGTAGAGCTTCCTATACTTGCTTCATTGGTAGTACAGTTTCTTGTGCTTCAAGTATGAGTTTCTTGTTTCAATCAGTTCCCAAATTTTGACGAGTGGAGAATCGAGGCTTTAGTTTAAGGCTTTAACGACCAAGGCTTGACCTTGATTGCATTGGTCTTAACACTACTATCAATGCTTAATAAGTTAGGTGAACTTAGTTCACGCCATTATTTAAGGCTTTGATGGCCAGGGCTTGACCTTGATTGTGTTAGTCCTAATATATTGACCTAAGTACAATTTACTCCACCTTAATCTTCTAAGACCATAACTAATTCAAGTTATTATAAGTCAAGGGTTCCAGGCTTAAAAACTTGATTGACTCGGGCTTGTAAGTGGACTACTAGGCCCTTGGGTTTGTCTTCACCTCAGTTCCTTACTTTTAAGTGCATGAGAAGAGGTATTTGTGGGCCCTGCTCCGTCGTTTTAAGTACAACTTGAGTTAGGTCCATATCCTTTTTTTTTTTTTTTTTTTTCGTCAACACATAGATATAAAAAATCCAAAAAATATTTAACACAAGTCTTTTTCATTGAAGCACAAGTAGAACTCGGTATAACAAAAGTGAGATACAATGACGTATCACAACCCTTTCTTCGAAAACAGTGAGTGGCTGAGGTCAAAGACGTGTGGCTCGTAATTAGGCTCACTCCCTAATCATGGTGAGTCCCTTTTGCACATTTGTTTTATTTATCATTCTACGGCGACCACATCACACTTAACTACAAACTAAAAGAAGAAAACAACGGTGATGAGTGTGTTGCACCCATATAGCCCTCAGGTGGGTTATGGTAATAAGTATTGCACCCATTGCGATGATTGTACTAGGGCGGAACATGGTGATGAATATTGCACCCATATTGCAATAAGGTAGACCTTGATGATGAGTATGTATATGGATAGTTTTCAGGTGTCTTGCACTGGATAGAGTCAAGGTAATAAGCATGAACGAGGTAGCAAATCAAACCATATAGGTCGATATAATATACATGTTTGATAGCTAGTTTTTCAATGGGCCATATCATAGTCAAGAGAAGTTGCTAGAAATAAGATACTTTGAAGGCTTTAAATTATATTCTACACAAGGAATATAACAAACCAAACATGTGGTACATCACCCTCAAAAGATGTTCATGGCTAACATTCTTTTGTTCCTGACATTCACCTATCAACTGGTGAACATGGTGTGACTCATGTTGTGTGGTTATGAACATACCATTAAATGAATTGGCATTACTACGTTCATGTGATGCAATCATAAATGAATAATACTTACACATTGTGATTCATAAGTAACCATATGAACATTTGCTAATGTTTGAATGCCAAATATTTATGCGTAATGTGTGGTTTAGCAATGATGGGTCTTTGATAGTTTTATGTCACAAAATTTATACCGATGTTTTACATTAAAAGCGCAACAAGGTGGGTCCGTAATATACATATTGACAATGAAAAGCATCTAAGGATGCAATTGTCAAGGCATAAATGCTTTTCAATACATATCAATCAGCTATTAAGGTTGCAAAATAGTTTGAAGGACTCAGTTATCCTTTATTATGTATTAACTCGCCAATAGCAACCGTTGCTAGATTGAGTAGGCTATGAAAGGAATTCCAGAGACCACTTGTAAGAATGTTCAAGAATATCTAGAAATAGTTATTGCGGGTATTGAACTAGTTCTTTCTTATTATTATCCATTCAAATTGCCACCTTCTAAAGGGCTTTGTATTATTTAGTTATCGTTTGTGCCCGTACGTCACTAGCTTGTTATTATTTATCTTGAGGATTGTGGTTATAGCTACCTTTACTATTTTCTAGATGTTCGAGGAAGTATTTTGACTTTTGGATGCCAATTTTCATGTTGGGCATGCTTTTTGATTGTCGAGAAGTAGCTTTAGAGGCCCAGAGTTACCAATTATATGCTGCAATAGAAGTTATGTAACGCTTAGCTCTTTGAATTAGGTTCATAAAAATTTAGCTCAAAATCTTTATTTTCCAAAAAGTGTGGTCTATAGAGTCATAATGTACCAAAAGTGCATTACTTTTCTGTGTGTACCTCTACATACATTTTTAATTATCATTTCTTAAGCACCAAATGTCTAGAAGAAGGGGAAAAATAGAGAGATTTAGCAAGGGAAATATTATTATATTCCTTTAGATAATTTGGTTTTGCGGATGAATGAACAAGAATGACAAGGAGTACAAAAATAAGATGTGTTTGCCAAACACAATGCTTGGCCACTAATGTGTGATCATGATGGTTGTTAATACGTGCTTAATATTAAGTGGACAAAAGCTTGTCTTACACTACTCTTTTTAAGTTACTGACCAATAGCAGCGTTGAATTAGTAGAGAGCTGATTAAAGTGAAGGTTGCTCAAGCGTGGCAATGTGCATGGTCCATGTTGGACTTTCTAGTTAGAAATGCTTTATCGGGTCGCAATAAGCTTCAAAGTTTCCTAATTATAGTTTGATGTCCAACTTGTACAGGTAACCTATACCTTCATCCTCATATCTCTCACACAGTTCATCTACAAACTCTTGCTAAGAAATGGAGGGATTGCTAATGATCAAACTATGGAACCATACCCCTTGATCTCCATGTAAGTGAATTATAGCCAGCTTCACTTTTTGAGGATCTGGAATGCCATAGAAACGAAAGTGCCTCTCACATCTTATAATCCAAGATTGAGGCTGTAGTCCATCAAATGCTTCTATCTCCACCTTGGGTTGTCTAAACCTTGAGTTTCTAACAATGTTCGATCCTTCAATCACTCCTTTGTTTGGCATAGGAAGTAACAAATCAAGTGGTCTTCCACGGAATTCACGTGTGGTATTACTCCTGCTCCACCAGAATTCGACTGTTTATTAATCTGATCTTACATTCCTGATAGCTGTAATTGTATCTGCTCTTGTGATTGATGCATATTACCCATTGCAATAACCAGATCTTGAAGCTGTTGTTGCAATTTAGCAAATTTCTCCGCTTGACTCAAATCACCGGTTGAATCACCAACCATTGTAGCTTGCTTCTATCCCTTTGCCAGCATGAATGTTTGCAATTATACAAGCTCTGATACCAATTGTTATGATCTTATATCATAACCTAAGAGAATAGAGTATGGGATAAGGAAGAAGATAGAATTGAGACAAGAAGAGGAAGATATTTTCTATTTCATTCAATGCCCAATACAAGTATCCAAAATAAGTACTTATACCTCTAATACCAAAAGGCGGCAACTCGCTTAAAAATATCTAACTAACTAAACTAAGTTTTCCGCCAACTATCCATGGTTAAAAACAACTACAATTCAACAACTAATACAACTCAATACAGCTAATACAATTGAATACAATTCAATACCATACGTAACATATTCATACCACTGTTGAAAGAAAGATAGCCCTATGATTGCGAGCAAAGTCTCAAGTTTGACCATTTATAAACTAGTTTTTATCTTAAACCTATTGTTGATCCTCAGTTTTACTTGGCTTGATTCGATTGAATCTCACCTCAGGAAATGGTCCTAAAAGACATATATAGTGAATATTAGTATAATGCCCTACTTATAAATTTTACGAATCATTTGTTATGAGTGCTACCTTGTGGGTGTATGGGTAGGCGAGAGATTTACGTAGCAGTTGGATCAATTATGAATGGAATGATCATACCAAAAAGAAAAGAACGTGATTATAAGATTCAATGGGCATGGTTTTGATTTGAAAAAGAGTTACTATTCCTATTTTGCGTTAGTTCAAAGTTTTTGAAGTAGAGTGCACAATCTTGGCCACCTTATTATGGTTTGCCCATTTTGTTCAAATTTAAAATCCATGCCTCTTAAGCTGCATTGGCACACCAGCATTTGCACTACACTTTATATTAGGGCATTTTACGTTTTCGGTCACCGAACCTACGAAAGATGAACTTCCATACGTTACTTCTTTAAGTTGTAGGTGCAAAAATGGGCGACCGAGATTCCAATGACACACTTAAAAAGTGTATTTGACATTTCATAGAGGAGATATATTAGATGAGTAAGTTATCCATGGTGATTAATAGCTTGTGGATAATGGGTAACATGGTAAGCATGTAGGGGAGGATCATTGATGAGTGAGAATGCTACCTATTTCGTTGTATGACAGATAAGCAGATATACTTAGTCTTCACTCGGTTGGTCGTTTATGAAGATGACAAATATACTATACCTAATTTCTTAATAGCAAGATTGAGGTCTAAATATCCTAGTCTAGATGAGATTTCACCCCTTAATTCTGGAATTCACAACACATTCATTATATGAATTTTCCCTTTCATCCAAACTAAAATGCTTTAACATGAATTGTTAACACATGCAGTATAAGACAATGCCATGCAATGACTATGACAAAAACCCTCATAACTTCACTTGCCAATATCACATGGCCTTCTTCCTGAAATTGATAAAAACCCACATGGCCTTCTTCCTGAAATTGAAAAAAACCCTCGTAACTTCACTTGCCAATATCCGTGCTTTCCGCAACATTATGTGTAAAACCTTTGTTGCTAACATGCGTTCCCTTTTTTTTTTTTAGATCGTGAAAAGAGATCTTGAACCGCTATCCTAAGTTTGATCTAAAATTACAAACCCCGATAGAGGAATAAATCAAATGACAAAAGCAAGAACGTGAGATTTACGTGGTTCCGCCATAAATTGCCCACATCCACCATCCCACCCCAATCACTAGAGAGGCCAACTTATATTATTATAGACCAAATCGATTACAAATTAAAAATTACGGACCATTTCACAACCTTAGCTACAAATACACACTTTTCATCTTAAAGCTTCTAAGAATGAAACCTAAAGAGAAAGATCAGAAAGGTTATACAAAACTCTTGCTAACAATCGCCATTAAAGCCATCAAAAGCACCTTGATCGCCACCAATGAGGTACTGGCCAATATGGATATTAAGGAAAGAGAGCTGCATTGGAAACTGCCAGAAAGAACTCACGAACTCTCACAATTGAAGAAAGAGAAAATGGAGGATTAACACCACCCCCCCCCCCCCCCCCCCCCCCCCCCCCCCCCCCCCCCCCCCCCCCCGCGTGGGTGTTTATAGAGGAAACCCTATCCGTGTTTATGTAATAGTGGCAAGATCAGGGCCATTCTTAAGGCTTGAATAAACATCTCATATTAGCCTATACAAAATGAAAAGGTGTGTCATCAAATGCAGATGTCTGTCCAAGAGATGAAGGGACCAGATTGTGACACCTCATGAAAGGTGAAGCATCACCCAAATCATCTAGGGCACGCTCTGGGTAGAAAGGGGTGATAAGGAAGCATAATTTACAGAGTGGTCAAGCAACAGGGCAAGGGTATAACGAGTCATCTAGGTTAGGTGCAGTAAAGCCATTTTTTACTACACTTTGACCCCATAGTTCATGTCAATTACCATAATGCCATTTTTTATATGATGTTTTTGGACTGGGCCTTGAACGCTTCATCTTGGTCCATTATTTAGCTTGGGTTTGACGTTTTTTGTTTGTAATTGTATTCATAACTAGCATATATAAGAAACATATGTCAACAACAAGGCTCCATAGAACTAGGATTATGACAAAAATCGATCACCTTATGGTTCAATCAAATAGCAAATGTAACAATAAAATGATTTAATCAAGGATGGACTAAACTAAGGTTGTCAAAAAAATTAGTCCACTCATGGTTGAACCAAACTAGGATTGTAACAAAAATTGGTCCAGTTAGAGTTGAACTAAATAGATATTATAACGAAAATCAATTTAGTTAGGGTTGAAAAATGACCAAATTAGGGTGGAACTGATTTAAGATAGTAACAAAAGTTTGTTCGATTAAGGTGGAACGAAATTGAGATTGTAACGAAAATTAGTTCAATTAGGATTGAACTAAACTAGGATTTTTTTTTTTTTAGATAATTAGTTGGCACATCTCAAAACAACAACAATTGGGATTGTTGTTAGTCCTTATATAGGATTCTTGTGATGTTCCGTTGTGACAACATTTGCGATCAACAACGAAATTGAATTCCATGGTTTAAGCAGTGATTACAAGTATGTCAATAGAGTAGTTCAAGTTCTATTACCTTATGACCACACAAACACAAACCCACCCCCCCCCCCCCCCCCCCCACCCCCCCCACGCGCGGGGATCAAAAGGCTATATAGAATAGCTTCAAATATATGGGTATGGAGTCTTGGGGTGAAGCTAAATTAATAATTATTTGCACAAGTATATGAAATGAATAAGTACACAACGTGAGACATAATGAGATTATAATAAAAATTGGTTCAATCAGGATAAAACTAAAATGAGTTTGAAATGAAGATTTGTTCTATCAGGGTTGCACTAAACTAGGTTTGTGACAAAAAGTGATTCAATTACAGTTGAATTAAACCAAAATTGCAATAAAAATTAACCTAATCAGGGTTGATTTGAATTGAAATTGTAATGAAAATTGGCCCAACTTGGTTTGACTTGAATTGAAATTGTGATAAAGATTGAACTAATTATATTTAATTGAATAGAGATTATAACCAAAATTAACCTAATTAGGATTGAAATAGACTTAAGATTGTAATAAAAATTGACCCAACTAGGGTTGAATGGAATTGAAATTGCCATGAACTTTGCTCACTACATTTAGTTGAATAGATATTGTAACGAAAATTTTCCCAATTAGGATTAAATTTAACCGAGATTGTAATGAAAATTTACCTATGTAAGGTTGAATTAAACTAATATTGTAACAAGAATTGAACCAATTTGGGGTTGAATTGAGTTGAGATTGTCTTAAAAATTGACTCAACTAGGGTTGAATTAAACTAAGATTGTAATGAAGTTGACACAATTAGGGTTGAATTAAACAAATATTGTAACAAAAATTGACCCACTTAGAGTTGAATTAAATTGAGATTATAATGAAAATTGACCCAATTAGGGTTTAAAGAGGAGAGAGAACCTGGCCAAGGAGGGTGGTGGAGATTAGTGTTGACCGGTGTAGCAATGGTTGCCGGTGTGACTAGTGGTGGTTGTATTTGGTGGTGGCGTGCATCGATGCGAAGTTGCATGGTGGGCAATTGTGGTCTGTGTAGTGCCGTGGTATTGGTTGATCCAAACTAAATAAAATGTAGCTCAATTAAATGATAATCACAAGCAATATGGGCTACAGGGTAATAAAGGCTGCCCTGTTAAGAGTAGTTGCATATATAAGGATAGTGTAAGCTCTAAACAAAAGAGATTTTTACATGTAAGAAAGGGGAGAAGGCATAGAATTAGGGTTTGGGGAACAAAAAGAAAGTGGCAACATCATAAACCCTAATCCTAACTAACTCCTTACTATATATAGGCAAAATATCTTTTAAAAAATGCCTAAAAATATATAGCAAAAATATATACTAGTGACGTGGCAAAAGAGAACCGTTGCTACTGCTGCTACTATTATGCTTGACGCCAGGTGTTGAGAGCGGGGATGTGGATGGACTTGGCGGGAAGCTTGGTGGGTGAGCTTCTAGCGGCAGCAAAGGAGACGCCAAGGCGATATGTGTTGGGTTCGTATCAATGTCGCACCCTTGAGAGGATTCTCGTCCTCAAGAATCAAAATGAGGGAAGCAAAGTTGAAAGTCATGTATGTATTCCCAAGTAGCATCGTCAAGACTCTAGCCAACCCACTAAACTAGAACTTGGGTGGCGGCAATCTGGCGACGTTTGACCATACAGTGACCTGGAATGGCAACGGGTTGAGGTAGGGGGGTAGCAGGGGGCCATGTGTTTAGCAGCGGAGTACTGGTGGTGGGAACTAAGAAGCAGCATTTTAATAGAGAGATGTGAATAGTATGATGTATTGCAGAGTGTGCTAGGAGATCAAGCCTGTAAGCAACCGCGCCTGGTAAGGGTCATAGTAGCGGGGTGCTAATTTGTGAAAACATTTGTTCTCCACACTTTGCTGGCAGTAAGGCTGGAGCTTTAGCCACACAAATTCGCCTATCTGGAATTCCCTATTAGTGCATTGACGATCCGCAAGCTACTTCATTTGGTTCTGGGCTCGGAGAAGATGATGGTGGAGGGGATTAATGGTCTCTTCTCAGGCAGTCAAACTACGATCAACTGCCTCAATCAGAGATTTTCCTGGTAAGTGAGGAAGGTGAATTGGGGGGGGGGGGGGGGGGGTCGCTGACCATAGAGCAACTCAAATGGCGAGGTCTAGGGGGAGGATTGGAAAGTGGTGTTGTACCGCCACTGGTCTAAGGGAAGCCAACGGGTCCACTGGGGAAGTTGTTTGCTGACTACATTGTAAATACGTCTCTAGACATTGATTGAGAACTTCCGTCTGACCATCAGACCTCAGATGATAAGAAGATGATAAGTTGAGGTGGGTGCCAAGTCTGAAAAAAAGTTTGCGCAAATGTATGCTGGTAAACACTGGGTCCCGGTCACTGATGATCGTTTCTAGTAGACCATGAAGGTAGTAGATCTAATCCAAGAATAGATGAGCAACAGTGACGGCAGTGTATGGATGAAAGAGAGACATAAAATGGACATATTTGTTTAGATAGTCAACCACAACCAAAATAACAGAATGACCTTTAGACGGTGGCAACCCTTCGATGAAGTCAAGAGAGATGCTATTCCAAATTGATGTGGCAATGGGAAGGGGCTGGAGAAGGCCAGCTGGCGTCATAGCTTCGTGCTTGTTTTTTAGGCAGGTGGTGCATTGGTGGATATAGTTGGTGATATCCGGGCGAAGACCCTTCCAGTAAAATAAAGGTTTAATATGGCGGTAGGTAGCATCGTTTTTGGAATGTCCTCCTTGAGCAGAATCGTGAAGCCATAGAAGGATGTCTTGGCGAAGGTTGGCGTCACTGCCAACTATAATTCGACCGTGGTTACGCAAATGTCCCTGATACCAAGAATACCGGGGGTGGGAAAGAGGCTTTTCTTCTTTGTCAGTAATATTGCGTGCAAGAATTGGATCTTTGGATCGAGAATCGATTAGCCTTGTCATGAAATCGGACGATATAGAAGATAACGCCATACACAGTACTTCTATCCTCAAAAAATGAGAGAGAGCATTGGCGGCTCTGTTTTCAGAGCCTTTCTTATAAACAATGTCATAATCAAGGCCTATTAGGTGGGAGTGCCACAAGTGTTGAAGGGAAGATGTCAACCATTACTCAAGGTGAAATTTCAAAGTTTGTTGATCCGCGTGTATGGTTAAAGGGCGACCCGTGACATACTATTCCCATTTTTTGACTGCAAAGACCACTGCTAGCAGTTCCTTTTCATAAACAGACATGCCCTAATGGTGGGGAGCTAGAGTTCGGCTGATATAGGCCAACGAACAACCCTCTTTTATCAAGACAGTGCCAATGTCTGTGCCAGTTGCATCAGCCTCTATGACGAAGGGTTTGGTAAAGTCGGGGAGAGCAAGGACGGGAGCTGAAGTTAAGGAATTCTTCAATTAAGTGAAGGTGACATCGGCATTCAAATTCTAGAGAAAATTATCTTTACAAAGAAGATCTATTAGTGGTTGGGCAATGGCGGCATAGTGGGAAATGAACCGGCGGTAATAACCGGATAGCCCTAAGAACCCACGAAGTTGTTTCAGGGTTTTGGGGCGCGGCCAATTGGCGACAACCTTAAGCTTTCACTAATCAGTGGAGACTCCATCATCTAAAACAAAGTGTCCCAAATATTCTATATGATGGGTGCAGAATGTGCACTTGGCACGATCAGCGGTTAACTGATTTGCGTGAAGAACCCGCAGGACCGTCTGCAAATGAGAAACATAAGCGGACCACATTTTGCTATATACAAGGTTGTCATAAAAAAACAAGAGGAAATTTCCGAATATATGGGCGGAACACGTCATTCATCAAACTCTGAAAAGTAGATGGGGCGTCGGATAACCCGAATGGCATCACGGTGAATTCATAATGCCCCCGAGTGACTTTGAAATTCCATCTTTGGAAAGTCCTCAGCTGCCATCCGGATTTGCCAATAACGGGATTTGAGATCAATCTTTGAGAAGTAGGAGGCATCTCTCAACTCATCAAGCAACTCTTCAACAACGGAAATTAGGAACTTATCCTTAACGTCATCTTGTTAAAGGCCCTGTAGTCCACATAGAGATGCTAAGTTCCATCATTCTTCTTGACAAGGACCACCGGTGAAGCTAATGACGAAGTGTTGTTCTGTATAATGCAAGCTTGCACCATTTCCCTAATCATAGAGTTTATAACATCCTTTTGAAAAAGACGATAGCGGTATGGCCTAATATTCACTGGGTTGCTGCCGTCCTTCAGCAGAATTCGATGATTAAATAATGGCCGAGATGGCCAAAGTTTTGCCTTGGCAGCAAAAACAACATCATGTTCGGCAATAAGTCCTTGAAAATCTAGAGACACAGATTAATCAGGCAGATCCATCTGAACCACAAACAGAGAAGGCGAGCACAAAGTCGTTGTGACTGACAAAGCGAAGAAGGAAGCCGGGGTGGATAAGAGCGAAGATTACTTGCTGTCGTTAATAGCCTTCAAGGGAGAAGGGCGAATGCCACAAAGAGTATAAGAGAACACCTAAATAGCAAACTCCATTAACAACTCAGAAAAATCCCAAGTGACTTTACCAAGGGTCCGCAACCTTTGAATGCCGAGAACTATTTCGCACTCGGATAGTGGAATAAGTAGCATATTAGAAGTAAACGGCACATCCAGTAGGCGCTAAGAGAAATTGTGACATATATCGGTGCAAAACACATGTTTGCCGTCAGCTACAGTAACTGTGGGTTGAATGGCGGAGTCAATCGAGTACCCCAATAGTGGTGTAAGATTGGCATCTAAGAAATTATAGGTGCTGGCACTATCTATAAGCACACTTACTGAATGTTTACGGCACTACACCTTAACCCTCATGGTCTGGCATTGGGTAATTTCTTCTAATGAATGGATCAAGATTGGGCATTCTGGATCCGGATCGGGATTCGGTTCTATATTAGGTGCCATAAAATAACCCAAGTGTTCCTCTTCGTCTGCTTCCAGCAAAAAAACCCTAGTATAATTGCACATAGGGCATTGACGTCCTGGCGTGAAGCATTCACGGCAGGAAAAACAGAGATTTCGTGTGCGGAGATCATCGAGTTCGGTTGGCGTCGAACTCACCTGGACACGAGGTGGAGGCATGGGTGTGCCGCCTGTTGGCGATAAAAGCCGTTGGGGTGGGTGAGGTGGGAGATTGGAGGGATGCATTCGTAAAGGAGTTGGCGAAGGTAAAACTGGCGCTGATCTCATAGAGCACTTGCCGGTTATTTTCTCGAGGTAGGCACAATTGTGCTCCTACTGTTTAGCTAACAATACGGCATCATGCGTCATTTGGGGCTAAAACATTAGAACGCCGCCAGATATGTCTTCACGAAAGCTGCCTAACTTTACGCTAACCCTCTGTTCCTCCGTTAGCCCACACTTATTCGCCAGAGATTCAAACTTGCTTAAATACTTGCCAACATTACCCATCTGGAGGAGCTTAATGACCTCCGTGAGGGAACCATCAAAAGATTTGGCGAATCTTGCCTGGATTCTAGAGGCATACACCTCCTAAGGTACTACCTCATCCCTTGGCCATGATTCCTTAAAGGAGTCATGCCAATCTTGGGGGTCACCCTCTAATGCTGTGCTGGCGTACATGATCTTCATATAATCAGAGGTTCGATCGATAATGAAGTGTTGGGAAAACATATGAATTTTGTTGAAAAATCAACTCTGATGCCAACTATTGGGTTCACAGTTCTCAACTATGGTCACAACAGTAGGCACCTATTAGAGCACTTAGAGTAGGAGACTCTTCTCTCTACCTAAGCCCCCAATCGGAGAGTCATGCTTCGTGACACCTCACATGCGACAGTTCCCGGGAATAGGTTTATCTCTATAAACCCTTTGCCTTAATACCGGTTGTTGGAATGAATTTCAAAAATTCTCTCTAAAGTTTACGTAGCGGAATAGGTTTAGAATTCATAACTCTAAACCTAGGGTCGATTTAAAATTTCTAGTTTTAAATCTACTGATTTAAATTCATAATTTAAATCAATGCATCTAAATTCTTAATTTAGATCTACAAGCCTTTTACTCTAATACATTCATAACAATACATAAACTTATACATGCATAATAACGAATATTATAAGTAAATAGAAAAGCGAAAAAGAATAAAGAACGAAGAACATACCTGGAATTGCTCCAATAATAAAGAAAACCAAGAAAATCGAGACCCCGCGATCTTCTACGCAATGACCTCGAACTGCCTGGAGGGTGGGCTCCGAAAAATATTAAACTGAGGAAAGCAAATTTGGCCGGAAATTTTTCTCTCCAATTGGGTCTCCGAAACAATTCCAGAAACCCTAAAGAAATATTTCAACTTCAATGCCAAACCTCGGAATAAGCCCCTCTATTTATAGGAATATACTGGAGCGAAAAAATAACGAAAATTCTATGAGGGATTCATCAAATAAATTCCAGTTAAATCAAAATGCGTCGTTTCAATGTTAAAGAATTGAAAAACACAGCATTCCATATCAAGTCAAACGCGCGCCCCTTTTTTTTTTGAATTGGCGTGACACGTGGTAGAACCCAATTGGTCCGGGCACGCTGCCGCAGATCGTGCATGGGGTAACAGAGCATGCCACGGGGCATGCTCTTATTGGCCCAGGCGTGTTGCTGCGGATCGTGAGCTATTTTAAATGCGATTTTTGTTTTTTTTTTTTTTGCCGCTTTGTTTCCCACATGTAAAAATTCATCTTATCAATTTTAATTTTTTAAAAGTATTTTATTTTATAATTTTTAATTTTTATTCATCTCATGAATAATGTTTGGCAAAATTAATTTACCCATCTTATGTATAAATAATTAATCTCATAAATTCCTTAATATTTTTTCGATGACAATAAATACAGAGGCTTGTGCAGGGACCTCAGGGACAATTTAAATCTAGCTCCAAATGGGTTGAATTAATCATCTCATGAAATAATTTAATTACCATTTAATGAGACCTAATTCCACTAAATAAATCTCATTGCACTCCAGACGTAAATTATTTATTCGATATCTCCCTAATAGACTGTAATGATGACAACAGCCCCTCCACTAGATGTCTATGACAAAGGATAAATATAACCACTACCATTATCCTTCTCACAGCTTCTCCATTAGTTACCGACTCGCCCTTTACTAAATAATTCTTTTATACTTGAACATATTTGATAACCTTAAATTTGTATATATTTATTTATAACATTTTAATACATTTTTAAACATTTTACTTCTAATTTTATCACTTTTGCTCATTTTTGCTCGGTTTTGACTATTTCACCTACTTTATTGCAAAAGCTACAATTTTGTATTAAATCTTGTTAGTTTTATCATTAATATCAATAAGTAAAAGCAAGATAAAAAAAAATTACAAAATAAAAATAAAAATTGTATAAAATTACCTGAAATACCTTACTTGCACACTATTTTATAAGTTTTGCATCAATTTTAGCCAAAATTCAAGCTTTTATCTTCATTATTCATCTTTTATATCATGTATAATATAATTAAACATTAGTTAAAGCTTGTTTAAGCATTAAAAAATCAGAAAAAAATCGAAAATACAAACAAATAACAAGTTACAAAGCAGGTGATGCACCTGCTGCAGCAAGCTTGCTTTACAGCCCCATATTTCTTGCTTTTTCTACTAAAATACATTAACCAAAAGCTTAAATAACTTTTCTAACATCATCTTAGCATGTTATTGCAGTATTTGGGTGGTGGTATGAAGAGGAAAAGCAAGATAATTGGTTGAAAAGGTGGCTAGGAGATCACAATACAGCTGCACAGATAATATCAAATAAAATTAAAGTTTGAGCTAAGTTTTGGCGGTGCAAGCTGCAAGAAAATTATAAAATAACTTCATTGATGCATCAACCTCAATTTCAACTAATTATGGGCAAGATTTAGGCGGTGATCAAGCTCAAAATCAATAAAAAATCAGCAACTCGCAGGCAGACAGCAGCTGCCGCTGGGAAGCACAAATGGGAGCTTATTTTTGGGATTTTCTCTAAGTTTTTTATTCCAAACTCAACTTATATAAATAGGATAGGATTCATGGATTTTAATCATCAAGTTTTCAGACCAAAAAACACAAAAAAATCGAGCAAGAATGAGGTGAGAACAGGTCGGGTCGCAGCAGGCAGACCCTGACCTGTTCTACTCTGTTTTTGTTATTTTTTTTTGTTTTATCATTTTTCTTCTTTAGTTCATGTATTTTGATGTTTGTAATGTTAAATATTAAGTTTAACATGAACTAATTTTTAATTTAAGGCTACGATGTAGCCTAGGTTGTAAAATACGCTCGTTTCTAATTTAAGGTATTCAATGTTTATATTATTTGAGTTGTTGAAGTGTTTATCATTGTTCTTAATGAGTTTTAAATGCTTGATCACCATTTATGGCCCGTAATGATTCATAATGAGACCGAAAGGAGATTTATGATGAGTGCTGAGGTGATAAGCACCACAAATTGAACGAATGCTCGAAAGAGATTAACGCGATTTGTGTGGCTTATAAAAGAAAATCATAGATATTTTATAACTCTTTTCTTATGTAAATTCATGCACGAAAGGTTTGGGTTAATATGTTAAAAAGTACGCTAAATGTTGCTCGAGAGAGAATATTTAGTAAATTAGGAATTTCAACCATCAACAGGCAATAACAACATGAATATCGAGAATAGAAAAGCATATGGATGCAATTAAGGTGAAATCGGATGCCTTAGACTTTGTTTATCTAATAAAAACCCAAAAACTTTAATTAACTTTCTATTTGTATTTCTTTCTCTTTTATTTTTATTTTTATTTTAACGAAACCCCTTAATTTTTAATCTTTCAAATAGTATTAAAGCTATTAATTTTAGTAATCACTCAGCAATCCTCGTGGGAACAATACTCTACTCACTCTATATTATTTGAAGTGACTAGTGCACTTGCTAGTAAAAATAAGCATCGAGTTTTTGGCGCCGTTGCCAAGGATTGTCTATAATTGAGTGATATTGATACACCTAATTTTGATACTAATTTGAAATTGTTAATAATTTATAAATTTTTTTAAATTTGAAATATAAATTTCTTTGTTTCCTTCATCTTATTTATAAAGATAATTCTAAAAAAAAAAAAAATTCCAAATAAAAAAAATTGTATATAAAAAAAATATATATATACTTTTTTTGTATGTTTTTATAATTTGAAATTATTAATAGATTGTAAATTTTGTTAAATATTTGAAAAATTAATCTTATTTCATTTATTTATTTCATTTTTATTTTATTGTAGATAGTTATTTTTTTTTTTTTTAGTTTTCTGTTTAATTTTCACTTTATCTTAACTTTTTAATCATTCTAGATAATTTTTTTTTTTAGTTAAATTTATTATCTTTAAATTTTTCAAAGCCTTTTGTATTAAACTTTTCTTTAAAAAAAAAAATAGTGATGGTTTGCTGCATCTATATAAGATCTCAATACCAATCTTTATCTAAATTATTATTTGCTCAACTTTCACTAATTGAAGAAAGGCTTGTTGCTAGTACACTTCAATATGGATTTTGTGCAGGTAACCATGCTAGTATGGAATGTCAATTGGGTAATATCTTTTCTTCCTCCAGTTTCGAGCAATATAACTTTATGAGACCTCATTATCAAGCAGAACCAAGAAGAAAACTGAGCATTTATGAAATTAGTACAATGTCAGCCCAAAGTTCACAAATTCATGTATTAATAGATCAAATGAGTGCTATTGGTGCTCATAAATGTAGATTTTGTGGAAATAACTATGCTAGCATGGAAGATCTTGTAGATAATAGCTTTTCCTCACGGGGTTTTAAGCAAAGTAAATTCATGTCAAATTTTAGTCAACCCCAGAACTATCCCTACTCTAGCACTTATAATCAACAATGGATGGACCTTTCCTGTAACCATCACGAAGCACCTTGGTCACCCACTTATCTGTCCCAAGAAAAGAGCTATAACTTAGAAGAAACATATCGGGAATTCATGGAAATCGTGAGTGACTTAAAGAACCAAAGAGCCTCCGTCCAAAATTCAGAACCACAAGTAGGGATCATAATAGAGGAATATTCTGAGAGATCTGAAATATTCATGTTTAGCAACACCATCACTAACTTAGGGAACCAAACTAACGCTATAACATTGAGAAACGAAGAGACATTACAAAAACCACCTCAATGTGACACAGTCCCCTTAGTCAACTCAGAGCCACCAATGACCAAACATGTTTTTACTGACCCACCACCACCAGCCATTGAAATAAAATGTAGAGCTTATCTAACATGGTCTGAAATTTTCAGAACCATGAAAGCCTCAGTAAAAAATAACAAAAGACTCCAGAAAAGAAAATTCAAACTGTGGCAAATCAAGCTCAAGGAGCCCAAGATTAGAGAAGGTGGGGGAGGTCGTATAAAGAAGAGAACGAGAAAGCTGCACGGAAGAAAATGGTCATCATGGATGGATGGTGGTAACTCTATTCTTCTTCAGGACACAGGATAGATCCACCCAGAAAGTCGAGCTAACGACTATAAACTAAAGTTCTTCTTGGGAGGCAACCCAAGTGTTTTTATTTTTGTTTATTTAATTTTATTTTGTCTCACTTTTTTTTTTTTTTTTAAACGGGTATTTCATAATAAGTTTGGGGGTGGCACGATATCCACATGCACCTTCAAAGAGCAATCCTCAAACCGGGGAAGTACCTCTCTCCCACTTGTTCTTTATATTCCTTTTAACATTAAAAATAATGTTAATTTTTAAGTTTGAGGGTGGGAGAGTCATGTTTTTATATAATAATAATAATAATAATAATAATAATAATAATTTTGAGGAAGTTATCTGTTACTGTATGTTTTAGAGTCGGCTTAAGTGCCTCTCAGATTTCGGAGCCTTTGTATGGGGATGTAAATAGGGTCAGCCAACAAAAAGATTTTCTATGCTTTAAGTTTTACTGCATTTTGAATAATAAAACAATAAAAGCAATATATATATATAAATCCCCTTGTATTTTGAAAACTTATCATCATGCTTTTTAGACTATTTTTCTACTCTTTCTTAGCTCGTTTACTATAATTTAATTGGAATAAGCTAAGAATTGATTGTTTTTGCGCTTTAATAGTAAAACAAGATCTAAGGCATTATCTTGATAAAACCATGGTATTTGAGTTCACTTGTTAGCATAGCTGTTTTACCTTTCTTTCTTATTAAAAGATATTCAAATTTGAATAGATTGCATTAAGGATTATCATCTTATAATGAGCTTTGAAAAGTTATGCCTGAATCTAAAAAGAAAAATATGATATATATATTATAAAAAAAAAAGCATAGACAAAATTGTATCTCTAGCACCACTATCTCACATAAATAAAGATATGTGCTACCCAATATTGAGGGCATCTTGGTGGTGGCTTCTCTTACTTATGGGTCATCGCCTAGGAGTCGGAGCTTGATTCTCACTGTAGATAAACTCAGGGGAGTCATAGAGAAAGAATCTCAGTGGTGGCTTCTCTTACTTATGGGTCATCGCCCAGGAGTCGGAGCTTGATTCTCGCTGAAGATATACTCACTCAGTAATATTAGGGACATCTCAGTGGTAGCTTCTCTTACTTATGGGTCATCGCCCAGGAGTCGGAGCTTGATTCTCGCTGAAGATAAACTAATGAACCGAAAGTGACTCGAGTAAATAAGTTCCTTAAAAAAAAAAAGGAAAAAAAAAAGAGTGTTTTAGTTTTGGGCATACTTGATAAGATTTGTTATGAGCGGTATGAAATTTTGTCCTCTATACTGTTTGAATGTCTTGAGATTTGAAAGAACGAATAAACTTAATTTGCTTTCCTAACTTTTGAATCGTGGCTACCTAGGTGATTGATAGATTTTTCCTTAGAAAGGACGATTTTGCCTTTAGAGCCTTAAACGTCGATTTTCGGTTATTCATTTTTGAATTAGAGTACGCTTGCTTTAAACAGTAGAAAATTTTTTGAAAAACATGAGATACGGTGCTGAAATATTCAGTTTTGCTCAGGGACGAGCAAGATTTAAGTTTGGAGGTATTTTGATAACCTTAAATTTGTATATATTTATTTATAACATTTTAATGCATTTTTAAATATTTTACTTCTAATTTTATCATTTTTGCTCATTTTTGTTCGGTTTTGACTATTTCACCTACTTTATTGCAAAAAATCCAATTTTGTATTAAATCTTGTTAGTTTTATCATTAAAATCAAAAACTAAAAGCAAGATAAATAAAAAAAAATTACAAAATAAAGACAAAAATTGTATAAAATTACCTAAAATACCTTACCTGCACCCTATTTTACAAGTTTTGCATCAATTTTAGCCAAAATTCAAGCTTTTATCTTCATTATTCATCTTTTATATCTTGAATAATATAATTAAACATTAGTTAAAGCTTGTTTAAGCATGAAAAAATCAGAAAAAAATCGAAAATACAAACAAATCACAAGTTACAAAGCAGGTGATGCACCTGCTGCAGCAAGCTTGCTTTACTGCCCCATATTTCTTGCTTTTTCTACTAAAATACATTAACCAAAAGCTTAAATAAGTTTTCTAAAATCATCTTAGCATGTTATTGCAGTATTTGGGCGGTGGTATGAAGAGGAAAAGCAAGATAATTGGTTGAAAATGTGGCTAGGAGATCACAATACAGCTGTGCAGATAATATCAAATAAAATTGAAGTTTGAGCTAAGTTTTGGTGGTGCAAGCTGCAAGAAAATTATAAACTAACTTCATTGATGCATCAACCTCAATTTCAACCAATTATGGTCAAGATTTAGGCGGTGATCAAGCTCAAAATCAATAAAAAATCAGCAACTCGCAGACAGACAGCAGCTGCCGCTGGGAAGCACAAATGGGAGCTGATTTTTGGGATTTTCTCTAAGTTTTTTATTCCAAACTCAACTTATATAAATAGGGGAGGATTCAGGGAGTTTAATCATCAAGTTTTTAGACCAAAAAACACAAAACAATCGAGCAAGAATGAGGTGAGAACAGGTCGGGTCGCAGCAGGCAGACCCTGACCTGTTCTACTCTGTTTTTGTTATTTTTGTTTGTTTTATCATTTTTCTTCTTTATTTCATGTATTTTGATATTTGTAATGTTAAATATTAAGTTTAACATGAACTAATTTTTAATCTAAGGCTACGATGTAGCCTAGGTTGTAAAATACGCTCGTTTCTAATTTAAGGTATTCAATGTTTATGTTATTTGAGTTGTTGAAGTGTTTATCATTGTTCTTAATGAGTTTTAAATGCTTGATCACCATTTAAGGCCCGTAATGATTCATAATGAGACCGAAAGGAGATTTATGATGAGTGCTGCGGTGATAAGCACCACAAATTAAGCGAATGCTCGAAAGAGATTAACGCGATTTGTATGGCTTATAAAAGAAAATCATAGAGATTTTATAACTCTTTTCTTATGTAAATTCATGCACGAAAGTGATGGGTTAATATGTTAAAGAGTACGCTAAATGTTGCTCGAGAGAGAATATTTAGTAAATTAGGATTTTCAACCACCAACAGGCAATAACAACATGAATATCGAGAATAGAAAAGCATATTGATACAATTAAGGTGAAATCGGATGCCTTAGACTTTGTTTATCTAATAAAAACCCAAAAACTTTAATTAACTTTCTATTTGTATTTCTTTCTCTTTTATTTTTATTTTTATTTTAACGAAACTCCTCAATTTTTAATCTTTCAAATAGTATTAAAGCTATTAATTTCAGTAATCACTCAGCAATCCTCGTGGGAACGATACTCTACTCACTCTGTATTACTTGAAGCGACTAGTGCACTTGCTAGTAAAAATACGCATCAATATTCTCAGTATAAATTCCAAATGTCAAACACTTAGAGTACTTTGGCCAAAGTTTTCGAACTTTTCAAATATTTTCGAATCTACTAAGGGGACATCTGTATCTCATAAGAGACTGTAGATTCCCTATTGAAAAGCTGATCCTTGTCACACTTCACGCCGCTACCCAGTGTATGTGGGATTTCAGTCATTCGTTTAGACCTTACTTATAGTACACCAAAGTAACTAACACTCCATGCACAAGTTCAGAACACCCTCAGGATTTAGAGTTGTCGTTCAAACAGTACAACGTGAATCACTTATTTCCGATAGTAGTCTAGAAATAAGTAACCCACATGGTCCAACTCAGGGTGCCAATCTTATTAAACACACTAACTTAACACTTTTGGATCTCCATCCACGTGACCAAGATATGTCATCTAAAGTGTCACGTTATAGTCTTAACATACAAGTGGTCCAAACTTGTCTTCGACTACGAGTCTTTCAAACAATAATCCATACCATTTGTTCCAAATCTATCTGTGGCTTAGTCTCATAAACCACTTAGAACAAACATGTAAATTGTTGTCCGAGGACTACACCCATCTCATGGATGTCTCCCAAAAGAAAATCACATGCAGTATAAATGCTCACATACACAAATTTAACTAGGAAACAACTGGAACTTCAATTTTATTTATTAGTTAAAATAATATATCCAGAATAAATCTGAATTTCAGGACACTGTTTCTAACAATCTCCCACTTGTCTTAAATTCAATTTATGACAAAGTCCATGCTCACCCCTTTTTAAGTTTGAACCAAAGGTCTACTGAGCCTAACTCTTAGTTAGTACAATTACTTTATTGTGAAGTCAGCAATACAATACTGCTTGACATTCCTCTCACTAATGACTCCTACTCCAAGGGTCAAGACATGCTTAGACGTCAAACGTCTATCATTTTAATCTAACTGGAAGTCTTAAATCAGTATAGCCAACTGGAACCAGCTCGTCACTTTGAAAGATCAGCATAGGATCTCCAGTTCTTCTCAAGAACCAGAGAAAACACTTCACTGCCACCTAGTCCATTGGACCCACGTTAGACTAACACCTGCTTACTATGCCATAGCATAGCAGACATCAAGTCTTTGTGCACAACATGGCATACCTGAGGCTCCCACTGCCAAAGCATACAGAATATTCCTCAATTGCTCCTCCTCTTGAGGTGTCCTAGAACACTACTCAAAAAGAGAGAGACTCCATGCTATACCTTGACAACGTCTTGTCAATATAAGTGGCAAGGGAAAGACCCAACATCCTACTCTTACGACCTCCTAGAAGCTTAATCCTAAGAGTAGAGCTGGCTTCTCCTATCTATCATGACAACCAAGTCTTTACAGCTAATGACACCCCTACATCATTCTCAATGAGTAGTATATCGTTAGACATATAACACTAAGAAAGTCATTACTTTCTCTTAATATCATTCGTACATGCATGATTTGAGCAACCGATTACACAAAACTCAAAGACTTAATTGCTTCATTATATGGCTAAAAAAGGATTAGATTCAATGCCATGGTCAACCACTAAGGCTCCCGCTATGAACCTGTCAGGTGTCCTAACAATCCTCCCACCACACCTAAGCTCTCGCGTACCTGGAACATTCTCATTCCTATCAGTAGGTGCATCTAATGCATCTACTATGTCTTAAGTTGTGTCTAGTTGTTCAGAATTATTATCATTTTCCTTTAATACTATTTTGTTTTTGGTTTTTTTTTTTTTTTTTTTTTTTTTTTTTTTGTGGCTTACTAGCAAAATCCTTCTCTAAGTGTTTTGCATTGTATTTAAAAACCCTTTTGATCAAAAGAACTGTAGAAAACACCGTCTTCCTTTTATCTGCAACACCATTCTACTGCGGTGTACCTAGAGCAGAAAGCTGAGATCTTATCTCATTTGCAGTTAGGAACTCTAAAGACTCACATGAAAAGTATTCACCACCTCGATCTAATCAAAGTGATTTAACATGTTTACCTAATTGTTTTTCAACTTCAACTTTGTACTCTTTGAACTTTTCAAAAAAGTCCAACTAATGTCTAATTAGGTAAACATATACATATCTTGAGTAATCATCACTAAACGTGACCTAAATTAAAGCTCTATTAGTCCATCTTTCACCAGTCTTTGGATCCTATTCGAATTAATGTGACCTAAACGTTGGTGCCATGTGTAGGCAATATCCCTTTCAAGGTGTTTTCTTTTAGAAGATTGAACAAGTAAACTTACGTTAAATTCATTTAAACAATTACCATAGTTTTGATAAGGAAATAGCATAAATGAACAATTTATTCGTGCACATGTGCAAATAAATAATTTATTTCTCATATTAAAATTTTCATTATCAAAATCAACTGAATAACAATTATTTATAACATGAGATACAGAAATCAAATTCATGTGCAGAGTAGCTACAAATAAACAATCTTTTAAAACAAAAGTCTATTACTAAAGTCTAAGCTAACATCTCCTACACTTAAGACCGCTATTATTGTACTGTCCCTGACCATCGGGTACAACACCCATCAAGTAGCCTTTTTGCATGTAACATATTACAAACATAGTCAGTTGAACCTAAGTCCACCCACCAGGAACCTGGTGGACTCTCAACTGCGTATGACTCAGCTAACTAAGATATCAACATACCTTCACCAGATGGCTTAGCAACCTTTGCAGGAAGAGTAGCTATATACTTAGTGTAGTTTCTCCTCCAATGGCCTAGTTTTCTTGCAAAAGAAACACTTTTCTTTTGCTGACTCCTTATGGACTTAGTTGCTACAATAACAACCTTGCCCTTTCCTTTCTTTGTAGTAGGTCCCTTGTGAGTAGTGAGTAAGTCTAACTTATTTTTTAAGGCAAAGTAATTTGGTCCTATGAGTACATTATTTATTCCAAATCAAGTGAAGCTCGCCAGTCGTATCCATATCAAAAACACTGTAAATGCAAACAATCGTGTAATTACCTTATATAATTCATGTATAATGCAGTGATACATATTCTTTCAATTTAGCATACACAATAAGTCAGATATCCACCAAACTGTACTATCATGCATACAATTATGACCCAAACAAACCACTCCTTACTCCCCGGCAGCGGGGTCGCACGAAGCTAGTTTAGGTGAGAACTATTCTCAATTAACCTGTTTTCTTGTAACTCTTACTTAACATGATTAACTCACCACTTTACCTTAGCTCTAACATGACACAACAGAGCTCCTCGGGGAGGCTAATGCATCACGCTAGTCAAGTGTAAACCATTACCTAAACCTCCATACAAATACAAAAAATACTCCACGGCAGCTTGGTCGCATCGCTTTTTTGCACTTTGGTTTATTCTAAAAGAAGTCTAACCCTGTAATCTGCAAACCGACACCCTCCGTAGGGAGGTCTATCGATCTACTATACTGCTAGACCGGTAATGGAGACCGTGAGGTTACAACAATTGA
Source organism: Simmondsia chinensis (assembly GCA_018398585.1). Classification (NCBI taxonomy): domain Eukaryota; kingdom Viridiplantae; phylum Streptophyta; class Magnoliopsida; order Caryophyllales; family Simmondsiaceae; genus Simmondsia; species Simmondsia chinensis. Next base: position 14,056,718 of record JAGTTD010000004.1, read on the forward strand.
AACCTCGCTCTCACTTGATTTTTATAACCAGTGGTTTTTAATTAACTTGCATTTACAATCCGGATTATCACACAATCCCCTTTAGAATCTCATTCTAAAATTAACCAAAACTAATTAATTAATTTATTTAAAAAACTACCATTTTACAATATAGATTATCTCATAATCTTACATTAGAATCTCATTCTAAAATCCAATCAATAATATTAATTAATTAATTTTAATTAAAATAATATCAACATTTAATTTAAATTATCACATAATCTACTTTTAAAATTCTGATTCCAAAATTAAATTAAAAATAATTTTATTTAAAATCAATAGCGATTTTGTGCTTAGACTATCCCATAGTCTATTTCAGAATCTTATTCTAAAAAATAAATAAATTTTAGACTATCTCATAGTCTATTTTAGAATCTTATCCAAAAATAATATCAAATAACTTTTATTTAAATAACACTAATTTGTAACTTAAATTATCTCATAATTTAATTTAAAATCTCATTCTAAAAGAAAATTAATTAATAAAATAATTAATTTATAATTATTATGTAAATCAGTACTGATGTCTACAGCTCCCAAAAATAAAAAAATTAAAAAAAATTTTTATTGCTGACATCAGATGTCAGACGTCAGCGTCTGCTGAAATTTTTTTTTATTAATTTTAAAATTAAAATATTTAATTTTATAATAAACAGAATCTAATCTTATTAGATCAATTTTGTCCGATTTCGTAAATCATGAAAGATAACGTACAATCTCTTTGTACGAACAACATAATTGCAAATTTATGGTTTGTTCCGAATTAACGATTAATTCATTAACTATTTAAATAATTTAAATCGTTACTATAAACAACTTAGTTAACTATTAAATCTTTTAACGATTTAAATAACTTAAATAAATACTTTAAATAACCTAGTCAACTATTAAATCTTTTAACCGATTTAAACAATTTAAATCGATACTTTAAATAACCTAGTTAACTATTAATTCTTTTAACTAATTTAACAATTTAAGTCATTACATTAAAATATTCTAATTAACAATTAACTACTTTAATGATTTAAGCAATTTAAATCAAAAATACAAATAATCATCTGAATGAATCACTAATTCATTACAGATTTAAACAATTTAAATCCATACGTCAAATTAAACTAATTTTCCTTCTTAATAAAATCTCTATTTTATTAATTCGCAAATCTATTTATTTTTGATCTTATTATACCTAGTCATGTATATTATAAATGTAATCAGAGGCTAGCTCTGATACCAATTGTTGGGAAACATATGAATTTTGTTGAAAAATAAACTCTGATACCGACTATTGGGCTTATAGTTCTCAACTATAGTCACAACAATAGGCACCTATTACAGCACATAGAGTAGGAGACTCTTCTCTCTACCTAAGCCCCCGGTCAGAGAGTCACGCTTTGGGACACCTCACGTGCGAGAGTTCACGGAAATAGGTTTATTTCTATAAACCCTTTGCCTTAATACCGGTTGTTGGGAAGAATTTCAAAAATTCTCTCTAAAGTTTACGGAGCGGAATAGGTTTAGAATTCATTACTGTAAACCTAGGGTCGATTTAAAATTCTTAATTTTAAATCTACTGACTTAAATTCATAATTTAAATCAATGGATCTAAATTCTTAATTTAGATCTACAAGCCTTTTACTCTAATATATTCATAACAATACATAAACTTATACAGGCATAATAACGAATATTATAAATAAATAGAAAAGCGAAAAGGAATAAAGAAAGAAGAACATACCTGGAATTGCTCCAATAATAAAGAAAACCAAGAAAATTGAGACCCCGCGATCTTCTACGCAATGACCTCGAACTGCCCGGAGGGTGGGCTCCGAAAAATATTAAACTGAAGAAAAATTTCTTCGAAAATTTTTCTCTCCAATTGGGTCTCCGAATCAATTCCAGAAACCCTAAGGAAATATTTCAACTTTAATGCTAAACCTTGGAATAAGCTCCTCTATTTATAGGAATATACCGGATCAAAAAAATAATGAAAATTCGATGTGGGATTCATAAAATAAATTCCAGTTAAATCAAAACACATCGCTTCAATGTTAAAGAATCGAAAAACGCAGCGTATTATATCAAGTCAAACGTGCGCCCGTTTTTTTTTTGAATTGGCGTGACACTTGGTGGAACCCAATTGGTCTAGGCATGTTGCCACGTACCGTGGCTGGGGTAAGAAAGCGTGCCACGTGGCATGCTCTTATTGGTTCGGGTAAGTTGCTGCGGATCGCGAGCTGTTTTAAACGCGATTTTTGTTTTTGTTTTTTTTTTTTTTTGCTTTGTTTTCCACATGTAAAAATTTATCTTATCAATTTAAATTTTTCAAAATTATTTTATTTTATAATTTTTAATTTTTATTCATCTCAAGAATAATATTTGGCAAAATTAATTTACCTATCTTATGGATAAATAATTCATCTCATGAATTCTTTAATATTTTTTCAATAGACATAAATACAGAGGCTTGTGCAGGGACCTCAGGAACAATTTAAATCTAGCTCCAAATGGGTTAAATTAATCATCTAATGAAGTACTTTAATTACCATTTAATGAGACTTAATTCCACTAAATGAATCTCATTGCACTCCAGACTTAAATTATTTATTCGATATCTCCCTAATAGACTGTAATGATGACAACAACCCCTTTACTAGATGTCCATGACAAAGGATAATATAACCACTACCATTATCCTTCTCACAGCTTCTTCATTAGTTACCGACTCGCCCTTCACTGAATAATTCATTTATATTTGAACATATTCTCAGTATAAATTCCAAATATCAAACACTTATAATACTTTAGCCAAAGTTTTTGAACTATTCAAATATTTGCGAATCAACTAAGGGGACATCTGTATCTCATAAGGGACTGTAGATTCCCTATTGAATACCTGATCCTTGTCACACTTCACGCCGCTACCCAGTGCACGTGGGATTTCAGTCATTCGTTTGAACCTTACTTATAGTACACAAAAGTAACTAACGCTCCATGCACAAGTCCAGAATACCCTCAGAATTTAGAGTCGTCGTTCAAACAGTACAACATGAATCACTTATTTTCAATAGTAGTCTAGAAATAAGTAACCCACATGGTCCAACTCGGTGTGTCAATCTTATTAAACACACTAACCTAACACTTTTGGATCTCCATCCACGTGACCAAGACAAGTCATCTAAAGTGTCACGTTATAGTCTTAACATACAAGTGGTCCAAACTTGTCTTCGACTACGAGTCTTTCAAACAACAATTCATACTATTTGTTCTAAGTCTATCTGTGGCTTAGTCTCATAAACCACTTAGAACAAACATATAAATTGTAGTCTGAAGACTACCCATCTCATGGATGTCTTCCAAAAGAAAATCACATGCAGTATAAATGCTCACATATACAAATTTAACTAGGAAATGAATGGAACTTCAATTTTATTTATTAATTAAAATAATTTATCCATAATAAATATGAAATTCAGGACATTGGTCCTAACATGAAGTACCTCTCACAACAATGAATCTATCCATCCACACCATTTCCACTAAACCTAGGGAAATCAATTTTAGTGAGTCGAGTGGGGGTTGATAGTTACCTCGTGCATTGGCGGGAGGCATTTTTCCAGTTTCGCTTGCTTAAGGAGACAGCGCAGTGGTGGAAATAGGGGCGGGTAGCTTGAGTCTATCATCCACCAGGTGGGCAGTCCTAGCGACTTGCACAGAGAGCCCATTAACGATCTCAGCATCTCTTCCCTGAAGTCCTTAAACGACCTCTCCATGGTGATACGGCACCAATCATCGGATTTTCCCATCTCTTTGATACTTTCTTCCATCTTTATCAGGGTCACTTGAGCTCTTGTCTCTTCTGCCATGGCTAAAACCCGAACAGAGCTCTACAATATCTAGGGCCGAGGATTGACTTGCACTTATACCATTTGATGGAAACTTAATGAAATGTAGCTCAAATCAATGATAATCACAAGCAATATGGGCTACAGGCCAATAAGGGCTGCCCCGTTGAGAGTATTTGTAGATATAAGGATAGTATAAGCTGCAAAAAAAGGAGATTTTTACATGTAAGAATGGAGAGAACACATAGAATTAGCGTTTGGGGGAGAAGAAGAAAAGAAGCAACATCAATCATCATAAACCCTAATCCTAACTAACTTCGTACTATATATAGTAAGAATATCTGAAAATATCTATCAAAAATATCTACTAGTGACGTGGCAAAAGAGAACCGTTTTTGCCGTTGCTGCTGTGCTTGACGCCCGGTGTTGAGAGCAGGATGTGGATGGCCTTGGCGGGTGAGCTTCCGGTGGTAGAGAAGGAGACGCCAAGGCAGTATGCATTGGGTTCGTATCAGGGATGGTATGGATTCGTTGGAGGGCATGCATAGTGACAACAGTGATAGGCGAAGTGTCCCATGGTGGCTTGTGTGTGAACACTGATGCCAGAATTCAAAACGCACGTGATGGCTTATGTGTGAATAGTGATGCTAGAATTCGAAATGTCACGTGTTGGGGTGCGTGTGAATAGTGATGCTAGAATTCGAAATGTCACGTGTTGGGGTGCGTGTGAACAATGATGCTGGAATTCAAAGTGTCACGCGGTGCTTTTTGGTGGATGATGACGTTGGGTCAGGGATGACGTAGGTATGTAGTACAACGCAGTGGGTACTGCGACACGACGGGTAGTTTGAACTTGGGCGCGGTAGGTGATGCAACCCATCGGGTAACCTGGTTGCGGGTAGTACGACGACGGGTCAAGTGGCGACTGGTAGCGTGACACGGCGAGTAGTGTGATAGCGGATAGCGGCACGGCAGGTAAAATGATGCTGATTCCGGTGATGGTGGTTAAAGCGTGTGATGTTGTTGGTGGTTAAAATATTGATGGTTGTGGTCACAGTTATTGGTGGTGGTCAAATTAGTTGGTGGCAGTCAAAGTCTTGCCATTAAAATTTATAAAGTACCCCATAATTTTAAACAGTCATAACATTTTATCCGTAAGGAGTTATATAGTGAGTCACATGTCAAAACGAAGCTCTTGAAGAGCTTAACGCAACCATAATAATTTCTCATATTTCTAACCACAGAAAAGATATGAAATAAGACGTGGGCGTTTTGCCGGTGTTGTTGGTTGTCATACAACTTAATCTTATGATTTAAAACGAGCATACCTTTCCATTTGTGATAAGTTACGTATCAAATAACTTGTCAAAATGAAGCTATTGGAGTGTTTTGTGTAACTCTGACGATGTTTCATAATTTTGTTTAAAGAAAATAATAAAAGATGAAGCGGGCGTTTTCTGCCAATAGTCATTATATAAGCTGACCGGTGAATTAAATAGGCATAACTTTTAATCCGTGATGAGTTAGAAATCAATTTTCTATCAAAACAAAACTCTTGAAGAGTTCTATGTAACTATGATGAACATTTAAACTTTTGGTCAAAGAAAATATATAAAGGTTAAGTGGGCATTTTCCGTGCTTAGTGGTTATATATAACTTGACTCTGTGACTTAAAACGGGCATAACTTTTAATCTATGATGAGTTACGGATCGCATTATGTATCAAACTGAAGCTCTTACAAAATTCTATGTACTCATGATAAGTTCTCATGTTTTTACCAAATAAAAGATAGGGGAAAAAAAAGTAAAAAGGGTATAAGAATACTTGATTTAAGCAAGCAAATCTCGAAGTATTGTCTTACTCAAACAAATCTCTTTATATGTTCAAGAAGGCCTACAAGGAGTAAAAAGGGATGTAACAATACTTGACTTACTCAAACAAATCTCTTTGTATGCTGAAGGATGCCTAAAAGAGGTAAAAAGGAATTTAACAATACTTAACTTACTGAAACAAATCTCTTTCTATGTTTATAAATATGCATAAAAGAGGTAAAAAGGATGTAAAAGTACTTGAGTTTTACCCAAGCATATTATCTTTGCATGTTTAAGGATGCCTAAAAGCGGTAAAAAGGAATGTAACAGCACTTAACTTACTCGAGCAAATCTCTTTATATGTTCATAAATATGCATAAAAAAGGTAAAAAGGATATTAAAATACTTGACTTTTCCCCAAGCAAATCTCTCTCTATTTTTAAGAAAACTAAGGAGCTTCTTTGGTTTTTTTTTCTTGAGTAGGCTTGTTCTTATCAAAAAAATGCACAAGAGACCAAAAAATTGCTGAAAATTAACTCACCTTATATTAAATAATTTGATTCAAGCTAGGCGAGAGCTTATGATCCTTTCCACAAACGGTGCCAATCTGTTTATGATGTTTGGGGTCAGTGCGCTAGTTCAATCATATTTTGAGTTATGTTTGAGGTGAGGTTCATTAGGATGAGCTAAACTCAAGCTCCAACTATTGCGCATAACTTAATATTTCCCTTAAGATTAAGCAAACGGTTAGAGGGGCCCGTGGGGTAAAACAAGAGGGACCGCTCCGACACTTAAGTCAGTATCAATTATATAAAATAATAATAAAGGCAGGTAATAAATAAACAAAAAATAAAGAGTCACGAGATTAATAGGTTAGGTAAATATACTAGAATACTTGGTTGAACCCCCTAAGAGGATGCGATAAAGGGGCTAATAGACGATAAAGAGGCAAGCTTGAGCCTCATTTAATGATAAGCATAATAGATATAAAATACTTAGCTTAAGGAGAGTAGAAAGCTTGAATGAATATCACTTCAAAGAGGAAATTATAGAAGAGTGGAAAAAAAAAAGGAGGCATGTAATAGCCTTCTATTACCCATCATATGGATGAAATTTTTAGGCAAGGCATCAGAGAGGATGGATTCCTCTTCCATGGATGACCAACATCCCCTTTTATGAATTCCTCCTCCTTTCCATATTTTTACACGTCCACCTCAATTTTAAAATGGGATAGACTTCTCCATGGTTGCAAGGTGTCATTTGATGACACGTGGAAACCTCCGGGGTAATCCGTCTATATGACCATTTTGGGCCCGGTTTTCTAATATAAGTCTAGTTTATATTACTTGATTACTATACATATAATATAATAATTACTTGCTTAATATACGTGTAGCGCCGAGCCTACAAGTACTGAGCGTGTAATGGCTGGCTGAGTACATTCTAGGCATGCAACTCAGAATAGGTATAACCTTTAATCTTTAGGGTTTATAGCTAGCCGATTTATACAATAATGATCCATATAGATTACTCGCCTATCTACAGTAGCAAGACCACACAATTGTCTTTAACACTCCGATCTTGCTCTGTCAATAACATTATCTACATATGTTCCTCCAAAAATAAATTTCAAATTAGATTAATAAATCTTCTTGAGTTATTTTATTTAAATTTAGCTTGATAAATCTTGAGTCAAGCTCAACTCTTTTAGGCTCATGTTCTATCTTACCTTGTTCAGGTTAATAGTTTTACTTGAGCATGACTTATTTCAAATAATTTAGGCTAGCATATTGTAGAGCCCAAGCATTAATATAAGACTCAGACTCAATTGACTAAGTTGAATGAGCGAGCTCAGCTAATCTAGGGCAAGATGACCAAGACCTTCTGGCTAAAGGACTAGCTAGCTCTCAAGGATCATTGTGTTGGGTTGGCACATTTATACCAGAACCAAACTAAATATTTTGTTTTATGGTCAATAGTACAGTGTTAATTGAATGCTTTGTTTTATGGTCAATACTACCGTAATTAAATGTTTCTGTGTGTCATTAAACGTTTAGGAGAAATGAAGAAAGTATTGTGAATAGTGACTGAAGTGGACCCAATAGAACAAAAGCTGCTATACAGAGGAAAGGAAGCGAAGACAATGAATATTTGCACATGGTGGGCATCAGGGACCATGACAAGGTCCTCTTGCTTCATGATCTTGCTTTCAAGGATCCGAATCATCTTAGCTTCATGGGCACACCCCTAGCCCTTCGATTGCCTCGTCCAGTAATTACTTCATAACAACTCAGGACACGTTAAATTATTTACTTCAAAGATATCTATACTTTTTTAGTTTGTTAATTAGTTATTTACTCTATACTTTCACTATGTTCATTTAGTTATTTTACACGTAAATGTACAAATTTAATCTTTGTATAAATGACAATGTTTCAATTTAGTCATATAAAAAATTTGACGTCAAGATGGGAACACAATTTTTATTGGTTGGGTCACAGGTGGAGTTTAGTTGAGTGAGTTGGTTTGTAATGGTTTGTTACATATGTCAGGGTAGTAAAAAATGGCGCCATATACTGACTATATTTTCATCTTTGAACTAAATTGATACAATATTACAATTGTCCGTAATTTTTGGATCTTTGAGATGGAAAATTTTATGTAATTTTTATTTTTCATTTTGTTAAGCTTGTTATTTTAGCTATTTGAGTTTAGATTGGTTTAGTTTGTTGGATGTGGATCCAGTGTTGTGGTTCTTGTTAGGAATAGTGCTCTAAAATCTAAATTTATTATGTTAATTAATAAATAAAATTCAAGTCGTAGTAGTTTCCTTATTAAATTTGTGTAAGCGAGCATATATACTGCATGTGATTTTCTTTTAAGTATCGTCCATGAGCTGGGCAAAGTCCCCAGATAACATTTTACATGTTTGTTTTAAGTGGACAATAAGATTAAGCCACAGCTAGACCTGGAACAAATGGTATGGAATGTTATTTGTATAACTCGTGTTCGGTGACAAGATTGGCTACTTGTCTATTAAGACCATGACTTGACACTTTAGATGACTTGTCTTGATCATGTGAATGCTGATCCAAAAGTGTTAGGTTGGAGCTTTTAATAAGATTGACACACTGAGTTGGACCATGTGAGTTGCTTGTTTCTAGACTACTATTAAAGATGAGTGATTCATCTTATACTGTTTGAATGACGACTCTAAATCCTTAGAGTACTCTGGACTTGTGCATGGAATGTTTGTTGCTTTGGTGTGATATAAATAAGGTCTAAACAAATGACTGAATTCTCACGTACACTGGGTAGCGGCATAAAGTGTGACAAGGATCAGATATTCAATACGAAATATACAGTCTCTTATGAGATGCAGATGTCCCCTTAGTTGATTCACAAATATTTGAATAGTTCGAAATCTGTGGCCAAAGTGTTCCAGGTGTTTGACATTTGGAATTTTATACAATAAATATGTTCAAGTATAAATGAATCATTCAGTGAAGGGCGAGTCGGTAACTAATGAAAAAGTTGTGAGAAGGATAATTATATTAGTTATAGTTATACTTTGTGGTGGACATATAGTGGAGGGGTTGTTCTCATAAATACAGTCTATATGGAAAATATCGGATAAATGGTTTAAATTTGAAATGTAGTGGGATTTATTTAGTGAAATTAAGTCCTATTAAATGGTAATTAAATTTTATCATGAGATCATAATTAATTTAACCCATTTAGAGCTAGATTTAAATTGTCCCCGAGGTCCTTGCGCAAGCCTCTGTTTTTGTTGCCGTGAGAAAAATATTAAAGAATTCATGAGTTGAATTATTTATTCATGAGATGAGTAAATTTAATTTACCAAATATTATTTATGAGATGAATAAAAATTGAATACTATAAAATAAAATTGTCATGATCAAGGTTGATATTGGTCAGCAATTGAGTGTAATCGTTCTGTTTTTGTTAGGAAATTGTAATTCCTAGGAATAATGTTGCAATTCTAGTGAAAGGTTTGAATTGGTCTTGGCGGGAAGGGCGGTTAGTAGCTTAAGTCAAGTTTGGTGGCTGAGTTGTTATGATTCAAGCTCAACTTGAATCATAACTTTGGGATAAATGTGAATTACACTTGAAAGAAGAGATCTAAATCAAGAGATTGAGATGAGATTGAAGAAGATTAAAGTGAGATTGAAAGAGATTTAAGAAGAAAAGTGAAGATATTTGATAGAACTCTAGAGAGAATTGAGAGAACAAGAGAGAGGCAAGATCATTTCATTATTTAACATATCCCCAATTACAAGATCATTTCCCTTATTTATACTAATGCCAAGTCGGTTACAAGAGGAGGAACAATAGAAAAATAACTAAAGACTCATTGTACCTAGATCACAAGCTTGCTAATACACGGCTGAGATGAACTAAAAGAATACTAAAATGCTTCATACTAATGATAATACTACTTATCAACAAACATTGCCTTATTAGTACTTCTCTAAATCCTAGAATCATGACAATATTCCCTCCTTTAGAGATTCTTGACCTCAAGAATATTATGAGAGAGCATTGACATGAAGAACTTGTTATTGAAGCAAAATTGTTGATTTGGTTGCAGCTGAAAACTTCAGAAATGTACTGGAAAAGAGCCCTAAGTGCAGGCTGCTGAAATGTTGTCGTGGTGCAGCCCGAAAGCTCATTTGGTCCTTCCAGCGCAAGTTTATCCACATCCTACAGCCTCCAAATCTTGAACCCCATCCATCACTGCATTACATGGCTCAAAGCCAGCCCTTCGATCCCTTTCAACCTCATTTCTTGTTAGAACCATAAGATGTTGAGGGCTACACTTGTGACCTAAGTAGTACCTTTGATTACACTTGAAGCATAGTTTTAGAGCCTTATTTTCTTCTAGACTCAAGGCTTTAGTTCCATTCATTGCAACTTGCGGCAAAGAAGCCTTTTCAAGGTTGGTTAGCACCGTGGACTCATACAATCTCACCTTCGAATAAGCTCTAAACAGTGTTGGAGAATTAAGTACCTTGACTAGATTCTTGATATTCGGGTTGAGACCACTAATGAAACTAGACACATAATATGCCACATTTGCCCCCGGATAAAGGGACATCATCCTTGCCTTTAAGTTTTCGAACAGAGTCATGTACTCCTTGACACCATTCACTTGAACTAACTTGTTGAAATTGTCCACCGTGTCTCCCAGATCTTCATCCCCATACCTTTCACAAAATCCATCCACAAAATCTTGCCATGTTATAATGGGATTGCTAAGGATTAAACCATGGTAAACTTCTTGATCTCATTGCAAATAAATCACGGCCAATTCAACCTTCTCTATCTCGGGAGTAGCATAGAACCTGAAGTATAGTTCACATCTTCGAATCCAAGATTTTGGTTGAGTACCATCGAAAGCATCAAGTTCAACTCTTGGCTGCCTAAATCCAGCTCTTCTCACCCTACCACTGTTTCACCTTGCTATTCTACTTGTCTATGAAGTATATGATCTTGAGGTCTAACTTGGCGAGGTACAACCGGTGCATTTTCAATTCCAGCAACCACACCCTGAACTGGAGCTCTTTCTTGTTGCTGCACCGTAGGTAAGATTCCAGCTCCTAGAGGTTGAGCTAGTTTATTGAGTTGTTCTTGCATTCCATCTAAGCGTTGCACAGATTTCTGCTCAATTTGCTCCTGCCGGGCTTGAAATCTTAGCTCAAATTTCTCTTGTCTTGCTTCGAATCATTGTTCAAATGCTAAGAACAGGTCCCGCATTTGCTGCTGCATCTGCTACAGCTAAACGAGTGTTTGTTCTGTTTCCATCAGCCCCTTAGAACCTCCAGCAACAGCAACACCAGAAGTATTTGCAGCTGTTACTTCAGCGTATGTTGCAGCTTGGGATCTAATAGTCACACCTCCAGCCATTGCCACAAATTTTCTTCTTCTGGCCAGATATTCAGGACAAAGCGAATGCTAGCAACTAGGTTCAATCGTGTTGAGTGCAAACCAATCAGCAATCTTGTTTTAAGTTCAAATCAGATCTGAACAATTAGATCAATAGCAGTCCGGATGCAAATAGATGTCAATAAGTTTGATCGTTGCTGATTCAATGCATCAGTAGCCACTTAACAAGGTCTTGAGCACTTGAACTTGACTTGATCTTTCTTGATCATAAAATTACCAGCTAACTGGACTTGATTAAGTGTAATCTGAACACTGAACCGCGACCTAAGCTGCAATTTCCTGTTGAAGGTATACAAAAGCTGTGAGCTGTTGAACAATAACCAAACACTAACTTGATTGAGAAATCTGCACACAAGAACAGCAAGCTAGCTCCGCAAATCTTGTTCGCACGATCTTGATAAATTTCAGCTCAATCGTGATCAAATCCAGCACAATGTGATCAATGTAGCTATTCTTATTTACAACAATCTGAACAACTAAGCTTGATTGCTGCAGAACAATGCTAACCTCAGCAACCAAACAGTACCGAATGCACAATACAATGACCAAATGCAATGAGATCATAACTAGATATCAATTAAACTTGATTTGGAAAGCAAATTAAGGCTCTGATACCAATTGTTATAATTCAAGCTCAACTTGAATAATAACCTACGGATAAATGTGAATTGCACTTGAAAGAAGAGATCTAAATCAGAGAATCAAGAGATTGAGATGAGATTAAAGAAGATTAAGGTGAGATTGAAAGAGATTTAAGAAGAGAAGTGAAGATATTTGATAGAATTCTAGAGAGAATTGGGAGAACAAGAGAGAGGCAAGATCATTTCATTATTCAACATATCCCCAATTACAAGATCAATTCCCTTACTTATACTAATGCCAAGTCGGTTATAAGAGGAGGAACAATAGAAAAATATCTTAAGATGCATTGTACCTAGATCACAAGCTCGCTAATACACGACTAAGATGAACTAAAAGAATACTAAAATGAATCATACTAATGACAATACTACTAATTAACAAACATTGCCCTATTAGTACTTCCCTAAATCCTTGAATCATGACAGCTAAGTTGGTTAATTTGTTAGTGCAAATGCATTGTATCTTTCTTAGCTAAGTTTAGTATAAATAGCTAGTTTCTTCATGTAATATGATTCATTGAATGAAATACATCTTGATTCTCTTTCTCAACCCTAATTTTCTCTACTTCTCATCTCTTTTCTTCTACTTCTCATCTCAAATTCCTTCTCTATCCTAGGTTATGATTCAAGATTGATCTTGAATCATAACAATTGGTATCAGAGCTTGTGTGCGCTTGTGCTATTTGGTTTGTTGCTTCGATCAACTATGGCGAGAGGAAAAACAGCTGCTGCAATGTCTAGAGGTTCGAACACCGCAAAAAAATTCCAGCTGATCAGATCGATCAATTGAGATAGCGGATGCAAGAGATGATGAGGCAACAGATGCAAGAGCTTATGTCGAATTTACAGTAGTCTCAGCAGCAATCTTAGTAACAAATTCAACAGGAACTACTAGGAATGCAAAGAACAACTTAATCGTCACTCTTTACCTCCTAGAGCAGGAATTCGGTCATCTAGAAGCCAACATGCAAGGCCTCTTGATCCTGTTTATCCAAGAGGATCGGAGGAGAGTGTAGATGGAGCTGCTGTGGTTAGGAATTCAAGAATGAGACAGCCCTAGGTGGAGATTGAGATGTTCAATGGAATACAACCTCAATTGTGGATTAGGAGATGTGAATGGTACTTTCACTTCTATCTTGTAAATGATGACGAGAAGGTTGAGCTAGCTGCAGTACATTTAAGGGGAGATCAAGAAGTGTGGTTCAATATCAAATGAAATACATCTTGATTCTCTTTCTCAACTAATTCTCTCTGCTTCTCATCTCTTTTCCTCTATTTCTTATCTCAAATTCCTTCTCAATCCCAAGTTATGATACAAGATTGATCTTGAATCATAACAATTGGTATCAGAGCCAGATTGTTTGAGGTCATTACTCCCTTGCAAACATCTGTCTTGGCAGCACTTGAGGGGCAGCGTAGTAAGGCTGGTCAGGTTATTACTCCCTTGCAAACATCTGTTGCAGCTACCAGTAAGCCTCTGAGTTTGGAGGACAAAAAAGCTCAATGGTTGTGTTTCAAATGTAATCAAAGATATTTCCTTGGTCATAAGTGCTACCCCAAATTTCTCGTGTCAGCTACTGGAGCTGATATTGAAGAAGGATTGGAGGATTTGGAGGATGGAGTAGGCTTTAATGATCAAGAGGAGGGGATACAAGGAGAGTCAGATGATGAAGAGATGGAGATATCAGTAAAAGCGTTTGACAGGGAATGGCCCTCACAACACCATAAGGATCAAAGGAGATGCTAGTTACAAGCCTCTACGGATTTTAATTGACAATGCTGGCATGCATAGTGTTGTGGATCCGGTTTACAATGGTACCCCTATATTTTTACAAATCAGCCAGATATTCTAAATGCTTACAACACTAGCTCGATATTCACACTTCCAAACATCCATAGCCGAAAAAAGAGCTCCAAAGACAAGCATGCACGAGCTCACAAGTCTGGACACCCACCCAACGCCCGAACGCCTAGCGAGGGGCGCCCAGCCCCATATTTTCTCTAGATTGGGGGGGGGGGGGGGGGGGGAGGGAAGACCCCTATTCTGATCTCTCTCTCTCATCCTCTCACTCACTCTCTCTCTCTCTCATCCTCTAACTCACTCTCTCTCTCTCATCCTTTCCATTTCTCTGTCTCTCATCCTCTCACTCACTCTCTCTCTCATCCTCTCACTCACTTTCTCTCTCAAGCTCTCCATCTCTCTCTCGAGCCTATCCTCATCTATGGTAGGCCAATCTACGCCTCAAACTCCTATAGTCCTTCACGTTCATCTCTCTAGAGCAATAACTACTCAACCTTCTACGCTTCTCAAGCTAAGTCTTTTATACCTTTTATACATATTTATTACTTGCTTTTAATATTATTTCATGAGAAAAGTAGTGACTTGAGCATCGGAGCGATCTCCCGTGGGTCCCTCTAACCGTCTGTTTGAATCTTGCAGAGAATATCAAGCCGGGCGTGTAGCTACAGCTTGAGTTCGGCTCGTCCTTATGGACCCCATCTCATATCGGACTCCTATTCGATGAATAAGCTTACTGACCAAGTTCGTCGAAAACATAATTGGCACCGTCTGTGGGAAAGGTTACAAGCTCACGCCTGGCTCGATGTTTCTTATGAGGCTCAAATGTCTTAAGGGTCAAGCAAGGTAATTTTTGGGTTCCTTGACCTTCTTTATAAAGGCCCATTCAAATTAAAATTTTATAAAGAAACTTTGGTTGAACAAGCTCAAATATAGCTGCACACTTTACGCCCCATTTTCATTTCCTCTCTAGGCAAAAATTCAGAAAAATCATAATAAGCAGCTAGAGCTCTTTAATAGATTCATTTTAATATAAAATTTGATCCATAACTCCTCATAAATTGAAAGTTATGTCCCTTCTAAGTTGTAAGGTATGTTATATTTCGTACCTGTATTTAGCTCGCCCAAATCATTTCTCTGGTGCTTTATTGATCAAACGTTCAAAACATTTATAAGAGTAATCGGAGCTCCTTGAGAACTTTATTTTGATATAAAATTTGGTCCATAACTTTTCATAGATTGAGAGTTATGTCCGTTTTAATTTGGAAGGTAAGCTATATGCCTAGTACGCGTCTTGCTTGTCCAAAGCCTTTTTTGGGTAATTTCTGTTATCTAACATGCAAAAGCTTTATATGCGTACTTAGAGATCCTCAGGATTTTCGATTTGATATAAAATTTGATCCGTAAATCTTCATAGATTAAAAGTTACGCCCATTTTAAATCGCAAGGTATGTTACATGTCTTACTTGTGTTTAGCTCGCCCAAATTGTTTTTCGGGCACTTTCTGCCACCAAACGTTCCAAAACTTTATATGGGTGCCTATCACTCTTTGAGATATTTATTTTGATATGAAATTTGATCCGTAACTCTTTACTCATTAAAAGTTATGTCTGTTTTAATTTCATTGGTGAGTCAAACATCTTATACATGTCTAGCTCGCTCAAACCTCCTTTCGGGTATTTTTCTTCATCAAATGTTCAAAAATTTTATATGGATGTCTAGATCACTTTGAGATCTTCATTTTGATATAAAGTTTGATCCGTAACTCTTCGTGGATTAAGAGTTATGCTCGGCGCTTCAGGTGTAATGCAGAGTTTGACCGCCAATTGACCACGTTGACCGCCTTTGCTTCGTTGACCGGTGTTGACTTCGTTGGCCGCCATTTGACCTACATTAACTGCATTGACCTTCCTTTGACAACATTGACCGCCTTTGCTTCATTGATCGGTGTTGACTGCGCCGACCGGTGTTTACATAGTTGTTTGACCTTTTAGATTTGACCTTCTTGGTTTGACCACCCATGTTTGGCCTTCTATGTTTTACCGCCCATGTTTGACCTTCCAGGTTTTACTGACCAAGTTTGACCTTAAAGGTTTGACCATCCATATTTGACATTCCAGGTCTGACCGCCCACGTTTGACCTTCCAGGTTTGACCGACCATGTTTGACCTTCCTTGTTTGACCAACCATGTTTAACCTTCCAGGTTTGACCACCCATGTTTGACCTTTCAGGTTTAACCGACCATGTTTGGCCTTCCAGGTTTGACCAGCTATGTTTGACTGCTATTTTTGGTTTGCCTTCTTAGAGTTTGGTTTGATCGGCTATAATTCGTTAACCAAACCTTTGGCTTTGACCGCTAGTTTTGGTTTGCCTTTTTAGAGTTTGGTTTGGCTGGTTTGTTGACCACCCATTTAAGCGTTGACCGCCACTTTCCTCTCTTCAACAATTTATGCTATTGACCAACCCATTTAGGCGTCGACCATCGCTTTCCTTTCTTCACCAGTCTATGCTGTTCACCACCCATCCATCACCATTGACTGCACGCCAAACCAACAACTCCTTCACTGCCACCTATAGTATATGGAATCGCGGTAGTCTGCTCGATCGACTTCGCTCGGGCATTTTCTGCTCGGCCACACCTCGATTTGCCAATGCTTGTATGGCCTTAACCCATGGTTCATCGTTTGCTTCACTCTGGTGCTGCCATGCTTCCACTAACGACCCACTTTGGCCACCACCGCTGGTGGTCCTCTCTCTCTTATGTTCAACCCTAAAAGGGCCAATTTCTATTACAAACTCTGCTCCACTCAACCTTAACTTTGGTCAATTTCTACTACATCATTAATTCAATTCGACCCTTATAAAATTTATCCTTGCTATAATTTTAGTTAAACTCAACCTTCATGAAGAAATCCTCCTTGAAACCTCTGTTTAACTCTACCCTGTTTGGACTGATTCTGGCTACCATCTCATTTTAGTGCTACAGTACTTGAACTAGTAATTCATAGCGATTTCAGTTTAATTCCATTCTTGTTAACCCAATTTCGTCTTAACCTTAGCAACTTCTAGTTGCAATCCCATGTCAAGTAAACCTCAACTTGGCCAGTTTTCATTTCCACCGATTCAACTAAATCTTGTTTCGATCCAGTCTTCGTTATAACTCATGTTGAGCCAATTATCATTTGACCAAGTTATAATTGAGTATATTCTTCTTACGTTTCACTCCTATCCGATCAAATTTGGATTAAATCAACTTTTACCCATTTGTTCACATAGCAACCGAACTCATTCATCACTTATGCGATCCTAGTTTTGAGTATGGTTTGCTATAATTTCTTATCCTTGATAATCACATTCGAATCTCTCTCGTGTTCTTATTAAAATTATGACTCTTTCGATTGTTATTTCATAACACAACTCTAATAAACAGTCTATCTTATTGGTACACTTAGCCACTATCCAAGGTTAAAGGTTACTCGCTTTTTATTCCAAGAGTCTCAATTAGACAGTTTTCTCTCAATCAGTCACGAGTAATTAAACTCCTCTGAACACTCCACGAAAAATGAATAAATTAATAATTTCCTTCTATTAATTGCTTGCAAATTAAATATTCATTGAGCGATATCTTCTACAGAAAACTACATCTTCTATATATACATCATCTCCGTTATCCACTTCCATTAGACACTAGAATTCACACACAAATTATATGTGGAACTTGGCGTGAAAACACTCGTATCACCTACCTCTCATAAATATCACACATATCTAAAGTTCTTTTGTTACGAATCGAATCATAGAACTATAACACATCAACTTAAATCGTTGCAACTTCCATAGCCAACTTAACTAATCTTTGCGCCAACTCCATTTCAAATCAAAGCCCAAAGAGTTAATCTTCGTCATAATTCCACTCTAATAAGTTCTGGTTCGAGCCAACTTTCACTGCAAATTCGATCAAACTCTTCTTGAACAACCACCACCATAAACAAACGAATTGAAAGTTACAATTTCCGGTACATAAGGTTTAATTAGCTAATGGCGGAATTAATTCTTACACTTTCTAAGGCTTCTGTTGGTTGATAAGTTTGACTACAAGCAGGCTTTGATGTATTGAGGGAGAGAGCAGCAGGTGCAGGAGAATGCATGTACTTCAAATTGGGATCATTAGCAGTAGAGGAACTTGTACTTGTCAATTTAACACTATTCGATCTAACTCTCATTACAAGCCCAATTTAACTCAGCCCTCGTTAAACCAATTTTCATTACAATTTTAACCAATATTTGCTACAATGTCTACAACAACAACAACAACAGGCCCAGTGCCACAAGGGCTCCCACGTGAGCAGGGTCTGGGAGGGATAGGATGTACGCAGCCTTAACCCATCAGGGGGATACCCTAATGAGAGGCTATTTCCAAGGATCTACTCAACTGAAATCTAATGAGGTCAATTCTCATCTCAATCCTAAACTACTCCAATCCTAATATTCAAACAAATTACGTTCCTTAATCAGTAGGAAAACTTGTCTATGCCTACCGGCTACTTTATCAAGCAATCAATACATCTTTCATATTAGAATCCATACTTTGTTTACTCAAAAATTGTCAAATTAATAGTTAAGCATAACAATTCTAAGTTAGGAATATTAAAGGAACGAAGTCATCGACCACACCTTTTATAAATCCCGAAACACAAACCATACAAGGGCTAACACCGGGACAAAAGTGCAAATCAAAAGATACATACGAACGCCAAGTTCCGAAGTTTCAAAAGTGCCAACAACAAGATGACAAAGTTACATAAAGACTTTGCTTGGACACACAAGAAACCTCATAACCCTCTCGGGAATTACAAAATAAGCTTATTATCTCGTTTCATCATTGACTAATCTAATTACTCTATGAATTTCTCATCCATACATTGTATTCACCCACTAAAAAACTCCAAAGCATATAATACATAAAATGGGAATACAGGACATGGTTGTCACCTGTAAGAACTGAGCTACCCGTCATATACAACAATGCTCATTGTTTACCTACAAGGCATTAACAAGTGATGTTCAAAACAGAATCTCATCATACTAAAGCCACATGGTACGTTGCACAATATCACCATCTCTCAAAATCAAACATTATTAGAAGCTAAGCACCTTCAAGAGATATTGAATCCACGATACATTCAAAACAAAAACAACCTCGCAAATGGTAAGGGCTAGAAAAGTTTGTCTTTGATCTCCTTTCTATATAGGACTTTGCCCCAGTCGTTTCATTATTCTAGTGGCTAATTATTTCAGGACTGGGGGACTTCATCTCAATCATTTCCTTATTCCAGTAGTAAATTATCTTAGGACTGGGGGACTTTGCCTCAGTCGTTACCTTATTCTAGTGATAAATTATCTTAGGACTGGGAAACTTTGCCACAGTCATTTCCTTATTCTGCTGGATAATTATTTTAAGACAGGGCGACTTCGTCCCAATTCATAACGTAGACTTCATTGTCCTAGCAGCGTAAAACATTTTTAGGACTGGGGGACTTCATCCCGATTCACAAACTTCGACTTCTTTGTCTTGATAACACAAATCATTTTTGACTACTATGGGACTTCACCCCTGGATCATAGGCTAGATGTCATTTCTGTTACAAAGGGTAAATCGTTCGAAAATCGAGAATATTAAAAATCAACAATGAGTGAGAATACATTTCTTTCACACAATGCAAATCATGTTAGAGAAACTATAAGTTGGGAACCACTCATCCATGAGATGCAAGACATAGCAATATACTTATCAGACTTTGTTATTCATTGCCAGTTAACGATCAAGTTGTAATTAAGCAACTTAACCTCTTAACTTGACCCCATAAAACGTTTCTAAACTGAAAAGTCCAACATGGACCACACATATTACTGTACTCGGACAACTTATACTTTAACCAGCCTCTTGCTAAGTTATTCAGTACCGTTGCCAGTCTACAACTATGTAAGAGCAGTATAAGATACCGCCTTCATCGGCTTAGCACCACCTTCGCAATCGCATACATTTTGTGGTATCACGTAAGCGGTACTTCCAAACCACGAAAACAACTTCTCAACAACCATAACAACTTAGTAGTAAAAATCCATTTAGAGGATGACAATTTAAACAACTAGCAACAAGGAAAAAACAGTCCAATGCCCGCAACAGTCTATTTTAAAGCTGTCCTGAACTTCCTTACAAATAATCTAAAACTCCTTTTACTGCCTACTCGAGCTAACAATGATTGCTAACAACAAGGGAACACACAATAATGGATCACTGAGTCTTTAAAGATAGCTCATGATCCTAAGGCTAGAATAACATGATTGATATATACAAAAAAATATGTATGCCATACCACTATGGTCTTTTGCCATTAAAATCCTATAAACTCACCTTATAGAATTTTTTATACCAACGACATACCACAAGCTATCAAAGTCACACATTGTGCATAAATAACTGTCATATCAACATTGGTGAAGGTTCATGTGATTTACTCAAACATAAGCCATGCCAAACTCATCAGTTCATAAATAAACATATAAGACAAACAAACATTAGCTGCTGACATCCAAT
The DNA here is from genome assembly GCA_018398585.1 of Simmondsia chinensis. NCBI lineage: Eukaryota > Viridiplantae > Streptophyta > Magnoliopsida > Caryophyllales > Simmondsiaceae > Simmondsia > Simmondsia chinensis. The sequence goes on from JAGTTD010000004.1 coordinate 14,077,422, forward strand.
AAGGATAATATACCATAAGTTTGTCATTTATAGGGTAATGGCCTTAGAAATATGATTAGTTCTTGCAACATTGCCTTTACTTTAATATCTATCCCAGACATATTCGTTGTTTGACAAGTGTGTTATACTAACATGTTTGGTTTGATCTACTGCCTTCAGTGTGCCTAACTTTATCCATGTATTCTACACGTAGCACCTGATGATTATCCGCATACATACCAACCACCATGGTCCGCCCTGGTGCAGCCACCCGTAATGGGGTGCAATGCTTATTACCATGGTCGGTCCTGATGCAACCACCTGCAACGGGTGTAATTCTTATCACCATGGTCTGCCCTAGTGCAACCACCCCTAATAGGTGCCATGCATATCACCAAGGTCCGCCCGGGTGCAACCGCCCGCCACGTGTGCTATACTCATCACCACGGTTTGTCTTAGTACAATCACAATACAGGACACCATGACTTACTTAAGGGTTATTAGGCATCATTATTCCCTCGACATATATAGTGTGTAGTTTATCACTTTGAAATTACAGGTTTAAAAACTATGGTAAACAAACACGAAACACTAAACACCCTAACCTCATTCAGGTGCGTCATATGTATATGTCACCTACTTCTTAAATGAATATATTAAGTTAACAACTAGGGAATTGCAGCCAAACATGCCTTGCTCATCACATTAACTTGATCAAAATACATCATGCTCACCACTTTATGGAAATTACAAACCAAATACATATAAAACCGGCGGCTATTTATCATAGCCATATCCTCATATGCTTAGTACATAAAACTCATAACACAGCAAGCACTTATGAAAATAAAAGAACAAAAATGCTGCAAATGCTCCGTGGTTCAAAAATCCCCAGAAGCTCAAACTCTTTCAAACACCCTTACACAAATAAAGACTGCCAATTTGGACAGACAAAAAGGTAAAATGTTCCTTTAAAATCCCTAAAAGGCTAAACGCCCTAATAGGGCAAACAATGTGCTAAACACTCTGTTAAGATCCATAATTGGACTAAAAGTCCTGCCAAGGCTCATAATAGGCCATGCGCTCAGTTATGAGCCAGAACAACTTAAACTTTAGTAAAGGCCAAAATCTTGATACATAGCTTACTTAGGTCCTACGCTCTGTTAAAGTGCATGCATAACAATTACAGAAACCAAAACATCCTCTGTCGCTTAGACAGACATCATGCGCTAGCTAACCACGGTTAAGCACCGACATGTAATCCACTCCATGGCCAAACTTGGAATGATTGAAGTTTAACCATGGAGTGGGCGGACTATATGTTTATAATGTACCTTGGTATTTTAAAATATTAGCTAGATATTCTAAATGCTTACAATACTACCCCGATATCCACTTGCCCAAACATCCGTAGCCTGAAACAAGTGCTCCGAAGATAAGCATCCACGAGCTCACAAGTCTGGACACCCAAAGCTCAGACACCCAGCAGTACGAGCGCCCAAGCTCCATATTTTTGCCCTGTAAAGGAAGGGAAGACCCCATTCTTATCTCTCTCTCTCTCTCTCTCTCTCTCTCATCCTCTCACTCACTCTCTCTCATCATGTCCATCTCTGTCTCTCTCTCATCCTCGCACTCACTCTCTCTCTCTCTCATCTTCTCCATGACTCTTTCTCTTCCGCTCCATGACTCCCTCTCATCCTCTCACTCACTCTCTCTCTTCTCCTCTCCATGCCTCTCTCTCTCTCATCCTCTCACTCATTCTCTCTCTCGTCCTTTCCATCTCTCTCTCGAGCCTAGCCTTGTCTAAGGTAGCCCAACCTCCTAAAGTCCTTCACGTTCATCTCTCTAGAGCAATAACTACTCAACCTTCTACTCTTCTTCAGCTAAGTCTTTTATATGTATTTATTACTTCCTTTTAATGTTATTTCATGAGACAAGTTCTGAATTGAGCGTCGGAGGGGTCCCCCATGGGTTACCCCGCAGGTCCCTCTAACCGTCTATTTGAATCTTGCGGGGAATATCAAGCCGGGCGTGTACCCAGAGCTTGAGTTCATCGTCCTTATGGGCCCCATCTCATATCAGACTCCTATTCGATGAATAAGCTTACTGATCAAATTCGTCAAAAACATATCCGAAGATTATAAGGGCAATGGGAAATGAAACGATCAAGACAAGTCCTTTGGCAGTGATAGTTGCTGACGGAAATTCTATATTAACGTAGACTAAGTGTAAGCAGTTCTGTTGGCAGATGCAAGGTCATAATCTTGTGTATGATTTCAGAGTCTTGAGGCTGGGAGGCAGTGACATGATTCTAGGAGTTGATTGGATGAAAACCATCAGCCCATTAGTGTTTGATTTTGCTCAATTGTAAGTTTCCTTCGAAAGAAATGGCCAAAGTGTCAAGCTGTAAGGAATCATGGAGTGAGGGCAGCTATAAATGATGAGGAGCAAAAGATTGCAAGAGATAATTAAGAAAGGGTCCTATAAGTGGATTCGACAATTATTCTCAATTGATGCTGCCTCAATTGGTGCTCAGGAGAATTCGAATCCCGCGACTGAAAAGCTCATACAGAATTATAAATATTTGCTTGAGCAACCAACCTTACTTACTCCTAAGAGAAATTTAGATCATGCTATTCCTCTGAAAGAATATTTGAACCTAGTGAATCTCTGATGTGTTTTTCTACGTCTATTAAAATTTAATATTTAACCCTATCTACTAAACACATTTAAATTGAAATGTAGGGCGAGAGGGTGTCAAACCACGGGGACTAAGAGTACGTGAAATTATTATATGCCTTAAATTGATTTTAATAAGATTGAGAGGCTTTTGTGTTAATTAATCTAGAAAACAACAACTAAACTAAAATAATCTATGTCTAATCGGAAAAGTGTATTAAATTGGAACTTAGGCTTTCGAATCCATCATTAGCCAATTATTTTTTTGTTAACCTTTAAATTGGGATTATCGATTGTCATCCAAGTAGTGGCTTAGGCTATAAGCTTTAACCTACTAAGGAGATGTTGTTAGTATGGCGTATTGACCCTATCTAACTAAAGCATAAGGAAAATAGGCTCAAACTAACGTATTGTTAATTATTTCGTATTGACCCTATCTAACTACAGCATAGGGAAGATAGACTTTAATTAACAATTTTGTTAATTATGTTTCTTGATTTATTAATCCTAAGGCTACAAGCATAAAGAATTAATTTATAATTAGCAACATCAAAAATTATGGGTTACAAACTCCTTAATCATCTCAATTGAATAAACAATTAAAGCACAATACTTCAAAGTATTTCTCACAATCAAGCAATTCATATAACAAATAAATTATCCCAAAATTAAAAGTAATACAAAGTAAAAAGGCTAAGACTTCATTTAACCCCAGAGAGCAAGTTAGTTCTCCATCAAAGATGAACCGGTGAAGGAGGAGATGAACGAACTCATGTTGGTCTTCACGCTAGTTTCACTTCCGTTCCAATTTTACAAAAAAGGAGAATATAAAACTAAGAAGAGAAGATTGCAGCAGCGGTGTCGTACAGAACTCTAAAATAAAGACCCCCCAAAAATAGAGAATCGTCCCCCTTTTAAATCCAATTTTCCACCAGTGCAACCCTAAGCTAAAGCTAGGCCTAACATGGATGATGGGCTAGTGTTGACGTAGGTCTAGGCCTGGGCTGGTGGTTCGATTATGACGGGAGATGAGGTGTTGGGCTGGAACGATGGTGGCTTTGGGTTGATGGGCTGGGCTATTGCATGTGCGTGAACAGGGCTTGGGCTTGCGGTGGTTAGTGAAGTTGGGCCTCACAGTGGTGAGCTAGGTTGAGATCCGGATAGTGTTGTTAAGCTTGAGGAGGTGATGATGGTGGGCTGTAGGATTAGAGGTGACGGAGCCTGATGGGCTTGTGTTGATGCAGGTCTGGAGGTGAAGATGACGTTGACGGTGAGGGTCAAGCTTACACGTTCTTGTCCTGAATCTCGATTGACTTGATTTAATTGTTTACGCATCGAATTTGTCTTATTTGCACCAAATTTGACAATTCTCAGAACTTTAAATCTTCGAGCCTATAAAACATAAAAATTGCCAAAATAAATATATAACTATAATTAAACAGGTGCAAAATAATTAAAAAAGTGTTCAAAAGATGTGTAAATATGAGATGCATCAACATCCCCACACCTAACCTTTGCTAGTCCTCGAGCAAAGTATATGATAGACACAACGACTCAAGTGAACAACTACCCCAAACTTCCCCAAGTTTTTCGAGATTAACCCATACATTATAATTCAAAACAAGATTCAATCACCTAGAGCATTCTCCAATTCCATGAATTTAGATGATTAAACTTTAAAACTCATCATAGAATTTTATTAACCATGTATCAATTAATAGAAACTACTAATGCAATTTAAGCACAGAAGTGGATGTGAATAGGATCTCATATCATAGAATCTCATCAAATTCTCGCATCCAACCAAATATATCATGGTTTTGTACACTCACACCATTGAATCACCTAAACACATGTCCTTACACAGAGAATTTTAAGTGGCATATGAGTAACCACTTTACAATATTTTGACCTCGATATAGCACAAAAGAAGAACATATTTATCATGAATGTACATCATTTTTCCTTTCTCCTTTTTCTTTCGCCTCTCTTCTTTTTCTTTTTTTTTTTTCTTTGGAGGAAACTTTTTTTTTTCTTTCTTTCTTTTCATTTTTTTTTTCGTTTCATCTTTTTTTCCCCCCCAATTTTTGGTCTTTCGCATAACAAGTACCTCAACTTTACAATTGACATTGATCAACAAGTACTTTATGTCATATCAAGGGGCAAGCATTAGGATAAGCTAATAGGGAAAACGAGCAAAACTCAAGACATATAAGATTGTTTACTCAAATTTTTCAGATTTTCCACAGCGCGAAATTCTTGTGCATAGTGAATATGTGAGCCACATGAGTAGAACCCATTAATATCAACATTGATCGACAATACTCACTAACAAGTATGACGTAGAATCATTTAATTTCATGAAATTAAGAAAATGAATTAAACAACTAATCCCACTGTCATCGAAACATACGCATCAATCAAGGAAAACTTGGCTAAACTGTTGTAATGCACACTCAAAATGTACAAAAAAATGTTCAAAATTTTAAAAATTCGACCAAAAATGAGCAAATGCAAAGGAGCCTCACCTCCACACCTAAATCATGCATTTCTCAATGCAACAACATTAATCATTAAAGCATAAGAAGTAGGTGAGATGGAGCAACACAACCTGACGAGATGGCGTCAACATGTATATATGAATCCTTCAACCCGGCACAAGAACCTGAAAAGAGAGAAAACAAGCCTCAAAGCAACTAATTAGCTCAGAAATGAAATTAAAAACAAGAAATAACATACGTAGGCTGCCTCCTAGGAGTGCTCAGTTTTATGCCTTCAATTGGGCACAATGGGTCTAGCGAAGATCAAGTAATGACATCAACCAAAGAAGCCACTTCAATGAGCTCACTTAAGACAACATCTACAAATCAGACATGTCAAACATGATTCAGGAGGGACAGAGTGGTCGGGTGGATGCCTAATGGGGGCAGCAACAAGTGTAGATCGAAGCTTATGAAAAGCTTCTAACCAAGACTCATCGAACTCAAAAGTTATGCCCTTAGCGGGAAAACTAATCAATGGTCTAGCTAACTTCCTATGATCCTTAAGGAATCCCTTATAGAAACTTGCATGACCTAGAAAGTCTCTAATATGCTTCACATTTGAGGGAGGGGCGAGTTAACAATCAAATCTATCTTAGCCTTATCAACCCCAACACCCTCCTTAGACAACCTTAGACCTAGTACAATTCCCTCATGAATTGTAACGTCGTGATTGTTCTCCCAACCCAAAACTTCTTTAATGTTAAGGTTCAACCTTCGTTGCATCTCTTTAGAAGGTTTTGCATTCTCATCATGGGGGTCACTAACTAAAGTAGATGAGAGTATTTGGTCCACCAAATCACCAATAACATATGCACAGAAACACTCCGACTCATCCTCACTAGTGGGTGACGTTGAAACCTTAAAAATATTTAACCTAATAGTCATATTTGTAAAGCTAACATCCATTACCCCAGTTCTATAGTTAATTGTGGCATTGGCCGTCTCTAAGAAACGCCGACCTAAAATGACAGGGATATGGTTCTTCGAATGACTAGAACGTTCTATATCAAGTACAAGAAAATCAGCAGGAAATATGGCTTTGTCTACCTTCACTAGTACGTTAGTAAGCTCACCACGGGGGATCCTAGTTGATCTATCTACTAACTACAAGGTCACCATGGTGGGTTGCAACTCTTCTAAGCCTAAGTGCTCATAAACCGAGTAAGGAATAATGTTGACACTCGCTCCTAAGTCCAGTAAAGCTTTATCAATTGGGTAGTCTCCAAATGAACAAGAGATGGTGGGGATGCCAGGGTCTTGTACTAAATTGGAGAGTCACACTTCAGAATAGAGCTCACTTGCTCGGCTAAAAATTTTTTTTTTGGCATATGTGCTCTAGATCGCCTCTTTTGGTTTAGTAAGTCCTTAATGAACTTCGCATAGGCTGGGATCTGTTTAATCGCATCAAGAAGGGGAATGTTTATCTTTACTAGCCTAAATGTCTTCGGAATATCTTCCTACTTTTTGTCCTTCCTATTTGGATGTGGTGCAACTAAAGCTTGGAGGAAGGGCACTCTAAGTACATATGAGGAAGGAAGATCAGGGGTCTTAAGAATGAGAGAAGGGTGTGCGACCTCATCGGTCTCCTTCTCTCTTTCCTTGCTCTTCTCTTCTCCCTCATCACTTATGGGTACTTCACTCTTGGCACTAACCCCATTGTCAACCTCCTTCCGACTTCTTAAAACTGTAATGGACTTTGGTTGTTCTTGATAGGGAGGATAGTTATATTGCCTCACACAGTTCCTCGGGTTCTCTACAGTTTGGCTAGGGAGTCTTCCCTCATCTCTCCTATTCAAGGTGTTGGCTAGTTGACCTATTTGGGTTTCTAGCTTTGAGATCGATTGTGTATGGGAGTGGAGAAGTTGGGAATTAGCTTCTAAACCTTTTGGCGCACTCAAGACCATCTCTTCAAAATTCAAATTAGAGCTCAAATTAGAAGGTTGAGAGTAGTTAGAAGTATGCCCTTGTGGTTGGAAACTGACGGGTCGTGTCATACCATGTGAGTGAGGTCATGGGTAAGATTGTTGCGGCATAAACTGTCCTTCTCCTTCTTGCCTGCAGGAGCAGTTAGGATGGTTTCTCCAACTCGGATTGTACGTGTTAGAGTATGGGTCGTTTCGTGAGAATCCTTGGGCTGCATTGACTTGTTTTGCCAACCACTCCACATAAGGTGAAGCAGAGGGGCAATCATGTGTAGAATGAGAAACACTAGAACATGAAGAGCAAGCACTATGCATGTTTGAAACATGAGACACGTTAGGTACAGTAGAGGGGGCCAATGTCATCTTAAATAGGGAAGTTAACTGCTCTACGGAAAAGGCAAGATAGTCCACTTTCTTATCTAAGATGGAGGTGTGTGCAATTTCATTTACTCCTCTATTTAACCTAGTAGCATTAAGACGTGCATGTGTGGCAGATTGTTGTGAATTCTCATTCAAAAATTTGAAAAGTTCCCACGCATCATTTTCATTCTTCCTAAGGAACTGACCGCCACATGAGGCATCAACAGTTTGTTGACCCTTTTCATTTAACTAGATATTTTTGACTAGTTACCATTTAGGGATAGCATGATGTGGACAAGCTCATAAGAGTTCCCTAAACCTATCCCAACTCTCGTGAAACACCTCAGTAGGGAGTTGGGCGAAGGTGTTAATGGCTTTTGTAGTAGTGTTAGTCTAACTAATGAGATAGAATTTCTAAAGAAATTCTTGTTGCATTTGGGTCCAAGTACTAATCGTCCTACTAGGTAAGGTGCCTAACCAATACTTAGCTTTTTCCTTTAAAGTAAAAGGAAAGAGGTGAAGTAGGATGGCGTAATCACTAATGTTAGGAATCCTGAAGGTTGAGCAAGCCTCCATGAAACTCTCCAAGTGTGTGTACAAGTTCTCATTACCTAAGCCATGGAATGAAGGAAGCATTTGTATAGTATGTGGCTTAAGCTCGAACTGATGGGCTACAGGTGGAAATCTAATGCACGAAGGTGAGGTATATGTGGTGGGAGTAAAATACTCCATAAGTGGATGTGATTGTTGTTCGTTAGCCATTTCGGTTTGCGTTCGATGTTGGGCTTGAAAGTCTCTCAAGGTGTTTTCAATTTCAGGGTCAAATCTAGTAAATCAAGAGATAAAGAGTGACAACCGTGCATGAATAAACAACCAGGAGAAGCAAGTCAACCTCAAAACTAAAACTAACAAAGAAAACAAATAATAAACTATCCTAAAATCTACCTATGCACGAAAATCACAAGATAAATAACGCTTAAAAAAAAATTAAATAAATAAATAAATAATCCCTTTTTTTTAAGAAAACTAAAGAAAATATATTTTTATGTTTTTTTTTTATTTTATTTAAAGAAAGAGACAATAACAATTAAAAACAATAAAAGAAAATTAAAAATCAAAGAAAATTATAAAAATAAAATCACGAACGTTGCCTAGTCACCGGCAATGGCGCCAAAATCTTGATGTGTTTTTCTACGTCTATCAAAATTTAATATTTAACCCTATCTACTAAACATATCTAAATTGAAGTGCAAGGCGAGAGGGTGTCGAACCACAGGGACGAAGAGCACGTGAAATTATTCTATGACCTAATAGATTTGAATAAGATTGTGAGGCTTTTGTGTCAATTAATCTAGAAAACAACAACTAAACTAAAATAATCTACTTCAAATAGGAAAAGTATATTAAGTTGGAACCTAGGGTTTCGAATCCATCATTATCCAATTATTTTTGCGTTAACCTTTAAATTGGAATTATTGATTGTCATACGAGTAGTAGTTTAGGCTACAAGCTTCAACCTACTAAGGAGATGTTATTAGTATCATGTATTGACCCTATCTAACTAAAGCATAAAGAAAATAGGCTCAACCTAACATATTGTTAATTATTATGTATTGATCATGTCTAACTAAAGCATAGGCAAGATGGGCTTTAATTAACAATTTGGTTAATACTATTACTTAATTAATTAATCCTAATGCTACAAGCATAAAGAATTAATTTATAATTATCAACATCAACAATTAAGGGTTACAAACTCAATAATCATCTCAATTGAATAAAAAATTAAAGCACAATACTTCAAAGTATTTCTGACAATCAAGCAAACAAACAAATTATCCCAAAATTAAAAGTAATACAAAGTAAAAAGGCTAAGACTTCATCTAATCTAAGAGAGAAATTTAACTCTCCATGTAAGATGAACTGGTGAAAGAGGAGATGAACGAACTTATGTCGGTCTTCACACTAGTTTCGGTCCCATTCCAATTTAACGAAAAAGGAAAATATAAAACTGAGGACAGAAGATTGTAGCAGTGGTGCAATACATAACTCTAAAATAAAGACCCCCCAAAAAAAAGAGAATCGTCCCCCTTTTAAATCCAATTTTCCACCTGCGCAACCCTAATCTAAAGCTAGGCCTAACATGGACGATGGGTTGGTGTTGACGTAGGTCTGGGCCCGGGCTTGTGGTTCGGTTATGACGTGAGATGAGGTGTTGGGCTAGAATGATGGTTGCTTGGGGTTGATGGCTGGGCTGTTGCGGGTGCATGAACAGGGCTTGGGCTTGCAGTGGTCAGTGAAGTTGGGCCTCACGGTGTTGAGCTAGGCTGAGATCCAGATATTGTTGTTGAGCTTGAGGAGGTGACGATGGTGGCCTGTAGGATTAGAGGTGACGAGGCTTGATGGGCTTTTATTGATGCAGGTCTTGAGGTGAAGATGACATTGACGGTGCGGGTCAAGCTTACACGTTCTTGTCCCGAATCTCGATTGACTTGATTTAATTGTTTACGCATTGAATTTGTCTTACTTGCACCAAATTTGACAATTCTCGGAACTTTAATCTTCGAACCTATAAAACATAAAAATTGCCAAAATAAATATATAACTATAATTAAACAGGTGCAAAATAATTAAAATAGCAATTAAAAGATGCGTAAATATAAGACGCATCAATCTCAGGCTTACAAGTACCCTCGTTTACAAAAAAAGTGAAATTGAGAGGCATGTGAAGGAGTTATTGAAAACAAATTTCATTAGACACAGTCACAGCCCTGTTGCTTCCCCTGTGATATTGGTAAAAAAGAAGGATGGGACTTCCCGGATGTGTATTGATTACAGGCAGCTAACCTCTCTCATAATCAAAGATAAATTCCCAATTCCAATCATTGACGATTTCTTAGATGAGCTATACGAGTCACGGTAATTTTCCAAGCCGGATTTGAGGTAGGGCTATTACCAAATTCAAGTACTGGATCAAGATATTTACAAGACTACCTTTAGAACACACCATGGACATTATGAATTTGCGGTTATGCCATTTGGGTTATCAAATGCTCCAACCACATTTCAAGCTTTAATGAATTTATTGTTCAAGCCTTTCTTGAGGAAATTTGTACTTGTGTTCTTTGATGACATTTTAGTGTACAGTCCTACATTGGAGTCTCATATTGCACACCTTAATCAAGTGTTTAGTACTATGTGCTAGCACAAGTTGTATACAAAACTCTCCAAGTGCTCCTTTGCTAGAACTCAAGTTAAATATCTGGGCCATGTCATATCTGGAGAAGGAGTAGCCACAGATCCATCAAAGTTTCAAGCAATGAAAGAGTGGCCAACACTAATGACACTCAAATAGCTAAGGGGATTTTTGGGATTGACTAGATATTATCGAAAATTTATAGCTGGATATGGCATGATTGCTAAGCCATTGACAGATCTTCTCAAGAAAGATGCGTCCCTCTGGATAGAAACAGCTCAAGAATTGAAAACTTGAAATAGGCTATGAGTTCAGCTCTAGTACTTGTAATGCTAGATTTCAGTGTGCCCTTCATCTTGGAAACTGATGCTAGTAGTAGAGGAGTGGGAGCAGTTCTATCTCAAAATGGAAGACCTATGGCTTATCTTAGTCAAAGCTCTAAGTCCAAGGAACTTGAGTTTATCCATATATAAGAAGGAATACTTGGCAATTTTGATGGCAGTGCAGAAGTGGAGACACTATCTTGAAGGCCATACTTTATCATCCAAACTAATCATCAAAGCCTAGTGTACTTACTTGAGCAAAAGATCACTACAAGAGTTCAACGCAAGGGGCTCACGAATATGTTGGGATTGGATTATTAAATTGAATACAGGGTGAAAGGAAAATCTTGCAGTTGATGCTCTATCAAGGACGCAAGAATATGTGGATTATGCTACTTGTGCTGCCATTTCCTTTGTTTTGCCTTCTTGGATGGAAGAAGTGCTCAAATCTTATGAAGGGGATGGTTTTGCTCAAGATTGCATTACAGCTATTAGTATTATGGACTCCACGGTTGATGATTTTGGAGTAACTATCAGTAATGGCCTTGTTAGATTCAACGGGAAAGTTTACATTAGAGCGGTGATAGACCTCAGGAAGCAAGTTGTCCGAGCCTTTCATCCTTCTGCTTGGGGGGGGCATTCAGGTATTGAAGGTACATATTAAAGGCTGTGGCAGTACTTTCATTGGCCTGATATGAAAAGAGATGTGATAGAATTGGTTCAAGTATGTGAGGTATGTCAATGCACGAAGTGTGATCATGTGCATTACCAAGGGTTACTTCAACCCTTACCTATTCCAGATAGAGCCTAGCAGCATATCAGCATGGACTTTATCGAAGGGTTACCTAAATCTAAGGGGAAGGAGATTATTTGGTTAGTTGTGGATTAGTTTACCAATTTGAGCATTTTATTGCTCTCACTCATCTCATTATAGCTAAGAGGCTTGCAAAGTTGTTCTTGGACAATATCGACAGACTTCATGGGTTGCCTCAATCTATCATTTCTGATTGGGATAGGTTGTTTACCGTCAATTTTTGGTGTGAATTGTTTTTATTGCTTGGATCCTCACTTGCTTTGAGTTCCTCTTTTCATCCTCAAATGGATGATCAAACAGAAAGAGTGAATCAATGTGTAGAACAATATTTGAGAGGCATGACATTCATGCATCCCAGAAATTGGCACAAATGGTTGTCTTTGGCTGAGTTTTGGTACAACACACATGCTCATTTAGGTTTAGGAACAACTCCTTTCAAAGCATTATATGGTTATGTTCCACCATCTCCACTTGTTCTTCAAGGAGCAACCTCAACTACAGTAGAAGTAAATGATCTATTAATTCAAAGGAAGCAGCAACTCAAGGACGACCTACAAGTAGCACAAGCACTGATGAAGTTTTTTATAGACAAGAAAAGAATTGACAAATCTTTTGAAGTTGGTGATCTTGTTTTCTTGAAGCTGTAGCCTTACAAACAGTCATCAGTGGCTGTGCGTAAGAATATCAAGCTATGTGCTCATTATTTTGGACCTTATAAGGTGTTGGAGAAATTAGGAGCTTATAGGTTGGATTTTCCTCCTAATTCATATGCGCACCTAGCGTCTCAGGTATCTCTCTTAAAGAAGCATGTAGCAGAAGGATCTTCCAATTTTGTAGCACCACCAGCAGCTTCTGTCTACGGGAAAGTTTTGTAGGAGCCTACAACCATACATGATTCTTGAGTTATGCAGCAGTAGGGCAAAAGCTCAAAGGAGTACCCGTACAATGGGCAAACCTAGGAATGGAGAATTCTACTTGGGAGGACTTGAAGTTCATCAAGACCCAATTTCCTTCTTTCCATTCTTGAGGTAAGAATGTTCTTGAGGAATGAGTATTGTCATGATCAAGGCTAATATCGGTCTGCAATTGAGTGTAATCGTTCTATTTTTGTTAGGAAATTGTAATTCCTAGAAATAATGTTGCAATTCTAGTGAAAGGTTTGAATTGGTCTTGGTGGGAAGGGCGGTTAGTAGCTTAAGTGAAGTTTGGTGGCTGAGTTGGTTAAGTTGATTAATTTGTTAATTCAAGTGCATTGTATATTTCTTAGCCAAGTTTAGTATAAATAGCTAATTTCTTCATGTAATAAGATTCATTGAAGGAAATACATCTTGATTCCCTTTCTCAACCCTAATTCTCTCTACTTCTCATCTCTTTTCTTCTACTTTTGATCTCAAATTCCTTCTCTATCCTAGGTTATGATTTAAGATTGATCTTGAAACATGACAGAAATAAAGCAACAAAGGGTGAAAAATCAAACAAGTTTGGCAACTGGCAACGCGCTCGGACAGCCAACCAGCGCTCAAGACGTGTCACACGCTGGGCTGTCTAAGGGGAGATCCGTGTGCCCCGGCTCCAAGTAATCAACGTGTGCTACGTGGCATGCGGAGACGAATTAAATCACACAGTATCTTAAATGGTGAGTTTTTAAGGATTTTTGCTTAAAAGCTGCCTTTTGCTTGGAGGTTTCGCGTCCCACCTCGAAAATTGTGAGACAGTATATAAAAATAGATTATGAGATAATCTAAGTTAGTTGGCACTGTTTTAATTAAAATAAAAATTAATTAATTGATTTTATTAATTAATTAAATTTTAGAATGAGTTTCTAAAATAGATTATGAGATAATCTAAGTTGTAAGTTGGTACTATTTTTAAATAAAAATTAATAATTAATTTTATTAGCTAATTTTTAGAATGAGATTCTAAAATAGATTATTAGATAATTTAAGATATAAGTCAGCATTGTTTTAAATTATAAAAATTAATTAATTAATTTTGTTAGTTAATTTAATTTTAGAATGAAATTCTAAAGGAGATTATGAGATAATCTAAGTTGAAAATGTAAGTTAATAAAAAACTATTAGTTTATAAAAATTAAGAGAGAGCGAGATTTAATTGTTGAAACCTCATTGTCTCCATTACCAGTCTAGCAGTATAGTAGATTTAGAGACTTCCCGGCGGACGATGTCGGTTTGCAGGTTACATGGTTAGATTTCTATTAGGATAAACCAAAGTGCAAAAAAGCGATTCCACCACGCTTGTTGTGGAGTATTTCCTATATTTGATGGAGGTTTGGGTAATAGATTACACTTGACTAGCGTGATGCATTAGCCTCCTCGAGGAGCTCTGTTGTGTTATGTTAGAGACTAAAGCAAAGTCGTAAGTTAATCATGTTTAGTAAGAGTTACAAGAAAACATGTTAATTGAGAATAGTTCTCACCCAAACTAATTTCGTACGACCCCACTGTCGAGGAGTAAGGAGTGGTGTGTTTGGGTCATCATTGCATGCATGATAGTACAATTTAGTGGATACTTGACTTATTGTGTATGCTAAAACAAAAGAATAGATATCACTATATTATAAATTACTCTTTTTAAATAGTTACACAATGTGTGCATTTACAGTATTTTGAAATGGATATGGCTGGTTAACGTCACTCGATTCTAGTGCACAATGTACCTATTGGACCAAATTACTTTGCCCGAAAAAATAAGTTGGACTTAGTTATTACTAACAAGGGACCCAGTGAAAAGAAAGGAAAGGGCAAGGTTGCTCATGTAGCAACCAAGTCCATAAAGAGGCCAGCAAAATGAAGTGTTCCTTTTGCAGGAAGACTGGCCACTAGAAGAAGAATTACACTAAGTGTTGGGCTTTTCATCCTATAAAGACTGCTAAGCCATTTGGTGAAGAAATGTGGATATCTCACTTAGTTGAGTCATGTGCAGTTGAAAGTCCACGAGCTTCTGTTAAGCTTCAAGGTCGACTTGAGCTTAACCTTGTAGAAGGACAGGATAGTGAGAGAATCAAGATGAGAAGTGAAGTGAAAAAGATGAGAGATTAAAAAAAGTTAGATGAGATTGAGAGAAAATATCTGAAAGAGATGATTGTAATTTTCATTGAACGCATCAACATTACACTTGAGTAAGCTACTAATACTAGATCAAGATACATTGCACATAGGAAAAAACGAAATCAGCTAGCTAGGCCTTAGCCGCCACAATTGACCAGCAGTTGACCTTACAACCAACTTAACTAACAACTAAGACCCTTGGCGCCAACAACAATCCAATTCAAACATTACAATTCAGTTAATAAAACGCAGCACCTAACTAGAGCTAATACATCCAAACGTAACTAGCATAACAACGGCAAGATCATAACATTCCCCTCTTCTTGAAAACATTTTTGTCCTAAAAAATGGAAGGTAGGAAATTGACTCCTCAAGAATTGAAGCTCTTCCCAAGTTGCATTCTTCTCGTCCAAATTGGTCCATTGCACCAAAACCTCCTCAATTGTTCTATCATCAGCCTTGACCTCACGTGAATCAAGCACAACAGCAGGTTGCAGAAGTAAGGCTCCACTTAAGCCAATGTCCGGAGAATGAAGTGACCTTCCACACCCCTTTTTCACCTGTTTCTTGAGAAAGGAAACATGAAAAACAAGATGAATGTAAGATTTAGGAGGTAAGTCAAGCTTTTAGACTACTTTGCCAATCTTCTCAAGGATCTTATAAGGCCCAAAGAACCTTGCACACAACTTCACATTCTTCCTCACAGCCATTGTTGCTCGTCTGTAAGGTTGCAATTTCAAATAAACCATGTCCCCAACTTCAAATTTTTTGTCCACACATTTCCTATCTGCATATAACTTCATTCTAGCTTGCGCTTGATGAGGATTGTCTTTCAATATCTGCATCAATTGTCTTCTTTGTTGTACTAGTTCATTAACTTTAGGAACTGATGACACAATTCTTTGCAACGGAAATGGTGCTGGAGGATCATAACCATAAAGAGCTTTGAATGGAGTAGGTCCAATAGAAGCATGAGCATGTGTATTGTACCAATGCTCTACGAGGGATAACCACTTGCTCCACACTTTTGGATGACTAAACACCATGCTCCTGAGGTATTACTCCAAGGCACTGATTGACTCTTTCTGTTTGTTCATCAGTTTGAGGATGGTATGATGAACTAAGAGCCAATGTTGTTCCCAAATGATTGAACACCTCCTTCTAGAAGTGACTGGTGAAGATCCTGTCTCGATCAAATACAATAGATTGAGGCAAGCCATGAAGCTTGTAGATGTTGTCCAAGAAGCTCCTTGGCAATTTCTCAGTTGTCACAAGTCTTGCTAACCCAATGAAGTGACTAAATTTGGTGAACCGATCAACCACAACCCAAATAACCTCCTTCCCTTCTGATTTGGGCAAACCCTCAACAAAGTCCATGCTATTATCTTGCGAAGCTCCTTCAAGGACTAGTAAAGTTTGGAGAAGACCCTGGTATCTATGATCACCCAACTTGGTTTGTTGACAAACCTCGCAAGCCTGCACAAAATCAGCCACTGCTCTCTTCATTCATGTCCAGCTGAAATAGGCCTTAAGCCTTTAATAGGTGCCCTCAACCCCTGAATGTCCTCCCCGTGCTAAATCATGAGAGACACTAATGATTTGTTGTCTGAAATCAGTGGAAGAGCCAATGTACAACTTGCCCTTCAATTGAATAACTCCCTTCACAACAGACACCTCTGCATCAGTGGCAGTACTACTTATTCTGCTCACACTAAAAGATGTTATGCACTCTTATGCAAAAGAATCATCCTCATAGGACTCATATACCTGTTCAACCCAAGCTAGAAGTATAATAGACACTACTCCATAGAATCCTTGCTCATAATCTTCCAACCTGCGGGACAATGCATCAGCTGCCACATTTTCTTTCCCTTTCTTGTACTCAATGTCATAATCAAGCCCCAACATCTTCATTAACCCCTTCTTCTAGATCCTTGTGGCAATTTTCTGTTCAAGAAGATGTTTCAAACTTTGGTGATCAGTCTTGATCGTAAAGTGATGCCCATCCAAATAATGCCTCCATTTATCAACAGCAAGCAAGATTGCCAAGTACTCCTTTTCATAGGTGGACAATGCTTGATGCTTAGGACTCAAAGTTTGATTAAGGTAGGCTATTGGCTTCCCCTTTTTAGAAAAAATAGCCCCAATACCATTTCCACAAGCATCTTTCTCTAGGATGAATCCCATAGTAAAATCTGGCATTGTTAAAACTTGCGCCTTACACATTGCAAACTCCAAAGCTTCAAATGCTTCTTGAGCTTTATCTGACCACTTAAATGCATCTTTCTCCAATAGATCAGATAGAGGTTTGGCTATGGCCCTATAACCTACAACAAACTTTCGATAATAGCCAGTTAAGCCCAAAAACCCTTTCAACTACTTCAAGGTCACCGGCACAGGCCACTCCTTCATTGCTTGGACTTTAGCAGGATCTGTAGAGACTCCTACATGAGAGATAACATGGCCCAAATATTCCAATTGGGTCAATGCAATGGAACACTTAACCGATTTTACATATAACTTGTGATTGCGCATGATCAAGAACACTTCCCTTAGATGCACCAAATGCTCTTCCAATGAAGAACTATAAATCAGGATGTCATCGAAGAATATTAATACAAATCTCCTCAATAACCACTTGAAGACATCGTTCACTACTTCTTTAAACATTGCTGGAGCATTGGTCAAGCCAAAGGGCATAACCACAAACTCAAAGTGCCCATGATGTGTTCTAAAAGCAATCCTGTACACATCTTGCACCAATACTCTGATTTGGTAATATTCTTTCCTCAGATCAAGCTTAGAAAAGATATGAGCTCCATGTAGCTCATCCAACAAATCATTTATGATAGGAATTGGGAATTTATCCTTCACCGTAAATGAGTTAAGATGCCTATAATCTATGCACATCCTTGCCGTGCCATCCTTCTTCTTGACAAGTATGACTGGAGAAGCAAAGGGGTTGTGGCTCTGCCTCACAAAGCATGTCTTGAGCAATTCATCAGCCTACCTCTCAATTTCAGTCTTCTGTGCATGAAAATACTTGTAGGGTCTCAACTTCACTGGCTCAGAATTTGGCTTAAAAGGAATTGCATGATCCAAATTCCTCTTAGAAGGTAATGCTTTAGGCTGCTCAAACTCTTCTATCAATGCTCTTACTTCAGGTTGAGGAATGTCTCCCATCTCCATAGTAGATATTGCAAACAATTGTCCTACCCAATGATATGTATTCTTCTCGAATCCACCTTTCAGCTTCTTGCCTTTAATCACTTGCAACTAAGCTTGATCAGCAACACCTTGCATAATCACCTTGGATCCTTATACCTTAAATGATACTGTCAGCTTAGCAAAATTAAAAATCACAGGACTGAAGGTTCTCATGCAATCTACACCAAAACCATGTCGCATCCTCCCAAGGGTAACACTCATAAACAAATTTGTGATCTTACATAGACCATCGCAACCCTTGACACTTGTTCTGATTTAGGATTGAATTCCTATTAACAGTAGTCACTGCTAGGGGATGAGTCTAACTTCATGTCCTACTTTCTTCACCACCTTTGGATCAATGAAGCTATGAGTGCTACCGCTATCAATCAAGACAATGATTGATCTCTTTCCTGTCTTTCCTTTGATCCTTCTAGTATTGCGAGTTCCATTCCCTGTCAATGCTTTCATGGAAATCTCAACTGCATCTTCAATCAGCTTAACTTGTGATTCCTGGCCCGAATTATCCACTTCAATCTTAGATTCATCACTGCTTGATTGCTCATCAGCACTGACTCCTCTAGCTGTCATAAGAAATTTAGGATTGCATTTATGGCCAAACTGATAAGCCTGATTGCATTTGTAACAAAGCCTTTGAGCTTTCTTCTCAATAGAACAAGTAACCTTGGGCCTATCAAATCCCTTCTACTGCTTGGAGCTTCCTCCGCTGTACCTTGGTCCATCAGTAGAAGGAAGAATTGTGGCCTCAAAGAGCTTAGCTTTAGCATAAGCTTTGGATAGTATTTTAGGACCAACTGCGTTCATAATGTTCTTGATTTTAGGCTTTAAGCCACTAATGAAACTCGAGACATAATATGCCTAAGTGGCTTAAGGATATGCAGCTATCATGCTCGCTCTAAGGTTCTCAAACATTGTCATATACTCCTTCACAGATGTTACTTGGATCACTTTGTTGAAATTATCAACAATGTCGCTTGAGTCTTAATCACTATATCTCTCGTAAAGTTCTTCCACAAACTTAGCTCAAGAAAGAGTAGGATTATTCTTCAATATGCTATAAAGCCACACTTCGTGAACTCCTTCAAGATATACGGCAGCCAATTCCGCCTTTTGCTCATCTGGAATGTTATAAAAGTGAAAATACCGATCACATCTTCTAATCCAAGACTGTGGCTGCTTTCCATCAAAAGGTTCAATTTGTATTCTTGGCAGCCTAAATTAACTGCTTCTATTATTGGATGAAGCATCATTACTTCTTGATTGCTGCTGATGCCTCTGATCAGGTGGGCGATCCAACTGTTAATCATTCATATTGGCAGATCTAAGGTGTTTTGGATGACCGGGTGGGCGATCATTCTATCCAAGATTCATACTAGAAGATCGAGATTGCACTTGATCAAGTGGATGATCATGAGGTATGGTAGTTACTTCGGCCTCTGGAATTCGATCTTGAGGTCTAACAGCAGCTACCTAAGGACAAGTTTGGGGACTATCAGTCACATTAGCCACTTGAGATCTATCTTGAGATTTGGCAACAACATTCAGAACTTGAGATTGAAACACATTAGGAGGTTGCATTTTCTGACTTGCAGGGAAAAAGATTCCAACTCCGCACGAAACACCTTATTTATTGACTTAATCTTGCGGACCAGTAAACCTTTCCTCCAATTGTTGCAATTGTTGAGATATTCGACCTTAAATCCTCTGATTACTCTCCAGCTGAACTTGCCTCATCAGCTGAAGCATTCGTTCATCCCTCTTTTGATCGTTCTCCTGCTGCATTTTTTTAAATCGATCGAACATTTGATCCCTCTTTTGATCGTTCTCCTGCTGCATTTGCTTAAATCGTTCGAACATTTCATTCATCTCTAATTTCAATTGATCATTCGTAACGAACTGAACATTTCATGATGCACTAGCACCAACTGTCACTGCATAAGACACATTAGGATCAATAAAAGTAGTTGGTTTTGCAGCTCCTGCTCCTGATCGAGTTGTTACACCACCAAGCATTGTTGAATTCGGTTTCTTGTGTGCTAGCTCGAATTAATCAACAAACGAGTAATTAACAACCAACTCAGGCTTTGATACCAAATGTTAAGCTTCAAGGTCGACTTGAGCTTAACCTTGTGGAAGGATAAGATAGTGAGAGAACCAAGATGAGAAGAGAAGTGAAAGAGATGAGAGATTAGAGAAAGTTAGATGAGACGAGAGAAAATATCTCAAAGAGATGATTGTAATTTTCATTGAATGCATCAACATTACACTTGAGAAAGCTACTAATACTAGATCAAGATACATTGCACATAGGCAAAATCGAAATCAGCTAGCTAGCTAGAGCTACCACAATTGACCAACACTTGACCTTACAACCGACTTAACTAACAGCTAAGACCCATGGCGCCAACAACAAGCCAATTCAAACATTACAATTTAGTTAATGAAATGCGGCACTTAACTAGAGCTAATACATCCAGACTTAACTAGCATAACAACAGCAAGATCATATCACTTAGTTGAGTCATGCGCAGTTGAGAGTCCATGAGGTTCCTAGTGTGTGGACTCAGGTTTAACTGACCATGTCTGTAATATATTACAGGACTCAGGCTAACTAGGAGGCTACATGATGGGGAGTTGTACCCGAGGGTTGGAGATAGTACAAGAGTAGCAGTCTTAGGTGCAAGAGATGTTAGCATATTATTTAGTGGTAGAGTTTTGTTTTCTTAAAAGAATTGTTTATTTGTACCTGCACTGCGCAAGAATTTGATTTCTTTATCTCATTCAATGTATAATGGTTATTCAGATAATTTTGGTTGTGAACCTATAATTGCAATTAACAAAATGTTTATTCACACAAGTACAATCATAAATGGTTTATTCATTCCTGACAAAAGCTCTAACATATTTGTTTAAATGAATCTAATACAAGCTCACTAGCTCAATCTCCTAAGAGAAAACACCCTGAAAAGGATAATGCCTACATATGGCACTAATGTTTAGGTCACATTAATTCAAACATGATACAAAGACCGGTGAAAGATGGACTAATAGAGGCTTTGGACTTGAAGTTATTACCAGTCTGCGAATCCTGTATAGAAGAAAAGATGACCAATTCTGTCATTAAGAGCAAAGGCAACAGGGTCGGTGTTAAGAATAGTGTCCTAAAATTCAAATTTATTCCGTTAATAGTATTTTATTAAAGAATAAAATTAAAATTTCAGTCGTTTCCTTTTTAAATTTATGTAAGCGAGCACTTATACTGCATGTGATTTTGTTTTAAGTATTGTCCATGAGATGGACAGAGTCATCAGATTAAATTTTACATGTTTGTTATAAGTGGACAATGAGATTAATCCACAGATAGATTTGGAACAAATGGTATTAATGTTATTTGAATAACTCATGGTCGATGATGGACTTGGGCTACTTGTCTGTTAAGACCAAGACCTAACACATTGATGACTTGTCTTGGTCATGTGGATGGTAATCCAAAAGTGTTAGGTTGGTGTGTTTAATAATATTGACACATTAAGTTGGACCATGTGAGTTGCTAGTTTCAAGAGTACTATTAAAGATGAGTTATTCATGTTGCTGTTTGAATGGTGGCTCTAAATCCTTAGAGTATTCTGGACTTGTGCATGGAGCGTTAGTTACTTTGGTGTACTATAAGTAAGGTCTAAACGTATGACTGAATTCCTACATACACTGCGTAGCTGCGTGAAGTGTGATAAGGATCAGTTAATCAATATAGAATCTGCAATCTCTTATGAGGTACAGATGTCCCCTTAGTTGATTCACAAGTATTTGAATAGTTCGGAATCTTTGGCAAAAGTATTCCAAGTGTTTGACATTTGGAATTTATACTATGAATATGTTTAAGTATAAATGAATTATTCAGTGAAGGGCGAGTCGATAACTAACACTACAGGAAAGCTGCCTTTTAACGACAAAAAATAACAACCTGATTTTTTTTTTTTTTTTTTTTTTTTTTGTCATTAAAAGCGTTCGTGCGGGGCCTAGTTGCGACAGGACTAAAACACCATCGTTAAAGAGAGGTATATGTTGGGCTTATAATGACCAGCACTAACTAAGGTTGTTAATTTTACTCACAAACCGTCGTTAATAGGATAAGTAAGCAGTAAAAATTTTGTTTAAAAAGTTAAAATTTGTTAATTTTTAAAAATTAGGTTCTTTTTCTAAAATTTATTATTGCCAAAATTTTTTTTTTTTTTTCTCTTAAATTTTCTAATCGCTAATTTTCTCATCTAAACTGTAATTCAAATTCAGAAATCAAATAATATCCTAATTACTGCACAACTCGATATTTAACTCTTTTGGTATATTTTAGTTGTACTTGAAAATTATTTATTTAATATACTAAAATATAATTTTTAAATTAAATAAAAAAATTTTGGACAGAACAAGTTGTCCTTCCTCTTTCCTTCAACATGCACCATCTCTCTCCTCTACCCCCTTGCCGAAACCCTAAATCCCCGACCCTCACTCGAAGTGAAGCGGAGTGGAGCAGTGAAGCATCGAAGCAAAGCGAAGCAGCAAAGCAGTAAAGCAGGTGATTTACAACCCAGAATCGGTTCTTTATTGTAATGAACAATTGTACAGAGACTGCGGACGATTTTTTTCTAGATTGACAAAGTTTCAAAGCGAATTTGCCTTGATCATTGGTAGTTCGTGTTGTGTTTGTTGCATTAACAAGTTAGTTGGTAGTTCATATTTGTTATAAGCCCATATTTGTTGTTAGTTAGTGATTAACAACTCTAATTCAATTCTTCACTGTATTGACCCATTATACCCAAATTTTGAATGCTTTTTTGCTAGATTGACAAAGCTTCAAAGCGAATTTGTCCCTTTTATGTTGGTAGTTCCAATTAGGTTCACTAAATTAACAAATTAGTTCGTAGTTCGTGTTTGTTACATGCCCATTTATGTTGTTTGTTAGTGATTAGCAACCCTAATTCAGTTCTTTGCTATATTAACCCACTATACCCAGAGTTTGAATGACTTTTTATTAGATTGACAAAGCTTCAAGCGAATTTACCTTTTTTATGTAGGTAGTTTGTGTTATGTTCCTTGAATTAACAAATTAGTTAGTAGTTTGTGTTTGTTATAAGCCCATGTCTATTGCTTGCTAGTGATTAACAACCTTAATTTGGTTCTTCGCTACATTGACCCACTATGCCCAGATTTTGGATGATTTTTTGCTAGATCGGCAAAGCTTCAAAGCGAATTTGTCCCTTTTATGTTGATAGTTCATGTTTTGTTGACTGAATTAACAAATTAGTTGGCAGTTCATGCTCGTTATAAGGTCATTTCTGTTGTTTGTTAGTGATTAATAACCATAATTCGCTCCATATTGACCCACTATACCCAAATTTTGAATGATGTTTTACTAGATAGACAAAGCTTCAAAGCGAATTTGTTCTTTTATGTTTGTAGTTCGTGTTATGTTCACTGAATTAACAAATTAGTAGGTAGTTCGTGTATGTTATTAGCCCATGTCTGTTTTTTGTTAGTGATTAACAGCCCTAATTCAGTTCTTCACTATTTTAACTCACGATACCCAGATTTTGAATGATTTTTTGCTAGATTAACATAGCTTCAAAGAAAATTTGGACCTTTTTTTATGGTAGTTCATATTCAGTTCACTGAATTAAAAAATTAGTTGGTAGTTCGTGTTTGTTAGAAGCCCATGTCTGTTGTTTGTTAGTGATTAACAACCCTAATTCAGTTCTTTGCTATATTGACCCACTTTACCTAGAATTTGAAGGTTTTTTTTTTTTTTTTTTTTTGTGGATTGACAAAGCTTCAAAACAAAATTTTTCTTTTTCATGTTGGTAGTTCGTGTTATGTTCACTAAATTTACAAATTAGTTGGTAGTTCATGCTTATTGTAAGCCAATGTATGTTATTTGTTAGTAATTAACAACCCTAATTCGGTTCTTCACTATATTGATCCACTATACCCAGATTTTGGATGATTTTTTGCTAGATTGACAAAGCTTCAAAGCAAATTTGTCCATTCTATGTTGCTTGTTCGTGTTATGTTCCCTAAATTAACAAATTAGTTAGTACTTCATGTTCGTTATAAGCCCATTTTTGTTGTTTGTTAGAGATTAACAACTTTAATTCAGTTCTTCGCTATATTGATTCACTATACCAAGATTTTGAATGATTTTATACTAGATTGACAATGCTTCAAATCGAATTGTCCCTTTTATGTTGGTAGTTCGTGTTATGTTGACTGAATTAACAAATTAGTTGGTAGGTCGTCTATGTTATAGGCCCATGTCTGTTGTTTGTCAGTGATGAACAACCCTAATTCCGGTTCTTCTCTATATTGGCCCACTATACCAAGATTTTGATTGAGTTTTTGCTAGATTGACAAAGCTCCGAACAAATTTGTCCCTTTTATGTTGGTAGTTCATGTTATGTTCATTGAATTAACAAATAGTTGGTAGTTTGTGATTGTTATAAGCCCATGTCTGTTGTTTGTTAGTGATTAACAATCCTAATTCGATTCTTTGCAATATTGACCCAATATACCCTGTTTTTGAATGATTTTTTTCTAGATTGACAAATCTTCAAAACAAATTTATCCATTTTTATGTTGGTAGTTTGTGTTATGTTCATTGAATTCACAAATTAGTTGGTAGTTCGTGCTTGTTGTAAGCCCATGTCTGTTATTTGTTTGTGATTGACAACCCTAATTTGGTTCTTCGCTATATTGACCTACTATACCTATATTTTGGATTATTTTTTGCTAGATTGACAAAGCTTCAAAGTGAATTTGTCCCATTTATGTTGGTAGTTCGTGTTATGTTCACTGAATTCACAAATTAATTGGTAGTTCATGCTTGTTTTAAGCCCATTTCAATTGTTTGTCAGTGATTAGCAACCCTAATTCGGTTCTTCGCTATATTGACCCACTATATATAGATTTTGAATTATTTTTTGCTAGATTGACAAAGCTTCAAATCGAATTTGTCCTTTTTATGTTAGTAGTTCATGTTGTGTTGACTGAATTAAGAAATTAGTTAGTAGTTCATATTTGTTATAAGCCCATGTCTGTTATTTGTAAGTGATTAACACCCTCATTCAGTTCTTCGCTATATTGACCCACTATAGCCCGATTTTGAATGATTGTTTACTAGATTGACAAACCTTTAAAGCGAATTTGTCCTTTTTATGTTGGTAGTTCGTGTTGTGTTGACTGAATTAACAAATTAGTTGGTAGGTTGTCTATGTTATAGGTCCATGTCCGTTATTTGTTAGTGATCAACAATCCTAATTCTATTCTTCGCTATATTGACCCACTATACCCAGATTTTGAATGATTTTTTGCTAGATTGACAAAGTTTCAATGCGAACTCGTCCCTTTTAGTTGGTAGTTCGTGTTATTTTCACTGAATTGACAAATTAGTTGATTGTTTGTGTTTGTTATAAGCTCATGTCTGTTAGTGATTAACAACCCTAATTCGGTTCTTCACTATATTAACCCACTATACCTAGATTTTGAATAATTTTTTGCCAGATTGACAAAGCTTCAAACTGAACTTATGTGTTTTATGTTGGTAGTTCGTGTTATGTTCACTGAATTAAAAAATTAGTTGGTAGTTTGTATTTCTTATAAGCCCATGTCTTTTGTTCGTTGGTAGATTCTTGTCCTTGTTCGTGTTCGCTTCTTGGTTCATTGATGAGCTCAAGCTGCTCATTCCTATGGTCCCACAGCCGGCTTTAGCTTAGCGAACTTTATTTAAGTTGCTTTTCAAGGTAAATGACAAATTCCAACACTAATATAGTGGATATTGCTTTTAGAGTGTATGATTAGTTATATATTTACTAATTTATAGAGATTTTCATTAAAAATACATTATTGAGTTATTGTAAATTGTTATGGATTTGGACTCTGTGGTTGAGTTCTACAAGGAGTCTGAGTTTGTGATTATTTTTGTGTTCATTAATAATACATTGTTCACTAGCTTCTACTATTCCAAGCTCTAGGCCTAAATTCTTGTGTAGGGTATTTTTATGCTGTTAAACTCTGGTATGTTAAGCTCGATGGGGCATCCGTGATGTATAGAACAAGGGGGGGTTTGAATTGGCATTTTGAACTAAAATTGGGTAGCAGTTTCACTTTGTTTTGAGCTTGCATCTTTCTAGGTCTTTTGATGTATCATTGCATGTGGGCTGTATTTTGTTTTGTTTGGGTTTTGATTGTCCATTCTCTCAGTCCTTCCTTGGTAGGTGCACCCTGTTTTGTATTACGAGTTTCGCTTTTATTTGAAAAAAAAAAAGTCACTCTTTAGTTGTTTGAAATTGTTGATGCATTTGAATTCTAAGATTAAGTTTTATGTGAGTTTAAGATTTGTAGATTTAGGACTTTGTGATTCATTATGGAGTTAGAATTAGCAATAATTTAGGTATTCATTAAGAACACATTATTGAGTTGTTTGGAATTGTTGTAGAGTTTGGACTATGTGATCGAATTCTAGGCATTTAAGAATGTTGTGAATTTGTGATGCTGTGATTGAGTTCTATAATGTGGAAATTGGGTTTGCAATTGTTTTGTATTAAAAAGCACATGAATTGTTTCCTTTTTTGCCGATTTTATGTTGATTGCTTTAATATAGTTTTTTTTCATTGTATTTTTTGTTTAATTGCTTGGTTTGAGGTGTGCCAATACTATTGATTATTTTTTATGGTCAGATGATAAGAATTTTCTAACATGAGCGTTGTGGTCTTTTTTCTTTTTAGGTGTTGGAAGACTACACTTCAAATTCTTGTTTTTGTTTGACCTTTTATTCGTGAACTTTTGTCGGATTTGTTATTTTTGCTAAATTGTTAGGTGACAAACTTTACAATGTACGCTTTTAGTGTCTCTTATATATAAATTGGTATTTTTGAGTACTTGGATATTTAAGTTTCAATGACAACTTAATTTTTTAATTAGAATTCTTTGCTACATTGAATGATACGTAAGAGTTACTTCTGTATGGTTATATTGTACTATTATATAGAAGTTATAATTGACATGAAATGTCATTATACTACATTTATGTACACGCGCTACGACCAAAATTGTCCTTATATAGATGTACAGATGTTGTAAACAACAAGAAAATATTATCATTATATTGCATGAATTTACAGGTATTTATGTATGTATACATTGTATTATATGAATGTTCTGGTTCTTTAATGTCGATATTTTTTTTCTTTTTAATTATGTTTCATGGGAGTAAGTATTTTTAACCACAGTTTTTGTTGTCATTAATTGATAGAAAATGTTTAACGATGATTTATTCTTGTTGCTATTTTTTAGCAGCGACGATCTATATTATCGTTAGTATTTTCAATTAGTAGCGTGAAAAATTTTAATGACGATTTTTGTAGTCGTTAAAGCTATTTCGTATATGGCAGTAAATATTTGTAACGACGACTATTGATGTCGTTATTAATCAACTCTTTAACGATGGTGCCACCACACGTTAAAAACTTTACTTTTAACGACAACTTGTGCCGTCGTTATTGATTTCACTTTTACCGATGGACATAGTGTACCGTGGTAGATAATTTTTAACGATGGCTCGGTTTAGCTGTTTTTAATCCCAGATAGTATTAACGTCGAAAGCAATAATGACGACGAACGATGGGAAGTTTCCCCCGTCGTTAATAGTATTAATGACGCCAAACTAGGCTTTGAACGACAAAAATTACTGTCGTTAATGACCATTTTTCCTGTAGTGTTGGACCATGCGAGTTGCTAGTTTCAAGAGTAGTATCAAAAATAAGTGATTCAAGTTATACTCTTTGAATGACATCCTGAGAGTACTATGGACTTATGTATGAAGCGTTAGTTACTTTGGTATACTATAAGTAAAGTCTAAACGTATGACTGAATTCCTATGTACTCTGGGTAGCAGCATGAAGTGTGACAAGGATCAGTCATTCAATATGGAATCTGCAATCTCTTACGAGATACAGCTGTCCCTTTAGTTGATTCACAAGTATTTGAATTGTTCGGAATCTTTGGCACAAGTATTCCAAGTGTTTGACATTTGGAATTTATACTATGAAGATATTCAAATATAAATGAATTATTCAGTGAAGGGCGAATCAGTAACTATTGGAGAAGCTGTGAGAAGAATAATGCTAGTTGTTATATTTATTGTTCATCATGGACATTTACGCGGAGGGGTTGTTGTCATCAATACAGTTTATTTGGGAGATACCAAAAAAATCGTTTAAGTCCAAAGGGCAATGAGATTTATTTGGTAGAATTAAGTATCATTAAATAGTAATTAAATTTTATCACGAGATGATAATTAATTGAACCCATTTGGAGCTAGATTTAAATTATTCTTGAGGTGCCTATGCAACCAAAGAGGGCACCAACACGCCGTCACCGGATCCCATTAGAACTCCAAAGTTAAGCATGGTTGGGCGAGAGTAGTACCAGGATGGGTGACCTCCTAGGAAGTCCTCACCATCAAGTTGGGGGCACTGAGAAATAGCCTCTCTTCAGGTTAACACCCTGAAGGGGGAAGGCTGAGTACATTCGCCCCCCAAACTCTGCGTAGACGGGAGCCCCAGAGGCAATGGGTATGTTCCTTTTGAGGTGCCTATGCAAGCCTTTGTATTTATTGACTTTAGAAAAATATTAAAGAATTTATGAGATAAATTATTTATCCATTAGATGGGTAAATTCAATTTTGCCAAACATTATTCATGAGATGAATAAATTTTAAAAATAATAAAATAAAATAATTTTTGAAAATTAAAATTCATAAGATGAATTTTTACATGTGAGATGATGCTTACTTTGCGTATGCGTTAGCAAGTGCACTATTCGTATCAAGTAATAAAGAAATGAGTAGAGTATCGTCCCACGATGATTGTTATTGAACGAGTACTAAGATTAGTAGTTCTGATGCTATTTGAACAACCAAAAATTGAGATATTAATATGAAATAAAATAAACTAAAAAGAAACCAAATATGTTAACAGATTTTATGAAGTTCTTATGATTTAATAATATCCAAGGCATCCGATTTCACCTAATTGCATCAATACGTCTTTTTATTATCTTTATTCAAGTTGTGTTACGTGTTGATGGTTGAAAACCCTAATTTACTAAATATTCTCTCCCGAGCAACATTTAGTATGCTCGTTTACATATTAACCTATCACTCTCGTGCATGAATTCAGAAAAGAAAAGAGTTTTTAAAGTTCTATGATTTTCTTTTAAAAACCACACAAATCGCGTTAATCTCTCTCGAGCATTCTCTCAATTTGTGGTGCTTATCACCTTAGTACTCATCATAAATCTCCTCTCGGACTCATTATCAATCATTATAGGCCTTAAATGGTGATCGAGCATTTAAAACTCATGAAGAACAATGATAAACACTTCAATAATGCAATGACAAAACAAAGAATACGTTGAATTAGAAATAAGCATATATTACAACTTAGGCTACATCGCAGCCTTGGAATAACAAAATTAGTTCATGATAAACTTAATATAAAGCATAACTAACACAAAATTCTTGAACTTAGAAGAAGAAAAGGCTAAAAAGTACTTAAAAATACAAAATTACAAACCAAACTCTCTTCCTCCTTCTTCTTCTTCCATCACCCGTTTCTGTTCCTCTTTTTCTACACTTTGTATGAGGTTTTTGTTGAGTGAAGGATGATATAACTCCCCCAAAACCTCCTCTATTTATAGTTTTTAGGAGGTGAATAAAAATATGGAAAAATAACTTCAATCTTGCTTCCTATTTGCTAATTCTCAAAGCTCATCTTCAACTTGCAATGTTTGAGTTATTTTATGTATTTTCTTCACTTTCTCCGCCCAAAACCTGCAGCAAATGATAGTTTTGATGTTGTATGATACATATACAATGAACTTGAGCTATAAAATATGACAAAAGTAGCCGCCCCAAAGCAAGTTGCACATTTTATGACATTTCTTATTGTTCTCTGTATAACCGTGAGTTTGGGATGCTTTTTGCTATTTTTGATTTATCTTGCATTTACTTGTTGATGTAATGATAAAACCTAGCAAGATTTAGCATAAAATGGGTGTTTTTACAAGAAAATAGCAAAATAGTTCAAAACGAGCAAAACTGAGCAAAAGTGATAGAAATTTGATGTAAAAATGGTTAAAAATTAATAAGAATGATATAAATAATTACTAAATTAGACTTATCATGAGAAACAAAAAAAAAATATACAAAATGGCGTGCACATGTATCAATCCATGTATAAGCAAACATGTCGCGCTGGCTTGTCCTAGGAGAGATCTGCGTGAATGCACTCTGCCCAATCTGAGGCTACCATGTGTCATGCAGTGCAATTTAAAAATCACGTGTGTTTGTAACTGAAATTATTTACTAAATTTACGCATTTTGTTTTATATTGGGCGAATCCCACATCGAAAAATTGAGAGTTATTCACTCTGGTAAACTACTATAAATAGAGGTACCTATTCCAATATTTGGCATTCAATTTAGAATTTAAAAAAATTAAGGGTTTCAAAAAGTGTAGACTTTCGGAGGACTAGTGGGAGAGAAAAATTTATTCTAAAAAGTTTCTTTCCTCAAAGTTTAATGATTTTTGGAGCCCACCCTCCGGACAGTTTTAGGTCATTGCGTGGAAGACAACAGGATCTCGATTTCCTCTATTTGCTCAGGGTTCTAGGAGATAATTATTATTCATCCTGGTTTTCTTATCTTGAAGTAATTCCAGATATGTTCTTCTTTCCTTCTCCTTTAAGTTTTTCACTTTTCTATTTATTTACAGTTTTTCTTATTATGCCTTTTATAAATTTACGTTATTATTATGAATGTATCAGAGTAGAGGCATATAGATTTAAATTAGTAATTTTAAAATCAACCTTAGGTTAAAATTAAGAATTTTAAACCCTTCCGCTGAGTTAACTTAATTAAATTAGAAAGGATTTTTGAAATCCGTCCCAACAATTGGTGTTAGAGCAAACGGATCTATAGAGATAACCCTATTCCTGGGAACTCTCGCTTGTGAGGTGTCATGAAGTGTGACTCTTCGACCGGGGGCTTAGGAAGCTAGAAGAGTCTCCTATGCTTAGTGCTCTGATAGGTACACTTTATTGTGATTACAGTTGGAGAACTGTGAACCAAACAATTTGCATCAAAGTTAGGTTAATTAATAACTAAGTTAGTTTTCCCAACAATTGGTATCAGAACCCGCCTCTGATTACATTTATAATATATATGAATAGGTATAATATGATCAAAATAAATAGATTTGCAATTTAATAAAATAGAGATTTTATTAAGAAGGAAAGTTAGTTTAATTTGACATAAATAATAATCTACAGTTTGATTTAAATTGTTTAAATTGATAATGAATTAATAGTTAATTCAGATGATTGCTTGAAGTAATGACTTAAATTGTTTAAATAGTTAATGAATTAATATTTAATTAGATTATTTAAGTTACTGGTTTAAATTGTTTAAATCGATAATAAAATTTGAGTCAATTCAGATTACTCGAATTAAAATTTGTATTATGTTGATTGTATGACAAGATTATGTGTTCTTAACCAAGATTTAAGAAATCGTATCAAATTGATCTAATAAGATTAGATTCAATTAATTTTTACAAAATCGGATAAAGTTGATCTATTGAGATTAATTATTTTATGAAATCGGATAAAATTAATCTACTAAGATTAGATTCAATTATTTTTTAAATTAAAATTTTTAATTTAAAAAATAAAAAAAAAATTTTGACGCTGCGTCAGCTGCTGACGTCCACATTTTCCAATTAAAATTTTTTTTTGGAGGATGGGTAGACTTTAGTACTGGTTTACATAATAATTAAAAATTAATTTTTGTTAATTAATTTAATTTTAGAATGAATTCTGAAAAAAAAAATAGATTATGAGATAATCTAAAATGTAAGACGGTACTATTTTAATTAAAATTAATTTTTATTAATTTTAGAATAAGATTCTAGCATAGACTATGAGATAATCTAAGTTACCATATTGTTTGAATAAAAAATTAATTTCTATTAATTAAACTAATTTTAGAATGGGTTTCTAAAGTAGATTATGAGATAATCTATGTTGTAAGACAATAGTGTTTTAAATAAAAAATTAATTAATTAATTTTGTTAGTTAATTTTTTGGAATGAGAATCTAAAGGGGATTATGGGATAATCTAAGTTGTAAATGCAAATTAATTAAAGACCATTAGTTTATAAAAATCAAGTGGGAGCAAGGTCCAATTGTTGAAACCTCACGGTCTCCATTACCAGTCTAGCAGTATAGTAGATCGATAGACCTCCCTACGAATGATGTCGATTTGCAGATTACAGGGTTAAACTTCTATGGGGATAAGCCAAAGTGCAAGAACTAATGCGACCACGCTGCTATAGAGTATTACGTGTATTTGTATGGAGGTTTAGGTAATGGTTTACACTTGACTAGCGTGATGCATTACCCTCCTCGAGGAGCTCTGTGGTGTTATGTTAGTGACTAAGGTAAAGTGGTGAGTTAATCATGTTTAGTAAGAGTTGCAAGAAAACATGTTAATTGAGAATCATTCTCACCCAAGCTAGCTTCGTGCAACCCCGCTGCCGGTGAGTGAGAAGTGGTGTGTTTGGGTCATCATTGCATGCATGATAGTATAGTTTAGTGGATACCTGACTAATTATGTTTGCTAAAATAAGTGAATAGATATCACTGCATTATATATGGCTCTTGTTAGACAGTTACACACATGTTTGCATTTACAGTGTTTTCAAAATGGATACGACTAGTGAACTTCACTCGATTCTAATACACAATGCACTCAATAGACCAAATTACACTACTTGGAAAAACAAGTTGGACTTAGTAATTACTCACAAGGAACTTGAGATTGTTCTCACTAAAGCTTGTCCATCAATGCCCACTGTTAATTGCATAGCTACTGAAAAAGAGTGTTACGAACGATGGCATGCGGCTAATGAGTTAGCCAAGTGCTATATATTGACCTCAGTGTCAGAAGTACTCAGGCATCAGATGCTTGAGAAACAAACAGCAACTGAGATGATTGAACATTTGAAAGAAATGTTCGAGGAGCAATACAAAGCAACGAGGTAAGAACTCATAAAGAAGTTGCTCAACATGAGGATGTCCGAAGGAATACCAGTTGAGGAACACATCATGAATCTGATGGCATGTTTTTCTAAATTGGAAATCCTCGGAGCTGAGTTTGATACTCAAACTAAGCAGGATATCATCCTTAGTTTGTTGTCCAGCTCATTCACTCAGTTAAGGCTATATTTTTACTTGAACAATAAAAAGTATTCGCTACCTGAACTAATGAAAGAGTTGCCGGCAATATAGGACTCTTTGTAGGGCATGAGGAGTGCCCACGAATTAGGCATGAGCAACAATCAGGAAGTCAAAAGAAAGTGCTTCCTCTACAAGGAAGTGGGCCACTGGAAAGGTGACTGCACTAAGGACTTAGCTGCACTGCCTGCAAAGACTGCTATGCCATCTAGTGAAGGTATATTGATATCTCACTTAGTTGAGCCATGCGCAGTTGAGAGTCCACCATGTGTGGACTCAAATTCAACTGATCAAGTTTGTAATATGCTACAGGGGCTCAAGCTAACCAAGAACCTGAATGATGGGAAGCTATACCTGAAAGTTGGAGACGGTACAAGAGTAGCGGTCTTAGGAGTAGGAAACGTTAGCTTAGTATTTAATGATAGAGTTTTGATTTTAAAAGATTATTTATTTGTACCTGCATTGTACAGGAATTTGATTCATGTGTTTCATTTTATAGATAACTATTATTCAGTTAATTTTTGTTTTAAACATGTCATCACAAGAAATAAATTGTTTATTTGCAAAAGTACATGTATAAATGGTTTATTCATGTTGTTCCCTAATCAAAACTCTAAAGGATTCTAACACAAGCTCACTTGCAAATAGTTTATTCATGTTGTTTGCCTAATGAGACATAAGTCAGACTCTTTTGAAAAGTTCAAAGAGTACAAAGTTGAAGTTGAAAAGAAATTAGGTAAACAAGTTTAGTCACTTCGATCAGATCGAGGCGGTGAATAATTTTCGGGTGAGTTTCTAGATTTCCTAACTAAATAAAAAAAAAATAGTGTTAGAGGGTTTTTAAAGAAAATGACGCTAATTCTAAATAGCTAGGCACAACTCGGGATACATTGGATGCATTAGATGCACCTACTATTAGGGTTGACAATGTTTTAAGTACACGAGAACCTAGGTGTAGTGGGAGGATTGTTAGGACACCTGACAAGTTCATGGCGGGAGCCTTAACGGTTGACTGTGACATTGAATCTGGTCCTCTTAGCTACAATGAGGCAGTCAAAGACAAGGATGCTTTGTTAGGAATAGTGTTCTAAAATCCAGATTTATTCTGTTAATATTATTTTATTAAAGAATAAAATTGAAGTTCCAGCCATTTCCTTGTTAAATTTATGTAAGCGAGCATTTATACTACGTATGATTTTTTTTTTGGAAACATCCATGGAATGGGTGTAGTCCTCATAATACAATTTACATGTTTGTTATGAGATTAACCCACAGATAGACTTGGAACAAAAGGTATGCATTGTTGTTTGAAAGACTCGTAGTCAAAGACAAGTTAGACCACTTGTATGCTAATACTATAACGTGACACTCTACATGACATGTCTTGGTCATATGGATGGTAATCCAAAAGTGTTAGGTTGGTGTGTTTAATAAGACTGGAACACTTAGTTGGACCATGTGAGTTGCTTGTTTCTAGACTACGATAGGTGATAAGTGATTCATGTTGTACTGTTTGAATGATTATTCTAAATCCTAAGAGCATTATGGACTTGTGCATCGAGTGTTAGTTACTTTGGTGTACTAGAAGTAAGGTTTAAACACATGACTGCATTCCCACGTACAATGGGTATGATGTGAAGTGTGACAAGGATCAAGTATTCAATAGGGAATCTACAGTCTCTTATGAGATATAGATGTCCCTTAGTTGATTCGCAAATATTTGAATAGTTCAGAAATTTTGGCCAAAGTATTCCAAGTGTTTGACATTTGAAATTTATACTATGAATATATTCAATTACAAATGAATTATTCAGTGAAGGGCGAGTCCATAACTAATGGACAAGCTGTGAGAAAAATAATGGTAGTAGTTATACTTATTCTTTGTCATGGATATCTAGTGGAGGGGTTATTGTCATCAATATAGTCTATTAGTGAGATATCAAAAAAATGGTTAAAGTCTGGAATACAGTGACATTTATTTAGTGGAATTAAGTCTCATTAAATGGTAATTAAATTATTTTATGAGATGATTAATTTAACCAATTTGGAGCTAGATTTAAATTGTCCCTAAAGTCCCTGTGTAAGCCTCTGTATTTATTGCCATCAAAAAAATATTAAAGAATTCATGAGATGAATTATTTGTCTATGAGATGGGTAAATTTAATTTTGCCAAACATTATTCATGAGATGAATAAAAGTTAAAAATTTGAAAATAAAATAATTTTTAAAATTAAAATTCATAAGATAAATTTTTACAGATGGGAAACAAAGCAAAACAAAAAAAAATAAAAAAAATACTGCGCACAAGCCACGATCCGCTTATTCACGAATGGGCCAACTAGTGAGCAACACGTGTCTCCCGCAGGGTGGCCCTGGGGCGGATCCCCGTGCACGGGCCGTGGCCAATCGCGTCATGACACGTGGCATGCGGTGATAGGCAGAAACACTCATGTTTATCCCAGTTCATGAAAAAGCAGCGTTTTATCCCTTTTAATGCTTAAAACACAGGTTTTATTTTTTAACTGATTTTGATATTAGCGAATTCCGCATCGGTTTTTGAGTAATTTTTCGCTCAGGTAGCCTACTATAAATAGAGGTACCTATTCAGAGGTTTGGCATTCAATTGAAACAAATTATTTTGGGCTTCTGGAATTGTTTCGAAGACATTTTGTGAAGTTTTTTCTTTCTACAGTTTAATATTTTTCAGAGCCCACCTTCCGGGTAGCTCGAGGTCATTGCATAGAAGATCGCGGGGTCTCGATTTTGGTATTATTCTGAAGATTGTTTTCTTTCTGGTACTCTTATATTGGAGCAGTTTCAGGTATGTTTTCTTTCCTTCACCTTTATTTTTCGCTTTTCTATTTATTTATATTATTTGTTATTATGCCTATTTTAGTTTATGTATTGTTATGAATGTATTACAGTAAAAGACCTGTAGATCTAAATTAACACTTTAGATTTGGAGAATTAAATTATGAATTTTAAATCAACCCTGGGTTTAGAATTATGAATTCTAAACTCCTTTCGCTGCTTAAACTTTATAAAATTAGGGAGAATTTTTGAAATTCGTCCCAACAACCAGTATTAGAGCAAAGGAATTTATAAAGACAACCCTATTCCCAGGAGCTCTCGCACGTGAGGTGTCACAAAGCGTGACTCCCTGACCGGGGGCTTAAGTAGAGAGAAGAGTCTCCTACTTTAAGTGCTCTAATAAGTGCCTTTTGTTGTGGCCATAGTTGAGAACTGTGAACCCAGCAATTCATGTTAGAGTTATTTTTCCCAACAACTGACCAATAGGTCTTAGGAATGAAACCTAAGTTAGGATCTATGTATTTTTATCAGGTCTGGAATTTTGTAGAGGTGCCTGTTGGCATTAAGCTCATTGGATGTGAATGGGTCTACAAGAAGAAAAGAGGAGTAGATAGGAAGGTAGAAACCTTTAAGGCAAGGCTAGTTGCTAAGGGTTTTACCTAAAAGGAAGGAATTCATTATGATGAGACCTTCTCACCAGTAGCCATGCTGAAATCCATAAGAATACTCTTACCCATTGCAGCTCGTTATCAGATCTAGCAAATGGAAGTCAAAATGGCCCTTTTGAATGGTCGTCTTGAAGAAGACATCTATATGGTGCAACCAGATAGTTTCATTGGAAAAAATCAGGAGCACGTGGTATGCAAATAGAAGAAGTCCATATATGGACTAAAGCAAGCGTTGCACTCATCGAATATTAGATTCAATGAAGCGTCATAATCTTATGGTTATAGCAATTGGTTGACAAACCATGCGTGTACAAACGACATCAAGAGAAAGTAGCGACTTTCTTAGTATTGTATGTAGACGATACACTACTCATTGGGAATGATGTAGGGGTGTTATCAGCTGTAAAGATTTGGTGAGCTAGTTCTAGTTGGGTATACGAATTCAGACATCTACTCAGATGAAGATGCCAGACGTTCGACGTCTGGGCATGTCTTTACCCTTGGAGTAGGAGCCATTAGTGGGGGTAATGCTAAGCAATATTGTATTGCTGACTTCAGCATAGTGGTTGAATTCAATGTAGCTCTAGAAGCTGCATGGAGGGTATGTGGGTTCAGATAGAATAATTGACCTAGTAGACTTTTGGATCATACACAGAAGAGATGGGTATAAAGCATGTCATAAATCGGATTTTGGACAAGTGGGCGATTGTTAGGAATAGTGTTCTAAAACCTAGATTTATTTTGTTAATATTATTTCATTAAAGAATAAAATTGAAGTTCCACTCGTTTTCTTGTTAAATTTGTGTAAGCAAGCATTTATACTGTATGTGATTTTCTTGTAAGTATCGTCCACGAGATGGAGAATGTCCTCAAATTGCATTTTTCATGTTTGTTCTAAATGGATAATGAGATTAAGCCACAGATAGACTTGGAACAATGGGTATAGACAGTTATTTGAATAACTCATGGTCGATGATGGGCTTGGGCTACTTGTTTATTAAGACCATTACTTATCACTTTAGATGACTTACCTTGGTTATGTGGACGGTGATTCAAAAGTGTTTGGTTGCTGTATTTAATAACATTGACACACTAAATTGGACCATGTGAGTTGCTTGTTTCTAGACCACTATCGGAGATGAGCGATTCATGTTGTACTGTTTGAACGATAACTCTAAATCCTAAGAGTATTCTTGACTTGTGCGTGGAGCGTTAGTTACTTTGGTATACTATAAGTAAGGTCTAAACGTATGACTGAATTCCCACATACACTGGGTAGCAGCGTAAAGTGTGACAAGGATCAGGTATTCAATATAGAATTTGCAATCGCCTACGTTGTATAGATGTCCCCTTAATTGATTCACAAGTATTTCAATAGTTTGGAATCTTTGGCCAAAGTATTCCAAGTTTTTGACATTTGGAATTTATACTATGAATATGTTCAAGTATAAATGAATTATTTAGTGAAGGGTGAGTCGGTAACTAATGGAGAAGCTGTGAGAAGGATAATGGTAGTGGTTATATTTATTCTTCGTCATAGACATCTGGGTAGAGGGGTTATCGTTATCAATACAGTCTATTTGGGAGATGTCGAATAAATGGTTTAAGTCTAGAGTGTAGTGAGATTTATTTAGTGGAATTAAGTCTCATTAAATGGTAACTAAATTTTATCATGAGATGATAATTAATTTAACATATTTGGAGCTAGGTTTAAATTGTCTGACGTCCCTCTGCAAGGCTCTGTATTTATTGCCGTCGAAAAATATTAAAGAATTCATGAGATAAATTATTTATCCATGAGATGGGTAAATTTAATTTTACCAAACATTATTTATGAGGTGAATAAAATTTAAAAATTACAAAATAAAGAAAATTTTGAAAATTAAAATTTGTAACATGGATTTTTTACATGTGGAAACCAAAATATATATATATATATATATATACAAAATCGTGCGCATAGGTATCAATCCGTGTATAAGCAAACAAGCCAACTAGCGCGTGACACTAGTCCTAGGTGAGATCCGTGTGAACGTGCACTGCCCAATCAGTGGCTGCCATGTGTCACACGGTGCAATTTTAAAATCACGTCTTTTTTTATCTGAGAGTGAAACCCAACGTTTGGACTTTGTTTTTTTTAATTAAATTTACGCATTTTGTGTTATACTGGGAGAATCTCACATCGAAAAATTGAGAGTTTTTCGCTCTGTGACCCTACTATAAATAGAGGTACCTCTTCTAAGATTTGGCATTCAATTTAGAATTAAAAAAATTAAAGGTTTCTGAAAGTGTTGACTTTCTGAGAGTTAGTAAGAGAGAAAAATTTATTTTGAAAATTTTCTTTCCTCAAAGTTTAATATTTTTCAAAGCCACCCTTCGGGCAGTTTGAGGACATTGCGTAGAAAATAGCTGGGGTCTTGATTTCCTCTATTTTCATGGGCTTCTAGGAGATAATTGTTATTCATCTAGGTTTTCTTATTTTGAAACAATTTCGGGTATGCTCTTCTTTCCTTCTCTTTTAAGTTTTTTGCTTTTCTATTTATTTATAGTTTTTCTTATTATTCCTGTTATACATTAATGTTTTTGTTATGGATGTATCAGAGTAGAGACATATATGTTTAAAGTAGGAATTTAAATCTGTATGTTTAAAATTAGGAATTTTAAAATCAACTTTAGGTTTATAATAAAGAATTTTAAACCCTTTCGTTGCTTTTAACTTAATTAAATTAGGAAATATTTTTATATTCCTTCCCAATAATTGGTATTAGAGCAAAGGGATCTATAGAGATAACCCTATTCCTAGGAACTCTCGCACGTGAGGTGGCACGAAGCATGACTCTCCAACCTAGGGCTTAGGTAACGAGAAGACTCTCTTACGCTAAGTGCTCTGATAGGTGTACTTTGTTGCGACTGCAGTTGGAGAACTGTGAACCCAACGATTGGCATCAAAGTTAGGTTAATAAATAACCAAGTTAGTTTTCCCGACATTTGATGAGTTGCTTGAGCTGGTTCACACAGATGTGTGTGGAACAATGAATGTTCAGGCAAGAGGTGGGTAGGGGTGCTTCATCACATTCACTGATGATTACTGAAGGTATGGATAAGTTTACCTAATGAGATATAAGTCGGACTCTTTTGAAAAGTTCAAAGAGTACAAAGCTAAAATTGAAAAGCAATTAGTAAAACAAGTTAAGTCTTGATCAGATCAAGTTGGAGAATATCCTTCGTGTGAGTTTCTGGATTTCCTGACTACAAAAGGGATAAGATCTCAGCTTTATGCTCTGGGTATACCGCAGCGGAATGGTGTTGCATAAAGAAGGAATAGGACATTGTTAGAGAGGGTAAGGTCCATGACGAGCCATGCTACTTTACCAATATCTTTTTGGGTCTATCCTAATGGAACAATGGTGGTCTTTTCTACTATTCTTTTGATCAAAAGATTTTTGTAAACATCAATGGGAAATGTTTAGAGGAGGATTTTTGTAATAGACTACAAAAGAAAAAGTAGAGTAGTGCTAGAGGAATTAAAGAAAATGACACTAATTCTTAATAGCTGGATATAACTCGAGATACAGTGGATGCATTAGATGCACCTATTGATAGGGTCGAGACTATTCCAGGTACACGAGAGCCTAGGTGTAGTGGGAGGATTGTGATGGCGTCTGACAAGTTCATGGTGGGAGCCTTAGTCGTTGACCATGATATTGAATCTGATCCTCTTAACTACAATGCGGAAATTAAGGACAAGAATGTTGACAATGGGTCTTAGCAATGAAATCGAAGATGGGATTTATGTATTCTAATCAGGTCTGGGATCTTGTAGAGGCCCCTATCGGCATTAAGCTCATTAGCTGTAAATGGGTCTACAAAAGGAAAAAAAGGAGTGGACAGGAAGGTAGAGCCTTTCAAGGCTAGGCTAGTTGCTAAGGATCTTACCCAAAGAGGAAGGAATCAATTATGATGAGACCTTCTCACCAGTAGCCATGCTAAAGTCCATAAGAATACTCCCATCCACTGTAACTCATTATGAAATTTTGGCAAATGGAAGTCAAAACGGCCTTTGTGAGAGGCCTTCTTGAAGGAGACATCTATATGGTGCAACTTAACGGTTTCATGGGAAATAATCATGAGCATATGGTATGCAAACTAAAGAAGTCCATATGTGGATTGAAGCAAGCATCACACTCATGGAATATTAGATTCATTGAGGAGATCAAATCTTAAGGTTTTGAGCAATTGGTTGAAGAACCATGCGTGTACAAGCAACATCAAGAGAAAGTAGTGACTTTCTTAATATTGTACGTCGATAGTATATACTCTTTGAAAATGATGTAGGGGTGTTGTCAGCTGTAAAGTTTTGTTTGTCAAGTCAGTTCAATGTGAAGGACTAAGGAGAAGCCATCTATATTCTT
Source organism: Simmondsia chinensis (assembly GCA_018398585.1). NCBI lineage: Eukaryota > Viridiplantae > Streptophyta > Magnoliopsida > Caryophyllales > Simmondsiaceae > Simmondsia > Simmondsia chinensis. The sequence goes on from JAGTTD010000004.1 coordinate 14,118,767, forward strand.
ATAGCTTCTGCGATATCGTAAGAGTAGGATGTTGGGTCTTTCTCGAGCAGCTTATATTGTCAAGGTTTAGCATAGGAGGACTTCAAGGAAAGGTTTTTGCCTTTCAGGCATGGAGTCCCTCTTTATTTAGAGCAGTGTCCTGAGACGCCTCAAGAGAAAGAGCAGATGAGGAATATTCCATATGCTTCAGCTATGGGAAACCTCATGTATACCATACTGTGCACGAGACAAGATATTTGCTATGCTATTGGTACGGTAAGCAGATGTCAGTCTAACCTGGGTTGGATGCACTGGGTGGCAGTGAAGCATAATCTCAAGTACTTGAGAAGAACTAGAGATTATATGTTGATCTTTCAAAGTGAAAAGCTGGTTCCAGTTGACTATATTGAATTAGACTTCTAATCCGACAGAGATGCAAGGTGTTCGATGTCTGGACAAGTCTTTACCCTTAGAGGAGGAGCCATTAGTGGGAGGAATATCAAGTAGTATGGTATTGCTGAATTTACCATAGAGGTTGAAAACGTTACAGCTTTAGAAGCTGCAAAGAAGACATGTAGGTTCTATTAGAGTAATTGATTTCACTAAGACTTTGATTCAGCAGACCTATGGATCATACATTGAAGGGATGAGTTTACAGTGTGCAATAAATTGGATTTAGGAAAAGGGGAGATTGATAGGAATAGTGTTCTAAAATCCAAATTTATTCTATTAATTAATAAATAAAATTGAAGTCCCAGTCCTATCCTCATTAAATTTGCATAAGCAAGCACATATATTGCGTGTCATTTTCTTTTGAGTATCATCCATAAGATGGGCAGAGTCCTCATATTACATTTCACATGTTTGTTCTAAGTGGATAATGAGATTAAGCCACATATAGACTTGGAATGAATGGTATATATGGAATGTTATTTAAATAACTCGTGGTTGGTGATAAGATTGGGCTACTTGTCTGGTAAGACCATGACTTGATAATTTAGATGACTCGTCATGGTCAGATGGATGGTGATCCAAAAGTATTAGGTTGGTGTGTTTAAGAAGATTGACACACTGAGTTGGACCATGTGAGTTACTTGTTTCTAGACTACTATCGAAGATGAGTGATTCATGTCATACTGTTTGAACAACGACTCTAAATCCTGAGAGTACTATGGACTTGTGTATGGAATGTTAGTTTCTTTGGTGTGCTATAAGTAAAGTCTAAACAAATGACTGAATTCCCACGTATAATGGGCAACAGCGTAAAGTGTGACAAGGATCGGGTATTCAATACGGAATCTACAGTCTCTTTTGAGATGTAGATGTCCCCTTAGTTGATTCAAAAATATCTGAATAGTTTGGAATCTTTGGCCACAGTGTTCCAGGTGTTTGACATTTGAAATTTTATACCATGAATAATGAATCATTCAGTGAAGGGCAAGTCGGTAACTAATGGAGAAGCTGTAAAAAGGATAATGATATTAGTTATATTTATACGTTGTTATGGACATCTAGTAGAGGGGTTGTTGTCAAAAATACAGTCTATTTGAAAAATATCGAATAAATGGTTTAAGTCTGGAATGTAGTGGGATTTATTTAGTGCAATTAAGTTCCACTAAATGGTAATTAAATTTTATAATGAGATGGTAATTAATTTAACCCATTTGGAGCTAGATTTAAATTGTCTCTGAGATCCCCACACAAGCTTATGCTTTTATTGTCGTCAGAAAAATATTATAGAATTTATGAGATGAATTATTTATTCATGAGATGAATAAAAATTAAAAATTATAAAATAAAATAATATAACACGTGGGAAACAAAGCAAAAAAAAAAAGTAAAAAATCGCATGGGTCTTGCAATCCTCGACGTGCCCGGGCAGCCAACTGCCTAAGGGGGAGATCTGCGTGCCCTGACGCCAACCAATTGGCACGCACCACGTGGCATGCGGTACATTAAACGGTGAGTTTTTGATTGATTTTTGCTTAAAAGCTGCATTTTGCTTGGAAGTTTCGCGCCCCACATCATAAAATTGTGATTTTTTCACTCCGGTATACTGCTATAAATAGATGTACCAATTATAAGGTTTGGCATCCAATTCAGAAATTAAGGGTTTGTGAAAGTATTTACTTTTAGAGACCTAATTGGAGAGAAAATTTTTAATTAAAATTTTTCTTTCCTTAGTTTAATATTTTTCGGAGCACGCTCTCTGGGCAGTTTCGAGGTCATTGCGTAGAAGGCTACTGGGTCTCTATTTTCTCGGCATTCCTAGAGTTAATTATTAGTCTTCCAATTTTCTTTAATTGGAGCAATTTCGGGTACGACTTTCTTTCCTTCTATTTTATGTTTTGGCTTTTTTATTTATTTACTGTTTTCTAATTATATGCGCTATAGTTCATGTAATTATTATGAATATAATAGAGTAGAGGACTGTAGATTTAAATTAGAAATTTAAATCTGTAGATTTAAAATAAAGAATTTTAAATAAACCTTAGGTTTAAAATTAAGAATTTTAAACCCATCTGCTGTATTAATTTTATAAAATTAGGGAGAATTTTTTAAATTTGCGCCAACAGTTCCAACCAGTGCACTATTAGCTGTGGCGCGGAGAGAGAGAGAGAGAGGGAGATGGATTTTTTTATTTTTTTTAATTTTAAAATTTAATTGTTCTAAAAATTATTAAATTTAAGACAATCCTTCTACAAGCATTACTATAGTAAGATCATTTTGTCTACCTATTTATTCACACTATATCCCACTTAATGAGGTTCTTACATTAAGTAAACTCGATTGTCTAGATCGCTCCAAGTAATGATTGGTGCACGTTCTCAAATTGTTAAATATGAACTTAGCAAGTGCAAATTCATGTCATTAACAACCTCTCAATGCACATCATGCATTTGAACTATGGTGTCGACCTATCAATATAAAAGAATGGTATACGCTAAAATATGATATGAATATTTAGTTCGCAATTGTACATAAAATAAAATGTGCCATCGTTCAAAAATCATTGTTTGAGGTGCTTCAGTGGGACTGGCTTGCTCCTCCCCAACAGTCAAAATCAAACCCAATAGCACCCCAATCCCCAGAAAGCTCCAAATCTTCTGAAATAGAAAGTCGTTGTGTTTTGAAAGAGGAAAATGATGAGTTCTAAAAAGGTTTGTTATACTGATTATTAAACCATGTATACATCTTAGTAAAGCAAATCTCAACATAAAGCTATCAGAAATCTCAAGATAGATTTGGAGAAGAAAGGGGAGGAAGCAGCGGAGAAAAGGAAAGAGAGAGAGAGGCTATCACAAATTTCAACATAAAGCTCTCTCTACTGAGGGCGGTTATTTATATTAAAAGCTAATTAGTAACCCTAAAATGACCCTAATATCATCTATTGACCCAGTTCAATAATTAGATTTAATGCTGGGTTTGTATCAATACCTTCATCTTTGAGAGAATGTTGTCCCCAAAAGGCAAGGTATTAATATCCAAATTGGTAATCTTTTAGGATCAAACACTATAAGTATAAATCCTATCAAATTAATTTTTTAACAACTAATAAAGTTTGCCAAAATTTTTACCCTTAAAAATTTATAGTAGAAGGTGATTTGGTAATTATAGGGAACTAAAGGATTAAAATGGTATTTTTGGCAAAAGTGTAACCCTATTTTTCAATTCTCATTCATGAAACATAAGCCTTGTAACGTCTTCCTTCTTAAAACTAATCATAGCACTCGTTGGCGAGGGTGGCGGCGCTTGGTGAACACCCAGTGACGCAATGCCACGATGGCGGTGATGACCCCTCCTCAGTCATCTAATCTTTGCTGCCCTCTTCGTTGACACTCCCCCTTGAGTTTTCAGCCTCTGTTTTGACAAGGAGAATGAAGACAGTGGCTTCGTCTCTTTCTCGGGCGAGCATCAACGGTGGCGGCGCATCTTGACTGTGATCTTCTTGTTCGGTTCCCCAGCAATGGTTTCATTCTCGATTAGGCGCGGAGGTTCCGAGTTCTTCTCCTGGATTTCATCGACGTGCTTGCCGATCTCCTGGAGCTCTCTGTCGGTGTTGAAGGTTTCGACACCATGTTCTTCATTCTATTTTCGATTAGATCTGGCTCCATTGTCTTGATGATGTCTGGCTCTTCGCCGTTCTCCTCCTCTAGCACAACTGGTGACAGATCGATCACCTGCACTTGAATCTCGGTCACAAGCTGTCGCGTCGATACTCCTGTGGTGGCCGAATCTATTGGTTCCAACTTCTCCACTTTTAGATCTTCAACAACAACAATTTTTGCTTTGTGCTTACAATTGATTCATGTAAGGTAATGATCGATCGATGCTTTTATTTTAGTGAATTCTGCTAATGCGTATGCTTCAACCTTAATTGATGAATTTCTTAGGACCTCCATTGATGGTTGCTGAGGAACACTGCTCCGATACTAATTGTTATGATCAGAGTAAATCAACAATCTCAATTGAAATTCAATTAAGGAAAACGATCCAATAATAGAAGTATTTGTATTGTTGTATCGCAGTATAGTGTAGGATTTACGTGTAGAAATATAAGAACTAAGGGAGGGAGAAGATAGATTTGGGGAAGAGGGGGGAGGGATCAGCAGAGAAAAGGAGGGAGAGAGAAGCTATCACAAATCTCAACATAAAGCTCCCTATACCATTGACTCTTTTTTATATTAGAAGCCAATGACCCTAATGTCCTCTATTGACCATGTTTAGTAAGTAGATCTAATGTTAGGTTTGTATCACATGGGCATTGGGGAAACAACCCAAATAGGGACTGGCATGTCCCTCTCCCAAAAAGGACGGGGCTTTTGTGTCCCTTTCCTCATTTTTTTTTAATTTAAAAAAGAAATTTTAATTGGGCCGGTCTCCTACAACAACAACAACAACAACAGACCCAGTGCCTCCAAGGGCTCCTACATAAGCAGGGTCTGAGAGGGGTAGATGTACGCAGCCTTCCCCCTTCAAGGGGCCACCCTGAAGAGAGGCTGTTTTCGAGGACTCCCAACCTTGAGAATCTGGTTCGCAGCATAGAGCGAAAGACCTGGCAGCAGGATAGCATAAATCATGAGTAGGGCCAAACACACGACGAGCATTATCATAGTAATTGGGCCGGTGGCCTAATAGAAGAAAAATAGGCTAATTTATATTATACTTTTTTCCTTTTTAGTAATGAAGTGGGGTTACCAATAACCTTGACTATAAACGCCCCAACATAAGCATTATCATAGTCCTCTCTTTTCCCTGAGTAGAGGGTTTCTAGGGCATCCTACCCTTGGGTTTCAATTTTCTTTGCCTCCGTTTTTTATTCTTCTACTTCTCTCTTCATTCAAGCATTTAGTTCTTTCCCTATCGTACGCTGTGCTCATTTACTCTTTTTCAGGGTCCTTAGTCTCTATTTAATGAGTTTGGCTTTGGCTCCACCAGACCTCTGACCGAAAGTAAATGGGGACTCCCCTTGCAAATTTTACCCTTTTAAATTGGCCATGAGAGTGGGTCAGCCCTTCATCTTGTAATCCTAGTTTTTGGTGTTTTCCATTTTGGTTGCTTTTTCGCTTGGTGGTGTTTCGGTGGTGGCCTTTGTCTTGGATTATGGAGAAAAGTGTTGTTTCTGGGAGTGGGGTGCTTAGCAGTCCCGAGGTGATCTCCCTAGGGGTGGATTGCTCGAAGTTACAGGAGAATGAAGGTGTTAGCGCTGCTCTCTAGGAGCTTGTTCTTATCGGTTGGATCCTTGTTGAAAAATCCTTCAAAATCGGGCCCGCGAAAGCAATTTTGGGCAAAGCATGGGTCCTCAAGGAAAAGGTGGAGATTCATGAGCTCTCAGGCAACATGTTTCTTTTTGTCTTCAATACTAAAACTGATAAGCAAAGAGTGTTAGATGGAATTCCTTGGTCTATTAATGATCCTCATCTTGTGTCATGACCGGAGAGGATTCTTATGGTGATTTTGATGTATTTTTCTTATTAAAGTTAGAATAAGGCTTGGAGTGGGTTTTTGTTAGTTACTCTTGATATTTGGCGGGAATTGGACATGAGTAGTGTGTGGGTTCTATGTTGTTTAGCTATCTTTCAATTAGTATATATAGAGTACTTAGAGTGTAAAGAAGAGGCATTCAATGAAAATTAAACAAACTCTTGTCATCTCAATTTCTTCTATAATTCTCATCTCTTTTTCCCTTCTTTTTCTCATCTCAACTTTAAATTCAAGTTATAATTCAAGTTTGATCTTGAATTATAACATTTGGTATCAAAGCGGAATTGGCTACTGTTTCATTGATTTGGCTCGACGCAAGAAATCAGTTCCAATGGCTGGAGTAACTACCCGTGCTGCTACTGCTGCTACTGTAGCTCATCCCAGTTATGCTGCTGCTGTGAGAGTTAATCCTCGCAAGGGGGGTGAGATCAATCAATTTGAGCAATTGAGGTTATAGATGCAAGAAATGTTTGTGCAAATGCAGCAAACTCAGGATCGGAGGTTAGCTGAGAGGTTGGATCAACATTGAGGTTAATTGAAGCTTGAATTCAGGGCTTATAGCAGCAAATGGATCGCCAGCAACAACCGGTCGGAGGTTGATTTCTATCAGCTGCTAGCCAACATGATCGACCACCAGATCCTATTTCCCTTCACTCTTTTGGATCCAGTGAGCAAGGATCTTGTCATGATCCTAGCCATGACATGGTCCAACTCATCAGCTAGGATAACAACGAAAAAAAGAGGATGAGTCGTTCTTAGAGATTGTCAAAGTCCGAGTCCGCACTAGGGACCCGAGGTTCGCAGCCAAGACCAGGTCAAGGTCGTAGAGGTTCAAGGTCGGGATCGGACCGGTTGCAGCCAGACAGTGTCAAGGGCTCGTCCGCAGCGCCCGATAGTCCAATTCTAAGCACCCGATAATGTCAACGGTTGGCCTTCAGCTTCAAACGACTGCTGCAAGTGTCCAGCAAGCTCCCAGGAGGGCATCATCCTGGAAGGATCTAGAAGAATCTGGAAAATTGCAAGTTGGGTGCTCCCCTAACCGTTTTTCCCTCCAAATATTTGAATAATCCCTTTTCCCTCCATTATTTGAATTGTTGGTTATTTTTCCGCCATTTTATTTGAATAAATAAGATTTGTAATAGCTTAGGAAGTCTCTAGAATACATTATTAGAATTTTATAAATGGAAGGGCAAACACTTGTAATTGTCATCAATGATAATATGAATGAAATTCAAGAGTTCAACTCTTAATTTTCTCTCATCTCATACTCTCTATTCTTCTCTCATCTAACTCTACTTCTTTTTCTCATCTAAGTCTAAATTCACCTTCTTTCTCATCCCAAACTCTCTAAAACTCTATCAATTCTCAATATCAATCAAATCTTGAGCCACTAACTCGAGGTCATGAATCGAGGATCGTGACAAGTGGTATAAGAGCCATCTCGATCAAGAGGCTTGTTATCAAAAAAAAATAAAAATCCGTTCGCATCAAAAAAAAAAAAAATCCGCTGCAATTCATCCGGTATTGATGACATCCGAGCTCCTCAATCAATCTGGCCATCACTAGAAGCTACCGTGCTGCCTTGACAATGTCTTCATCCGAAGAGACCAATGCAACTCAAGAAAGAATCGCAGTCATTGAAAAACGCCTTGACGTCATGTCTCGCACATGGCAACAAGACCGAGCAAAGGATCGGGAGGAGCAGCACCTCATCAACGAAAACTTTAGGTCGGGAATGACTTTAGAACTTCAGTAGATGCTTTGGCCGAAATCACAAAAGGACTACAACAAACAATCCAAAGAATGGAGAAAAGGCCGGAGGTAGAATCCGAAGTAGCACCTCCATTTATGCCGCACCAAGAAACAGGGGGATCCGGCAACTTTGCAAGACTTGGTGGTCAAGGAATGACGCCTCCTGCCCCACCAGAACCAAGGGAGGATAGGGGCCACTCACGCAACATCGAAATTGGAGACCACAGTCGTAATAATGGAAGGAACCGGTCCTGGCCTGTGCATCATACACCAAAACTAGATTTACCAAGGTTTGACGGCACTAATCCGAGGGCGTGGATAAGAAAGTGTCTCAAGTAGTTCCGTTGGTACCACGTTCCAGTGGCCGAATGGGTGGAATACGCTTCAAGTCATCTCCATGACTCGGGAGATTCTTGGTTCCACGCTTTGGAATTGAGGCATCCACTCATGACATGGCATTCTTCATGGACGAATTATGCAAAAGGTTTGGGGATCGTACTCTACAAGACGTTGTGGAAGAATTTACTAAAATGACTCAGACCGGATCCGTGGAGGACTATGTCATTCGCTTTGAGGAATTAAAAAGCTTGATGTTGATCTACCATTCCACCTTGAGCGAAGATTACTTCATTTCGAGCTTCATTAGTGGATTAAAACCGGCAATGAGAGCTATTGTCAAGGCCGGTAGGCCACCCAACTTGAGTACCGCATTTGAACAAGCAAGACTGCAGGAAATTGCCATGGACGAACTGAAAATTCTTATGTAGCCCACACACCGACCGGGCCAGTCACGCAGGGAGGAGTCCGTGTCCAGAACCGCAGTGTCCAGCCCGATCCAGCAGCCGCAGCAATCTGTCAGCACGGGAGCCAGGCCAACCGTGTTTAAAGAAGGACAAACCGTGTCAATCGGTTCCTCACAACCAGGCCGTGACCACCGGAAGTGTTATAGATGTCAAGAACGTTATTTTCCAGGACACCGATGTAAGGAAAAGCAACTGAACAGCATGAACGGCACGGTGGAAATAAAAGAGACGGACTATGAGGACGAGGAGCAATTTCAAGGCGAGGAAACGGAAGTTTCATTTTGTGCCTTGGAGGGTAATGTCACACACAACACCTTCAAATTAAAGGGAAGCATTAAACGAAGACCTATAACGGTTTTGGTGGAGAGCGGAAGCACTCACAGCTTCATTGACGAGAACTTGGCTAAGAAACTGAAGTTACCGACCCTACCGATAGCCGTAATGACTGTAACAGTGGCAAACGTTGAGGTTCTTATGAGTTACTTAAGTTGTCCAAGGGTCGAATGGAAGGTACAAGGCCAAACATTCGAAGATGACTTTCGGGCACTGAAGCTACGAGGAAGCGACATGATCCTTGGAGTAGATTGGCTCCATAAACACGGGCCAATAACATTTGACTTCAAGGCACTTGAGTTCGCATGCTACCAAGAAGGGAAGAAAATCCAGCTTCGGGGAATAAATAAGAAGGCTACCGTGAATACATTAACTAGACAAAACATAGCCAAGGCCATCAAAAACAACGTGGGACAATTGATAGGCTGATTTAAAAAGACAAAAGAAGAAGTTGTTAACATTGAGCCCATGAACATTTTGGAACGCTGTTGGATCAAACGCAATGGAAGGACAGTGCGTCAAGTCTTAGTGCAATGGGCCAATTGGACTAAAGGGGAGACATGGGAAGACTTGTCTGAGGTTCAGAAGCAATTTTCGAACTTCAATCCTTGAGGACAAGGATTAATTCGAGAGGGCGGCAATGTCATGATCCTAGCCATGACATGGTCCAACGCATCAGCTAGGATAAAAAAAAAAGAAAAAAGGGATGAGTTGTTCTTAGAGATTGTCAAAGTCCGGGTCCACACCAGGGACCTGAGGTTCGCAGCCAAGACCAGGTCAAGGTCGCAGAGGTTTAAGGTCGGGATCGGACCGGTTGCAGCCAGACAGTGTCAAGGGCTCGTCCGCAGCACCCGATAGTCCAATTCTAAGCACCCAATAATGTCAATGGTTGGCCTTCAGCTTCAAACGACTGCTGCAAGTGTCCAGCAGGCTCCTAGGCGCGCATCATCCTGGAAGGATCTAGAAGAATCTGGAAAACTGCAAGTTGGGTGCTCCCCTAACTGTTTTTCCCTCCAAATATTTGAATAATCCCTTTTCCCTCCATTATTTGAATTTTTGATTATTTTCCCGCCATTTTATTTGAATAAATCAGATTTGTAATAGCTTAGGAAGTCTCTAGAATACATTGTTAGAATTTTATAAATGGAAGGGCAAACACTTGTAATTGTCATCAATGAAAATATGAATGAAATTCAAGAGTTCAACTCTTAATTCTTTCTCATCTCATACTCTCTATTCTTCTCTCATCTAACTCTACTTCTTTTTCTCATCTAAGTCTAAATTCACCTTCTTTCTCATCCCAAAGTCTCTAAAACTCTATCAATTCTCAATATCAATCAAATCTCGAGCCACTAACTCGAGGTCACGAATCGAGGATCGTGACAGATCTGCTGGAGGAAGGACTCAAGGACCCAGGCAATCTTGGGTGGAGATAAAGCCCTTTGATGGAAAGCATCCACAGTCATGGATCAGACGTTGTGAAAGGTACTTTCGATTTTATCACATAGATGATGTGGAGAAGGTAGAATTAGTTGCAGTTTATCTTCTAGGTGAACATGAGGTCTGGTCTTATAGTCTAATTCGTAGCAACCCTGGGTTATCTTGGGAAGATTTTGTTAATGAACTTTGTGAGAGGTATGGTGAAGAAGATCCGGGGGAGGTGATTAATCACTTCAATAAACTTGCTCAAACAGCTTCTGTAAGGGATTATATGACTCGTTTTGAGAACTTGCGTGCTAGAATGTTAACTGTTTGTCCTGGTGCAAGTGAATCCTATTACATATCGAGTTTTATTAGTGGGCTTAAACCAAGAATCAAAAACTTGGTTAAAGCTCTAAATCCTGGTACATTAACTCAAGCCTTCTCCAAGGCTAAGCTGATGGAGGCCACAGTCTTAGGTGGTTCAAAGGCTCCTAGGACAAGATCAGGACCTGCTTCTTTTGTGCAGCAGGGAAAGTCTAGCCATGTACCTAGAGCTTCGAATGTGGATGACAAAAAAAAAAATCAGAGGTTGTGTTTTAGGTGCAATTAGAAATACTTTTTTGGACATAAATGCAATCTCAAATCATTGATGGCTGTCACTAGCACTGATTCTGGTGAGGGCATTGAGGCCCACTATGATAAAGATGAAGTTGAGGAGCAGCAGGATGATGACTCTGGTAAATGGGATTATGATAAGATGGAAATTTCAGTCAAGGCTCTTACCGGCAGTGGGTCTCACAATACTATTAGAATTAAAGGGGATGCTGGACACTAACACATGCTGATTTTGATAGATAGTGGTAGCACACAATTTTGTTAATCCAAAAATTGATAAGTAAGTAGGACATGATCAAAACCAGCCCCTTCGCTGTCATAGTGACAGATGGCAATTCGATGATCACACAAATGAAGTGTAAGGGGTTCAGTTGGAGTATGCAGGGACATCCATTTGAGTATGACTTCAGAGTTCTCAAACTAAGAGGCTGCGATATGGCATTAGGGGTTGATTGGATGAAGACAATTAGTCCTTTAGTCTTTGATTTTGCATAGCTATCTATCTCTTTTAAGAAGGAAGGGCAAAGGGTGGTGTTGCAAGGAATCATGGAAAAGGGACACCTACAGCTGATGAATGGGAGCAAATTTGAAACATTGTTAAAGAAGGGAGATTCTCAGTGGATGGGTCAGTTTTTTTCCATCACAGCTGATATAGAAGAAAAGAAAGAGGTCACAGACCCTCATATTAAGCAGCTGCTGTTAGAATTTGAAGACATATGTGCTCAGCCAAGTTCCTTGCCTCCCCAGAGGTCCCTAGATCGAGCTATTCCCCTCAAGGCTCACTCTAATCCAGTGAACTTGAGGCCTTACAAGTACCCTCACTCACAGAAGAGTGAAATTGAGAGTCTGGTGGAAGAATTGTTGAGGACAAGCTTCATCAGACATAGCCATAGCCCATTTGCTTCCCTAGTGATCTTGGTAAAGAAGAAAGATAGGTCAGCTCGCATGTGTATGGATTACAGGCACCTGAATTCTCTCACAGTCAAAGATAAGTTCCCCATAGCTGTCATTGATGATCTGCTAGATGAGTTGAGGGGGTCTCAGTACTATTCTAAGCTTGACTTAAGGCAAGGCTACCATCAGATTAGAGTGAGAGATGAAGACATCCATAAGATAACCTTTAGAACTCACCATGGCCACTATGAATTTGTGGTCATGCCTTTTAGCTTGACCAATGCTCCTGCTACATTCTAAGCTGTGATGAATTCTGTGTTCAAAGATCACCTCAGGCAATTTGTGCTGGTTTTCTTTGATGATATCTTAGTCTACAGCCCCTCACTGGAAGCTCATATCAGTCACTTGAGACAAATCTTTCAGATCATGTGCCAGAATTAGTTGTTTGCCAAGCTTGCTAAATGTTCTTTTGCACAGGCTCAAGTGGAGTATTTGGGACACATTGTCTCGAAGGAGGGAGTTGCTATTGATCCTAACAAGGTTCAGGCAATCAGAGAATGGCCTGTTCCTTAGAATCTCTAGCAATTAAGGGGATTCCTTGGGTTAACTGGCTACTATCATAAGTTTATTGCTAGATATGAAGTATTAGCCAAACCTCTCTCCAATCTGTTGAAGAAGGATGCTTTTGTATGGTCAGAAAATGCTCAGTAAGCCTTTGAAGGGCTCAAGATTGTTATGTGTTCAGCTCCTGTGCTCATCATGCTAGATTTCGAGCAACCTTTTGTTCTGGAAACAGATGCTAGTAGCTTAGGAGTTGGAGCAGTGATCTCTCAACAAGGAAGACCAATAGCCTTCATTAGTCAGGGCCTTAGTCCCAGAAATCAATAGCTTTCCATTTATGAAAAAGAGTACTTGGCACTACTATTAGCTGTGCAGAAATGACGACATTATATAGAAGGGCATCATTTAATCATAAGGACATATCATCATAGTCTCAAATACTTACTTGAACAGAAGATCACCACGAGGGTCCAGAGAAAGGGGCTAATGAGTATGCTTGGACTCAGCTATTCCATTGAATATCATAAAGGGAAAGAAAACATTGTAGCAGATGCTCTTTCTTGAAGATTGGGGGAAGAAACAGAAGGGTCTTGCTCAGCTACTTCCTATGCCTTGCTTGAATGGATGGAAGAGATCTACAACAGCTATGAGGGAGACAAGTCTGCTTCAGATTGTGTTGCTGCCTGTACAATCTCCAATCCCTCTAGCCAAGAAGGGGGAATTTCAGTAACAAATGGAATTATGAGAATCAAGGGGAAGATTTATGTGGGCACCTCTGCCAATCTGAGGAAGCAGATCATTCAGGCATTTCACTCTTCAGCTTAGGGGGGGGCCACTCTAGTATAGATGGCACTTACAAGAGGCTTAAGTAGTACTTCAGCTGGGCAGGAGCTAAGAAGGCTGTGGAGGCCTTTGTCCAGAGCTGTGATGTATGTCAAAGACCCGAAACAGAACATGTCCAATATCCAGGGCTTTTGCAACCTCTTCCTGTATCTGATCGAGCTTGGCAGCATATCAGTATGGATTTTGTGGAAGGATTGCCCAAGGCTGAAGGAAAGGAAATAATATGGGTGATTGTGGACAGATTCACCAAGTTTAGCCATTTTGTTGCCTTAAACCTTCCCATTTCTGCTGAGAAATTGGCCAAGCTGTTCCTTGAGCATATCTGCAAGCTACATGGATTGCCTCAATCCATTGTTTCAGAACGTGATAGGATGTTTACTAGTTAGTTCTGGCGAGAATTGTTCTTGTTAATGGGTTCTACCTTGGCTCTCTGCTCCTCATATCACCCTCAATCCAATGGCCAAACTAAAAGGGTGAATCAATATGTTGAGCAATACCTATGTAGCACGACCTTCACTTATCCTGAGCATTGGTCTAGATGGTTGGCCTTAGCAGAATATGTCATGGCCATGACACCTTTCGGTTCCTTTACTATGTCTAGATATGAGCAGGTGCCGTGTTCGTGCTTGTCAAGACGATGTCCTAGGTCGCTGCCCAAGACCGTGCCTTGTTTGCTGCCAGTTCGCGCCCTACTCATGTCATGACATTGTCAAGTCCCTGTCTTGGTCCGTGCCAGGTCAGGGCCGTACCATGTCAAGACCTTGTCCCAGCTTGTCCGAGGTCCGTGTCCCAGCTTGTCCTGGCCTTTTCCGGGCCCGTGCCTGCCTTGTCCTGGTCCCGTGTCCTGCCCGCGTCTCCAGGGCCCTGCCCAGGGCTGCTGCCGCACTGGAACAGTGCCAAACTAGCCGTTAGGAGGCGCGCCCTCAACTAGCCGTTGGAGATTCCCTTGTGCCGCGCCTCTACTAGCCGTTGGGGGATCTTGGAAGATTTTATTTGATTTTGTTGATGTAATTAAGTAATTTCAAGTATTCTTTAATATTTCTTGTATTTTCTATAAATAGGCATTTGTATTTCATTTGTATTCATTCAAGTATATTCAATGAAATATCTCTTTTCATTTCTCATCTAATCCTACTTTTCTCATCTAATTCTAATTCTTTCTCATCTCAACTCTAACTCACTTCTTTTCTCGCCTAACCTCTCTTTCATCCTGGGCCTCAGTCTAGAACTTTGGCCGTCACAACCACGAGGCTGTGACAGAATACTGGTACAACACTCACTTTCATTCAGCTATAGGCACAACTCCTTTCAAGGCCTTGTATGGGTACGGTCCACTTGCTCCTTTGGTGCTGCAAGGAGTGACTTCTCAGATATCTGAAGTCAATGATCTCATCTCTCAAAGAAGACAGTTGATGTTGCAGTTGAAGGATAACCTCCAGCTAGCTCAAGCACGAATAAAATTTTATGCTGACAGAAAAAGGAGTGACAGATCCTTTACTGTAGGAGACATGGTCTACCTCAAACTCCAACCATACAGACAGTCTTCTGTGGCAGTGCGCAAGAATGTAAAGTTTGGAGCTCGATACTTTGGACCTTACAAGATATTAGGGAAGATTGGCAATGTGGCTTACAGACTAGAACTACCTCCAGATTCCCTGATTCATCCTGTGTTTCATGTTTCCTTGTTGACGAAACACAAAGCTGAGGACAAATCTTGCTATTTTGATTCCCTTGCAGCAAGTTTAGATGGTACTCTGATTCAAGCCCCTGCAGCTATCCTGGAAACCAAAAGTGTGCAGCAGAAAGACAAGGGAAGGTAGGAGATTCTGGTGCAATGGGTTAATTTGGAACCAACACAAACCTCTTGGGAAGAATTGGAATTTCTGTGCAGCCAATTCCCTTCATCATCATCATTCTTGGGGCGAGAATGATTTTGAGGGGAAGGTATTGTCATGACCGGAGAGGATTCTTACAGTGATTTTGATGTATTTTTCTTATTAAAGTTAGAATAAGGCTTGGAGTGGGTTTTTGTTAGTTACTCTTGATATTTGGCGAGAATTGGACATGAGTAGTGTGTGGGTTCTATGTTGTTTAGCTATCTTTCAATTAGTATATATAGAGTACTTAAGAGTGTAAAGAAGAGGCATTCAATGAAAATTAGACAAACTCTTATCCTGTCATCTCAATTTCTTCTATAATTCTCATCTCTTTTTCCCTTCTTTTTCTCATCTCAACTCTAAATTCAAGTTATAATTCAAGTTTGATCTTGAATTATAACACCTTGTGTTAAAGGACTGGCCTGGCGAAGTAACTTTTAATGGGATTTATTTCTTTACTTCTATGTTTTGGGTTTAAGTCCCTGGACTTTCCTTGAATTTCATGACGGTAGATAAGGGTAAAAAGATCAGTAATGTGTTTGATGGTATTCTCAACATTGATTCTGATGAGGATAATTTATCACTTTGGTGTAAATACATTTGTATGAAGGTCGTAGTTAATGTTAATTACTCCCTCAAGAGAGGTTTTGTGTTGAAAAGGCAGAGTTTAAAGGATGTTTGGATTTCATTTAAATATGAAAGATTGCCTGACTTTTGTTATGCTTGTGGGAAATTGGGGCATGTGCTAAAACAGTGCAGTGCAAATGATTTTCTAATAGTAATGCCCCCTGATATCAAATCCTTGAGGGCTTCTAATATTGGAGATCACAGAGTCAAGCTCAATGTTCAAGCATCAGGGTTTAACCTGTCTAACTAAGGAAAATGACACGAACATGGATGTGTGTAAAGTTTGTCCAGAATATTAGAGAGGTTGTAAATAAGAATAGGGAGGATGGTTATAAATACATTGATATGGCAATCTTCCACCTCTAGTCCTCAAGGTGGAATCGTTTCGGTTAGTGATGCTGAGATAAGTAGTGGGGGTGAGGGAATTGGCAAAAACCATCAAGGGAACTTTTTTGAGTCCCTAGATACAAACAAGGGAATGAAAAGCTCAATTCAAGAGTAAGTGTTTAGTATGGTTAAGCAGGACAAGTTTTGTAATTGGTTCCTTCTTGAGGAAATTGTGAACAATGTTGGTGAAGCAATATCTAAGGCTTTTGAGGATCAAGGGCCCACCTCCAAATTGAAAAAATTCGATCTTGCCTCTAGTATAGCTGTGGGTGATTGGAAGAAGGGCAAAATGTGGAGGAATTTGAAGAAGGGTGCTAGTTTTAATTATGAATTGGAGAAATCCAAGGCCCATGCTCAGAGCCTCTTGGTTGATGATAATTATTTGATTATTGATTTTCTCGTTGACGGCACTCATTCGTCTTCTATTGTCTCACCCGATAAGGGGTTTGAGGTAGTTATCCCTCAACATTCGCCTCCCTCGCCATGAGTCTTATCTTTTGGAATTTTCAAGGATTGGGGCGCCCCTTGATAGTTCAAGCTCTTAGGAAGCTATTTTTTGTTTATAAGCCTGATATTGTCTTTCTATCTAAAAACTAAACAGCGTCAAGATGTGGTTATGCGTGTGGCTTCGCAGCTAAATTTTTGTAATGTTTGCCTTGTTGATCTTGATGGCCTTTCAAGGGGTTTAGCATTGTTTTTGGAAAGATGACATGGTGGTGGAATTGGTTGAGAAGTCTTGTAGGTCCATTTCAGCATGGATTGAATCCTTATCAGTGGCAAAGAAAATTTTTCCATGTGTTCATCTACGGGGAGCCGTCTTCACCTATACAACCTTTGTTTTTGTCTATTTTAGGAGTAAATTCACTAGGTTTGAGCACCCGTTTCTTATTTATGGGGATTTCAATCCTATTTCATCTTATGACGATGAACTTAACGGGCGCCCAGTCTCGTTTTTCTTGGGTCAATAGTTTTGTATGGGAGCCACTGACAAGGTGGCAGTTAATTACCTGTGGTTGTCTTTGTTTCAACATTGTGAGTCCATTTTGGCCTTGGCTAAAATATCCGATCATTCTCCTCCTCATTCTCCTTGAAGGTAGCTTCGGCAAACGGAAATCATGTTTTACGTTTTGAGTTAAAATGGTTGCTGGACAAGGACTGCTCATTAGTCATTCACTTAGGCTGGGGAGGAAGTTGGCATGGCTCTAAAATGTATTCTCTTTCCATGAAGTTGTGGGCTAAACACAAATGTAATTGTAGGAGGTTGATTAAGGAGCTTTTGCACCAGTTGTGGTCGGATCAAAATCAATGCTCGTCCTCATGTATAATCGAACATGAAGCTCTCCCTAAGGAGCAAATTCATAAAGTTTGGGAGGCGGTGGAGAGACATTGGCATCAAAGAGATTGAACCGAGAGGTTGAAATATGGGGATAAGAATACAAAGTTCTTCCATGCGGCTACCCTTACAAGAAGATAGGTTAATTCCATTATGAGACTTAAAGATTCACAAGGAACTTGGGTGGAGGATCCTGAGGGGACTACGAGGGTGGTGTGTCAATACTTCCAAAGCTTGTATGACTGTAAAGCTGCTCATGATATGCAATCTACAGCTAGTGTTGTTTCTGTTGGTGATGCCACAAATGAATGAGTCCCTCTATTGTGATATTAATTAGGAGGAAATTGAGGAAGCCGTGAATCAGCTAGGGAGCCACAAAGCCCCAAGCCCGGATGGATTCTCATATTTGTTTTTTAGAGAATTTTGGGCATTTATTTATGTAATGTTATTGATGCGGTGCGATGTTTTTTTCAATGTGGTCATGTTCTTAAAAAGTCCAATGACACTAATGTGATCCTAAAATTAATAGACTTGAATCCGTGAAAGATTTCAGACATATAAGTCTTTGTAATTTTTATATAAAATCATTGCTAAAATTTTATCTAACCGGTTAAATCCTTTCATGCTCATCTTATTACCCATGTCAATCTGCTTTTGTAAAAGATAGAATACAACAACAACAACAGTCCCAGTGCCTCGTGGCTCCCACAGGAAGCAGGGTCTTTTGGGGGGGGGGGGGGGGGGGGGGATTGATGTATGCAGCCTTAGCCCTTCCAGGTGGAAAGGAGACTGTTTCCGGGGACTCCCAACCTGAAGTTGTAAAAGATAGAATGATACAAGATAATATAATTGTTGTACATGAGGCACTTCATATTATGAAAATGCTGAAAAGTAGTAGAAATGGTGTTATGGCCTTAAAGGTGGAGCTCTCAAAGGCCTATGACTAGGTCAATTGGTCCTTTCTAGAGTTGGTGCTTGAAAAGTTCAGGTTTCATAAAGAATTTATTAATGGAATTATGCAATGTGTTTCTACAATAAGGGTTAGCCCCGCTGTCAATGGTAATCATTTGGAAAGTTTTAATATTAACCGGGATTTGAGATAAGGGGACCCTTTTTTGCTCTATTTGTATATTATAGTCATGGATGTCTTGTCATGGCTGGTTATTAATGCCCTCAACAATAGGTCTTCGCTCCCATTTTGCATTAACTACCATACTCCCCAATATCTCATCTATTTTTGCTGACGAGTGTATCCTTTTCTTTGAGGCTAATGTGGATGCGTGAAATGTGATCAAAGATGTTATTAATCTCTTTTTTCGGGCCTCAGGTCAAGAGGTCAATTTTCAAAAATCACATGCATTTTTTTTTTTTTTTTTTTCAGGTAATGTCAAGCCAGAGAGATGCAAGGACTGATTAAATGTTTTTGGGGTTGTTATACTTAACATCTATAACAAGTACCTTGGTGTCCAATTAGTATGGGGATCAAAGATAGCACCCTCACCTATCTCCTTGATCGAATAAGACAAAAACTTAAAAGTTGGGCCTATTCTTTACTTTCATATGCGGGTAGGGAGATTCTTATTAAATTCAATCTGGTGGATAAGTCTAAAGTTGTCCATTGGACTAAATGGTCTAAATTGGCTACTCCAAAAAAATTGGGGGGCCTTTGTCTTAGGGACTTTTAGGATTTCAGCTTGTCTTTGTTGGGAAAATAGGGTCGGAGCCCTCTTAACAAATCTGATTCATTCTAGGTCAGAGTTGTTAAAAGAATTCATTTCCCTACATCCTCTTTCTTGCGTGCCACAGTGGGGAATAACCCATCTTGGTGGTGGAGAAGTGTCATTGCGTGTCGAGATTTTATAACTACTGACATTACGCAGTCAGTGGGGGACAACGAATTGATTAAGGTCTGGGAGCACAAATGGCTTCCTGGTTTGGTTCCTTTGCATAATCCAACTTTGAATAGTGCCCCGTCTACATTCAAAGTTTTTGATCTCATTAATATTTAAAGTAGGAGGTGGATTACCTTCAGATTACATGAGCATTTCTCTACTGATATTTCACATTTGATTTGTAAAATCCCAATTGGGGGTCCGAGTTTCAAGGAGTCCATTTTTTGGGCTACTTCTAGCAATGTTAATGTAAATGGGGCTTATGAGAGATGGTGGGAAAGGGTATTCTGTTCAGGAGAAGAAGCTAGTATGCCCTTGTTGCATGCTTTTTCGTGTGCTCGGTCCCGTATTTAGCTCATGTCATGTATCTAAAAAATTACAATTTTCATATGCGAGTCTATCATAATGCCTTGGCCACTCAGGAAAATCTTTCTAAAAGACGTTTTATCTCAAATCCCAAGCACTCGAGGGGTGATGATGAGGTGGAATCCATATAGTACGTTCTCTTTTCCTTTGAGGCTTAGATTATTTGGTATACATTGGATCTTGGTTTTAAAATGGACTAGGTATGCTTTCCTGGGTCCCTTTTATGGTGGGAGACTTTATATTAATTGTTTGCTTGTGATGATGATCTTGTTATCACATGTGCTTGCTTGTGTTGGTGGATAAGGAAGCAAAGATGTGAGTTCATTTTCAGGGGTTCATGTCTTTCGAGCCATGCTGTCATACAGATAGCCATGAAGGAAGCTCAAGAGTATAGAGCTGCTGTTGGTGTTGATCCAAGTGCTACCCCTCCTGTTCGGCTGTCCCGGGTGGCAGCCCTCAAGTGATCCCTTCATTAAAATTAATGCCAAAGCAGCATGGAATGTGAGCTCTGGTGCTTCCCTATCGGCGATGTTGCCTGTGATCATAGAGGTGACTTGATTGAAGGCTGGTGTACTTCTTTGGTAGCGGGGTCCATGCTGCCAGCCGAGGCTTAGGTGATTCGTGCAGCATGTTTTTTGGCTATTTCTTTGGGGTGGGATAATGTTGTTATTCAATTTGATTATTTGTGTTCCTTCAATTGTATGTTCTTGCTCATCCCCTCCCCCATGGGAATTTTGAGCTATTATTAAGGATATTTGGAGGATTATAGCCAATTTTGTTAATGTTCATTTTGTTTTGGCTCGTAAGATATGTAATAGGATAGCTCATTTAGTAGCTAAGAAACATTTGGATTGTAATTGTAATCACCGAAGATGGTACTTCCTTCCGCTAGACATTTTGGATGTACTAGTTTCGAATTTGAATGG
This sequence comes from Simmondsia chinensis, assembly GCA_018398585.1. NCBI lineage: Eukaryota > Viridiplantae > Streptophyta > Magnoliopsida > Caryophyllales > Simmondsiaceae > Simmondsia > Simmondsia chinensis. The sequence goes on from JAGTTD010000004.1 coordinate 14,139,362, forward strand.
TTAGTTGTTCGGCCTGAGGTCAGTGTTTCTGATTTTAAAAAAAAAAAAAAAAAAATCATAACATCCCACGTATGCTTCACAGCCACTAACACCACCAGATGAGTAACTGACCACTCGAAACCTACGCATGCAGCCTTCCTCGTCCATTTCTTTGCCTTGTTCACGAGGCTTTCGTCTCCATCGTAACTGATCATACCCCGCGGTCACCTCGAGCCTCCCAACGTCGCCGCGATGAAGGCTTATGCTCTGTCGCCACCGTCGAGATTCGAACGGTACTAGTGCTGATTTTCGAAAGCCGATGGCAACTTGTTCACCCAAAGCCGTCGACGCATTAATGACAGGGTCAAGCACAAAAGCGGACATGCGAATACTGTGGGCTGGGTCCAAAACGGTTGTGAGATTGTGACCCAAACCGATCTGGGCATCTCGATCAGAAAGACTAGAGGCCATCGACCATCTCTCAGCATTACTGCCATAGTTGGTATTCACTGCCACAGAGCCGTCGCACAATCAGGTACCGCCTCGTTCTAACTGGAGGCCCCCCAAGTGCTTTTTCTTGTCGGTATTTCATCGGTGATAGAAACTGATGGCGGTGTCTACCACTGCTGGGAGGTTCTGTCACCTCTTTTGTTGGCCGTCGGCGAGCCAATGTGTGCGTTTTTGGTGGTTCGTCGCTTGTAGGGTCTTTGATGGTAGGCACAGAGTTCCACTTCTAACAGATAAAAGTTTGAATCGGATTTTTGCACAATCCTTTTAGTTTCCATGTCAAAAATCTACATAATCATGCTAAAATTTAACCTTAAAGCACATAGCTTTATTTATGCAAAGTTGGATTCATTCATGAGACATTCAGGATCATCTAACAATGTTATTCTACTAATTAACACAAAAATAGTAGTTAATTGGAGCAGACAAGTATGATGGCTCTGATACCATTGAAGGAAAATATAGGTAAATAATAAACATAAAGTTTACAAAATACCTTGATTGTGGAATAGGAAGTGGACTTGTTTTACTGCCTTGGTAGATCGCTATGAAACCATAATATTAACTAAGAGGTATACCAAAGTTCTCTATTTTTCCACATCACTAAAACCAAGAGTTGGCAAGAGAGAGAGTTGAGTATTGGAAGAGTTACAAATCTCTTAATTAAACGAGGGAAGAGGAACTTATAAGTACCAAACCCTATATTCTCCTCCAACCAATACTCCCTCCAAAAAAGGGGAGAGAATCCTCCACTATATTAGTCGAGATTTTAATACAACAACAACAACAACAACAACAACAACAACAAACCGGGTGCCTGCAAGGACTCCTGCAAAAGCAGGGTCTTTTTGGGGGGGGGGGGGGGGGGGGGGGGGGGAGTAGATGTACGCAACCTTCCCCCTTCAGGGGGCTGCCCTGAAGAGAGGCTGTTTCCGAGGACCCCCAACCTAAGAAGCTGGTCCGCAGCATAGAGCATGAGACCTGGCAGTAGGAGAGCATCAAAGCATGAGTAGGGCGAAAACACACGGCGAGCAAAACAAAAAATACAAAGCAAGCCACATCAAGCAGAAATCAATGGATAGGTAGGCAAGTAGCAGCTCATAAGAGCAAGTACACAACCTAAGTACGCCAGGAGGATGTCAAGGCCTAGCACTAGTAAGCTAGACTATCCTACTCCAACTGGAGCATCTATAACCCCTATTTTAGCACTCCATTGGGCCCTATCTAAGGCCATCTCCTTCCGAAGGTTGAGGTGGGTGAGGTCTTGTCGGTTCGTCTCCAGCCATCTCTTTTTTGGCCTGCCTTTTCCTCTCCTGCCTAGTGTAGTAAGGGGCTGTTCGCATCTCCATACTGGAGCGTCGTCCGGTCTCCTTCTAACATGTCTGAACCACCTCAGACTTTGCTCCCTCAGTTTATCTTCAATGGGGGCTGTGCCCAATTTGCCTCTTATGACAATGTTTCTGATCCTATCCTTTCTTGTGTGTCTGCACATCCACCTCAGCATTCACATCTCTGCCATCTTCATCTTCTGTGTGTGCCGTTGTTTCATCGCCCTACACTCCGCCCCATACGTCATGGCTGGCCTCACAACCGTCTTATAGTATCTTCCCTTTAGCTTCAAGGGGAACTTTCTATCACAAAGTACCGCGGAGGCCATCTTCCACTTATGCCATCCCGCTTTAATCCGGTTGTTGACATCCTCGTCAACTTTGTAGTTGTGATGTATCATGGACCCCAAGTACCTGAAGCTCTCCTTCTTCGATATGGCCTCAGATCCAATCTTGACGTCTTCCCGGCTAGGCATGGTGGAGGGATCGAACTTGAGTTCCATGTGCTCAGTCTTGGCTCTGCTTAGTCGTAAACCCTTCAACTCTAGAACCCCTCTCCATAGTTCCAGCTTTTCATTTACCTCTTCCCGCGACTCCCCCGCCAACACTATGTCATCTACAAAAAGCATGCACCAAGGTACACATCCTTGGATGTACCTAGTGAGCTTGTCCATAACCAGAATGAACATATAGGGGCTCAAAGCAGACCCCTGGTGTACCCCTACTGTTATCGGGAAGGCGTCTGTCTCCCCGTCTACTGTACGCACCATAGTTTGTGCCTCCTCATACATGTCTTTATTGGCTCGTATGTATGGCACGGGGATGCCTTTCCTGTCCAAAACTCTCCAAAGGACCTCCCTTGGCACTCTATCATATGCCTTCTCTAATGAAAACCATGTGAAGGTCCTTTTGTCTCTCCTTGTATTGCTCTATCGTTTGCCTTAGGATGTGGATGGCTTCCATTGTTGATCTCCCGGGCATAAATCTGAATTGGTTCTCGGACACCTCTGTCTGTTTCCTTAACCTCCTCTCTAAGACTTGTTCCTACAATTTCAGAGTGTGGCACAATAGTTTGATACCCCGATAGTTAGAGCAACTCTGAATGTCGCCTTTGCTCTTATATATCGGGATCACTGTGCTCTTCCTCCATTCCTCAGGCATCTTCTCCCCTAGAAGGATTTGGTTAAATAGTTTAGTCAGCCAACTGACGCCCTTCTGTCCAAGGCATTTCCATACTTCTATGGTATGCCATCCGGGCCAACCGCTTTACCCCTTCCCATGAATTTCAGAGTTTCCTTGACTTCCTCGGGGCTAATTGGCCTACAGTAACAGTGGTTCTGATGCTCCTTAGATGTATGAAGATCACCTAAGGATATCTTTGTCCCTCCTTGTTCGTTGAACAGCTCGTGGAAGTACGTTTTCCACCTAGCCTTAATCAGTTGTCTGTCCATGAGTACCTGTTCATCTTCCCCTTTTATGCATTGTACTATGTCCAAGTCCCTAGTCTTCCTTTCTCTAGCTTTGGAGATTCTATATAAGTCCCTCGCACCCTCCTTGGTCTCCAGCCTTTTGTAGAAATCCTTATAAGCTCTTGATGTGCTTCTCTAACTGCTCTCTTTGCTTCTCTCCTGGCTTGTAGATACCGATGTCGCTTATCCTCATCTCTGCTATGATCCCACTCTTTGAAACAAACTCGTTTCTAATTAATCTTCTCTTGGATCTCCTCGCACCACAACTAGGACTCTCTGTTGCTTGGTACCCTTCCCTTTGATATGCTGAGAACTTCCCGTGCCGGTCCTCTAATCTTTTGGGCCAGTTGGTTCCACATCTGGTTTGTATCTCCCTCGAAGTCCCACCCGAGCTCGGCCTCCACTCTTTCCTTGTATACCTCATACTTATCCCCCTTCAAATCCCTCCAACAGGTATGCATCTGCGATGGTTTGCAGATTCTTTTGGCCCTTTTCTTGGCCTTTATATCCGCCCACAGCACCCTATGTTGTGTAGACAGGTCTTCTCCTAGAGTGCCCTGCAATCCCTACAGTCTCTTTGCCTTCTTTCCTTAATAGTATGTAGGCAATCTGTGTTCTTGTCCCACCACTTTGGTACGTGATGATGTGTTGCTCACGCTTTCTGAAGAAGGTGTTGGCCACTGTTTGGTCGTATGTGACCGCGAAGTCTAGTAGGGCTTTGCCCTCTGCATTCCTGGTTCCAAAACCAAATCCTCCGTGGTAAGAAGCGTAACCATTCTCCATCGCGCCAACATGCCTATTAAAATCCCCGCCAATCATCACATGTTTGGCTTGGGGTATGCCTTGCAACATTGTGTCTAAGTCCTCCCAGAATGTTGCCTTCTCATGCTCTGTTAGTCTAGTTTGAGGTGCGTAGGCATTGATTACGTTCAATACTTCTCCATCTAGGACCATCTTGATACTTATGATTCTATCACCAACCCTTGATACTCCGACTACTTTATTCTTAAGGCTGCTATCCACAATGATACCAACTCTATTCCTGCCTCTGACCTTGCCCGCATACCAGAGCTTGTGCCCCAGCACATCCCTGGCTTTCGCGCTAACCCATTTAGTCTCTTGCAGAGAAAGGATGTTGATCTTTCTCTTTATCATCATTTGGGCCACCTCAAAACTCTTCTTCATTAGTGTCCCGACATTTAGCGTCCCTAGTCTCAAGTTCTCTGTCCCCTTCTGCCTCGCCCTCCCCCTCGTCAACCTCTTTGAAGATGGCCTCTATCTCTGAGTTCCATAACTGGTAACGTTCATCCACTAGCTGTGACTATCGCGAGTAAGTGATCAACATAGACAAGAAGTTTATTATAGCATAAACGCACGAAAGTACCACCACAGTCAAAGATCACAGTATTCAAAATAATGAAAGGAGAAAGAACCAAATGAAAAGTACCCAACAACTCAAAATACTAATACCTAACAATAGTAATTAAACACTTAAATAATTCTATACAGTAGTAAAGGATAGATCAAACCTGGTGCAGGTGCCTGGTCGGGACTATGACCTGTCTAATACTTACATGTGCCCGCTTGTGGCCTCGGGTTGCGGGCTTCCGGCTGTAGCAGTGGTCTCTAGTTTGGGTTAGGGTCGGTCTTTCGGGTTAGCCTAGGTTGGGTGAGATTAGGGTTAAGGTCTAGCTAGGGTGGGTGTAGTTTATGTTTATGTGTAGTTTTAGGTTTAGGTATGGGGTGATGTGGTGGTGGTGGTGGTAGTGGGTGATTCACAGGTGGAGGGGTGGTTCTTGGGTGGTATGAGTTCTTGGGCGGGGGGGGGGGGGGGGGGGGGGCGAGGCGATGAGTGCGTGGGTGAGGCGAGATGGTGGTGGTGTTCAAGATGGTGATTGCGTGGGTGAGGTGAGGTGGTGGTGGGGTTCAAGGTCGGCGAAGCGAGGTGGTGGTGAGGTTCGAGGTCGATGGGGGGGGGGGGGGGGGATGCGTTGGTACAGTTGCTGTGGTGTAGCTGGTGGTGGTGGGGTTCGAGAGCGGGTGGTGTGGATGGGTGGGTGTGGTGCGACGGGGGTGGTACTCACAACTGGTGCGGCGCGGTGACCGGCATTGAGTCTTCTCCGTCTAGGTGGTGTCAATGGCGGTGGAGGTGTCCCGGTGGGGGTCGGCGAGGATGCCGAGGAGGGGGGGTGTCAGCGAACATTAAAGGGGGTCCGAGAACATAAGAGAGAGAGAGAGATAGTCCGGTGATTTTAATTAGAATATTGGTTAATTAAGTCAGCGTCCAACAGATAAACTTGAAGCACTTGCAAATATTCGAGCAATTCTACGAGTTACATACTCACACCATGATTCCATACCATAAAGAGATAATTGACTCAAATTGAAAGAAAGAAAAACATTCACAAAAACAAAAGGGGGAAATAGTTTGCAAGACTTTAAAGAGAAAAAATAGCATGGTTCACAATATTTCATGTTAATCGTAGCATTGTACAAATATGCCTTTTCTTAAAGGCAAAGTTACGCGATTACAGGCTTAACAAACTAGTATGTGGATCAAGTGCTGTGATTCCAACCACAGCACTATTAGCTGTGGCGCAGAGAGAGAGAGAGAGAGAGAGATGGATTTTATAATTTTAAAATTTAATTATTTTAAAAATTATTATTTTTAAGTTATTAATTAGTTTAATATATAAATTTATATTTTGACCACTTATTAATTAGATATCTATTAAATTTTTGTGGTCATTTGATATTTTCAACAAATATTTAACAGGTACCAAATTATTTAGTCATTTAGGTATCCGTTAAATTTTTGTTCAAAATATTAAATGACAATAAAAATTTAACAGATATCTACTTAATAAATAGTCAAAATAAAAATTTATATATTAAAATTATTTTATATAAATAACTTAAACTTTTTGAGATGCTAAGGACAATCCTAGTCCATAAGAAGATTCTAGAAGCAAGGATAGAGGTATAGGTTGAGCAAAGAGGAGAAGGTGTTTGTATCTCGTGCAAATAGGATATTATTTTTAATCCGGACAATTAAAATTATCATAGTCTCTTTGTAATGAACTTCTTCATATATATGTATATGCATGTCTATTTTTATTTGAATATATGGTATATGTGTTGGAATACATAGGTTTGGTGAAAATTTTACGCAGTTCCTTTATTTATGTACAAGTGTTATATAAAGTTCCAAATATGTCAACGATTAGATTTCAGAGCAAGTTGCCGAAAAATTATAAAAAGATAAATAATTTTAAAAAATAATAGATGAAAAAAATAATACATGAATAAGAATAATGACTTTCATGCATTCCATGCAGACAAGCCAGGCCACATGGAGGGCTATATATGACGAAAACCGCGTCCCAATGACACATTTTAACTGTTATTTAAACCCGTGACCATGACGGGGCTTACTCAATAAACCGTGTCACGAGAGTGCGGTTTTATAATAAAATACAACCGCCTTTCTGGGACACGGTTTTTAGGCTACATAAAAACCCCTCCTCTCCTGAAATATACACATGCAACAAACCAACCGGCCCCTCCCCAAACATACACTCATAACGCAGCCGTTGCCAACACTGCACTGCTGTCCTTGCTCTTCACACGCCACCGCTGTTCTTGCCTTTTGCATGCCGGAGTTCGTTTCAAGTCACATTGCTGAATTTATTCAACCACCGCTCCATATTTTTAACCAGAGTGTTATCACTATGGTAATTTAAAATTTTCAATTTAATGTTGATTCTTCTTGTTGCATTATTACTTATGGTTCTACTATTTTTGATTTTCATTTACTTTTTTAATTTAATTTTTATTTTTTTAGTTAGGGTTTGTGTTGAATATGTTTTACTTAGGTTAATACCGTTTAAATGTTATTTGTTTTACCTATATTAAACTTCATTAATTGTTATTTTTGTCAGAATGTGGCTTCTTTGACATATCCCATACTATGTCTATAGGGTGGAATTACTAAGAAAAATGGAGAGCATATCAATTATATGGGGGACATATCAATATAATATTTGTGAGAAAAGATATCAATTTTAGTGGATTAATGGATTTATTGGATGAGCATTGCAATATTGACATAAATAAGTGTTAGAAACAGTGTCCTGAAATCCAGATTTATTCTGGATATATTATTTTAATTAATAAATAAAATTGAAGTTTCAGTCGTTTTCTAGTTAAATTTGTGTATGCGAGAATTTATACTGCATCGGATTTTCTTTTGGGAGACATCCATAAGATGGGTGTAGTCCTCACACTATAATTTACATGTTTGTTCTAAGTGGTTTATGAGACTAAGACACAGAAAGACTTGGAACAAATGATATGGATTGTTGTTTGAAAGACTCGTAGTCGAAGACAAGTTTGGACCGCTTGTATGTTAATACTATAACGTGACACTTTAGATGACTTGTCTTGGTCATGTGGAAGGAGATCCAAAAGTGTTAGGTTAGTGCGTTTGACACACTGAGTTGGACCATGTGGGTTACTTATTTCTAGACTACTATCGGAGATGAGTGATTCATGTTGTACTGTTTGAACGATGACTCTAAATCCTGAGAGTATTATGGACTTGTGCATGAAGCGTTAGTTACTTTAGTGTACTATAAGTAAGGTCTAAACGAATGACTGAAATCCCACGTACACTGGATAGCGGCGTGAAGTGTGACAAGGATCAAGTATTCAATAGGGAATCTACAGTCTCTTATGAGATACTGATGTCCCCTTAGTTGATTCGCAAATATTTGAATGGTTCGGAACTTTGGCCAAAGTATTTCAAGTGTTTGACATTTGGAATTTATACTGTGAATATGTTCAAGTATAAGTGAATTATTCAGTGAAGTGCTAGTCGGTAACTAATGGAGAAGCTGTGAGAAGGATAATGGTAGTGATTATATTTATACTTTGTCATGGACATCTAGTGGAGGGGTTGTTGTCATCAATACTGTCTATTAGGAAGATATCGAATAAATAATTTAAGTCTGGAGTGCAGTGTGATTCATTTAGTGGAATTAAGTCTCATTAAAAGGTAATTAAATTAATATCATGAGATGATTTAATTTAACCCATTTGGAGCTAGATTTAAATTGTCCCTGAGTTCCCTGCGCAAATCTCTGTATTTATTGCCATTGAAAAAATATTAAAGAATTCATGGGATAAATTATTTATCCATAAGATGGGTAAATTAATTTTGCCAAATATTATTCATGAGATAAATAAAATTTAAAAACTATAAAATATAATAATTTTGAAAAATTAAAATTCATAAGATGAATTTTTACATGTGGGAAACAAAGAAAAATAAAGGAAAAATCGGGTGTGCAGGGATCGATCCGTGTGCTCATGGATCAACCAACCAGCGCATGCCCTATCAGCGTGAGCACGGGTGGGCCAATCGCGGCCCGCCATGTTTCACGCTATTGAAAATAATAGATGCGTGCACAGTAAATGAAACGCATTGTTTTGGTTTTGCTTCTGCACGATACGCCACATTTAGTATTAAAACTGGAATTATTTTGTACGCATCCCCCATCGAATTTTCATAATTTTTCGCTCCGGTATGTTTCTATAAATAGAGGGGCTTATTCTGAGGTTTGGTAATTGGAGTTGAAATATTTCTTTAGGGTTTCTGAAACTGTTTCAGAGATCTAATTGGGGAGAAAATTTTTCTTTCCTGAAGTTTAATATTTTTCGGAGCCCACCCTCCGGGCAGTTCGAGATCATTGCATAGAAGATCTCGGGGTCTTGATTTTGAAGAATGTTATTGTCTTTCTGGTTTTCTTTATTATAGGAGCAACTCCAGGTATGTTCTTCTTTCCTTCTTCTTTTAGTTTTGCTTTTCTATTTATTTATAGTATTTGTTATTATGCCTGTTTAGGTTTATGTATTATTATGAATGTATTAGAGTAAAAGGCCTGTAAATCTAAATTAAGAATTTAGATATGATGTTTTAAATTATGAATTTAAGTCAGTAGATTTAAAATTAGGAATTTTAAATCAACCCTAGGTTTAGAGTTATGAATTCTAAACCTGTTCCGCTGTATAATCTTTAGGGAGAATTTTTGAAATTCATCCCAACACCCGGTATTAGGGCAAAGGGTTTATAGAGATAAGCCTATTCCCGGGAACTCTCGCACGTGAGGTGTCACGAAGCACGACTCTCCGACCGGGGGCTTAGGTAAAGAAAGAGTCTCTTACTCTAAGTGCTCTAATAGGTGCCTATTGTTGTGACCATAGTTGAGAACTATGAACCCAATAGTCGGCATTAGAGTTTATTTTTGAACAAAATTTTTATGTTTTCCCAACAATTGATATCAGAGCCAGCCTCTGATTACATTCATAATATACATGACTAGGTATAATAAGATCGAAATAAATAGATTTGCGATTTAATAAAATAGAGATTTTATTAAGAAGAAAAATTAGTTTAATTTGACGTCTTGATTTAAATTGTTTAAATTGATAATGAATTAATGATTAATTCAGATGATGGTTGGTATTTGTGATTTAAATTGTTTAAATCATTAAAATAGTTAATTGTCAATATTTTAAAGTATCGATTTAAATTGTTTAAATCGGTTAAAAGAGTTAACAGTTAACTAGATGGTTTATGGCGGCAGTTTAAATTGTTTAAATCATTAACGAATTAATCGTTAATTCAAAACAACCTATAAATTTACGATTGTGTTGTTCGTATAATAAGATTATAAGGTCTTAGTCATGATTTACGAAATCAGATAAAATTGATCTAATAAGATTAGATATAAATATTTTTTTAATAATGGATAAAGTTGATCTAATGAGATTAGATTCAATTATCTTATACGAAATCGGATAATATTGATTTAATGAGATTAAATTCAATTTATTTTAAAATTAAATATTTTAATTTCAAATTTAAAAAAAAAATAATTTTGGTCAGCAGATGCTGACGTCAGCAATCAATAAATTTTTTTTTAAAATTTTATTATTATTTGGAAGCCTAGACCTCAATACTGATTTACATAATAATTAAATTAATTAATTTATTAACTAATTTTCTTTTAAGAATGAGATTCTAAATTAAATTATGAGATAATTTAAGTTGTAAATTAGTGTTATTTTAAATTAAAGTTATTTTAAATTATTTTAGAGTAAGATTCTGAAGTATACTATAAGATAGTCTAAGTTAACTTTATTTTTAAAATAAAAGTCAAATTTTGTTAATTAAATTTTAGAATAAGATTCTAAACTAGACAATTGGATAGTCTAAGCTTGTTTGATTTTAGAATAAGATTCTGAAAAATAGACTATGGGATAGTCTAAGCACAAAATCGCTATTAATTTTAAATAAAATTAATTTTAATTTAATTTTGGAATTAGATTTTGAAAAGTAAATTAAATATTAGTATTGTTTAATTAAAATTAATTAATTAATTTTATTGATTGGATCTTAGAATGAGATTCTAAAGGGGATTATGTGGTAATCAATGCTGTAAATGCAAGTTAATTAAAAGCCACTAGTTATAAAAATCAAGTGGGAGCGAGTTTTCAATTGTTGTAACCTCACAGTCTCCATTACCGGTCTAGCAGTAGAGTAGATCGATAGATCTCCCTGCGGAGGATGTCGATTTGCAGATTACAGGGATAAACTTCTTTAGGATACACCAAAGTGCAAAGAAGCGATGCGACCACGCTGCCGTGGAGTATTTCGTGTTATTGTATGGAGGTTTAGGTAATGGTTTACGCTTGACTGGCGTGATGCATTAGCCTCCCTGAGGAGCTCTGTTGTGTCATGTTAGAGACTAAGGTAAAGCAGTGAGTTAATCATATTTAGTAAGAGTTACAAGAAAAACAGGTTAATTGAGAATAGTTCTCACCCGAACTACCCTCGTGCGACCCCGCTGTCGGGGGGTAAAGAGTGGTGTGTTTGGGTCATCATTGTATGCATGATAGTACAGTTTGGTGGATATCTGACTTATTATGTATGCTAAATAGAAAGAATATATATCACTACATTATACATGACTCTTGTTAGACAATTACACATATGTTTGCATTTACAATATTTTATATGGATAGGGCTGGCGAACTATTATGATCCGAGAATCCAAGGCATGAGCTGGTGGTGGCTGTGCTGTTGTGGTGTTCGCTGCTGCTGGTGCACTCTGCTGTTAGCCTACTGTGGTGGCTGTCTTGCAGCTATTTGATGATCATTAGTGTAGGAAAGTTGTATTAGCTTGTTGATATTGTAACTAGAATAAGTCTTGATGTAATAATTGGTTGAGGGTTGCGTTTGTAGTAGTGGTGTAATAAGCTGCAGTAGTAGCTTAGCTTGTGGCAGTTGCTAGTAGTTAGGGTGGTCAAGACCGTTAGGTTAGTTATGTCAAATGTGGCGGCTCACTTAAGAGGCGGTTAAGTCCTTGTGTCTAGGATAATTGTATCTCTAGATATTTTTAGTGTTGGCCATCCTAAGCGATAGTAGTATAAATATGTAGAGGTTATCTTGAAGAGCTCATAACAACTTTGATGAATGAAATTGATATCTTTTGATATCTCTCTCTCTACTTCTCATCTCCTTTCCCTTCTTATCTCATCTAAACTCTAAATTCTCTTCTCATCTCATACTCTCACTATCCCAACTAAGGTTAAGGTTCAAGAGCAATCTTTGAATCTTAACAATTGGTATCAGAGCCTTGATTTGGCTTCCGAATCAAGCTCTAAAACAGGAAAAATATAAAATCTAATTGATTGTGTTGCAATTAATCAACAAAAAAACAGTTTTGATACTCATTTAGTTCAGTTTATGTGATCAAGAATTCAATTCTGAATTCTGAATTTGAAGATTGGCGGTTACTGCCTTATTGATCTGGAAGTGCCTGGGAATTGCTTCGATTGGGATTAATTTGATTGAGTTACATTGAAGAAAGTTTAATTGATCAGTATTTGTTGATTACGTTCAACATCAAGGCTGATTCAGATTGAATTTAGTAGAATTGATCAAGAATTAGCTGCTGAAGTTGAGTGTTGAAGCAAAGCATTAGTTGTTGAAGTTGAGTCCTGAGCATAATTGTTCTTGATCAAATATTCATTTGATTAGTTCGAGAAGAAGTTAAAAGTGAGCTATTGGTTCAACATTACACTTGATCATAATCAAAAGATCAGAAACAAGCTGCACTGAGGTGATTTCGGGTTTTATAATTCAGTTGTTGAGGTTGAGGTAATGGTTTTCTGAACTTCAAGTTCCAATTCGATCAGAATCTGTGTTTGTTGTTGATTGTATTAATAAGCATAGAAGTGGTGAGAATTCATCAGAATCTGCGTTTGATTCTTAAGAATTATGTGTTATTGAGTCAAGATTTGCTTCGACGAGAATCTGACATTGATTTGAGCACCGAAAGTATGAAATCTGACTTCGTTCTTTAAGATTGCTTTGAGTAGAGTGTTGAGGACTTGATTACGGTCTAGAGTCGAGCTTAATTCAGAATTGTAGGTCTGAATTATTCAAGAAAGCATCACAGTTAGGGTTTGTTCGAGTTCTCTGTGTGGCGAAAAATTTGCATATTAGGGTTTGGAATCAGTGACGATTGAGGAACCGTTAGCAAGTGATTGTTTGTCCAAGTGAAGGACTATAATTTCTTTAAGCAATCATCTGTTGCAGTGATTCGAATCGAATTTTGTTCTTCTGCGAACTGAGTTGGTTCTTATCTCTACGAACTGAGTTGGTGTTTTTTTTTTTTTTTTCGAAATGCTGCTTAATATTGTAAATATGGTTGGTATGGTTGATGACAGCTCCTGTCAGTCTGTGTCGAGTGATCAGTTGAAGAAAATAAAGCAAGAATCGAGATAAGATCTCGAGGAGATTTGGCGGGAAAGCAATGAGATAATGAAACAGGTAGTGGACGAATGGCTGCAGGAAATTAAGGATCGTCAGTTTGCAAACAGCAATCGAGATTGTGCGGGTGTTCTTGATGCAAATGAGTTTCCGGAGCTAGTGGATAGCGTTAGGCAACAAGAGTTCAATGTTGAGCAAAAAGAGAATGTGGAATCTGTTGCTGTTGAAGTTGAATTCGACCACGATAATGCTGAAATTGATGAACACAAGTTAGAAGAACCTGAGTTTGATCAAGATGATCATTATGAAGACTCTTTACTAGAGTTAGAGTATTTTGAAGATGATGAGCTACAACAAGATTTGCTTCCGGAATGGGAATATGATTCACATGTCAGGAGAATATTAAAGAAAGCAAAAAGTAAAGCGAAGAGAAGCCATCTAAGCGAAGCATTGAAAGATTTTTGGGGTCAAAAGAAGTTGACAAAGCCGAAATCGAAGCGTGAGGTTGTGTGTCAGCCTAAGGAGCTTCTGAGTTTGCAAGAACATAACAATGGACAACCGGTTGTTGCTGTAATTGAGTCCAATTCAGCTATAGGACATCGGGATGATCCACCGGAAGAAGTTAGGATGCTTGATGATCAACAAGAACTAACTCAAGATCCTGATTTTACCGATGTATGTGCTAGGATACAAGAGTGGAATATAGCGGAACCCTTGATTTCAGCTTGGGAAGTTGATGTATCTGCTGTAGTAGCAATGATCGCACCACAAAATGTGTTAAGCACTTCTCGAAGGCATCTTGATACTCGAAATCAGCAATTGCTTTGTGCTGGCAGTAATGTAATTGATGCAAAACAAGGTTCACGGAGTGGAGAAATGGTATATTCGAATACACACTCTTATGACGAGTTGCCTCCTGATCCGGGAGAAGATTCTCAAGACTATGTGAAGCTGAAAAGAGTTGATTTTCTGTTTAAAAGAAGTAATCGAGCTGCGGGAGTGCGTTTCAAGGTTAAATAAAGGCGAAGCTTTGTGTCTACACAAGCAATTGAGTTGTTGGAGGTGTACAAATTCAGTAATGTGTTGGAACAGATTTCGGTTCAGACCAAAACCAGTACAATCAATGCTTTAACTGATGTAAATGATGCTGGAAGTCCCTTTGATCCGGGGAAGGTAGACCATGATTGTAACAAGCTGAAACACGAGGCCGAGTTGGAGGAAAGGTTCAAGCAAGCTACTAAATCATTTTCCGAGTCCAATTTAGGCCAAGTTTAATTTCGGGAAGAATTCTTAACATGTTACAAGTTCACAAATTGGGTATTGATCTGAAAATTGGGTTTGTTCGGCCAAGATCTAGTAGTATTGAAGGTCTACAGGTTATGCTTGATATTGGAAGACCCCCTGATGCTTTAGTGGAATCTGATTTCTGCAATTGGGCTAGAATGACAGAGCTGGACAGTAATGAGGCAAGTGTATTGAGCTCCAAATTCAGATTGTGCATTAATCAAGCTATGGACAGAGAACAAGCTCCATTAATGCAACCAAATGTGAGTTCTCTAGAAGTTATGGGGCTTGGTGGTTGGGTTGATTTTGGAATACAAAAGCTTTGGGTTGGAAATTCAGAATTGTGGCAGTATGGGATCACATTACAGAATTATGGCTCATTTGTGATCTGCTATGGGTGTTCTGAATGGAAAAATCATATGCACAAGCTTCAATATATTCTCAATGTTTGGATGGAAAAGATCAATGCAACATCAAGGATAACTCCAGCTGAAATTGGAGTGAATACCAGCAAGTTAGTTTGGCAACTCTGAGTTTGAAGGAGTTTACAGCTGTTCGAGAGTTCTTTTGGTGTCTCCACTTGTTATATTTGTTACTCATGCTTGAGATGGTTGACAAGGAAGCAAACCTTGATCATTTGAGGCAAGTTTGGTGGCTGGATGAGCACGGGATCCAGGAAAGTCATGAGAACTGGCTGGAAGGTGTGAGCTACAACATTAACATTGTCGATTGGAATGTTTTGGAAGTTTAAGTTATGACATTATGTCTTGGGCATTCAACAATGGTTTATGAACACTTAGTTTGTGTGGTCTATGCAAGAGTTTGGGAGGAAAAGGCAGAGACTTTCAGACCTTACAAGTTCTCTCTCAAGATTCAAGCAATGGAAGTATTGGAGGCTACTAAACATTCTTGGAGAATTACAATTCCTTCACCGTCAGCAATAGATGAGTTGCTCAGATTGAGCGTGGATGGTGCTATTGTGGCTTGGGGAAGATGTATTAACATGTCAGCAGCAAGTAGCTTCCATAATCGAGCTGAAATTTGTAATATCCGCAGCTGTGAGTTGTCTTGGTTATACACTGCTGAACTCTCGAGCTCTGCAGCACAACATGTGGAATTGGAAAGCAATCAAGAGTTTGTTGGGCTTGGTCTGAGATGGTTTAGTAAGTGGATGTTTAAGCAATACAAATTTTGGATAAGATCCAAAATAAAGTGGTTGCAGTTGCATTCTTATGGGATCTCAATGTGTTTTGTGACCAAGATCAAGATATGGGGTTGTTTTAGCCACAATTGGGAAATTCTTCAAGCAAATTTTGACCCTTGGTTCTCTTGGTTTGAGTTTGGAAGGCCTCCCGAGATGCTTAAGGACTTCATGTGCAGTTGTATGGGTTTAATGACATTCAAACTCAGTTCTGCAACATTTTACAAGCAGAATTACAGAATTGTTGCTGCATTTTATGATTCTCAGCAGCAAGATAGAGTTTTGAGCTGAGTTAACTGCATCATGAGGTGTCATGGATGTGTCGTTGATGTTCGGTTTGATTAGTGCAGACCTCCTGAAGAGTATTATACATTCAAACGCAAACATTGTGTCGAAACAAGATGTCATCCTCATGTATCTGCTGCATTTCAGATTGAGTTGCTTTAGATGTCTTCCAACTGCATAACTTCAGCAAGAAGTTGATTTTCTTTGTTACAACTCTCTTCTATTCTTGAGGACAAGAATGTTTTCAAGGGGAAGGGAATGTAATGATCCGAGAATCCAAGGCATGAGCTGGTGGTGGCTGTGCTGCTGTGGTGTTCGTTGCTGCTGGTGCAAGTTGCTGTGGTGGCTGTCTTGCAGCTATTTGATGAACGTTAGTGTGGGAAAGTTGTATTAGCTTGTTGATATTGTAACTAGAATAAGTCTTGATGTAATAATTTGTTAAGGGCTGCGTTTGTAGTAGTGGCTGCGTAATGTAATAAGCTGCAGTAGTTGCTTAGCTTGTGGTAGTTGCTAATAGATAGGGTGGTCAAGGCCGTTAGGTTAGTTAAGTCAAATGTGGCGGCTCACTTAAGAGGCAGTTAAGTCCTTGTGTCTAGGATAATTGTATCTCTAGATATTTTTAGTGTTATCCATCATAAGAGATAGTAGTATAAATATGTAGAGCTTCTCTTGAAGAGCTCATAACAACTTTGATGAATGAAATTGATATCTTTTGATATCTCTCTCTCTACTTCTCATCTCCTTTCCCTTCTTATCTCATCCAAACTCTAAATTCTCTTCTCATCTCATACTCTCACTATCCCAACCAAGGTTAAGGTTCAAGAGCAATCTTTGAATCTTAACACGAACTTTGCTTGATTTTAAATACATAATGTACTCACTGAACCAAATTACTTTGCCTTAAAAAATAAGTTAGACTTGGTTATTACTCACGAGGGACCTACTAGAAAGAAAGAAAAGGGTAAGGTTGTTATTGTAGCAACCAAGCCCATAAGGAAGTCTACAAAAGAAAAGTGTTTCTTTTGTAAGAAAACTAGGCCACTGGAAAAGAAGCTACACTAAGTACATAACTACTCTTCCTACAAAGATTGTGAAGCCATATGGTGAAGGTATGTTGATATCTCACTCAGTTGAGTCATGCATAGTTGAGAATCCACCAGTTTCCTGGTGAGTGAACTCAGGTTCAACTGACCATATCTGTAATATGTTACAGGAGCTCAAGCTAGGCTCAAGGCTACATGATGGGTGTTGTACTTGATGGTCAGGGACAGTACAATAATAGTGGTCTTAAGTGTAGGAGATGTTAGCTTAGACTTTAGTAATAGAGTTTTGTTTTAAAAATTGTTTATTTGTAGCTACTCTGTATAGGAATTTGACTTCTGTATCTCGTTTTATGAATAATTGTTATACAGTTGATTTTGATAATGAAAATTTTAATATGAGAAATAAGTTGTTTATTTACATATGTACTTGAATAAATTGGTTATTCATGTTATTTCCTTATCAAAACTATGGTAATTGTTTAAATGAATCTAACAAAAGTTCACTTGTTCAATGTTCTAAAAGAAAACACCTTGAAAGGGATATTTCTTACATATGGCACCAACATTTAGGTCATACTAATTCGAACAGGATCCAATGACTGGTGAAAGATGGACTGATAGAGGCTTTGGACTTGAGGTCATTACCAGTCTGTAAATCCTGCATAGAAAGAGAGATGACCAAGTCTGTCTTTAAGAGTAAAGGCAACAAGGTTGGTGGCTTGCTTAAGCTGGTTCACATAGATGTATGTGGACCAATACGTGTTCAGGCAAGAGGTGGGTATGAGTACTTATTCGCATTTGGTGATGATTACTCAAGGCATGTATATGTTTACCTAATTAAACATTAGTCGGACTCTTTTGAAAAGTTCAAAGAGTACAAAGCTGAAGTTGAAAAGCAATTAGGTAAACAAGTTAAATCACTTTGATTAGATCGAGGTGGTGAATATTTTTCAGGTGAGTCATTAGAGTTCCTAACTGCAAATGCGATAGGATCTCAGCAATCTGCTTTGGGTACACAGCAGTAGAATGGTGTTACAGACAAAAGGAACAAAGATAGTCTTTTCTATAGTTCTTTTGATCAAAAGGGTTTTTAATACTATGCAAAACACTTAGAGAAGGATTTTGCAAGTAAGCTACAAAAATGAAAACAAAATAGTATTAAAGGTAAATGACACTAATTCTAAACAGCTAGACACAACTCAAGACATAGTGGATGCATTAGATGCACCTACTAATAGGAACGAGAATGGTCCAGGTACATGAGAACTTAGGTATGGTGGGAGGATTGTTAGGACACCTAACAGGTTCATAGCGGGAGCCTTAGTGGTTGATCGTGGCACTGAATCTGATCCTTTTAGCCACCATGAAGCAGTTAAATCTTATAGTTTTTGAGCAATTGGTTAAACGAACCATGCGTGTACAAATGACATTAAGAGAAAGTAGTGACTTTCTTAGTATTGTATGTCAACGATATACTACTCATTGAGAATGATGTAGGGGTGTCATTAGCTGTAAAGACTTGGTTGTCATGATAGCTCAATATGAAAGACATAGGAGAAGCCAGCTCTACTCATAGGATTAAGCTTCTACGAGGTCATAGGAGTAAGATGTTGGGTCTTTCCCTAGCCACTTATATTGACAAGATGTTGTCAAAGTACAGCATGGAATCCCTATCTCTTTTGAGTAGTGTTCTAGGACATCTCAATAGGAGGAGCAACTGAGGAATATTCCATATGCTTTGGCAGTGGGAGCCTCAGGTATGCCATGTTGTGCATGAGACTTGATGTCTGCCATGCTATGGGATAGTATGCAAGTGTTAGTCTAATTTAGGTCCATGGACTAGGTGACAGTGAAGTGTTTTCTTTAATTCTGGAGAAGAACTAGGGATCCTATGCTGATCTTTCAAGATGATGAGCTGGTTCCAGTTGGTTATACTGATTTAAGACTGCCAGTTAGATTAATATGATAGACGATCGACGTCTAAGTATGTCTTTACCCTTGGAGTGGGAGCCATTAGTTAGGGGAATGTCAAGCAGTATTGTATTGCTGACTTCACAATAGAGTAATTGTGCTCACTAAGGGTTAGGCTCAGTAGTTTTTTGGTTTAGACTTAAAAGGGGTGAGTATGGGCTTTGGCATAAATTGGATTTAGGACAAGTAGGAGATTGTTAGGAACAGTGTCCTGAAATATAGATTTATTCTGGATATATTATTTTTTTTAATAAATAAAATTGAAGTTTCACTCATTTCCTAGTTAAATTTGTGTATGTGAGCATTTATACTGCAAGTGATTTTCTTTTGGGAGACATCCATGAGATGGGTGTAGTCCTCAGACTACAATTTACATGTTTGTTCTAAGTAGTTGATGAGACTAAGCCACAGATAGACTTGGAACAAATGATATGGATTGTTGTTTGAAAGACTCGCAGTCGAAGACAAGTTTGGACCACTTATATGTTAAGACTATAGCGTGACACATTAGATGACTTGTCTTGGTCAGGTGCATGGAGATCCAAAAGTGTTAGGTTAGTGTGTTTGACACACTGAGTTGGACCATGTGGGTTACTAATTTCTAGACTACTATCGGAGATGAGTGATTCATGTTGTACTGTTTGAACGACGACTCTAAATCTAGAGAGTATTATGGACTTGTGCATGAAGCGTTAGTTACTTTGGAGTACTACAAGTAAGGTCTAAACGAATGACTGAAATCCCACGTACACTGGGTAGCGGCGTGAAGTGTGACAAGGATCTGGTATTCAATAGGGAATCTACAGTCTCTTATAAGATACAGATGTCCCCTTAGTTGATTCGCAAATATTTGAATGGTTCGGAAACTTTGGCCAAAGTGTTTGACATTTGAAATTTATACTGTGAATATGTTCAAGTATAAGTGAATTATTCGGTGAAGGGCGAGTCGATAACTAATGAAGAAGCTGTAAGAAAGATAATGGTAGTGGTTATATTTATCCTTTGTCATGGACATCTAGTGGAGGGGTTGTTGTCATCAATACAGTCTATTAGGGAGATATCAAATAAATAATTTAAGTCTGGAGTGCAGTGAGATTTATTTAGTGGAATTAAGTCTCATTAAATGGTAATTAAATTAATATCATGAGATGATTTAATTTAACCCATTTGGAGCTAGATTTAAATTGTCCCTGAGGTCCCTGCGCAAGCCTCTGTATTTTTTGCCATTGGACAAATATTAAGGAATTCATGAGATGAATTATTTATCCATAAGATGGGTAAATTAATTTTGCCAAATATTATTCATGAGATGAAGAAAATTTAAAATTTATAAAATAAAATAGTTTTGGAAAATTAAAATTCATAAGATGAATTTTTACAAGTGGGAAACAAAGCAAAAAAAAAAGAAGGAAAAATCAGGTGTGTAGGGGTCGATCCGTGTGCTCACGGATCAACCAACCAGCGCGCTGGTAGGCTCCTGCGCTATCCGGGTGAGCATGGGCGGGCCACTTGTCACGCTATTCAAAATAACAGACGCGTGCACAGTAAATGAAACACGTCGTTTTGGTTTTGATTTTGCATGATACGCCACGTTTAGTATTAAAACTGGAATTATTTTGTATGCATCCCACATCAAATTTTCATAATTTTTCGCTCCGGTATGTTCCTATAAATAGAGGGGTTTATTCCGAGGCTTGGTAATTGGAGTTGAAATATTTCTTGAGGGTTTCTAAAACTGTTTCAGAGATCTAATTGGGGAGAAAATTTTTGGTTGAAATTTTTCTTTCCTCAAGTTTAATATTTTTCGGAGCCCACCCTCCGGGCAGTTCAAGGTCATTGCGTAGAAGATCTCGGGGTCTCGATTTTGAAGAATATTATTGTCTTTCTAGTTTTCTTTATTATAGGAGCAACTCCAGGTATGCTCTTCTTTCCTTCTTCTTTTAGTTTCGCTTTTCTATTTATTTATAGTATTCGTTATTATGCTTGTTTAAGTTTATATATTGTTATGAATGTATTAGAGTAAAAGGCCTGTAAATCTAAATTAAGAATTTAGATCTGATGATTTAAATTATGAATTTAAGTCAATAGATTTAAAATTAAGAATTTTAAATCAACCATAGGTTTAGAGTTATGAATTCTAAACCTGTTCTGCTGCGTAATCTTTAGGGAGAATTTTGGAAATTCATCCCAACATCCGGTATTAGGGCAAAGGATTTATAGAGATAAACCTATTCCTGGGAACTCTCGCACGTGAGGTGTCACGAAGCGTGACTCTCCAGCCGGGGGTTTAGGTAAAGAGAAGAGTCTCCTACTCTAAGTGCTCTAATATGTGCCTTTTGTTGTGACCATAGTTGAGAACTGTGAACCCAATAGTCTACATCAGAGTTTATTTTTCAACAAAATTTTTATGTTTTTCCCGACAATAAGTCCATGTGAAAGTAATATAGGGTATCCGTTCTGCACATGGGCATCACATGGTTGATCTCATCAATTATGATTCACTAGAAGTTATCTGGCCGTACATAGAGCTACAGAAGGAACCAATGTTGGGTTTTTATGTGGAAGTTGGGCCAGAAAATCAAAATTTTTATATGAAAAATTGTCTACCCTTATATCATTCAAATTATATGTATGCATCTCCTTATTCAAATATTTTATCGCCTGTCGAATTTCAATCTTACTAGTAGAACATCATCCATTATCAGATGTCTTACATGGGGTACAAGGTTGGCCCAAATATCCCCCAAAATTATATAACTAACGCTCATTTTTCAGTTCATCCAACTCCTCGACAATAATTCAATTCCATCTAATTTTGGAACAGGTCGAGTTGGTGCATCAAGTACCTATAGTGGGTAAGCAATGAGTATCCGTAGTGAAGGATGCTCTTTGTCACAATCTAATCCTTTGATGCAATATGTAGGACAAGGTGTTGACTATGACAGAGTATTTATTAGTGCTGCTTATGATGTGAGTGGTCAGGGATATGGAACTGAAAATGAAAACGATGAACGAATTGATGAAATTGAAAGGAAGCTTGAACATGACGATGGGGATGACAATGGATGAAATTGAAAGGGACCTTGAGCATGACGATAGCAATGAAGATCATGCTAGTGATTTTGCTCCTGTCCCTAAATTCGCTCGTATTAATGAAAATCCTTATGTCGAGACATCATAAAGTGTATGTATCAACGTGGGATATACCGGTGCAGTATGTGGTATTCCCTTTTCCTATCACAACTTCTCTCCTCGACGACGGCCCATACATGTCATGGTACCAACACATCACAAGATTGAAGATAACCCGCTACCGAGCATGCATGAGATGGCTATCACCTAGTTCAACCAAATGAAGCGTACTTAGTAAGTATTTTTACTTTTATTATTGTAAATTTAAAATATAATATTGAAAACATATTGTAATATTTATTTATTTTTATTGACTAGCTAACAACTATAGCCTAAATAGTTGATATGAGTAGGGGGATTTATGAAGATTTGGTAAGCATTGAGATGGAAGCTCAAATGATGAGGCTCAATGCACATCAGATGAGGACGTGTGGAATTCAATGCTAGAAGCGTTTTAGAAGAACTAATTTGCACCATGTGCCTGCTTATAGTAACTTCTCCTCATATCCTACTATTTCTACTTACGAAGTTGGAGCATCTTCAAGAGGGATCGGGGATCAACACGAAGAGGTTCATCAGCAATTTCAAGACATACCTTTTGAAAATGTTGATGAAGATGTTATTCATTAAGAAAATATTATCCCTCAAGAGGATCCTATGCATGAAGATAGAGGTAAGGGTAGCAGTAGAGATAGAGGTAGAAGTCAAGGGAGAGATAGAGGCCTAGACAAAAAACGATGACATTCATTTTTCCCTTAGATTTGATATATGTATATAATTTCAATTTTAATTTTGTATTTATACGTTGTAGGCATATTGTCTTATAGATTACAAGATAATCTTTTATCAACAACTCGAATGCATGATATTTTCTTTTCATAACTTATTGTATGCTTATGGTTTAATTGTTTGTGTTAATCACCCTTGTCAATATACTATTAGTCAGACAAAGGGCATCAATAAATTCATTGTTGTCTTATATAAAAAAATTGAGAATTGAATGGTTGTAGAACCATGGGAATTGTATGAATATAGGATTTGATTCCTCATATATAAAAAATTTGAGAGTTCTATAAGGATTTAAATTGATTCTTGCTAAATTATATTGATTTATCTTAAATATTTTATTTCAGCTGAAATTTGGTCATTCACTAAAAATAATATTAACATTTTGTTATTTAAAATACAATGTAGTAGAAAAATAAGTGGTGGGCATTCTGTTGAAAAGCCGAGCTCCGAGAGCTCTATTTACTCTCAGTAGGGGCTCCACCTTTGTCTATAAACCACATTTTAGGAATGTAGTTTACTTATACATATCCTTGTTCCTGATATATGATATAAACGTGTTGTCCACGCCAAACCTGTCATCCACATTGGAGTGTATGAAAGTAATTATTCTTTTTTCAGGTATTAATTTTTAGAATTTTTATTTTTACATAATTTTCTAGGAACTGGCTCTAGATCTCAAGTTGGTGAAATTTTGAAATAAAACATAATAAGTACTTTAAGAAAGTTAACACCATGTCATAATCATATTTGAGTGGCAAGGGTGCTACCATAATTTCGCTTTAAGTAGCAGTTTTTATATCCACAATCCTTGCCGTTGGGTGCAACTTTGGCCTTAGTAAATGTTTATTTCCACCAACTTACCTATTATGATCTTAGATCATAGCCTAGGAGAATAGAGTATGGGATGAGGAAGAAGATAGAATTGAGATGAGATGAAGAAGATATTATGTATTTCATTCAATGAGCATCACAAGTATCAAAGAAGACTACTTACACCTCTAAAGCAAGTGGCAGCAACAACTACAACAAATATCTAACTAAACCCATTTTCCCGCCAACGAGCCCATGGTTCAGATCACCAACTACAATTCAATACAATTCAATACCATACACAACAATACAATTCAGCTGAAATTTGGTCATTCACTAAAAATAATATTAACATTTTGTTATTTAAAATACAATGTAGTAGAAAAATAAGTGGTGGGCATTCTGTTGAAAAGCCGAGCTCCGAGAGCTCTATTTACTCTCAGTAGGGGCTCCACCTTTGTCTATAAACCACATTTTAGGAATGTAGTTTACTTATACATATCCTTGTTCCTGATACGTGATATAAACGTGTTGTCCACGCCAAACCTGTCATCCACATTGGAGTGTATGAAAGTAATTATTCTTTTTTCAGGTATTAATTTTTAGAATTTTTATTTTTACATAATTTTCTAGGAACTGGCTCTAGATCTCAAGTTGGTGAAATTTTGAAATAAAACATAATAAGTACTTTAAGAAAGTTAACACCATGTCATAATCATATTTGAGTGGCAAGGGTGCTACCATAATTTCGCTTAAGTAGCAGTTTTTATATCCACAATCCTTGCCGTTGGGTGCAACTTTGGCCTTAGTAAATGTTTATTTCCACCAACTTACCTATTATGATCTTAGATCATAACCTAGGAGAATAGAGTATGGGATGAGGAAGAAGATAGAATTGAGATGAGAAGAAGAAGATATTACGTATTTCATTCAATGAGCATCACAAGTATCAAAGAAGACTACTTACACCTCTAAAGCAAGTGGCAGCAACAACTACAACAAATATCTAACTAAACCCATTTTCCCGCCAACGAGCCCATGGTTCAGATCACCAACTATAATTCAATACAATTCAATACCATACACAACAATACCACCCTCCCCCACCCACCCAATTAAGAAGATTCTTGTCTCAAAGATCTAATGTAGGAATCTGACTTTTGACGAAATGTAAATCTTCCCAAGAAGCATCTTCTTTGCAAAGGTTGGACCACTGAATCAGAACTTGTTAAAATTCTTTGCCTTGACATTGCACCTTGCGGAAATCAAGAATTGCTAGAGGGTCCTAAAGAATTATGACACTGGATGAAGCTTGAGGATGTATAACTGAGCGAGCTGCACCTTGAGTAACTTGTTTCTTTAGCAATGAGACATGAAACACTGGATGTGTGAAAGCATCAACAGGTAATTCTAAGCGATAGGCTACAGCACCCAACTTCTGTAAGATATTGTAGGGACCAAAGTAACGAGCACACAGCTCAACATTCTTACGAACTGCCACTATGGACTGCCTATAAGGTTGTAGTTTTAGATACACATAATCTACCACTTGAAAAGAATGTTCAGTCCTCTTCCTATCAGTTAAGAACTTCATTCTGGCTTGAGCTAGTAGCAAATGATCCTTAAGCTGCTGCATTAGATCCTTCCTCTACTGTAACAACTCATTAGCTTCCACTAGAGAAGTCGCATTGCTTTGGGACATAATAGAGAAACATGGATCATAGCCACATAAAGCTTTGAAGGGAGTTGTGCCCAAGGAAGAGCGAGCATGTGTGTTATACCAGAATTCTGCCAAGGAAAAGCCATCTACACCATTGCTTGGGATGATGAAATGTCATGCCTCATAAATATTACTCCAAATACTGACTCAACCTTTCAGTCTGACCATCTGTTTGAGGATGATAAGAGGAGATAAGAGCTAGGCAAAAACCCAATAATTTGAACAATTCTCGTCAAAAATTGCTTGTAAATAGCCTATCTCAATCTGAGATGATGTTCTAAAGAAGGTCATGGAGTTTATAGATGTTGTCCAAGAACACTTTGGCCAACTTCTCTATAGAAATAGGATGGTTAAGAGTAAGAAAATGTCCATGCTTAGTGAAACAATCCACCACAACCCAAACGATTTCCTTCCCTTTAGATCTTGGCAACCCCCTTATATGGTCCATACTAATGTGTTTCCATGCTTGGTCAGGAAGAGGAAGGTGTTGAAGTAACCCTGGATATGGAACATGTTGACTTTTGGTGCGATGAGATACATCGCAAGATTGTACATAGCCCATTACTTCCTTCTTCATACCTCTCCAATGGAAGTGTTGTTTGAGCCTTTGATAGGTTCCCTCAATGCCTGAGTTCCTACCTAAGGCTAAAGAATTAAAAGCAGCTATGATGTGCTTCAGCAAATTAGTTGCCGATCCAACATAAACTCTGCCTTTAATTCTCAAAATTCCATTTAACAAGGTGGGACTTTTGATAGCCAAAGCTATGATGTATTATTGAGCAAATTGATCCTCTTCATAGGACTTATAAACCTCTTGCATCCAAGCAAGTAGTACTGCAGTAATAGCTAAGGAGGATGCTATAATTCCTTCTTCAGGCCTTCGAGAAAGTGCATCTACAGCAACAATCTCCTTTCCCTTGCAATACTTAATAGAGCAGTCTAATCCTAACATCTTCATAAGTCCCTTTCATTGCACTCTTGTAGTGATCTTTTGCTCTAGAGGATATTTCAAACTTTGGTGATCTGTTCTGATTATGAAATGATGTCCTTCAAGATAATGCCACCACTTCTACACTACCATCAGTATATCCAAATGCTCTTTCTCGCAGATAGACAAATTCAAGTTCTTGGGACTAAGGGAATGACTGCGGAAAGATATTGGCCCCCCCTTTTGTGAAAGCACTGCTCCCACCCCTATGCTCCAAGCATCAATGTCAATGAGGAAAGGTTCACCAAAGTCTGGCATACCCAAAATCGGAGCTAAACACATGGCTACCTTCAAATTCTCGAAAGCTTCTTATGCTGCCTTACTCCAAGCAAAACCATTCTTCTTTAGGAGATCAGTGAGAGGCTTGCAATGGTTCCATACCCAGAAATGAACTTCCTGTAGTATCTTGTCAGCCTTAAGAACCCTCTCACTGACTTAAGGGATGTGGGAGTGGGCCATTCTCTCATAGACTGAACCTTAGAAGCATCAGTGGAAGCCCCATTGTAGGAAATAACATGTCCCAAGTACTCTACTTGAGTTTGGGCAAGGTACATTTTGAGAGTGTAGCAAAGAGTTTGTGTTGACGCATTGTTTGGAAAACTTGGTGGAGGTGGGAAATATAGGAAATCAAGGAAGAGATATAGACAAAAATATCATCAAAACGCACTTGGACAAACTTCCTCTAGAAGAATTTGAAAATGGAATTCATCAAGACTTGAAAAGTGGAAGGAGCATTTGATAAACCGAATAGCATAACCACAAATTCAAAGTGCCCATGGTATGTTCTAAAAGCAGTTTTATGGATGTCTTGCTCCACTACTTGAATTTGGTAATATCCTTGCCTTAGATCTAACTTCGAGAAGTAAACTGAACCATACAACTCATCTAATCGATCATCAATTATTGGGATGTGGAATTTATCTTTGAATGTGAGGGAATTCAATTGCCTGTAATCAATATACATACGGGAAGTACCATCTTTCTTTTTAACTAGAATGACTGGAGAAGCAAATGGACTATGGCTATGCCTGATAAAGTTGGTTTTCAGCAGCTCCTCCACTTGGCTTTCTATCTCTTTTTTTTTGTGAATGTGGGGGACTTAGAAGGCCTAAGGTTTACGGGATTGGAGTTAGCTTTGAGTGGTATAGCATGATCTAAGGATTTTTTAGGAGGAATGTTAGTTGGTTGCTCAAATAAGTCCTTGAAATCATTTAACAACCTGCTAATAGAGGGGTTAGAATTTACCTGAGCTCCCATAGGTTAAGCACTAAGGGAGTAAAGCTGCCCAATACACTAGTAATCACTCTTCTTGATCACCCCTTGTAATTTTTTTTCCACTCATAAGCTGTAGCTATCCTTGCTCAGCAATGCCTTAATGCCTGACTGAAACTCCATTCCTTTCAAAGGACACAGAACGCTATGCAAAATTGAAGAAAATTAGGATAACTATCTTCATTCAATCAACATCAAGAACCATATTGCAGCCGCCCAATTTCAAGACCCTAGAATCATAGGCAAACTGGTGCCCTTGCATCTCCTAACTAAACTGTTTGCATTTAGTTTGTTTGAGCATTGAATTACCATATCTAACAGTTACTATAAGTGGGTTTGTCTTGATCAATGCATGCCCCACCAACTCGACAATATTAGGATCCAAGAAGCAATGGGTGCTCCACTATCTATTAAATTCAAAAATGAATTTTGATTAGCCTCTCCCCTAATTCTTATGATATTATAAGTACCACTTCCTATAAAAGCTCTTACTAAAATCTCTATTTCGTCATCATTTAACTCTCCATTTAGCTCCTCTATGTGAACACCAGATTCTAGCACTTCTTCTTGGTCCTCTCCTACTTCAGTACCAGTTACTAACATTAGTAACTTGGGATTGCATTTATGCCCAAAGAAGTACCTTTGGTTACACTTGAAACACAACTTTTGGGCTTTTTATCTTCCAATCTCAATGATTCCCAATGATACTTGCTACAATGGAGGAGTGGAGTGCACATTAACTTTCCTTTTTGTTCTCCTTCTGGTAATGCTAAGACCGAGGATTCAAACAATCTTTCCTTTGAATATGCCTTGGACAATGTTTGTGGATTAAGAGCCTTCACCAAATTTTTGATCTTAAGCTTAAGACCACTAGTGAAACTTGAGACATAATGGGCCTCACTTGCTCCCAGATTATTGGTCATCATCCTTGCTTTCAAATGCTTAAACTGTGTCATATACTCCCTAACAAAATCAATCAAGCCTATTTTATTGAAATTGGCCATATCATCACCCGAATCTTCATCCACATACCTCTCACACAATTTATCTACAAACTCATGCCAAGTAATGGAAGGATTGCTAATGATCAAACCATGGAACCGCACTTCTTGATCTCCATGTAAATGAATCATTGCCAATTGCCCCTTTGGTGAATTAGGAATGCCATAGAAACGAAAGTATCTTTCACATCTTCGAATCAAAGATTGAGGTTGCACTCCATCAAATGCTTCTATATCCACTTTGGGTTGTCTACACCCTAAGTTCTTGACAATGTGCAAACCCTCGATTCCCCCTTCTGATGGCTTAGGAAATAAGAGATCAAGTGGTCTTCCACTGGGATTCACTGATGGAAGAATTCCTGCTCCACCTAAACTCACCTGCTTGTTAATCTGATCTTGCATTCTCGATAGTTGCTACTGTATATGCTCTTGCGATTAGTGCATGTCACCCGTTGCAATCACCAAATCTTGAAGTTGTTGTTGCAATTGTGTTAATTGCTCAACTTGATTCGAACCACTAGCCACTGAGGCTTGCTTTTTTCCCTTGGCTAGCATGAATGAATGCAATTTTCACAGGTTCTTATACCAATTGTTATGATCTTAGATCATGACCTAGAAGAATAAAGTTTGGGATGAGGAAGAAGATAGAATTGAGATGAGAAGAAGAAGATATTTTATATCTCATTCAATGACCATTACAAGTATAAAAGAAGACTACTATACCTCTAAAGCAAGAGGCAGCAAAAACTACAAAAAATATCAAACTAACAAAACCCATTTTCCTGCCAACTATCCCACGGTTAAGATCACCAACTACAATTCAATACAATTTCAATACAATTCAATGCCATACACAATATTACCACGTCTATACAAAAATTAAATTAGCCAGGCTAGTATCACTTGGGCACCACATGCACATGGACACCATCCTACAAACAATTTTATGTTTTCAAGCTAAATTTGGACTAGCTTAGCATTATTTAGAAAGTGTTTGTTCTCGAAAAGTGAGATGAGATGAACTTGACCAAACCAATACATGTGACAACATCGTTGTCACTTGTGGGCAAGTTAACGTATGTATTGCAGCAGAGAGAGAACTATTCAAAAACATTGTTATTGCCACTCATGTGGTTAGTGGCTTTAGATTCCATGATCAAAGGGCTACTAGAAACATCGTGTGACTTGCTTTTACAAATGGCAATTATAGTGAAGGCGACGATAAGAGGAGAAGTTTTTGGTTGAAAAGAAAGATTGAATGTAACCTCGTGGGATAGATTTACCATTCTAGAGTAGTTCGACATTACCCTAGTTGAGCATATTTGAATATTACCTCAGTAGTATAAGCCACAATAAGACTGAAACTAACACCTCATCCCTTGATGCTGCCTTTCAAGGGGATAACCACGGAACCTGAAGCATTTGTTGTGCCATGCCCCAATCAATCGCTATTAGTACACATTCGCCTCTTTTTCTTAATGTTCTTATTTACCAATGTGTCTTTTATTTATCTCCCCTAGCATTGTAGTGATCAATTCCACTATATGCAAATAATGAGTAATTTATATTTGCCTCAATCCCTTTGTCATGTTTTAAAAATTTGAAGAAGACTTTATTTACACTAAAAACTGGATTGGTTCTGTTGGTAAACTATAATTGAGCATATTGCTACTGTAGATGGGCAAGTAGGTTACACAAACAATTATTTGAATAAAAATTTAAAACAATGCAATTCACCCGGTAAGGGTAAAACAACACAATTCTCCCAGTAGAGGGAAAATCAACACAATTCGCCCAATAGAGGGAAAATCAACGCAATTCGTTCAGTAGAGGCAAAATCAATATAATTCACCCAGTAGAGGTAAAAGCAATACAATTCGCCCAGTAGAGACAAAAGCAACACAATTCCCCCAATGGAGGTCAAATCAACACAATTCGCCTATTTTATCCCTCTAAAACACATTTATGCACAAGTGCAAAAGATAGAATCAAACATACACAAATATCCTTCCTCTTTAAGTAAAGTTATACCATCCACAAATATCTTTCCTCTTTAAGTAAAGGCATACCCATCCACAAATATCCTTCCTCTTTTAGTAAAATCACACTCATCCACAAATAGGATTCCTCTATAAAAGGACTACACGCCTCCTTCACCTTCACCGATTCCTACGATCATCTCTCCGGAGCAATAATCGTTTAAACGTCTTACTCTCCTCAGGCTAAGTATTTTATCTCTATTATTTTATTTATTACTAGCCCTTATTTACTATTTCATAATATTGATATTGATTTGAGCGTCGAAGGGGCCCCCTGTAGGTTACTCCACGGGCCCTTGTAACCATTTGCGTGATCTTGCAGGGAATGTCAAGTGGGCGTGTAGCTAGAGCTTGAGTTTAGCTCATCGTAATGAGCCCACCTTGTACAAAACTCCGAAGTGATGAATAAGCAGACTGACCAAATTCAATACAAACAGGTTCCAAGATGCAACAAAAGTGCATTAAAACCCATGAAAAGTATATGATATGATCCTAGTATTGAATTCTCAAAAATAGTCTTCGGAATGTAACATTGACAACATCCACAAATACGATTAGGAAGGTTTGCACCCAGCTAACACATCCCATAGGCTCTATAGATTGCCAAGGAAGCGGAAACATTTATTATATCCTATTTCGATCCAAATATTTCTCTTCTAAGGGTGCGTTTGGTTCAGCTTATTTCAGCTTATCTTTTTCACTTATTTGTCTCAACAAGATCTATCAATTTAAGATTTGTATTTTTTTTTTCAGTGAAGTGTTTGGTTGTGCAGTGCTGAAAGATCCTTTTTACAAAATAAAGCATTTCAATACAAGTTAAAAAAATAACTTATCTACTATAATCACAAAAATGACTTAATAATAAAAATTGTCTAATTATAGTAGGTAAGAGAGAATCATGATAATAATTGGTCATAATAGTGGAAAGTTGTGAGTGTAACGACCCATCACCATAATATGTGTGGTAGTTGGTGGGAGTGGTGATAACAAGTAAAAGTAGGTCATGGTGGTGTAGATTTAAAGTTAATATAATATTTTTGAAGCATATCTCTAAAATAAGCTATGAAAAAGATTTATTTTTGCATATTTTTCTGCTTAGTTATGAAATAGATTTTTCATCTTTCTATTTAAGCTGTAAAAAATATATAAAAAGATCTTTTCTGCCAACCAAACGCAAGTCCTACAGTTAAAAAAAGATTTTTCATACCTTTAAACTGTTAAAAAGTTGAACCAAATACAGTTTAAGTTGAAAGATCCAAGCTGCATTGGTTTTGTTGTAGCGCTCCTTGGTGGCATCCCAAATCTCCTTTGAAGTGTTGCAGTAGAGGGTACTTTTTCCAATCTCTCCCAGGATCAAACTTACCAGAAAAGATCATAATATCACAACATATATCATTTCTCTTGAGAAACATTTGTGTCTTTTGGGTAAGGAAGCTCGCATGTCACAATGGTTGTCTTGTTCTTTGCACGAGGCTCTAATTAACATCAATCTAGATTAACAGTTTTATAATTTTCTACTCACTAGGTTACTACTAAGATTGCCAATGGAGATGAGGAAATAGGGAGAATGCACATCTTAAACCATTGTATTTGTGGAATCAACAATGTGTTTGGGTTGAATCATGAGCAGCAACCATTTTCTTTCGATTTAATTTTAACAAATATAGAATTAGGTGAGCGAGAGAAGCAGAGATGCGAGTGGTTTGCTTGAACAAAACAGAGAACCATGAAGAATTGCCAACAATTGGTAAAGACTTCTATTGATTGTGATTTATAAAGATCAAGGATCACAAAAGTACACGAAGATTCAAGGGATTTGCTATGATTGGAAGCCAATCATGCTTTTATACCATGTTGGAACTTACATTTGTGTTACCCAGCCTCAGAGATGAGAGATGTATTTTGGGGTCGGATGTTCTAGTGCATTATTTGGAAAATTGATTAGACAACGCATGCGACTTTACCTTTTGGGCATAGTTCATCGATAAAACCATTATTTTTCCATATGTTGACCAATATGAAATATTGTCCTTCGTAACTTACACATGGAATCCCAAAGGTATAGTGCTAGCACATCCTTATACTAATTTACAAGCACTATGGAGTTGTGGGATCATCAAGTTCTCTTCACGAATCGTCCCTACAATGAGGTAAAAAACTTTATCAGTGAAGTTATGATGACAATTGACTTTTATCTTCTACAACTTAAGTTGTTCGATGAAAGCTCAAGAATGATTTTTTATTACATTGTAACCTTTTTCCATCACACACGTAATCATTAGACTTGAAACATAGATAATTTAGAGGTTCATCTCATATCTTTTGCACGAACTGTTGGTTGATATAATATGTGGATATCAGTTAAAAATATTCTACTACTATATTGAGTAACTAGTAACTATTTTAGAAAAATAAAATGTAATATTACTACCCAAAATGATTCTATATTTAAGAGACTTCTGTGAATTTTTACTTTTTATTCATATATGATCCGACTTAGAAAGCTTGTTGAAACAACAAATTAATAAATGTTCCTTTCAAGGACTAGTTTAGCAAATCTTCGTTTCCATTTTCTATTTTTGAGAAACTAAAAATTAAATTTGAAAAAAAAGTGAAAATAAAAGAAATTAAAAATAAGTAAAAATTATTTTTAAAATATAATTTTTAATTTCTAAAAAAAAAAAACAAATTATCATTATTTGTCATTTTTGTTCAAAAACATAGGACATTATGATAACAAAGTACAACTTTTGAAAATCTATTTTAACTAGTGGTATTGTAGAACTTTCATCTAATAGGATTTTACAGAGAAATATCATAATCAAATATTACTCCTATCATTCACAAAAATTAGTATGACTTTATGATCACCTCCACCAACATCACAAAACAAAATCCTCGATGCACACATAAAAAAGCCATTAGAAAACTACTTGAAATTGAGGATATCTTCCTTTGTGTACTTAAAAGTTGAGGATATGTTCCTCGTACTCATAAATATTCGAAGAGTAAAAAGGACAATTATTATATTTTCATCATTCATGACTTGTTTCATCACTTACACGCAAATGATTACTTACATTTTGGCTGGATGAAGTATTTTCCATTAAATAATGAAAAAGACAATATCTGCTTATAAGGATGTTCCCATGTTTTATATGAGTTATGGAAAAATAATTTATACATGTAATATAATTATTTATTAGTTTATAAATAAAACTGTTATTGGACATTCACCTAATAGCTACATTTTTGGTATAATTGGTGCCATTTATATGATATTGAAGCCTTGATGACTGCAAGATTATTTGTTCGAATTGAAACAATCGCGCTTTAAATCTAATAGAATTTGACCGCAAGTGTTCGACTACATATTCATGTATATAGGTCCAATGGGTTTGGCCTTGCATTGTACTTAAGTAACCTTGTAAATCTTCTATTTTAAACATACGATCAGACACCTTGAGTTGGCGAGTTCCTTAGTATTTCTCGTGCTTTCTCTCTTCCAGAGATAACCATAGTCGCCGAAACCCAAATCTTCCCTGTTCATGAATTGGTTTGGTCAAGTCCACCCCAACCATCCTCCACGGACGACCACTGTTCTTCAAGAATAGTGCCACCTCAAGGACCCCAATCAATGCCTCTATCAACTAATACTAGTGGCGGATCAACGACCTCTCCCATCTTGCCTTGTCCATCATCAGGAATCTTCGACTTTAGATCTCAATGATCCATCCTCCTTAATTGTTTGGCCTTGCTTATTTCTTTTAGTGTGTCATAGGTTCTTTGCTGAAGATCATCTTGACAGATATAGTTCTCAACTAGCTACTGATGACCCAATTATCGCTATTGGAGGCAAGTTGATATCTTCTCTTGTCGTAGACACTTTGTACTATTTCTTCTGACCTTGTGAATGTTGTTTGTGATGATGATTATAGTTTGATTGTCAATTTTGTTTGGGGTGCTATATCTTGTTGATTTTGATTTTGCACAATCATGACAGTTACAAATTAAACGAGATTTGGCTAATCTTAACAAAGCGAATATCGCGATGCTCGCCTCTATTACGAAAGTGAAATCTTGATAATTTGCAGTATGTTAATGCTTCCATTACTAATGTGAATATGGTTTTTGTGGCAGTTGGTGGCCTATCCAGTAATAAGGATTTCAGTGCTACTTGTATCTCTCTCACCACTCGAGTTCCCTTTCCATCATTTTTAGAGGCGCGCTCCCTCTTACTGCATGAACAGTCTCGTATTCACATTGATTCTATAGGGTCATCTATCGTCTTACTTACTACAAGTTCTCTACCCATTAATAATAGCCTCATATCTGGATTATTTGAAGAAAATGCAGCTTTTGTTACCCATACTTCACAACTGGTCGGGTCTGTGCGGTCAGTTGCCTTGCAGGCATAACAAGATCCAGCAAACCTCAGATTTTAATCAGTGAAATTACATTGGCCATGGTAACAATCATGGTCATTGACTGGGTGATCGTAGATATCGAAACTGGTGGCATCGGGATATTTGGGGACCAAGTTGCCGTTGTTCACGGCCAACCGCCCCTTTCTTACCTCAACAGCATATGCCTTAGTTTAACGCGCCTCCTCAGAGTGGTAATGTATTTTCTAGTCCACATTTTCATCCTGCAAATAATGCTTATGATACTGTTTATGGTTTTGATCTAGGCCTTGATGCTTCTCAATTCATTCCATAGCCTTATCCTACTTATTCTACCCCTATTCTTAACTCCTTTTGGGTTATGGATAGTGGGTCTTATACCCCACATGACTAATAATCCAGGTTTACTCACGTCTCTTACTTTCCATCAGGGTGTCAATAAAATATGTGGGCAGTGGGGGTTCTCTTCATTTTGCTGGTGTTGGTTCTAGTTCTCTTCATACACTTGTTGGTCGCTTTATTTTGAATAATGTATTATTTGTTTCTGGTCTCTTCAACAATTTATTATTAGTTAGTTAGTTTTTTCTGATAATAATTGTCTTCTTGAACTTGGCTCATGTGGTTGTTTTGTTAAGGTTCCTAAATCAAAGTCAATTTTCGTTGGATGCGTTACTTCAGGGTCTTTATTCTTCATCTATGAGTCATCCTCCACTCATGTGTCATTCTTTGCCTCTAGAGTTTCATCCTCTGCTTGTAATCACCGTCTAGGCCATCTAGGAGAGCTATTTTTGTCATCTTTGTTCAAATATAAATTTATTTCTTCTTCTAGCTTTTCTTCAAAATCAAGTGTTTGTTATGCTTGTTAGCTGGGCAAATACAATCATTTACCTATTCAAAAGTTAGTATCAAGTACTTCTTGACCTTTTAATATTATTCAATCTAATGTGTGGACATAGCATGTATTGAGTTTCAGTGTTCATAAGTATTATTTTCTCCTTTTAGATGATTATTCTCATTTCGCGTGGATTTACCCTGTGCACACTAAAACTAAAGTATTTAATTTCTTTACTCAATTTTCAAGTTCATATTAAATTAGTTTGGTATGGAGATTAAAAAAATTCTAGCATGATAATGCAACTGAATATATTAATCGTGATTTTAGTGTTCTATTTTTTGCAAGAGTCATTCATAGCGAGGAGTTGTATCTTTTCGCAACAAAATGGGACAGCTGAAAGTATGCACAAAACCATTGGTAACATGACGTGTTCCCTCTTATTTCAAGCATGTATGCCCTTAGAGTTCCAGGTAGAGGCCCGCTCACACAATCAACTTTTTACCTTTTACGACCATTAAGGAATAGATTCCTTTTTCAAATACTTCATAAAAAGCAGGTAGTTTTTGATAATTTACATGTGTTTCGGAGTGGTTGCTACCCTAATTTTAGTGCCACTTCTCCATATAAATTGGTACCTTGTTCATCTTTATGTGTGTTTTTGGGCTACCATCCTCATCATAAGGGATATAAATGTCTTGATATGTCTACTGACAAGATTATCATTTCTAGACATGTCATCTTTGATGAGCTAGATTTTCCATTTCCATGGCTGGTTATAGTTTCTTGAAAACTATGAAGTAGACCCAGGAAGTGTTTAAGAGCCCTTTAGATTCTTCTCAATTTTCTGAACAACTTGTGCTATTTATCCACTCACTTCCAACACTTGAAGCACCCGTTTTGCAGCCTCGAGGATTAACTAAAAGTAGTTTGGCACAACGCCAAACCTTATTGTATTGTCACATGTCGCTCTTTGCCTATGCCTGTTGGTTTTGCTCCTACTGATTGGTCGCTGTCTTCATCCCCCTTGATCGTAGGCATAGTGGTATGCTATCGTTAAGACCACTGCCAGCACCACAAGTCCCCCTTTTGACTTCTCATCATCCTATGCTGACTCATTTAAGCGCTAGTATTATCAAAGCTTTATTTAAGCCTTTTGTGCCTCTTCACTCTAGTTTTCCATACACTCCTTATTCTTATAATGTGCCATGGCTGAGGAATTTGACCTGCTACTCTGGAACAACACATGAACACTTGTTCCACGACTAGCTCATAACAATGTATTTGGTTCACATTAGGTATTTTGTCTCAAGCAAACTTCCACAGGTGAAGTTGAGCATACATAGGCAGGTTGGCTATGCAAGGATTTACTTAGAGGCATGGTATTGATTACGACTCTTTAGCGTTGTTGTAAAGCCTTCCATTGGGCTGACTCATTTATTTTCTCGGTATTTCTGTTACCCACTTTTCTCAAGGTTCTATTTTTTATCTCTCAAGCTAAATATGCTCACATTCTGCTTGATAAGAATATAATGATATACTTGCATGCAAACTTGTGGCAACACCAACTTATTCTAAGTCTGAGCTCTCAAGTGAAGATGGTCAACTTATGTCTAATCCTTCTCTATATCGTAATGTGGTTGAAGTATTACAATATCTTACTTTCACGCTCGCTAACGTCTCTTATGTTGTTCAAAAAGTGTGTCTCTTTATGCAAGCTCCATGTCAATCACATTGGGTTATGGTCAAACGTATTCTTCGCTATATTAAAGGCACTCTGGGTCATGGATTCTCTATTTCTTCCTCCTGCAAAAATTATCTTGAGGCGTACGTAGATGCTAACTAGGCTGGTTGTCCTAATACGCATCATTCTATATCGAGTTCTCATGTGCTTCTTGGTGGTAATATTATCTTGTGGTCTTCTACTATTTCTTGTTCTAGTGCGAAGGCCGAGCATCATGGCGCTCTTAATGTTGTTTTTAAGTGTTGTTAGTTGCGGTCCCTTGTTGGTTAATTGGGTATTTATCTTCCTAAACTACCTTGGTACGTTATGACAACATGTTCTTCACCTACTTGTCCACTAACCTAGATCAAGATGTTCGCACCAAGCATGTAGAGATTGATATTCACTTTGTTTATGAGCGTGTTCATATATATGGGCTTTGTCCGTATTCTTCATGTCCCCTTTCCTCAAGAAATCGCTGGCACTTTTAATAAGAGTCGTTTCCACATCATATATTCCCTTAGTTTAAGCAAAATCTTAGTGTTCAGTTTCTTCCTACTTCAATTAAAGGAGAGCGTTAGACTATATATTTTATGTTATCATGTATATAGGCCCCATGGGCTTATACTTGCATTGTACTTAAGTAGACTTGTAATCTTCTATTATAAATATATGAGAGGGCACCTTTAATTGATGGGTTTATTATTATTTTACAACAAGATATACAACTCGGGTTTGCGCTTTATCCATATTCCAATTATGGTGCGCATTTGTATAAGGGGCATGTAAAGTACAAAATCATCTTTGAAATCATTACATTTCAACCAATTAAACTAGCCCTACATATTTTATATGCAATTCTTTCACTTTGGGAAGAGCATACAAAGAGATGACCTTTGCTCTATCGGCTTCTTTCAGCCTCCCAAGAATGAGCGGTTAGAAAACAAATATGATAATATTGTTTCTTCTTCTAATTGTATATAGATAAATGTAGAATGTATATATCCTCTTTATTTATGGTGATCATATCTTATGATCAACTACTTATGGAAAACCATTTGCAAGGACTCTAGCTTACACACAGAATATTAGAATGCTGGAATCATGAGTCCTATATGAAAAAGACTTGCCCCCTAGAACTTGACAATGTAATTACCTATGAATGCCCCAACAACTGTTAACTAAATATGCTATGCATTCCAGTAAATATATCTTATTATTTAATTTTAGGGAGTTTTATTGTCATTATCAAATACAAAGAAGAGTTTGTTGTTCCATTATATAAAGAGAAATGTTATTAACAAGGTAAAAATATTAATGACAGACCAAGTTATTAAAAATTTGTGGCTATTATTCACTCTAAGTGACACCATTGCTCAGCAATAATATTTTCTACTCTGACAATTACAATGCCATATATAATTGAGTTTTATAAATCAAAGATAATGTAAGTAATTGTTGGAATACAAAATCATTCTTGAGTCTTAATAGATCACCTTAGTTTTCCACACAACTAATTCGTTGGCCTAGTATCCAAGCCTTATTGGCCAAGATATCACTTAATTTTAACATTAGTATAATTTGAATGCATCCATTTTTCAACGGTTCAACCATAATTTTCATTTGTTAAATTAGAAAATAGTTTAAACTTTTGAGATAGTTTCATAACATACCTTAATGCGGGGACGCATCTCAGCATTAAGCTTGCGAACTTGGTAACGAATACGCTTGGAGAAAAGCCTAGCTTGCCGCTTGGCCTTATACCGCAGCACGCTCGCTTCCCTTTGACCTCCCCCTCCTCCTCCACCATCTCTTTCCTCCATTCCCTTTTTGCTGCTTTCTGGCACTCTCCACATTCCATGGCCTCCGCTAACCTACAACCAAACATTACTTTTAGCTTTAAAATCAAGGCTAGTTCCGAGATTTTAGGGGGTCTAAAATAAGTGTGATTGCTAAGCTGTTTTTGATAACCAAGATGCCCAATGAAACTTAAGCACACCTCGAATAATCCACTTTGCATGGTAATATTAGTGACTATGTGGACCCCTTATATCAGGTAATAAGCCGTTATCAAATTATGAAAGGTGGTATTTGGTATGTAGAAGCGAACAGTTAATAGAGTTAAAATTTTTAAGAAAGGTTCTTAATAATTGGGAATCCAAGCATCTGCTTTTGTTGCTTGAGGAATAGACCAATTTCGACTTCAATGCGTGAGCCAACTGACAAGCAGGTTGCAAATAAGCTAGCAAATTGGTTTGTTATTTAAGCTAAAAGACTACTCATTTTGAGCCGGAGCTTAGGGAAGCACCAATCTAGAAAAGTTTGAGCTCGACAGTTTGCAGCCACAACAAGTAGAGATGAGCGGATGTATTAAATTATAAGTCTTAATATGCCCAATCACGAATGAGTTTAAATTAGAAAAAAAAAAGAAAAAAGAAAAAAAAATCAAGCTCCTCTAAGAACGTGTTGACGTACATTGAACCTCAATCAAGATAACTTGAGCTGATGGTATCATGACTTGACAAACTTCGAATTTGAAAACTCAAACACACAAAACATTGACAAGCCAAGCACTAACTTAACCGTCTCGAGCTCACCACAATTGATATAGTGCACTATCTTAGGAGCCATTATATTGGAAACTACAACATGAAAAGAATGTGAAAATAGGGGCTAATAATACAAAGTTTTAGCTCAATCCACCATGGCCAATTTTGGGTCTTTTGAGGTCTTAGATAAGCTTTCAAAATAGAGCTCTATAAAAGTATCTCATTCACAAGATTTGCAATGGATATAAGAATATTAAAAAGGTCCTAAAATAGTTTCTTTGATCGTTTATCATTAACATGGATTGATTTGGAGAAGGCCAATGATAGAGTGCCAAGAGAGGTCCTATGGAGGGTTCTGGAGAAGAAAGGCATCCCGTTGCTCTATATTCGAGCCATTAGCGACATGTACAATGACGCACAAACTAATGTGCGCACAGCGGAAGGAGAGACAGACGTTTTCCCCATTACAGTTGGGGTACACCAAGGGTCTGCCTTGAATCCCTTTGAGTTCATTGTGGTTATGAAAGAACTTATTAGGCACATCCAAGGGGTGTACCTTAGTGCATACTTTTCACAGATGAAGTCGTTCAGTTGGGGGAGTCTCGAGAAGAAGTAAATGAGAGGCTAGAACTTTGGAGGAGGGCCTTGGAATCGAAAGCCTTGGAATCGAAAGACTTACAACTCAATAGATCTAAGAACGAGTATATGGAACTCTAGTTTTGTACCCCGAGCAAACCTAGCATAAAAGACGTCAAGATTGGATCAATGTCCATACCAAAAGAGGAGTGTTTTAGATATTTGAGTTCCATGGTACAACAGGACGGCAAATTTGATGAGGACATCAACAACCGTATTAAAGTAGGCTGGCATAAACGGAGGATGGCCTCTACGGTACTTTGCGATGGATAGTTCCTATTAAAGTTAAGGGCAAAATACTGTAAGATGGTAGTGAGACCGGCTACGCCATATGGTGCGGAGTGTTGGCCAATGAAACGACATCATAAACAAAAGCTGGAGGTGGAAAAAATAAGGATGTTACAGTGAATGTGTGGACACACATGGA
Source organism: Simmondsia chinensis (assembly GCA_018398585.1). Classification (NCBI taxonomy): domain Eukaryota; kingdom Viridiplantae; phylum Streptophyta; class Magnoliopsida; order Caryophyllales; family Simmondsiaceae; genus Simmondsia; species Simmondsia chinensis. The sequence goes on from JAGTTD010000004.1 coordinate 14,180,591, forward strand.
ATGATAGGATCAGAAATGACGTCATATGAAGCAAATTAAGCGTGGTCCCGATCGAGGATAAATTGAGGGAGCAACATTTGTAGTGGTTTGGGAATATTGGGAGGAGACTAATCACTGGCCCTATCAGGGGATGCGAACAACTCCATACTGCACTTGGGAGGAGAGGGAAAGGCAGGCAAAAGAAAAGATGGATGGAGATGATCCGACAGAACCTCACCCACCTAAACTTATATGAGGAGATGGCCTTAAATAGAGCTTAGTGGAGGGCCAGATAGGAGCAGCCAATGTAGCGGTCTAGAATAAATGAGCACAATTTAGCTAATACTAGTGCCCCTAGGCTTATATGTCTGCCTGTTTGATTTACTTGATATGGCCGTGAGCTATTTTATTGCCTATTGCTACTTTATGCCTTCTATATACTTGCATTATGCCATTGTTTTTTATGCTCTTATGCTCTCACGCTTAGATGATCTTATGCTTTTGTACTTTTCAGGTTGGGGGTCCTCGGATATAGTCCCCCTTTAGTGTAGCACTCTAAAGGGTTAAGGCTGCATACATCTCCCTCCCCCCAACATCCTGCATATAGGAGAGCCCTTGAGGCACTAGGTTTGTTGTTATTGTTTTTGTTATGATTAATGTTGATTCTAAATTCTAGCAATATAATTCTACATTAAAATTGTGATGAAAAAGACTTTATAACATATAAGTACTAACTATTTTGCCAAATGTCAAGGAGTTTGAAATGACAACTTAATTAGATTTATAGGTTGACAACTATAGGGGCCCTGATACGGCTTATTATATGATCACCCATGGAATATACAAACCATAGATTCGAAGTAACAATTATAAACAAAAGGGATAGAGGAGAACACCAGAATTTACGTGGTTAGGTCGAAATCTACATCTACGGAGGGGAGCACGATAGTTTCATTATATCAATTGGAGATTACACAAGACGCCTCTCAACTCTAACTTAATTCCTGTCTCAAACCCCAATGTTAATATACAAAATCTATGTATATATAGAGCGACTACACTAATACGCTAGTGTGTTATGGGCCTCAATAGGGTTGGCCCAATCCTATACTTCATAATAAGATCCAATACAGCCAGGCTCCACAAATAATCCAACAATTCTCCTCCAGGGAGTCTGGTTGGATTATTTACCATTATTGGATTAAACCACCTGAGAATTTTTAAATATAGATTTAATATAAATTTGAGGAGTTGACCCAATTAGGTTATTCGAACCATATCAAATATCATTGACAAAAAGTGAAAAACTAATTTTGAACAAACCAAATAGTGCCACCATGGATGTGTGCCTAGTCTTCCTCTACGTCAACCACAAGGCATCCACCTTTGGAATCCACCGCTAGCATCCACTTTGTCACCTTCGACTCCCATTGACCATCGATTCTTCATCCAGCACTTGAACTACTCTGGCGTCGCTTTCAGTTATTTTCAAACCACAATCGTCTTCGTTCGTTCGCAACCATGCTCGCGTCGTTTCGCGAGCAACCACTGTCGAGCTTCTCTTTGGACAACACTGACCACCATTCGACTTTTTTTGGCACCGCTGTGACACCACCACTACCTATGATCGTCAAAACTACCGGATCCATGAGTCACTCAGCCACTTCTGTCTGAAAAAAGAAGGATTCTAAAGAATCGATCTTGTTTTTCTTAGGTCTTGATCAATGGAGGAATAATATCACAATTTTTGTTCAATAAGATAACAAAGTGGATGATTGACTCATTCCATGCTAGATAGAACCACCTCAAACAAAGTCAACCTCTAACTAGTTTGGGTTTCCGGTAGAACCACCAACATGCGAAGACACCTCCAATTTTTCTCCCAACTGAGCCCAAGGCCGCGCCACTGCCGGTTCTCCCACCGACATTTGAGATGCCTTCTCTGATGCTGATTTACACCGGGTCAATCATATCTGGCACTCAGGATTACCGATCTAGTATCTCGCTTCTCCACTCGAACCAAATCACCACCACTAAAGCTCAGCCACCGCCTCTTTCACCGAAGCACAACCCGTCACTCTAACTAGGTCACCACCGCAGTTCAAAACTTCAGTGTACTGGTCAAACTCCAGATCTACTCGAATCAACCACTACTGCAGTTTACACCTTCGGTTTACCGATCAAACCCATGATCTACCCGAATCAACCAGTACAATAGTTTACACCTTTGGTTTACTAATCAAAACCATGATCGACTTGAATCAACCGCCACCATGCCTTTACCGTTGAGATCGGCTCACCACAGAACCACTGCCTAGAATTTCATCACTGACGTTAGCGACCAGTCCTCATCTCCCATTGGCTATTAAACCTTCGATTTAGGTTCCACCCAAGCTGTGAATCTGAGCTCTGATACCAATTGTAGGAGCCTTGATACCACCTATTATATGATCACCCACGGAATATACAGACCACGAATCAAAGTAGCAATCATAAACAAAAGGAATGGAGGAGAACACCGGAATTTATGTGGTTCAGCTGAAGTCTATATCCATGGAGGGGAGCACGATAATTTTATTATATTAATTGGAGTTTATGTGAGATGTCTCTCAACTCTCAATCATTCTCTCAACTCTAACTCAAAACCTTACTCAAACCCCAATGGTAACATAGACAATCCGTATATATATAGAGTCACTACACTAATACTCTAGTGTGTTATGAGCCTCCATAGCATTGGCCCAATCCTATAGTTCATAACAAGGTCCAATACAATCAGGCTCCGCACATAACCCAACATCAACAATATCAACTACATGGATTACGCTTAGGCCCAATAAAAAATTCGACATGGTTGTCAAGCAGTGAGTACTCTGTCATTTAACTTACATATAAATCCTAGAATGATAACTCAATAGACCAAATTTGGATCCAACGAAATTTCAAGCCATTAATAAAAGTCCTGATCATGTAAACCCATGAAGACTAAGATCACAAGGCCATTAGAGAAAGTCGAGCCATCTTCAATTGGTAATTTCGGTGAAACATCACTTCAACTTATTATACATAAAAGAAAATTTTCATATAAGAAGACCCGCGTTTGATCACCAATAATATTTTTGCATCCGACTACAGAATCACTTCAAAACTTAAAGGGATTTTTATTTTTATCTCACAGAATAAATTTTAAAAATACGTACTTTTTGTCCCAATGACATTGCAAACCATTGAGCAAAAAAGGAAATCAATCATTGAATATCAAATTAAGACATTAAAAAGCAGCGTAAAATGTGGAAATGAATCTCACATTATTATTATTAAAGACGAAGTCATCACCCAAATCAGGCACAGTTTGAGGACACTCAGTTTCAATATAAAGCGGTCTCCCTTTTTCACACCACGCATTCAACACCTCTTCATAGTCCAACTTCAACGCCAGCCCCGCCGTCCCCCACTGCCGTTCAGCTGTATCTGCTACCGCGCTGCTCACTTCTTCCATATCCGCTGCCTTCCTCTCCACCATCACCTCCGATATGCACACCCACTTCTCCTCTTCTTCTTGGTCCCATGTCTCCCTGTCTTTGCTCCTCCTCATTGCCGCCTTCATGAGCACCGAGCTCGCGGTGGAGGGGGAGAGAGAACCGACTTCGCCCGCAGCCTCTTCGTTGGCTGGGGAGGCTGCGGTGAGTAGACCCATGAGTGTCCTAGCAGCAGGGCCACCTTCGTCGGCGCTGGCGAATAGATAGGCCATGTTGTCTTGGTCTTGGAGGGCGTTGTCTTTGTGATCTTGGGGATCAAGCAC